>ML996084.1:1200000-1800000 GCA_010093895.1 Myriangium duriaei CBS 260.36
GACCAAGAAGGAAAAAGAAAAAGAGAAGAAAGAGCGTGAGAAGCAGCGGAAGAAGGAGCAGGCAAGTTCACGTATGATGGGTACTATGGAATTATTCTAATATTCTACAGGCCGCCGCAAAGAAGAAGACTGGTGGTCCCCAAGCTAAGACAGAGGAGCCACAGGCAGCACCTGAAGCTGTCAAAGAAGATGTGCCCGGCGCCGTGGAGGTACCTGCTGCTGCTGGAGGAAAGAAAAAGAAGCTCAATCCTGCGCTTGCAGCCATCCAGAAGCAGCAAGAGGAGCGACGACAGCGGGAGGAAGCTGCAGCTAAAGCCGCGGCCGAAGAGAAGGCTAGGCTAGACGCAGAAAGGAAGAAGGAAGAAGAGGAAGAGAAGCGCCTGGCCGAGCAAAAGGCGGCAAAGAAGGCGAAAGAAAAGGCCAAGATTGATGCGCTCAAGAAAGAGGGCAAGTACATGACTAAGGCTCAGAAGGAGGCCGACGCCCGCTCAAAGCTCCGGCTGCAGCAGATGATCGACAGCGGTGCCACCATCGCTGGACTTGGTGATGACGAAACCAAGGACAAGAAACCCTCTGAGCGCGATCGCAGAAAGAAGAACCCCAAGAAGGCCGCCGAGGAGGCGAGAAAGGCTCAGGAGGCTGCGGATGCAGCAGCAGAAGAAGAAGCTCGCAAGAAATTGGAAGAGCTCAAAATCCAGGAGGAGCAAGCCAAGGCTGCCGCAGAACTTGCTGCATCTGCAGCTGCAAACGCTGAAGCCAAGAAAGTCGAAGATGACGATGAGCTTGGTGATTGGGAGGCCGAAGCCGAGAAGGCCGAAGCTGAACTCGCAGACGTCAAGGACAGCTGGGATGCGCTTTCTGATGAAGAAAAGGACGGTCCTGTACAGTCAGTCGCCAACGGCAAACCGGTTCAAGCAGGCGCTGCGGGGAAGAAAGCTGAAATCGTGCCTGCCAACAAGGCTCAGGCCAATGGTGCTGGCACCAGAGCGGATTCAGACTCAGACTCAGACTCAGACTCCGAGGAAGAATCCTCTGACGAAGAGGATGCAAGATTGACCAAGAAGCACCTAGCTGCTGAGAGGCGCAAGAAGCAGATGGAGGAAGCACGGGCAAAGGCATCAAAGGACAACCTGCGTTCACCCATTTGCTGTATTCTTGGGCACGTCGATACCGGAAAGACCAAATTGCTCGACAAGATCAGACAGACCAATGTTCAGGAAGGCGAAGCTGGTGGTATCACGCAACAGATTGGTGCCACTTACTTCCCCGTGGATGCGCTGCAGAAGAAGACTGCAGTTGTGAACGCGGATGGCAAGTTCGAGTTCAAGGTCCCCGGTCTCCTGGTCATCGACACGCCTGGTCACGAGTCTTTCACCAATCTCCGATCTCGTGGTTCATCGTTGTGTAATATCGCCATTCTCGTCGTCGATATCATGCACGGTCTCGAGCCGCAGACTTTGGAATCAATGAGGCTTCTGCGTGATAGGAAGACACCTTTCATTGTCGCTCTGAACAAGATCGATCGTCTTTACGGATGGAAGAAGATCGACAACAACGGTTTCAGGGAGTCTCTCGCATTCCAGAACAAGGGCGTCCAGAGCGAGTTCAAGGATCGTCTGGAGAAGACCAAATTGGCCTTTGCCGAACAGGGTTTCAACTCTGAGCTTTACTATGATAACAAGTCGATGGCCAGGAACGTCTCGCTTGTGCCCACCTCCGCTCACACCGGAGAGGGTATTCCCGACATGCTCAAGTTGCTCGTCCAGCTTACACAAGAGCGCATGACGGGTCAGCTCATGTACCTGACTGAGGTCGAATGTACTGTGCTCGAAGTCAAGGTCATCGAGGGTCTCGGCACGACCATCGACGTTGTCCTTTCGAACGGTATCCTGCGCGAAGGCGATCGCATAGTCTTGTGCGGTCTTGACGGGCCGATCATAACGGATATTCGTGCGCTCTTGACGCCGGCTGAGATGAAGGAGCTCCGGGTCAAGTCGCAGTACGTGCACAACAAGGAAGTCAAGGCCGCGCTCGGTGTCAAGATTGCCGCCAACGGGCTAGAGAACGCCATCGCTGGTTCGCGACTGTTGGTGGTCGGTCCCGAAGACGATGAAGATGACCTCGCTGACGACGTCATGGGTGACTTGGAGAATCTTCTGAGCAGAATCTCGAAGACAGGCCGTGGTGTGACGGTGCAGGCATCAACGCTGGGTTCGCTCGAAGCGCTGCTCGAGTTCTTGAAGCAGATGAAGATTCCCGTGTCCAACATCAGCATCGGTCCTGTGCACAAGCGCGATGTCATCACGGCGTCGACCATGTTGGAGAAGGCGCCACAGTACGCGGTCATGCTGTGTTTCGATGTCAAGGTCGACAAGGAAGCGCAGCAGCATGCCGATGAAGTGGGAGTCAAGATCTTCACCGCAGACATCATCTACCATCTCTTCGATGCTTTCACCGCACATATGGTAAGCCAACTCCCTCTTCTCATGATAATTGATTCATTGATATTGACTTTTCGCCACAGGACGCAATCGCCGCCAAGCAGCGAGAGGAGAGCAAAGACCTTGCTGTCTTCCCCTGCGTGCTGCAGCCCATCTCCGTGTTCAACAAGAAAGACCCCATCGTGGTGGGTGTCGATGTCATCGAAGGCAGCCTGCGGGTGGGCACCCCGATCGCTGTGGTGCAGCACAACAGCGTGACGAACGTCAAGACGGTCCTGAACCTTGGCAGAGTGTAAGTCTCCTCTCCCCACACCAGCTCCGCTTACCTGTGACTACATATACTGACGCCGATCCCAGGACGTCCATCGAGCGCGAGCACAAGCAGATCCCCGTGTGCAAGAAGGGCCAGCCGGCAGTGGCGGTCAAGATCGAAGGCCCGAACCAGCCTATGTACGGTCGGCAGCTGGAGGAGAAGGAGACGCTGTACTCGTTGATATCAAGGCAGTCGATCGATGTGCTCAAGGCGTACTTCAAGGAGGAAGTGGCTAAGGATGAGTGGCATCTTATCATCAAGCTGAAGAGCTTGTTCGACGTTGCGTAAAGAGTTGAAGGGGTATGAAGGGTTGGCTGCTTAGATGGAGGGAAAGGGCGGCATTGCTAGGGAACAAAAGAATTAATGGACGGCTTTGGTTTATGTTCATGTCGTGAGGATGGTATTATCGTGCTGCATTAATCTCTGCTCGTGAATTGTCACGTTGATCTCTCGCGCTCTGAGGGATGCGGATATATGCAATAATGTTTCCTGCACAGCATTTGGAACCCCTTCGAGTCCATTGCTCAGAGGTTTGTAGCGTACAGACGAGTGACACCTCAGAGTATTGTACAGGCGAAGAGGGACACGAAGAGGCCGGCGTAGTGCCCAGCGACTCGCAGGGCAGAGAGCAGGGCGATGTGCTGGACGTAATGCTCGACAAGTTGGAAGGCGGGCGCGCTTGACGATGCTCAGACAAACAGACTGGCGATAAAGTCTGGCGACGAGCTCTGCTCTCTGGGTGAGTGACCTCATCGAACATCACGAAATATCGCAGGAGGTGGATTGTTGAACTCCCATCCGGCATCCCATCAAGGAGGAGAATGAAGTCTCAGGAACTTCGCTTGGAACAGCAGATACGACGTCGAATGTTTCAAGGCCGATGTTCGTTGCATTCCTTGCTCTGCCCGTATAATATCACGGCGATACTCTCCAAACCAAAGGTCCACACTGCGAGTGTGTCAGGCGTCGTCGCCTGAACGATTTAGCTGATTGAGCAGTGTTTGGACGAAGGATTTCGGGGGTGAGTATGCGGCCGTCCCCAAAGTAAAAGCTTTGCGATACCTGCAAAGTCGTTGAGGGTATGCTGGACGTGATCAGCGCTCCTGAAATCGCAGCGTCTATGAGGTCCGTATCCGGGACAAGAACTCGTTGTGCTCTGATCACATCTGTGGTGTCCACTCTTCCCCCCACGTCACGTATGTGTGGAACGTGGCTCATGGTCAAACCTTTCGTCTAAAGGCTATTGTTTCCCGATGTGAATGCCGTAAGATTCGATGAAGGAATGATGGTGGTATAGTCGGGCCGTTTGTAGGGAATATGATATGGTTGTATTTTTGCTTACCCCTTGGCCGACTAGCGGCATGGGATCCAGCCAAGTTGGGTGTATACGCACGATATGAATAGAAGAGTTTTGGTCAGAGTCGGAGCGCGTAATATTGCCGGTGAGCGGATAATGTTTTCGAGCAATTTGGAGGAAGATGTGATAGGGTGAATATTTGACCAAATATTAAATTGGGACGCCTGGACGGCGAAGTCCACTCACCACGCCGTGCCACCTCTAAATTCGTTGCTATGCCGCAGATCCGCGAACTTACCTCTCAGTGAACACTCTGACCAGAGGATGAAGGAGATACTCCGTCAACATGCCAAGGAGGCCAAATGGAGGATTTATACTCAACGAAGCCGTAAAAGGGAGAAGCATGGCTTCATCTAGACCATGCGAGATGTGACCCACGAGTATGAAACACATCGGACAGATCGTATCCCGATGGAGGCCCCTGGTGGGGCATCAGCAGATCGTGAGCACGGCGCATCAGCCGCACCCGATCGTCAAGCGTAGCTGTTAGCAGAGAGAGTGGCAAACAAGGGCGAGTCGTGGAGGCGGCAGCGCGTAAAGCTTTTGCTTGCGTGATAGTCACCAATCGTAACGGAGTGTCAGGTGTGATGGCACGCCGGACTTATTTCCTTGAATTTGAAGTCGGATGGCAGACCATATTATGAAAGTTGTTGTCAGGTACCAAACCCAGATAGATGGACTGGTAACCGCCATTGATGCCACGAGAGACAATTGCAGTGGAAGGAAATTGCGGAGTCTTCACCGCTCCTTGGACTTGCCAGCGTCGCTGAAGTAGAGAGTATGCGGTGCTCGTAGCCAAGGACATAACAATACGCGAGGGTTTTGCAGCTTGTGCAATCCATTGGCATTCATTCCCGATTTGCAACAGAGTTTGGACAGTCAAGAATAGCGGAATATCAGGCAGGTCGGCCAGAGCAAGGCATATTGAAAAAGTGTGAGCTATTGCATGAGTAGTGCTGCTATAGCAGGACACGGGTGCATATCTTGCTGTCAGCTCGAGGTACCGGACGGGCCTATCGCGATTCGTGCTCGGGGTTCGTGCTAAGGCGCCCAGTCTGACAAGACGGCAGCCAATGGGGCATGGCGCATTCAAGCTACGCCAAGGGACAGCTTCTGTCTTGCATGCGTTGCTTGGTTGTTCGCTTCCAGGATGCATGCGCTTCGGCCGCCCCGGGTACCTTGCACGTGGGCGGCTTTCTTGGGGTGTGCTGGCACAACAGGGAACACAGCATGTGCGAATGCCCTGGATCTCAGAACAGATTGCAACGTGGTATGCAAGGCTGGCTGCCCACGCTAGAAGCCGATATGACACCCATCTCGATGTAGTGATTGTAGGTCGGCGTTATGCTCGGAGAGGTGAATTTGGGGGCGCAATGCCAGACCCTGAGAGTGATTGCGTCCTGGAGGATGTCAGCGGAAGCATGCCGGACCGAGAGTGTGGTGCGCCCTGTCCGAGGGAACAAACAGGTTAATGCTGTGTGAATATGTGGGATGGAGGAGATGCCGCGGTGCATGAAACCCGGGCCACGTAGCTAGCGATCAGGCGTCCCCGGTTGCAGTCGAACGCGGGCTCTGAGCGCGCCTGGATCGCCTAAAGGCGAGGGAGCGGGTGGCCCTGCATTGCTGCAGCTGCGAGCGAATGCGGCGCACCACGGCCGAAATTGATGGAATTATTGCAAGGCTACGGTGCGCAAGTGGCCGAGTTCGTCCACTCACTCACCCAAATGCGAATTTGGCCCGAGCAGAAACGCCGTAGTGGTTGGAATGGAGATGCTAATGGTGAGACATACCCACGTCAAACAACGGCCTCCAAGGAAGGAAGATATTCCCGAAGAACGGAAACGCCAGGAGCGGGCGGCGTCAGAATGTGGCTGGATAAGATATAATATGCCAAGATGCTCACCGCGTCCCTTACGGGCGTCGTCAGGGCGAACATGTGATGGCAGCGACGATGCAGTTGGCAATCAACCGTGCAGATAGCTGTTTGTACTATCGGACGCGCGATATTTCAGCTGGATAATTTGCGTGGATTGGATCATCATCTGAGGCGCGAATGGAGGCCCGTGGGGGGGAGAAATGGAATGGAGATGGCGCGACTTGGCAAATGACTCGTCGTCCGGTGCCCCGCGCGGGCAAAAGCCGGGGCCTCCATGCTGCGATTGTCACCTGTCAATCGTCCCTCCATCGCGCAACCAAATGTCTCTCGCTTCTGCCGCTGTGTCACGGTGACACGCACACGCGCTCTTCATCGAGACCGGCTCGCAAGTCCCAGCCCAGCCCCTTGCTTGCCACCATCTCCTTGAAGTATAACCCCAGCTAGAAGGAAAAAGCAGCCGTTCCCGGAGACAGAGTTTGCGGTCGCGGCTGTCCAAATCAAAATCTGGGCTCCACCCGCTGTTTGTCGCCGCACTTGAAATGCCGATTATTGGACCGTGGGGGAACGATGCGTGCGGCACTTCGTATTAGCTTGTTCAAGTCTCCAGTCCGGGCTTTAGGGCTACCAGACTACCACAACAGGTGAAAGTAACAGTCGCACTCGCCCCGACACTGCATTACCTTACACAGGCCCTGAGCTGTAGAACGCACCCACGCCTCTTGCAGATCCACCGTAAGAAAAAGGTATATTTGATCCCTTTCCCCTCCCGCTTCTGTTTCCGGTTCCCTCATCGACTCCTCTCTTTTCATTCTTCTTGTCTTCAGCTGGAGCAAGAGCTGGCAGCTATGTCCAAGACCAGCTACGACACCGGCTTCGCCGAGGAGAAGGCGGCCGCCCCATACAACGACTATGCCGCTGGCCACACCCCCACCCACATGTCCGCGGGCGAGTATGCCCGCACCAGGTTCACCACCTTGAAGCCGCCCATGGCCAAAGTCCCCAATCCCTTCAGCGCCCTGGGTACTCTCAACAAGTCGCAATGGCTCAACTTCTTCTGTGGCTTCTGGGGCTGGACTTGGGATGCGTGAGTCTTCACCTTCTGCCACTCCCCTCATCACGCGCCTAACAATGTGCCTCACAGCGTCGACTTCTTCACCGTCAGTCTGACAGTTTCCGACCTCGCGAAATCATTTGGCAAGACTAACACCGACATCACGTGCGTACACCCTCAATCGTCCCCACTTTGCCTCCCACCAAGCCTAACCGTTTTGCAGCTGGGGTATCACCCTCGTGCTCATGTTCCGTTCCGTCGGCGCCGTCACCTTTGGTGTTGCTGCCGATCGATATGGTCGCAAATGGCCCTTTGTCATCAACAACATCCTCTTCATCATCCTCGAGCTCGGTACCGGTTTCTGTCAAACATACAAGCAATTCCTCGCTGTTCGCGCCCTCTATGGCATTGCCATGGGTGGTCTGTACGGCAATGCTGCCGCTACTGCCCTTGAAGATTGTCCTGCAGAAGCTCGTGGTATTGTTTCTGGAATGCTACAACAGGGTTACGCCTTCGGTTACCTTTTGGCTACCGTGTTTGCACGCGCGCTGGTCAATACCACCCCTCACGGCTGGAGGCCTCTATTCTGGTTCTGCGCTTGCCCTCCTATCCTTATCATTGCCTTCCGTCTCTGCCTACCCGAGACCCAGGCTTTCCAGCAGCGCCAGGCTTTCCGCGAGTCCGGCTCGTCTGTTGGTAGCACCTTCATGCGCGAGGGCAAGGTTGCTCTCAAGCGACACTGGTTGATCCTCACCTACATGGTCCTTCTGCTTGCCGGCATGAACTTCCTCTCCCATGGTTCCCAGGATCTGTAGGTTTTGGCATTCGTCAACCGTCGAGCCAGTATGCTGATAATGTCCAGGTACCCTACTATGCTCACCAACCAGCTCAACTTCAGCGCCAACGCCGTCACTGTCACCCAGGTCGTGGCTAACCTTGGTGCCATCACCGGTGGTACTTTGGTCGGCTACAGCAGTCAGATCTTTGGCCGCCGTCTCACAATCATCGTCACCTGCATTGTTGGGGGTGCTCTCATCTACCCTTACGGCTTCGTCAAGGACAAGACCATCATGGCCGCCGCTTTCTTCCAGCAAGCTTGTGTCCAGGGTGCTTGGGGTGTCATTCCGATTCACCTCATGGAGCTATCGCCCGGCTCCATCCGTACTTTCGCCGTCGGTACCTCATACCAGCTCGGCAACTTGGTGTCGTCTGCCTCCTCCACCATTGAATCCACAATCTCCGAGCGCTTTCCGCTCCCGCCCAAGGGCAAGACCAAGCGTTTCGAGTACGGAAAGGTCATTGCCATCTTCCTGGGTTGCGTCTACGCCTATGTCATCATTGTCACTTTCATCGGTCCTGAATACAGAGGCCGTCACATGACCGTCGAGGACGACTCGGATCTCGAAGAGGTCGCCAACACTCAGGGCGGTAAATTGTCCGAGCGTCTGGGAGGCGGAAGGACCGAGAACGTTGATGACATCGACCGTGTTTAAGATAGCCACTGATACGCGCGCTGGTGTGGCATGCTGTTTATCGCCAATACTTGGGTTCGGCTTGAAATATAATTTGTCCATATCCTTAGCCAAATCCAAAATCGATATTTTTCGTACATCGAAATTCTTTACTATTACATCGATCCCTGTGTAATTCCGACTGAGCCAATATTTACATTTCAAAATGAAGGATTAGAGAACGAACCTGTCATGGATCATATAGCATTTTGGAAATAAGGTCTCATTCTCATTGTCTTGGAGCCATGGCTCACGTCAGTGACAGTCGCGAGGGCGTTGTGCTGATACTTGCAATAACGGACCAGACCTTGAACATCTACGACAGAAATAACCGTGTACACCATACACTCCGATTCATATCCATAAGACCAAGACTGTAAACAAGCGAGCACCATCCACGAAAGGCCTGGATAGGGCTCCATATCTGACGACCAGGCACATGTCGGAGTATTGATCGTATACACCAGTCGTCTCGACTGGCACAATAGGTCGGCGTAATGCTTTCATGATCCTACCTCTGGCAATTCGCACCTACCAATCTGGAGGCCAGCACTGGCTCATGATCGTCTTCCAGGACGAATGTTCTCAACTCGAGATCACAGTTAGGCAGCAATTCTCAGGCGTGGGGGAGCAAGACTTTTTGTCCTAACACTGTGGTATGTACGAGGCTTCCCGACCTCGACTGCGTTATGGTTGTCGTCCAGTGGGCCCGACCGCATACAGGGAGCAACAAGTTCGTCAGGTTGTTCGGCTATCATGTTCCACTGAGTGGAACTCATGTGGGTGGGTTATCTTGATGTTGTTGGCAATCCGATCCACCTTGGAAAAGGCATTTCTGCCTCATTTGAGTTTGAGTTTGAGCAAGGATACGGGCCGAATGAAGTCCAGATCTGCTCAACGTCATGAGTTGGGGGGCTTTGCAGATGATTCAATGGTCTAGCGGCGGGATCGGACCGTCTCCAAAAACTTCCACGACAAGTCTTAGGCGGTCTGCGCGATTGTGATGTGATCGTTCAGTCTAGAACGCGGCCAGGTCCTTTTACTGTGTAGAGAGCTTAGAGTTTCAGACGTGGGACTCGCGTGGCGACTTTGTGAAGAACAACTGAATGGTTCACGGGTGCTATGCTTGCGGGTTTCATTTGCAGTTGCAGGCTTGAGAATGGGAAGGCATCATCGACGATTGTAACTGCAGATCAGACAACTTCCTACAGAAGATACTTCATACTCTTTCGGGGGTTGGAGGATGCAGGGTACCTACATGACTTGCCAGCTATACTCGTGGTTCTACGTGATACACGATCAGCTATTCGCCACGTCCCACGGCTGAACGATCGCCCAGCATTTTATTCGGCACTGACGGATCCGCTTGTGAGGAGGAACAACGGCGGCATAGGTGTCTCTCTCCATGAGATGCTTAAGATGGATGCATTCTCAATTAGTTGGATTTGAGTGCCCATGCCTTTCCCTTGAGCTGTCATTTATGGAGGTGACGTTCACCTGGTGCAACTTCTCCGGCCAAAGAGCGGCATTTCGAGTGTGGCGATTGACGCTTGCTTGCATCACTCACTTTTACAAGCTGTCAGGCATTTAAAATGGCAGACGTCTGGCAGATCATGAAAGAAGACTTGTGAGAGGGAAGAGGTATAGGGGAAAAAATGACCTACTCAGCAAACAGCAGTCGGGCGACAGTCAAAAATTGGACAGTCCTCTACTAGTACGAGTAAGAAATGGTCCTTTTCCATGACCTTTGACGTGGATACGATACTCATGTATCTCAATTGATTTCCTGCCTTGCTTGGCGTCTTCCAGACTTCAGTGCGGATGATCAAATGAGATGCGTGAGTAGACTGCCTGTGACGATGTCTCCACATCTGCCTACAACTTCAGTGCCTCATCATTGATGCTAACGGATCGTGTCATTGAGCCATGGAACAAATGGCATTCATTGTGGTGTGGATCTGGTATCATTCAAAGAGCTGAAGGGCTTTCAGTCGGAGACAAATGGTCGGCCATACGGTCGGTCACAACAGACCAACTCGTTCAGAAAGGAATTTCCTGACATCACGATTCGAGGAAGAGGTCGATTCTGAATTGTTCCGAATGCAACGGGGCCTATCGGAGTGGTGACAAATTGACTCGCGAAGGTGAGCTGCCAGATGTGGAGCATGGGTCCGTAGGATCGAGATGTTTGCCTGAAGACTTCCCCGTGGGGCTGAATGGTGGGTGGATTACAAGATTATCATCTCCATCCGTTCATGCTCCGCATTGCCCCCTGCTTGCGCTTCCCCAGTTGCGTTCAGTGGCGCGGATCCCCGTTGGTGCCTGCCGTTCGGATTGTCGCGGCTTAAGCAACGGGCTGGTGGTGCGGGTAGGGTCCAACGCCATGTCAGTGAGACAAAGCTACGAGGGATGGGGACGACAAGTGTTTCGACGAGTGTAATGTGCCGAGCAGTTGAGGATGGAAACAGCGTCGCTGACGGCATGTCGAAGGAATTGGTTTGTCAACAACCATTGTTGAGTTGATGGAGGAGTGGGAGAGCAAACGCCCGCACAAAGAGGCCCACATTGGCTTTCTGCAGGTGATCACGCACCTCCTTGGCATTGGCAGCCCACGTGTTTTTCAAGAAGAAATGAGAGGCCAATGAGCACTTCAATGCCTCATATATTGGAAGTGACAAATGTCAGAATAGATTGCCGAGCTGGAAAGCAGATATAAGCACCGAGGCCCATGTGCTTGCAGGAGGAAGATAGAGAGCCAATAGTACCCCCACAAGGCCCTCGACGCTTGTGCATGCTTGGGGACACACAAGCACGAGGTGGGCGTGCCGTTTCCCCCAGTGGCCCCGTCGTTCCCGCGCAATGTCCAGGTCGGTGCGGTGCCAGGCTCGGACCAGGCTTTGTTCCCATGTCGCCGGACTGTGCAACTGACCGCTGAACAATGGTTCAATGGGCCTTGTAACGTATGCGCAACAGAGGAGAACAGAGACATGGGCGATTCCGATTACAGTAAACTATAGCGAAACGTGGAGGTGCGGGTGGGGAGGCGGCGGAGCCCTGGTGACGGTGAGGATTGAGTGGCGGACGCATCGCTGTGGGGTGGTGAGACAGCAATGATTTCGATTATCAAAGAGAAACTGCTTCCCCAGCAGTGCACGGCTTTGTACCAGACGGTTGTGTTCAGCTCTGCTCAAGGGTTCGTCGGCGGACCCTCGGACAATGGGGTCTGTGGACTCCTGGGGACGGACCTGGGCGCCCTGGAAGGGGCTGGGGTGCGCACCGCATCGCATAGCTTGCCAGCCTTGCACCCGCATCTTGCACTCCTACGAAAGTCCGACCTTCCTCCGGGGCGGAGGGCAGCGACGCCGTTGCATTCTGGCATCACGACTCTTAAGTATTTGCACGCGTTTCCACGCTCAGCCCAGCTTGTGATGAGAGATAAGGGGCGGAGCGCTTGGGTGCTGATAAGGGCAGCGGGACGAGGCCAGCGGAGCGGACCAGGGCAGCGCGACTGAGCTTGGACGGTTCGCAACGACCGCGCGGCGGGTGCTGTATCGAGATTGGGCCAAGTGATAAGCGCATTGACACTGCATCACCCGTCGAGTGGTCGGGCCCCGCGATGCCCCGTCCACCTTCACAACCACAGAAGCTCAAATCACAATCTCGCGCTACGGCTCTCGCACATGATACGAAGTGGCCTGTCCTCTCTGGGGTCAAGGTTCGAGCCAGCCTCGCGTCTGAACATGCCCCAGACCTCAACACCAGATAAGAGATACAGCAGATAGGAGCTGACTAGGGGTGGATGTACTCAGTATCGGAGAATTGAGATATTGTGCTGATCTGATCTGGAAGTTTTCTCGAAGGAAAAAGCAATCAATTCTGTGGCGGCTGGTCCAGGAACCCACAAGAGATAAGCTGCAGAGCCTCGGGTGTGGGGCCCTGTCATTTGTGGAGGAACAAGCTCGTGAATACGCGGCGCGGCGGACAAATGTTGGCCATTCATGCGAGAGTGGAACAACATCCCAAATCCTTGGCAATGCGCCGGCCTCGCCGCATTTACATCGCTGATCATCCTGTGGTTGGGCAAAAGAAAAAAAGGGAAGCATGTCGCTGAATCTGGGATCTCAGGCTAGGGGAGTTCCAGAAGTTCCGCGCGTGCAACCATGGACAGTCAGAAACCCGATGATGGAGGGGAGGCGGAGGCGTAAACTGGGAATCGGGAGAAGGCGATGGTGGTGGGAGACCGACACCCATTCGGATCGTTTAGGACTCTTGCACCTCAAACTGTCCGTCCAATCATCCTACAAAACTTCATTTCTGACTAGGCCGGCGGCGCCGAACTCTGTATCAGCTCTACGAACATGGGCCAAAGAGACCGCCGGGGTCGTGGGGTCTCACACCAGCGGCACCCCCCTGTTGCTTGTCTCCTTCTCTTCCAGAACAGTATACTGCGCATCAAGTCAAATGACATGCGCAGACGCCGCCCGCTGAGAGCCGGACTGCCTCCCACCCCCCTTGCTGCAAGCCACTCCCTTACTCTGTTCATGCAGCTTGACCAAGACCTTGGATAGCCGCGAGAGGCGACGACGACTTCGGTGGTAGGACGGATGCGTGTCTGATGGCGCGCAACCCCGAATGTGCCCTCTGAACAAGCGTTGGCGCTGACTTACTTTGCCGCTCCAACGGTCGGCCAGTGGGCACCGACGGAAACGCCGTGACGTGACAGATGTGCGGGTGTCGTGTGTCAGTTAATTGATATGATGTGCATTCGATTGAAGTAATTCGATCCCATTCCAGGCCCACTGCAGGATCGGACACTCAGCCTGGCGACCCCATCGTGACGACGAGCCCCATATTCGTTGCCTGGAATTGAGTCCACTTGCACCACGGTATAGACGGTCACGTCCTCGGCCGCCTAATGCACTAGGACCAAGGTCACGCGCTCACCGTTCACAAAGTCGCGCTCGTGTGAGGCATAATTGAAGCTGCAAACTACCGGACCAGCAGCAGCCAACGGCGTCCACGGACCACAACGCATCCTTCAGCCGGACAGCGCGACGGCTGTACGACTCAGTCCTGCACGACCTGCCTCGTCTTGTCTTTCGTGCAGGGAAATGCTCCCTACCAATCCTCCGCCGACAGCTCGCTAGCCTGCGCCGACCGAGAGTAGCTCAACTAGCCGCCCATCTAGCGCTGGGCAAGACTCCGCTTCTAGAAGCCCCAGACTGCTTGACCTGAAGCCTGTGCACGATAACGCGCCGCACTTAGATTACCGATCCAATTCACCTCGGTCCTTTTGCGCTAGTCGTCCTAGCCTCGTCCTCTCCAGACTTGCATCTGTTCGTCGCCCCCCTTTGCGGTCCTTGGTGCTTCCTGCCACCCCCCTGTTCCAAGGTTGCATCCCGATAGGACAGTTCCAGTCCTCGACAAGGTTCGTGGCTGTTATCGCCAACTGCGACACACTCCACCGCGGCGGGCTATCCACTCGTTTACCATTATCGTGCGTACCGGCTCAGAGACACCTAACTCTCATGTCGCATTGGCCCACGCCGAGTGATTATGCCAACGCCACCCTTGGCCGTTAGCGACCACGCGGGCGAGATGCGGCCAACGGTCCTCGTGGTGTCTCTGTACCCTGGAGGCCTCATTATTTATGATCTGCCCGTGTCCCCCGTCGAACATGTTGGAACTAATCATCTGTCCCTCTCCTCCTCACTACCCCAGTCTATAATAGACCCGGGCCTCCTCCCTTCTCCGTCTTCGATCAGTTCATCCTTCCCTTCCTGGACATAAGAACCCACGGGGTCGATCCTTCACCATGTCGCACTCTCCCGACTCGACGGAGAAGAACCCCGTCCACTACAACAAAGAGGCTGAGGTTGGTGCCTATGACACCGAAATCGGTACCAACAATGAGCTCAAGAAGGAGCTCAAGAGCAGGCACATGCAGATGATTGCCATTGGTTCGTCTTATCCTTCCGGTCGCGATATATCGTTCCCTGCTGACCATTTCTAGGTGGTGCCATTGGTGCTGGTCTTTTCGTCGGTTCTGGTAGCGCCCTCGAGCATGGTGGCCCGGCGTCCCTGCTCATCGGTTTCCTGATCATCGGTACTATGCTTTTGTTCACCGTGCAGGCGCTCGGTGAATTGGCTGTCCTCTACCCTGTCAACGGTGCCTTCTTCACTTACGTCTGCCGCTTCATCAACGAGTCCTGGGGTTTCGCCATTGGTTGGGATTATGCCATCTCTTGGTTGACCATTCTGCCCTTCGAGATCACCGCCGCCTGCATTACGATCAACTTCTGGCCCGGCGGAGCAGCGGTCAACCCGGCCGTCTGGGTCACCGTCTTCCTCGTTGTTCTCATTGGTATCCAAGTCTTCGGTGTTCGTGGCTATGGTGAAGTTGAATTCTTCCTGGCTATTATCAAGATCTGTGCATGCTTGGGTTTCATCATCCTTGCCATCGTCATTGATTGCGGTGGTGTACCCACTGACTCCCGTGGTTACATTGGTGCCTCATACTGGCACCACCCTGGTGCATTCCGCCACGGCTTCAAGGGTTTCTGCTCCGTCTTCGTCACTGCCTCGTTCGCGTTCGGCGGTACTGAGCTGACCGGTCTCTGCGCCGCTGAGGCTGCTGACCCCCGCAAGTCCATTCCCCTGGCTACCAAGCAGGTTTTCTGGCGTATCTCCTTCTTCTACATTCTTAACCTGTTCCTCCTCGGACTCATCGTTCCTGCCGACAACGAGAACCTCCCTAACGCTTCCGGCGCCAACACCAAGGCTTCTCCTTTCGTCATTGCCATTAAACTTGCTGGCATCAAGGGTCTGCCGTCGGTCTTCAATGCCTGCATTACCATGGCTGTCATCTCCGTTGCCAATTCTTGCGCATACGGGTCTACCCGTACCATTCAGGCCCTTGCTACCCGCGGCATGGCTCCCAGGTTCTTCTCCAAGATCGATAAGCAGGGTCGTCCCATCTGGTGCGTTGCTCTGCAGGTTGTCTTCGGTTTCCTGGCCTACATCAACAGCTCGCACCACAGCGGTGATGTCTTCAACTGGCTCCTTGCCTTGTCCGGTCTGTCGTACTTCTTCGTGTGGGGCTCAATTTGTCTCGCCCACATCCGTTTCCGCGCTGCCTGGAAGTACAATGGTCGCTCGCTCGACCTTATCCCGTACAAGGCACCTTTCGGTGTTGTCGGCTCCGCCATTGGTCTGGGCCTGAACATCATGTGCCTGATCGCTCAGTTCTACGTCGCCGTCTGGGTAAGTCGCTTTACAAGCCCTTTTCTTGGGGCATCACTTGCTAACATTGTCACAGCCCATCGGTGGTGGATCTGGCAGCTCCCTTGCCATCGCCTTCTTCCAGGCCTATCTCGCCGCTCCCCTTGTCATTGTCCTCTACCTCTTCTGGAAGGTTTGGGCCCGGGATTGGACTCTTTTCGTCCGTGTCCAGGACATGGATATTACCACCGGCCTGCGCGAGAACCTCGAGGACTTGTCCGTCGAGGATACCGACGCTGTCAAGCCTACCTGGGGTAACCTCCCTAAGAGGATTGTCCGCGGTCTCCTCTAAAAGAGAAAAGTTATGTCGGCGTTGTTCTTTTAGTATCTCGTATCACCCAATCATACCCAAGTCCGAGAGGGCTATAGTATTTATACTAGACACTGTACAGCAGTATAAATATTCTTTATTTAGTGTGTCTGCCAAAATTCACTCGCGAATGACGTGGTTATGCGCATCTTGCTTGTGTGTTTCCAGGATCGCATCCGACATCGCGGAACGGCTTTCTGCGATGTAACCCTAAGAACCCTAACATAACATCCGGACCTCAGCTTTTTGATGCTGCCAGACTTTCATGAATAACTCACTTTTGTTTACTCGTAACCACGCCCATCGACCTTGCGCATCCTTCACCGTTGGTCTTATCGACGCCTGAATAGGACTCGGATTCGGGGCTTCATCCTCCATCAACACCAAAATGGATTATGAACAGTACACACTCGACGATGCTGAGACGGGGCCTCGCGTGGTCATCCGCGACACAAACCGCACCACAATCAACTTCGTGCTATCCAACACATCTCTCGCCCTGGCCAACAGTATACGGCGTATTATGCTGGCCGAAGTTCCGACGATAGCCATCGATTTGGTCGAAATTGAATCCAACACATCAGTTCTAGCCGACGAGTTTCTCGCGCATCGATTAGGACTAATCCCATTGAGCGCGCGCGATATCGAGTCACTGCTGTACAGTCGCGACTGCGACTGCGACCAGTTCTGCGACAACTGCAGTGTCGTGCTCCGGCTCAACGCCGTGAATCGCAACAGCGATCAGATCATGAAAGTCTACGCCAAGGATTTGTACATTGAATCAGGCGGCTATAATAGAAATGGCTACAACGGAGGAAGGAATGGCGGTCTTGATTCGTTGGAGCATGGCTTTGAGCGCGGCGAGCCCGTCATCCTCGACCCGGCTGGCAATGGCCCACTGATCTGCAAGCTGCGGCGCGGACAGGAGTTGAAGGTCAAATGTATTGCCAAGAAGGGCATCGCAAAAGAGCACGCAAAGTGGGCACCAACGGCAGCCATCGGATTCGAGTACGACCCGTGGAACAAGCTGCGCCATACGGATCTGTGGTATGAACTGGATAAAGTCGAGGAGTGGCCTGAGAGCAAGAATGCGAGCTGGGAGGAGCCGCCGCGCGATGGTGAGGAATTCGATTACGATGCCGAGCCCGTAAGTGAATATCATATTTCACCATTATTTGTCGTCTGACTCGTCTAGAACCAATTCTACATGAACCTCGAGTCCACCGGCGTCCTTCCGCCCGACCAGATTCTGCACAGCGGCATCCGCGTGCTGCAGCAAAAACTCGCTACCGTGATTCAAGAGCTACAGCACTCGGGCACAGGCACAAATTTGAACGATGCCTCAGGCGCGAACGGCTACGCTGGTCCGAGAAGTCCCGATTTGATGGACGCTGCAGGTAGCGGTACCGCATACGGCGCCGGCACATCGTATGGCGACAACGGTTATACTACACCTGGTTACAACGCGGGTGCCGGCAGCGCTTGGGGCGGAGGCGGTGGAGCTGCCGGACAAGGCGGGCAGACACCGTATGGTGCAACGCCATATGGCAGAAGCGGGAACTGGTGATGAGATGGGCTAGTATTTGCAAACACGACCGGTGCAAGGTTGGTCCTGGATGCGAATAGGATCATGAACTACAATCCCTTGTTTGTACAGGTGCACTGCGAGTCACAGCTCAGCATCAGAAGTATCACCTCATGCGTGATACACTGTGGCACGCAAGCAAGGTATAGGAGCGGGACACGGATACCAGAGAATCACGAATATGGTTGCTCCCGCCCGATCCACACTACTGAAGGCGCGGGAATGAACACGGGTTACCCAGATAACGCAAGCCCCATGACGGCATTGAACATCATGCAAAAGAACCGCAGCGAGGGGTCCAGGGAGATAAGAGAAAAAGCTCGACTATTTGCATATTACCAGAACGGTGCCCGACACTATTCTTCAGGGGGCCTTTGAGATAACGGATAGCAAAATGCTTTTGCTTGGTATCAAACTTCACATAGTATCAATGTCAAAGTAGCAGCGAGATAATGAACTCAACGCCACATTCAATCGCTTCGCTATTGCGTGTGGCTCCTTGATCACAGCCGTGCCTATAAGCTCTTACACTACTGGAAGTCCTTGAACCCTCACAATTTAAGCCTGTGAACCCTGCGTTCAGCAAGATGCGTGCATTGGCCGTCCTCTTTTGATTCCTTAAAACGGGTGAATGATAACATAAAAGAAGTTCCTGTTCCTGACGCTTGATAAGGTCTTTAGGAGTTTAGGTGAAGTCATGTGAGTCTTGCCTTAAGGCTCGCAGGTAGCAGCAAAGGGGCCTGTATATCATCTTGCTACTTCATCGATGTGGGTCTGAATATAGAAGAGTGTGCTGCGTGACGAGGCCATCTTCCCACCTTGAGATTGCAACGCCCTCTATAGTGGGAGTTCCTGGTGTCTTTGAGCTAGGTCACGCACGGAGCCGAAACCATCCCGATCTCGTGGAAGAGTAGCAATAATGGTGGTGAACTGCTTCTCAGGGTGATAATATTCATGATACTCGAGCAGGAGACTAGGTTTATCCCAAGCACATACAGGTGCTAATCAAGAACAGCACTACTAGCGTGACACTGTACCTCATACATCATCCTCATCTACCCTCTATCCGACCAATCCTGTCACTTTTCAGACACCGTCTACAGATCCCAATTCACCTTCAGACCTATTTTCCGTTAGCACCCATCCACTGTCGGAAATGAACTCATGTCAGAACTTACTAGTAGGAAACGCCGCCAACCCATCCCACTTCTCCGTGAGGTACGCGACCTGCACCGTCCCCTGCTCTTCCTTCTCACCTCCATTCTCTACCGCCCGTATCCGCACGGGAATCTTCTTCACCCCCGCCTTCCCGCTCGTCCCGTTCCACACGTCCGCGGGTCGCAGCCCAGGAAGCCCGCATATGACCTTTAGCATGGACCGCAGCGCTGCCAGCTGCATATCCTGCCACACCTGGTCGGCGACACCGACGGTGAGATCTAGCGGGATGTATGTCTCAGCGTCGCGGTTGAAGTCGAGCACATCCGGCGACGGGAATGCGGTGGCGTCTTGATTTATCGTTCGCGCGGAGAGCAGGATCCTCTGCCCGGGGATTAGTTGTGTGCTGTCGCTTAGCGTTGTGGCTTGGCTGATGGTCCGAAGGGAGACGGTCTCGGATGACAGTCGTGCGAGCTCGCGGGCGTAGGACGAGAAGCCTGCGTCTGCTTTGGCGGACTTGTCGTTGGCGAAGGCGCGGATGGCTGCGAGGTGGGTCAGGTCGGAGACGAGGAGGCGGTCCAGGAGGTTAGAGAAGTGCTGCGCGATAGAGGTGGCAAAGCTTGATGCTAGAACGATGGTGGCGACGAAGGCCTGTTCTTTGTCCAGGCCCGCGACGAACATGCCCGCCAGTATGTCGAGCTTTTGTGACTTGATGGGGTCGTCCTTGGTGGAGTTCCTGTAGTCGCCGTTTCTATTCAGTTTGCTGCGGATCTCATCGAGCTGGGGTAACATGATGTCGGAAAGTTTTCTTGCGATGGGGGAAGCTTTCTGTCGCGAGCGTGTCAAGTATGTGCGGTCAAAGTTGGACCAGGTCCCGGCGACTATGTTGAAGATGTCCCGAATTTCAGATTCGGTACATGCATCGTCAACCGAATCACCACTTGGGATGTCAAATAGAGTGATGGCCAAGCGAGCAGAAGCCTTGTTGATGACCTCTTGGATAATGTCCACCTCGTTGAACTTTATCAACTTATATGACTTCGCCTTGATGTGTTTTTGCAGATCTCGCTCGAATTCTGAGCACAAAGCGGGGAGCAGAGCACTTGAGAGCGACTTGTTATGGGTCGACGGGCCGCTCTTGAGGTACGAGCTGATCGCATTTGAGAATGCGGGCTTATTTCTCTTTTCTGGGCAGAGAAGTCGTGCTGGGATTGACAGATCGACAGTGTATGATTCGGGATTCGTGAGGACTTGATGTAACACCTCGTAGGAGGTAGCAACAATCGGGGCCGGGCTGCCCTTGAGATCGACCTCATCTGTATTATACAAGTGGGCCTTGCGTACAAGGCCATCTCTCAAGACATCATCCCTCACAGCCTTGGCTTGTGTGAATGAGTAGTGAGAGTATATCGAGTCCGGATCGAAGTGGTTGGGAAATGCTCGTTGGAACAGCTTGTAGAGAACGCATCCACAATCCACCTTTTTGTCGTAGTCGGCTTCTGCGAAGCCCCAATTTGTCAGGATCCGTGGGTGATAGGAAGTCGTATAAAACCGATCGCCACGAACCAATGCAACAGCATCAGAGAGCACAGCCCTCGAGACGGTGTAGGGTGGGCAAAGACCTGAGCCTGGCACCCATGGGTCCTTGGCATCTTCTACCACCAATCCTGGATACAGTTCGACGTTATCGACATCCTTGTAAAGATTTTTGAGATGTAGTGCTACCTCCTTGTTCGTCGTGATATCTTCCCACTTCTCATGCGGCTTGAGGGAAAAGTGCTTCCTGAATTCGTTGAGTGTGGCCAGATTCCAGGAGCGAGCTTGTTTCATGCCGAGAACTTCGACGGCCTTAAGCACTGCGGGAACTTGGCGAGGGCCGTAAGCATTTGCGCAATCGTCTACGCTTTGGGTGATACTTTCAACAAGCTGTTCATCGTTGTAAAACCCATTAGGCTGTCTTTGGAATTCTCCAAATTGACGCTCATATGGCTGTTGTTTTTGAAGCTTTGCCTCGATCTGCCCTAGAGCACCAAGGAACTCAGTCATGGGAATCTCGTCAGGCCTCCTATCTTTGCCGAAGATCTTGGCAAACTCGTCAAGAGACCACTGCTCGTCCCTGACTGACACCGTGGAGTGCCACCGATAGACCAGATTGAATTCGGCACTGACTTGGTTTCCAACCCCCATGGCCGGCCCATCTGGAATATCGATGCGTGGATTGAGCTGCCAGTCACTTTCCGTTCTGTTCAGGTTCAAGATTGTTCGGACATAATCGATAAGGATGATGTTGACGTAAAGCCCGCATGTGATGAGCCGAGCCGTTTGGAAGATCTCATCGTCATACTTAGCCCAGCCTTCCTTTGAATCCTCCTTTGAGCCCGTCTTTGGTTTATCAAAGCGGCCGTTCTCGTTGATGGCCACCAGCTGTTCTGCGACGTGGTTGTGAAATCTATTGAACATAATTAAGAGGATACCTGATCCAGGAGGCAGCATAAGCAGCCTTGTCTCTGAAAAGCAGTCAGGGTGCAATTTCCCGTCATTACCGGTCCGCATAGCAGCTAGCTCTGTCTCACTGCTGCCGTAGAGTGGTGCTAGGTCGAGATACGAAGATGTCTTGGAGTAAGCGAAGTTTCTATGATCGGTTCTAAACAGATCGTGAATGATGACGGTCGCGAGGTAGAACAACACGCTAGAAATCTTGGCTGGGTGCTCCTTGGGTTCATGGCGCTCAAGAAGGCAATCGAAGATGACGCCTGGGTCGGGAAGGACCGCAGATTGACCTGCGGTAGGTTTGACCGTACGAGCATAGGGTT
The DNA here is from genome assembly GCA_010093895.1 of Myriangium duriaei CBS 260.36. Classification (NCBI taxonomy): domain Eukaryota; kingdom Fungi; phylum Ascomycota; class Dothideomycetes; order Myriangiales; family Myriangiaceae; genus Myriangium; species Myriangium duriaei. The sequence continues at coordinate 1,221,694 of ML996084.1, forward strand.
GCCCCGCGGCTCCCATTTGCGGATGCAGAATGCTCTGTGTATCGTCAGCCCTGTTCGTCAAATTGGCAGAATGATCCCTACGTTGTTTGAGCCATCAGCGGTTCTGAAGCGGAACTCTCCGGCGAGGTAACTACAGCGAGGTCAGTGCTTTTGCGATCGAACAATGAGGAGATTGTTCTCACTTATCAGGAGGATGCTGAAGATCTTCCCACAGCGTCTTGACAAAGGCCTCTGTGCCACGTTGACCCACTAAGCCGTTGGAGTCTTTGACAACGGCCTGTCCATCATTAGTATGGTACTCGACGAAGTCAAAGGATCAGATGCCTACTTGGATCAAGCTTTCCATCACATAGTCACGGTCGTTGATCAGATCCTCAAACAGGGAAGCTTGCTGAACTTTAAACAACGTAGCGACTGAGCGAAGACCAAGCCTGGAGAAGGAATCTGCGAGACCCTTGGCCAGTGGCACCAGGCCAGGTTGTCGAAGGGCAGAGTCTGAATCTTTGTCTTTGTTATCATCCTTGGGAAGAGCTTTGCGGGTTGGTTTGCTTTCGACGCTCAAGAGTTTGGTCACACGCTTGAGTAAGGCGGCTCTGAAGCTGAAACCATTTGCGGCTGCTTCCTCCTCCTCAATTCGCACTTCATCATCGAAGAGTTCAAGCTCATTGCTCGCCATGGCGGCTAATATTACATGCTACATGTCGGTCAGCAGGGGCCAACGGTTCCCCCAACATCAAACGGAAAAGCCATGTCAGGGAATCGGTGGATACATTGTGGAAGGATTGCACAATAGATTGAAGGATTATGTGAGTGTGAACTCTAAAGTCAATCTGACATACCAGGATTATGCGTCAGCAGGGATGCTATTCAGATTCTGTAGAGTCTCCCGCGTGGCGTCTTGGTGTTGCAGGTTTAGAGGTCGATCACTCCAGAATAGGGAGAATGGCAGTCAATTAGGGGTAATAAAAGCGGATTAAGAAGAGTATAGATGCAAATGTCAATTCGAGGTAGGGATGTTTCGTATCGTATATATAATCGGACAAAGGCGATGGACCTCGGGCGACAATGGCCTTGTGGATGCGAATTTTTGGTCTCACAGCTGTGTTAGGCAATTGAGCTTATGCACGCTAAAAACAGTATTAGCGGCGGCTCGCGAGGGTCCGCTTGGGTGGTGCTGGCCCCAGATAGCGTGGTGTACCGGGTACCAAGGCACGTTGTTCAAGGAGCTCCATAATGTGCCAAATCCTATTTGTTCTGGCCAATCTGGGATCTCATGTCGCGAGTCACAAAACTTCGCCTGATCGACGGCCCGGAATAGCAGCTGACTTCGTGTTATTGCCTTGAGGACACTGCTTGAATGACATCGTCAGCTTCCAGCCGGCTGCACGCGCAAAGAGGAAGCGGTGACCGATTCGGCTCACGGGTTACACGGGTGTTCAGGAATCGACGCGTGCAGTGCCCTGAGGCTTTGCTCCGGGACGGGGCGACCCCGCCGCAGCACGCGTGGGTTGCGTCAATAGAGCAAACGGGCGTGCGGAACGAGCGCATGGCTGCATTGCGTTGCGGTGGGTACAGTCCATGCACTTTGATGTGCAAGAAACGTGTGGGTGTGGTCAAGGTCTTGCCAAAAAAAGCCACTAGACGTCGGGGTCAGCGAGGCCATGGCGGGCCTACGCGACATGGGAAGCCAATCAACGGCCTGGTATCTAAACCCGTCGGGCGGGCCGGACGACGACCTACAGCTGACGTTCAGGTCACGGCGGCCAGGCCGGTCAATGCGGTCAGCCTTCAGCTCCACCGTCATTCAGGGGCCCTGAACGTGGCTGATGGCGAAAAGGTAACCGTTTCGGTTCTTGACGGGATATGAAAATGTTAACCATTGGTGCTCATGTGGTACTGGGATGGAAAACAAAAGCCTATGTGGTGCAAACTCAACTGCATGCTCGCCTTAGATATCACAGCTTCATGGAATTCGATGCGCGCATGAATGCTCCGAGCGCGGTCCCTCGCCAAAATGCCGGATCTCGCTTATACGCTCGCAAAATCCAATGCGGTGCGCCACCACCTTGGGCTGATTCTCGATGCAGCGGAAGATCTTGTGCTACAGATGCTGTTTGCCAGATGCATGACCTTCAATCTGGCTTAAAGTGCTTCTTGTGGTAGGCGGGATGTGATATCAAAAGTCAATTGCGTTGTGGATGGACCCCTGTCTCACAGACCATGCATCTTTGACTTCTGGGTCCAATTCAGGCCACACCAGCCAGCCACATGGTCGGCAACTATTGGGGTTTACCACGAATGTTGGTCGAATTGACTGACGCTGGATATCCTATGCTGACGGTCCATGCAATAGCCTCCGGAGTGGCTTGCAGTCCATCTGAAAAGCTCACACATGTCTCGTAGAAGTATGCATTCAGCGACGCCTCTTGCGACAGCACCCAGCCCATTTTATCAGCAGCCGACGGGGCATCTTGCGCTTCACAATGACCTTCATATCTCCTTCGAGTATTTCTGATTAGAGCAGGCATTGCAGCACGACCCTACCATTCGAGAACCTGTAAGCGAGCACTTGTACCCATCATATGGTTAATCGTCAACATTGATTTGCATGTTCATGTCACCTCTGCCCTAGCGGCCAACGATCCAACCCGACAGCCGACTTTCGTGTGCTTTGTAAGTAGCGTGCTTGTCATGGCGCACATGTCTCATGACAGAAGTCCCCTCATGCTTGGTTGTTGCAAGCGATTCGATAGTGCCCACCGCGGATGTCGGAAGAGCCATGGTCAACGAGTCATGGTGGGATGCGTTCGCCGACCGAGCGTGACTTGGTCTGTAATTACCAATACAGCCAATGGAAAGCTGCTTATTCCCGGCAACAAGTCCACCACCACATCACGTGGTGTAACGTCGAATTGTTTGCCCGCCGGAGCTCGTCATAGATTATCCCAAGCTAGGCAATGCAAGGCAGGAGGCTGCAAGGCTGCGCGTGCCACAGCCCCTCATTAATAATTGCGCCATTTGTTATAGAACAAAAATATTGACTACGTGTTCTGTAGCCCACAGCTTGTCTTGTCTTGTTTCTTGTCCAATACACGGTAATAGATTCAATATTGCCCGCCATGTCCCAGAATATCGAAGCGCAGCGTAACACTGCCACCAATGAGCAGGAGCCTTTGCTCGGGAGACCAGGAGATGCTGCTCAGCCTGAGGGCGAGTCCCTCGCTAAGAATTTCGTGCTGGGTACGTGTTATACCACTTATACTCGCGATAAATAGTTACTGATGCAGCTCGACAGGCACTGCAGTCGTCGCGCAAGCTGGCGTTTGGGTGGTGAGGATGCCACCGGTCCCGAGGATTACAGGGATATTTTGCTGATGAGATATACAGCTTGCAGCCATTGTTTGGGGTGCCGTCTTCTCGAACAAGCTGATGCTCTTTTCAGCACATCCTGTAAGTCCTTGACTCCGTCGAAGTGGCAGAATTATCGTTGCTGACAATTGACACTCCAGTTACTCAACTCTGTAAGTCATCCTGTTTGAGGCTAGCCCTATGCATCTTCTCATCCATATAGGCTGCTGTTCTACTGTATATCCAGGCCATCCTGGTGCTGCAACCCACGCATACTCCGACTCAAAAGATCAACGGCACCTACTGGCACTCGGGGCTAAACAATGTCGCCACTCTGACTGCTATAGCCGGGCTGATTGTGATCGAATATAACAAGTTTGACCACAATGGCACCCACTTCGTCTCACCCCACGCTATCTTGGGCCTGATCACCTACATCATCATCGCCATACAAGCTTTCGTTGGTATCACACAGTTCTTCACACCTAGTCTGTACGGCGGTGTAGACAACGCTAAGAAGCTATATAAATACCACCGCGTATCTGGATATCTCGTTCTGCTGCTGTTGCTGGCAACTGTTTGCGCCGCAACTCAGACAGACTTCAACAAGAACGTTCTCGGCATGCAATTGTGGGCTGTCATTGTATGCAGTATCTTGGTGTTGGCGGGCATTGTCCCCAGGATCAAGAAAGCAAAGTTTGGCTTCTAGTCAAAAGGTACAGTCCTGTGGTCTTCCGCGCATCGGAATTGGAAGCTGTACGGCCCTTCCCGTTAGCCTTCCTCTGATAGAAACCACTCTGGCCATTACTTTCACAAGCATCACCTCTCTGACTACCACCTCTCTTGTCACTACTCTTTCAATGGACCTTACCCCACAAACCGGGAAGATCATACAGAAGAGCGGCAAAGCCTGACCTTCTCATCAGACCAGCGACACAACTAGGGCTGAATGAACCTTGCCATCTTCGATCGTATTATAAATCAACATTGACCTTGCAAACCTCTGGACAATATAGAGCACAAGAAACCTGTGTCAAGACGGGGCTGTGCCTCACTCAGAGCGATGCTTGTATGAACGAGAGTCATATCCTGAGCAGAGAAAATATGGACCCTAAGTCATTTTTTATGTCAGCGACGTTCCTAGCCAGCATTGCATTGAGTGGGATTGTCAATGAGCGAAATTCAAATCAAGTAGCTACATTTTCAACAAATTCACGTTTGACAGCAGTGATGATGAGGCTTGACTTCTTGTAAGCAGAACATTGAAATAAGATTGCCCGTACGCCGTGTGATCCTATACTCGACACAATCTATACACTCTATCTGACCTTCTCAGGCCATGCTTTTCTCAGAGTACACCTTGTGCGAGACAGAGTCGTTCCGTCGTGATCGACTACGCAGAAATCTAACAACCACGAAGACAATGGCGGCCAGTATTCCACATTTGGCGAGCATGCTGAGACCATCTGTATTTCCTGCTTTTTCGAGCATTTCCTGGTTGAGCTTCGAGGCAGACCCCTTTAGTTCCTTCTTCAACTCAGCACCCTTAGAGGCTGCCTTCTCCGAAGAAAGCTTGGGGAGGCTGCCAACACTGGTGTCCTCGCCTTCATCATAGAAACCAGGTGAAGGGGAGCCATGAGTGCCTGGATGATTTGCGTATCAGTAACGAGCTCTTAGTAAAAACGCGAAGTGGCGGAACGTACCGCCAAACAACTAGAGCTCGTTTTTGATACCTTCTGCGGGGACCTCCAGCTCTCCTGAGTCACTGATGGTGACCGTTTGGACAGGCTTATCACCAGGGTTCTTCTTGACGTTCTGGATCTTTTCAACCACCTCGTCGTAGCCTTCGAGGACCTCGCCGAAAACAACGTGTCGGCCGTCGAGCCAGCTGGTGATGGCGGTGGTGATGAAGAATTGGCTGCCATTGGTATCTTTGCCCGAGTTGGCCATGCCTGAAGGAAACGGGGTCAGCGAAGCTCGAGGGCGAAGACATAACGGGCGGACATACTCAGCATGCCCTTCTTGTGATGCTTCAGCTTGAAGTTCTCATCCTGGAATTTGTCGCCATAGATGGACTTTCCGCCAGTACCATCACCGCGGGTGAAGTCACCGCCCTGGATCATGAAGTCCTTGATGACACGGTGGAAGGTGGATCCCTTGTAGCCGAAGCCCTTCTCGCCAGTGGCTAGGGCCCTGAAGTTCTCCGCAGTCTTGGGAGTGGTCTTGCCGTACAGTCCAATGACAATGCGGCCGAGCTTGTCGTCGCCATGGGTGATGTCAAAGTAGACCTTGTGGGTGATCTTGGGACCCTTGGCAGCTTCGGCGGTTTGGGCAAAGAAGACGAAAGCAAAGGTCGCAATGACCATCAAGGAGATGACGATCCTTTGTAAAGTCGCCATTGTGACGTGAAATGATTGACTCGATGAATGTCACGACAATGAATGAGGACGGGAAGCGAGCTCCTGCTCTCGTTGGAGATACGTATCGACAAGCTGTGTGGTCCGTGCAGCGCGGGGCATCTTCAGTGTCTCGGCCAAGAACCACATCCTCAGCCCACACATTACTGAATATACCCCTCAACTTTCACAAACAATCGATCAATTGCTAGTGTTCATGAACGTGCGAAGACAAAATATGCCAAGACACAGTATCGTGTAGAAAGCAAGAATCGAACAAGCTGGGCCCCGGAACTGGGTGTCCGGAGAATCAAGCATGCACCCCTCGTTCTCCAGCAAAGTAAGGGTTCGCGCTCCCCATGGAGATAGCAGGGTGTTCGTTCGAGGTTGCGTGGACAGGGACCGACCGCCGAGCCTTGGTATATATTCTTGATGCTGACAGCACATGATGGTGTGAACGAGCACAGGTAGAAGTGGTAATACAATAAGCACCGTGCGAACGAGTGCATTGCTCAAAGCAGGTATAGCTGCTGGGACAATGCGATGCCGGCGACGCGATTCAGCAACATGGGCATAAAATCGCGCACCGTGGCGCCGCACAGGCACACAAACAACTTGGCCTTATCTGCTTCAGCTTGGATGCACAACGTCAAAATTATCGAATGTGAATGACGTTGGATGGGTACGAATTTTGTGTATTGTGATCGTCAAGGTACAGAGCATGAAACCAGCACATATAGTGCCCGAATAGACTGGGCAGTCTTGGTCGTGTCTTGGGCATCTTGGGGAAGGTCTTGGGAAGTCTGGAGCGGCGTGGCACCAAGACTTTGAATGCAGGAGTTGCGAGATTTCTGTCAGTCTTGGGCACCTTGGCCCGCGGAGGGTTTCAGTCCGGACGCTTTCTGTTTTGCTCCGACGTGGATGCGACGAGACACAGACGCAATGACGAGTGACAGAAGCGTCTCGGATCGCGAGCGGCCTGAGCCCATGGCCCATGGCTGGTCCCGGGCAACAGCGCCAGACCGGATAGCAAAATCATCGAGTGATACCACCCACGCGTGCTGGTCTAGTCTGCGACGTCTTGTGTGTGTACGACGTGACGTGGGATGGCAATGCAGGCTACTAATGCAGGTTGCTGCTCATCACATCGCAGTCAATCAACCCCGAACTCAGCCAAGCACGACAAGGCTCCGGCCGAGCTGGGCTCCGTCCCGCCAGCTCGTGTTAAAAGACGCCGATTCGAGTGACCTTGATCGCGCCACACATCCGATTAGCCGGGGCCACTGCTGCTTCTCCGCTGCCAATGCTGTCGTCGTGTTCTGGCGTCCTTCCGTGCATCCGTGTCTGCCGCCAGTTCCCTTCGATCCTCCCGTTGTCAGCCTACAGTACAGCCTACAGTACAGCCTTTTGCCTTTTGCCTTTTGCCTCGAACGTTGTTGTTGTTACATATATGAACCCTCCGTTGCGTCTTTTGTAATTGCGCAACCCGTCGCCTTATCTTTACCGCCCCTCAGTCCCTGGTTACCCCCACGCCACCTGCTGGCTCGAGGGCGCGCCACCATCGGTAAATTAGATAACCCAGTGTTGTTAACGTTATTGCCTGGGGGCCCAATCCCAACCCCAACCCACCACCAAACCTACGCCATCCTTCTCACCAGCGACACGCACACACCAACACTCCAAACCCCCACCGCGCCGCCACATCCCTCACCGACACGCGCTTGGTTCCGCTTTTCCCTTTAACTTTCCGCTTGGCCCGCCGCCGCTAGCCAGTCTTTGGTGGGGTATTTTTCCCAATCCCAGTCCCACTTCTTCAACTCCCGAACACCTCTCTCAAAACAATAACACTTTCTTCCGCCGAACAATTCTTCAATTACTCTTCCTTTGCCAAATGCTACGGTCGCCCACATCAAGGTCGCACGGAATGTCACACACCTCTCTGCCGTGTTGGTAGCGGGGCTCCAGAACCGTCTGCTGCAGGGAGAACGCATCAACATCGCACGAACCCACTTTTGTGTTCAACGGAACTCCTGCAGCCAATCTGCACCGTCTGAACACTGCATACGTGCACCCGCACGCTCGACCACAAAATGGCCGCTCTATCATCTCGAAGGAACTTTTCCACCGATTCTCAAGCTACAATGTTTGGTGCTGGTGGACGCAGAAATCAGATCTTCCTCCTCGACTCTCAAGCGGCTGAAGACCAACATATCTTTACCTCCCTCCGCTACGATGCCAATGCTAAATACAACAAACTCAATCCTGGCTGCTGTAAAGAGGCCAAGAATACCTACCTCTTCAAGTACCATTTTGATCGACTCAAGGATGCCGCCAAACGTCGTGGATGGTATGACGCAGAAAAATGTCTGAAGCGACCATTAGATCTTCACAACCGTCTTGTAAATGCTGTCAACATATACGAGCAGAAGAATGGACCGACGAAAGGAGCGTACAAGGTGCGCATAAAGCTCAAATACCACGGCAACATTGAAATAAATGTCTCGCCTGAGATGTCGCCTTACAAGAAGCCCTTACTCTACCCCACAACGCTCGAGCTTTTTGGTCACAATCACGAGGCATCACAAAGATCCTCTATATACAAGATTGTACTTGATGCGCTTCCTACCACCAAATCACTGCACACGAAAGCAAAGACGGAATGGCGGTCCATGTATGACTATGCGCGCTTCAGTGCCGGTATTCAGTCTTTCCAGGACGCAAAGGAGGTCTTGCTTTTCAACGCCGATGGCGAAGTCATGGATGGGTCTATCACAACGCCATACTTTTACCGGAACGGCGGTTGGGTCACACCGCGGGATGCATGCGGCGGCCAGACAGGAGTCACACGTCGATGGGCTATTGATCAAAGTCTTTGCACTCTCGGAGTGATTACTGTTGACAGTCTGCGTCACGACGAAGTCATATGGCTAAGCAACGCGGTCAAAGGGTTCTTCACTGCTCGTTTCGTCGCATCTCCAGACCGATGCAAGGCGCCTTCATTCCGCTCCAACTCTACATCGCTTTCATCCGCAAGCACAGCCGTCGATACGCCAATCGTCGACAAGGTGAAGAGTATGTTATGACTATCGCCGATGGTCGAAACCGAAGACATGGACGAACTATCTCCGTGCTGCACTCGCGAGCAGGTCACAGATTCATCCATGCCCTTGTCACCTCTCTTCGGTCCCTCTGGCCATCGGCTTACCCATTCAATGTCAGACAAGCACCTCAGCCTCCTCAAACCCAACCCTAACAAACCTCTCTTCAAGATACCCGAATTCCTCTCTCCGTCCAGCAAACACAAGGACTCTTCAAGATTACCTACCATTGAGCGATCATCTTTCGCCATTGACGCCCTCACCTACTCTCACGCTACAGCCTGATGTGAAATTGGGCGTGTACATGCACATATTCTCCTCTGTATATACCCCGGGGCTGCGACGCTGCGAGAGACAGACTCCTCCAGCAGTTGCAGATGGCTCAAAGTCAGAAAGCACAAGCAAGCGAGACAAGAATTGTCCGCTCTAATGGTGCTGCAACGCTGCTATGTTTGTGAGCTGCCAGCTGGCATGTTGGCATTGAAGGATCGTGGAACGAGGCGAAACTTATGGCGTATGACTGTACTTGCGCGAACCTGCGCGCTAGCTTGCGCAGCCCATTTTCTTATGAAATGCAAATTCCTTTTTATTCTCTAAAACGAATATTTGAGAACAACTAAGTCCAGCTTCAATTATGACCATCCTATATCGCTTAAAATACAGAGAAGCAATAAGTCGGAGGCCGTAGTGTGCGCGAACAGCAAAGGATCGCGATCATGCTCAGATGTCGGCTTTGTAGATTCGTATGGAGGAGCCAGCAGCTTTCACAAGACACCTGGGAGCAGAAGCCGCTTGTAGGGCAAAAGATCGTCTCTGATGTCCTCCTTGGGCGTGCTCAGATGACCGACCACCAGTGGTTTACAAGATGTCTTGTGACCTCCAACTTGGGTCGACCATTGAGCCACCGGCCTTTCGGCTTGACAAAGATTAGGTCAGCGCAGATTGGCTGAATCGGATGGCACTAAGCAGTACCCATGGTCGCAGGATCCCAACGTATGTGTGCATATATGGCAAAGTATAAAGTATCAAGTATCAAGTATCGGAATATCTGTGTATTCCCGGCGACGGCCATCTCCCGCACCAAACTCCCGATTTCACGTTCCCCGAAGGCGGGGGTTTTCCGCCGTCATAAGGGACCTTGCAGATGCATTCACGGCGGGGCATTATTACTTCTATAAGAACCCTTAAAGACCAATCCATCTAAAAAGTGCGGGTAATACATAGTCCGGACAGGAATCTTCCTCCGATCCAGCAATATCAATCACTTTCTCTCCATCGCACCTACCCACCACCATTAAGAACCACCCCCGCATACCCCACCATCACCACCACACTCGCCACCATGGACCCAAATAACGTCTCCATCCCACCCTTAAAGGACCTCACAATCGATAACATCACGCAAAATGTCCACCTAATCAACTCCCCCTGCTCCTCGCCCCGACTCAAATACCTCCTCGAGCGCCTCGTCACGCACCTCCACGACTACGCCCGAGAAACCCGGCTCTCGACCGCAGAATGGATGGCCGCGATCCACTTCCTTACCGCCACCGGTCAAATCAGTTCCGACGTGCGGCAGGAATTCATCCTCCTATCTGACATCTTAGGGTTGTCACTGCTGGTGGATAGCATCGACCACCCCAAGCCCGCCTCGAGCACAGAAGGGACCGTGTTGGGCCCGTTCCACACCCACGACGCGGAGCACGTCGAGCAGGGCGGCACGGTCGCGCATGATCCGGACGGCACGCCGCTGCTCGTGACGTGCACGGTGAAGGACACGAAAGGACACCCGGTCGACGGGGTGAGTATCGACGTGTGGGAGACGGATAGTAAGGGGTTCTACGACGTGCAGTATGCTGGGCGGGACAAGCCGGACGGGCGCGCGGTGCTGAAGAGCGACAACGAGGGGAGGTTCTGGTTCAGAGGGATTGTGCCGGTGCCGTATCCTATTCCGAGCGATGGGCCGGTGGGGAAGTTGTTGAAGTTGTTGGGGAGGCATTGTTACCGGCCGAGTCATGTGCATTTTATGTTTGGGAAGGAGGGGTTTGATCCGTTGATTACGGCTCTGTATTTGAGAGGGGATCCGTATGAGGCTAGTGATGCGGTATTTGGGGTCAAGGAGAGTTTGATTGTGGAATTGGATACGGTGGGGGAGAAGGAGGTCAAGGAGTATGGGGTGGAGAATGGGACCAAGTGGATGAAGTATGACTTCGTGTTGGTGTCGGAGGAGGAGACGAGGGAGCTTAGGGCGAAGGAGGCGATGAAGGCGATGGAGAAGCTGGGGAGGAGGATGAAGTTGGTAGAGGGTTTGCCTGTTCCGGATGTTGATTGAATGAGTGCCTACATGAAAAACGGAAATATGGAAATTATCATGTCCGTACAGGTATATACCTAACTTACTGCACATCAAGTCCAAACACAGTCCCGTACACTGAGTTGCCCAGCTCTATCATGCAAATGTGCCGATGCAACATTCCATCATAACAATCGTGACCTCGTGATAGAGAGCTACTACTCCTCTTCACTCTCTTCCTCCTCCTCGACATACCGATTCGGTTGTGCCCCAGCGGTCTGCTGCTCATCATCATCGTAGTCATCCTCTTCGAGTTCACGCAACATGGCCTGTGCGAGCTCCTCGTCGTCATCCTCTGCTGCTTCAGCTGGCGCGATGCCAGAGCTGCGCCTGCGCTGCTGGGCGGCTTGATAGTTTCGTGCAGGTGGCGGAGCAGTTTCAGCGTGGTCGTCCTCACTGTCGTAATCTTGTGTCCTTTCTCGGTGGGTAGGACCATGGTCAAGCACCAGGTCATCGTCATCGTGATGCTGAGCCGAGGGCGGTTGGCGATAGTATCCTCCTGCGGCTGCGGGTGATGCGACACGACTCGCTGGTGAACTCGCGGCGGAGCGCAAGCTTATTGGTCCTGTGCTTTCGGCAGCCGCCCTTAAGTGGGCGTTGTGCTTGGACGGTTTTGGTGGAGCATCATCGAGAACTAGATCGCCATCGTCGTCATGCGGATCGTCAATGTCCAAATCCAGCTCAATGTCGTCCACATTGGCTTTCCCTTTTCGTATAGCATTCGGAGCTGTGCTGGACGACACTCGTACTTCTGGCACAGAGACAGATGCTAATGGTGGAGGAGACTTTGTTCTTTTAGGGGCCGATACCCTCGTTGTTGCGGCCGCCGCCGAAGCTCGGGGTTTGGCTTTGCGCTGGTTAGGCAGCATCGGGTTGGCTGGCTTTCTTACGGCTCTTGCGGGTGGATCTTTCCGTGGCGTAGATGCATTGGAAACTGCAGGACTACTTCTGCCAGCGTTATGTACTTTGGTGGTTGCTGTCGTAGTAGTGAAAGCGTCAAGGTAGTTCCGAAAGTCGAAGGGATTCTTTGGATCTCGGTCGGACTCGTCGGATGTGTCCAGGGATCCTGAATCGATTGCTCCGGACTGTTCTCCCTCAACCGCCCGGAGAATGGGATATTGCTCAGCGAGCTTCTTCGCATCGCTCTCCCATGGTGCTCCTACCAGATTGCAAGCGATCGAGGCATCGGCCGTCTCCAGCACCACTCCGTCGCCAGATTCGTCCAGCAACAACAACACCGTATCTTGAGCATCTCCTACCCCTCCCTGATACACGTATTCGTCTTCGTCATCCTTGATGGACAGTTTATAATCCCCCTTTTTTGTGTCTTGTCGGAGGGTGGCAGTTGCAAGATCTTCGGACAAATCAGGTTTATGGTTGTAACGAACGCAAGTCAGTCCGCGACGGGTGTCGGCGAGTCGGATTGGATGCGATCCGGCTGCACGAAGATCGAGGTTTCCCATTGGACTCGTTACAGCAGCAGCCAGTGCTGTGCGCAGCGAGAGAGAGAGGGACGAGTATGGAGGTTATCAAGGAAATGTTCTGGTAAGCGCCCCACTACAAGTTCGTGCCGGCTACATATAGTTTCACCAAGTGGGTCCAGCTGTACCTGAACGCCCGACCGGCCCTAAATTGATTCACGTGACTTCGTGTTCCATCGCGGTCACTGTGAATATTGATGCTGAAGGTATGAATAACCATTTAATCTATTCGTCAGACGAGCATAGTCGGCTTTCCAAGCGAATATGTTGGTCTTAGTCATCTAAATAGCTACCGGTGCACATATGATGGTAAAAACGCCGCATATGCCGCAGATGAAACCCGCAAAAGACCAGTAGCGCCACGCTATTGGAGAGGTTTAGGAGGGGGACCAGACATATTCTTCTGTCTCTCGCCGTAATCCTTCACTACTAGAGCGCAGCTGAAGTCCGCACATAGCCGCCTCCTTCTGGCCGGTGGAAGCAACTTCACAAATTCCAAGCCCGATGCCCTAGCGAGACTGTCAGTATATCTGCAAGTGTGAGCACAGCGGATTCACGCCGTACCTCTCAATCGCCTCGACTGGAACCTCAAAGTCTGAGAGTGGTTTCCTATTGCTGATCTCAGCATTTGGCAGGACAAATGCGCCCAGCGCAACCTGGCCCTCTGGTTTTCCATCTTCAGCGTAGATGACCTTGTAGAAGTGCGTTGGCACGGCGACGTTTGGCGGATTGCCAATGACCTCGTAGCTGACTCTCCATTTGCCATCCGACTCTTTCTTGGGCAGGTACAAGGGGCCTGTAACGATCCTCACACTCGGGTACCGGCTGGTAAGGCGCCGGCAGAAGTCCTCAAAGTGTGCCCAGTAGTCGCGGTTGAAGCCATCGCCCACCTGCGGGCACATATTACTCAGCGCGAAGGTATCATCCATGGCCGCCTGACTCCATTTGGCGTCGGCGGCGGGGACCTGGTGGCCACGGTCATAACCGGAGCGGAAGTAGTCTTTGAGCTTGGCTCGGAATTTTTCTGGGATCGAGTGGTCCTCGACAAATTCCGAGTGCCGCCTGTCCCCATTCTTTGTCCTTAGCGACTCAGGAGTGATGTGCTCAGCGACCCAGTGAGGGTTGCGGGTGCGTCGGTCGAAAGAAGAAGTCAAGCTGTGCGCAGGACGAAGGTCGGCGACAGGACCGGGGAACCCATACTGAAACACTCCACTTGGGGATACTGGCCCAATTGGCACCGAGGTTGTGGATGTTATCGGACCGGAGGGTATGGATTTATCTGTGGGCGGAGATACAGCCGTTCTCCTCGTGCTGAGCAGAGCGGCACTTGCCAGAGCACCAGCAGCAGCGCCCCCGGCGGCGAACAAAGCAAGAGTTGCCTTTGACATTGTGGAATAGGCGAGTAATACGATCGTCAGAGGGGTAGCTGATGAAGCTGTCTGGTTATAACCTCTTGCCCGCGCGGCAAGAGTGTCACAAGCAGCAATGGTCGTGACCAAAGGAGGAGCACGTGTTGAAGCACGCGCCGGTTTAAAAAAAGCTGAGCCGCTATCCGCCAATCAGGGGTCAATTTCCTCCATCACGGGTACTCATGTATATCCTTCTTCATCGATCGCAGATAGTCATACGCGCTTGCTGAAGTGGGTTCCATGATAGAAATAACGCGCGCAGCATGACGAGATTCCACATACTTACCAGAAAACAATCTTATCGCGAAATAGAAAAATATCCAATATGCTAGTAGCCAGGTTTGAGGCACAGCGGTTGTGTCATGCATTCCAAGCACGACAAGCACTGAGACTTGACGACCAGCCCACGAGTACCAGAACTGAAGTGACCAGTGCACTGAGGTCTATAATATGCAGAGCTCCCAACCATATAGGCCGAAGCATTCGTAGCACGTGGAGCAACCATAGCGCTTAGTCATCGAGTTTCCCCATATTCATTATGGAGGAGAAGGCACGTCATATGTCACATGTTGGCTTTCCCCGCCACCGCCACATCTGCAGCAGAACACTATGTCATAAATTATCAACCCTTGGTAGGCGCCATTCTGGTTCTATATATTCATAGTTTCCTTACTAGCCGCACTTGTCTCACTTTCAAATCCAACCCTAACCGCATTTCTTTGTCGACAATTTTGATGCGCGGCAAATATGGTGTTTGACTACTTTGCCTTCGCTCGTGCGAAGAAGAACCAGGAAGCCCTGGAAAAGACAAATCCCCAAAATCCCGTCCTAAAGCAGGAAGATCAGGACTTCTTGGACAAAGTCGCATCGCATGATGCATCAGCCCCGCCTCTTCCTCCCGCTGTAATCCAGGAGGATGGGACCGTCCAAGAGGCGCAAACTGGAGGCTTAAAGGAGGCTGCTCAAGCGGCTAACACCATCGCTCTGCCAGATGCACCCGAGGCTGAAATTGCCGAACTCGCGACCGCAGAACAAGCCAAATCGCAAAAGAGGACATGGGCTTCGTATGTGCCATCGGCTCCTTCGTTGCCGTCCATGCCTTCGCTACCTACATGGCGTTCGAAAGCGAAACCAAACGACCAACCGGCTGACGACACTGCCAAGGATACTGCGACCACTACGGACTCCAAGGACTGTGAGATCCCTGCCGAGTCCAAGGATGCTGAGACTACAGAGGCCTCCGAAAGTGTTGGGAAGCCTGATAGTGCTGCCGATCCTACAACAGACAAAACTGAGGAAAAGATAGGTGAAAAGGTCGACGAAAAGGTCGACGACAAGGCTCAAGAATCTCAAGAACAGGGACAGTCAGCTGCTTATCCGCCAGGCGTGAAAGTGACGGAAAACGTGAAGCTTGACCAAGCAAAGAGGGACGAAGATGTGAAAGAAGTTTCGGTGATTCTTGACCGCCTGAACCTGTCCTCAATCAACAACCGCGTCTTCTCCTTTTCTAAAGAATCACAGAAGATCTATGAAGACTTCACAGTCGTGCTTAAGGACATGATCAATGGCGGCCCCACAGCTTACCACGATATGGAAAAGCTACTAAAGGAAAACGACCAGCATCTCAAAGAGATGTTTTACGGAATGCCGCCTTTTGTGCAAACCCTGGTCAAAAGTCTTCCCGCGAAGCTGGGTGGTACTTTAGGACCCGAAATGTTAGCCGCAGCAAGCGAGAAACCCGGCGCAGATCTGAAGTCACGTATGGCAGCCGCAAGCCAGCCTCCATCCGCTCCTGCGACGAAGTCGTCCAAGAAGAAAAAGAATATCCCAAGCGTCAAGGGCCTAGCCAACGAACAAGGCGCAATCGCGACTATGCTGCGTAGCATTGTGACATTCCTCAAGGCCCGCTTTCCGGCCTTCGTCACAGGCACAAACGTCATCATGAGCATTGCTGTGTTCTTGCTGCTGTTTGTCTTCTGGTACTGCCATAAGCGCGGCAGAGAGACGAGATTGCAGCGCGAGGCGGATGCGGCATCTATTAATGAGGCTTCAGATGCGGAGTCAGGGCTCGAAGACTCTCAAGATTTCACGCCGGATGAATCGAAGGCGAGCGAAGAGGAGGAAGGGGACGATGAGGAAGCGGAAAATATAGGTCTGAAGGCAGATGAAGATGGCGATACCGCTCCACTTAAGTCGGTTCAGGATATCCTCAATCAACCCATTCCCGCCGAGGTTCCTTTGCCGGTCAAGGAGGAAGAGGCGCTTACTGGTGAGGCAGGGAAGAGTACATGATAGAGCTATTTTAGTCATGGTTTGTATGATGGGACGACTTTAGTTTATTTTATACCATATTCGTGTACGTATTTGTTTTCTCACCGAATATATCTCAGCGATTCGAGCCGGTCTTGCACGGAGACACCACCCCATGTTCACAGCAATGTTGTTCAGCACTGTCGTTTGCAGCAGCAAACACCCACCCCAAGTATCGAGATACAAGGCTATGGCATTAGGACTTATGTTCCACTCACCTTTCTTACACTGTCGTTCATGGAGACTAGGGCGCTGTCAATTGGTAGCGAAATGGTCCATCATTGAAATCGAGGGTTCTGCTTTACGGCGTATGGGAATCGCTATACGGATACGCGGAAATTGACGAGCAAGGCTCGTAGGGCATCCAATCGGAAGTCGCACGGCCAAGCAAGGTCAGCTCCCGTTCAAGCTTCCCTCGGGTGGCCCAATGTCATTCTCCACAGCTGTGCCGCTCAAAAAACCCTCAGTCTTGCCAATATCTACTTACGTTACCTCACATATCCCAACGACGATTTGCTCACCATGGCTTCAAAACCGATCACGCTCGTTGTCGAGCCCAGGGGCAAGCCAATTGGCAGGCTGCCCAAAGAGACTTCGTTGTATCTACAGGCCAGCACCGCGGACCTGTACCACCGCCTCGCCGCAGAGGCTGGCATTACGCCCCATCGACTGCGTCTGACCAAGGGCAGTGATGGCAGCGTAGTACCGAACGCAACAGACTTCACAGTAGAGCGCACTGGTCTCAAGAACAAAAGTGTTATATATGTCAAGGATCTCGGTACGGCCACAAGCTCACAAGTGATGCAAACGTGATTCCACTGACCTTATACAGGCCCTCAGATAGCATGGCAGACTGTGTTTGTCATCGAATACCTCGGACCACTCTTATTCCACCCTCTCATCTACTACCTTCGACCTTTCCTTTTCAAGAATGCTGGCGAGCCTTCACAAGCTCAAACCCTGTCGTGCATTCTCATCTCCCTGCACTTCCTCAAGCGTGAATTCGAAACGCTGTTCGTTCACCGCTTCAGCAATGCTACCATGCCTGCTAGGAATATCTTCAAGAATTCGGCCCACTACTGGCTTCTGGCTGGGCTGAACATCGCATTTTGGGTCTACAAACCAGATTCTCCTACGGCAAACTTGACCAATCCTCTCGTCATCTACACTGGAGTCGCCCTTTTCATCATTGGCGAGCTTGGCAATCTGTCCACGCACTTGACCCTCCGTGGACTGCGCAGCGCCGGAGGAAAAGAGCGAGGAATTCCTAAGGGCCTGGGCTTCGACTTGGTGACTTGCCCCAACTATACCTTCGAGACTCTGGCCTGGATTGGAATCTGGTTGGTGACTTTCAGCCTCAGCACTGGCATCTTTGCCATTGTCGCCGTGGGCCAGATGTATCTTTGGGCTCTCAAGAAGGAGTCAAGGTATCGCAAGGAGTTTGGTGACAAGTACAAGAGGAAGCGCTGCACCATGTTCCCCTTCATTGCTTGAACGATTAAATGTAGCGAACTAGAAACGCTCGATCGAAACAGCGTCGGAGCAGCTTATGATTGCGTTGAGAGGGGGTGCGAGATCGATCACGAATCCGTGGCCTTCCTTTTTGACGAGGATTTGTCGCGATCAGTCGGGGCAAGACGACGACCGGCGACTACACAGGTGTAAGCATCCGGTAGTGGGCTGTTGTCGAAAGGTTTCTGCTTCGGTTCGTCCTGAGGAGTGATCCATCCAGCTGCCACAGCTTGAAAATGCTGTCTGGTCTGTGGGATGCTCTAGTCGGACATCAGACAATACCATTGAAATGTAGTTTCGAATTCAAACACACCTGATGACGAACCATAGAATGCCACACCAATTGCTCGTAGCTTTCCAGGACGCGTGCAGCTTGTGTCCTTCGCTGGTGATCTTCGTGAGATTCTCGTTGGGCAGCAACTTGTGAGGAAGCTCCTCCAGTGGATGACGCTATGGAATGCATTGTTCTCCAGCGCAATTGACGGTTCGAACAGGGGCTTAAGGCGCTCTGTATGATGTGATGAGCCGCGTGTCAAGGCCCTGGGTCCCTTTAGGACATACAGTCCGTGCGACTCGAAACAGGAATAGCCGAAGCGAGTTGATGGGCACGTGGGCAAACGTGTGTGCCCAGCAATAAGACCACGGGGATTCGGTCCGAGATCCGCAACAGTTTGCCGATGGAGCTCCGCATCGCGTCCCTGAAGGATTAAAGACCCGTTGAACCTGGGCGCCCTTTTTCCATGAACACATCTCATAAGCTCGTACCTCTCTCAATTGCCATTCTGTAATATTTCTCGACTCCCATACGTCCTTTCCTCAGCGTCCGCACACGTTCACTTCCAACCATTTACTCAAATACCGTCTGCCGCATTCAATACTACTCGGGAATACAGGGGGCAGCGCCAACGAAGGCGGCCGCATGTCGCCGACTTAAACCACAAGACAGGCTTCCAAGCCCACACATTCGTTACCCATGGCGCGCATACGATACAATCCCTGCTCCTATCTCCCTCGTCGACTACAGATTGTGGTCAGCCTTACTCTTTTCGTTGTTCTTTCTATCCTTTTCTTCGGATCCTCTTCGGAGACCTACACAGAAGGAATATCAAAAGGTGCCAGAAAAGCGGCCGATTACGTTCCAGATAACATAAGCCGACAATTCTCAGACTCTGCCTTTAATCCCTTCCGAACTCCCGCCCACGAGCCTCCGCCGCAGCAGGCAAATAGCACTTCCGGAGACATCTCCTGGTTTAGCGACTTCAATTGGAGACATCCGTTCTCCGCCGCCGTAGCTATCGATGACCGAGCACTTCTACCTGCGGAATCGCTGCGAGTTCCGGTGTACACATATTACGAGCTAGACCCGAAGAAGGACAAGCCGAACCGACAAGCTGAGAACGATCTGCTGCTAGCATGGAGAAGAGCTTGGTGGGCAAAAGGTTTCAGGCCTATAATCCTCGGCCGGGCCGAGGCTCTGCGGAACCCACTATACCGATCGATGCAGTCGCTGAATCTGGAGAGCAGCCTGGAGGCGGATCTGATGAGGTGGCTCGCATGGGGCAACATGGGAACGGGCATTCTGTCGAATTGGTTGGCGTTCCCAATGTGTGCATATAACGATGATATGCTCAAATATCTACGAAAGGGCGAGTTCCCGCATATAACGCGCTTCAAAACCCTCCACAACGGGTTGTTCGTCGGCGACGGCAATAAAATCAACGAAGCTATTAGGTTGGCCTTGAGCTCCCAGACGCCGCCCACGGGGGAGTCGTTGATCGATGCTCTTCCAAAATCGACCTTCAAGGTTGAGACAGATAACGAGGCTATCGCTTTCTACTCCACCGACGTTCTCCAGCATAAATACAAGGACCTTTACGAGATCTTGACGCAGAACAGTGCTAAAGGCAAGGTTACGCTCAGGAAACTTATCGAGTCGCATCTACAAGCGACATGGCAAGGAACTTTCACTGAAGGTATCGCTGTTCTGCGCCCGATTCCTGAAAGCATGACCGCTGTTTCGTCGCAAGCACTGCACTTGGCACAAAACCTGTCGGCCTGTCTGGATAATCCGTACCCTCAAACTTGTCCGCCCAACAAGGGGGGATGCCGGACATGCCTACCCAACCATCCGATGACCGTGAACTATGCCAAGAGCTACATTAATGACTCTAAGATATTCAGCATCGGCACTGTTCCTCACCCTTATACGTTGAGCAGTCTCGCAAGGAAAAGTCTGATAGATTCCGCCAAGGTCATTCGACGTGAGACAAAACGCGACCCCTATATCATTGCCGTCTCGTCCCATGATCTAGGTGCTGGACGATCGAGCTACAGTCGCTTAGTATTCATGAAGGATTCCGTCGCCTCGGAGATGGGTATGGCTCACAGTCTTTGGATGATTGCAGAACGCAAGTTCGATAAGGCTTGGCGTGAAGATCTGACATGGGTCTTTGGATTCCCGATACCTCACGAGCGCGTGGAAGATGGCATGTGGGACGATGGGCCGGTCCCTGGTCCAGAACGCAAGATCAAGGAGGAGGACAAAGAATGGGTGCCGGCTAAGATGCCGGATGAAAAGGGAGTCAAGCTAGAACACAAGTTGTTAGAGGACAGTAAGCTTGTGGTTGTTACGAAACGCGATACAAAGGCAAACAAGCGCATGAAGGAGGTCACGGAGAAGTGGAGTTTGGCTGATGCGGAGCTCTGGAACTTTGTCCGCGCCTTTGCGGCACGGAGAAGAGTGGAGAGGGAGAAATGGGAGGAGGAAGAGATGAGGTTCGCCGGGAGCGACAACAGGGGTAAATGGAACAGGTGGTTTGGCGAAGACGAGACGTAATATGTGCATAGCATGTTAGTTATTTCTGCATTTGGTAACGCAGCTATGATTCCTCTTCCACAAGGCTGACTACGGATGCTAAAAGGCCGTGACCTTGAATCTTGTAATGTTCCGCGAGCCTAAGTCGTGCTGGTGCCCGTAAATCGAGGGCGATGAACCGCATCTAGCTTTGCGTTGGGTTCCCCGCCTCGCTTCTTTCACTATAAAACGTCGAAGTCCTTCGTCATTCACTTAGACCCAACACAGCCCAATTGCCGACTCATGTGCGATTTCCCTTCATTAATGATCGCCCGATTGAACGAGTCGCCAATCAGAATGTTCTTAGCTGTTATATAACTTCCGGACTTCCTTGCGCCATCGCTCCACCAACACCGGATCCATCAGCTGTAGTCCGCACAACTGCGCAAGAAGGGCAAAGGGCACTCGAGATAAAGCACTGCTTCAGAGCCAAGGGAAACCCACATCTCTCCGGAAATATGCCGTCAATTCCTCTTCATCCGCCGCCACCAAAAAACCGCACATCAGCCCCCAATCCACTACCGGGTCTACTTCAAACCCCCTCAGGCCTCGCCATCCTTGAACTGCAAGGCACAATCCACTTCCCCTCAACCTCAGATCACTCCGATGGGGACCCACCTGCTAAGCGGACGAAGGTCTCAACCACGGAAGTGGGCAAACTGGTCTTTCCATTGTACAACTCCTCGGCACCCGCAGACGACAAGGCCTGGATGAAGCGCGTGTACCTATACGTTGGACGGAATCAACGGATGACGGGAGAGGTAAAGGCATTAGGGAAGCCTCTGGCTGTTATCAGACGGAGGAAGGAAAGCGAAGCAGAGGGCGAGGCATTAGAGATTGTCGAGGTGGTGCGGTGGAAAGTTGTGTTTGCGAGTAGGCCGGAGCCTGTAGGAACGATGGAGGGGGTAGAGGAAGGTTGAGAGCGCTGCTCAAAATCGAGTAGCTGGTGCAAGACCGCGTCCGCCAAAGTGTATCCCAGGGTTGATGAGAGGCTATATCGATGACCATTTGATGCCCTACATTTCGTTTTTCATAGATGTCAAGGAAACACAACAAATAATGTATACAATGACATTCCTGTCACTGGCATCACCTGCTTCATCTGGACAAGATACGGGGAACGAGTGTCTTAGCTGGCCAAACATAGAGCGTACTTGCAAGTGCTTTGAGAACGCACAATATCAAGCTATCAATCAAGTCTTCCAACATTCGAACGAGGCAATATGTGGCATAGCGGGCCTCGTCTACTGCACGTGACCGTCTCGTGACAGATGCGGCGCATCATCAGCCGCGCAACGACCGCGTGCCACCGACAGCCTCCTTTCCCCTATATAACTCCTACTTTCACCTCGGAATGAAGAATACCACTGTCCGCCATTCCCGTCAGAATTCCTGACAAGCTTACGCAGCACAACCTCGATCGCCAACAGCCCGTTGAACTCCGCCTGCACACGCGTGTCCTTTCCCACTATCGACCATACATAATGTCCACTATTTCCACCACAACTTCATAATCAACCACTACCGCAATCACCACCTCTACCACAACCTCTGCGATCACCATGCTACCAAACCCCTTCTCCCCCTCCACGACCCTTCCCTCCTTCCTCTCCGCCCTCTCCTCCAACCTGCACTCCCCGCCTTTCCTAACATTCACATCCTTCTTCCTCCTCGGGCTCATAAACAACGTCCTGTACGTCATCATCCTCTCCGCCGCGCTGGACCTCGTCGGCCCTTCCCTTCCCAAGTCCCTAGTCCTGCTCTTCGACGTCGCGCCCTCGTTCATCATCAAGCTGCTCGCGCCCTACTTCATCCACCGCATCCGCTACCCGGTCCGGGTGGTGCTGTGCGTGGCCACCGCTACGGCGGGCATGGCGCTCGTGGCGCTGTCCCCGACCGGGGTCCAGACGCTGGAGACGACCGGGCTCAAGGCGCATGTTACTTCTTGGCTGGGGAAGACGAAGCCTCCTCCTCCTCCTCCACCCGCGGGAGGGCCCGTGGCGATGAAGATGGTTGGTATTGCGCTGGCGAGCTTGGCTTCGGGGGCGGGCGAGTTGTCGTTTTTGTCACTATCGTCGTTCTATCCGGCCACGGCATTAGCTGCATGGGGTAGTGGCACTGGAGCTGCGGGACTGGTTGGTGCAGGGGCGTATCTGGTCGCCACTACTACGTTAGGGTTGTCGGTGCGTGCGTCGTTGCTGGCGTTCAGCGTGTTGCCGCTGGGGATGCTTGCGGCATATTTCCTTATCCTACCCCGGCACTCGGTGGGAAGGGGAGAGGAAGGGTACGCTCCTGTTCCCACTTCGGTTGGAGAGGAGAGCAGCGAGGGCGGCGAGACGGAGGACGACGAGGGGGAGGCGCGGAAGCCGGCTACTACTGTGGTCGGGGTGCAGCAGCGCAGCAGTCTGGCGGCGAATCTGAGGCGTGCGAGAAGTCTGGTCGTGCCATAGTACGTACTTTCCCTCCCCGGCTTTATTACTTAAGATCGACTGAGAAAGACGGACAAAGCTAACGCAAGACTCTAGCATGCTCCCGCTGTTCCTGGTCTACCTCGCCGAATACGCCATCAACCAGGGCATAGCGCCTGTGTTGCTGTTCGACTTACCCTCGACTCCGTTCAAGCACTACCGTGATTTCTATCCAACCTACGGCTTTGTGTACCAGGCCGGAGTATTCGTTAGCCGGAGCTCGATACCCTTCCTGAGAGTCGATAAGCTGTATCTGCCTTCGCTGCTGCAATGGGTGAACTTCGGGCTGCTGGCGGCACAGGCGATGTACTTCTCGGTGTTGCCGAGCGTTTGGCTTGTCTTTGCCGTGATATTCTGGGAAGGATTACTGGGTGGACTTGTGTATGTGTCTACGTTCAGGAGGATTGGGGAGGAGGTGCCGCCACATGAAAGGGAGTTCAGTTTAGCTGCTACGACAGTGAGTGATTCTGCCGGCATCTTACTCGCGAGCTTCTTGGGTATGGCAGTAGAGACGAGTCTGTGTCGATGGCAGGTGGGCAAAGGTCGGGACTGGTGCAAGAGATTATGATCCTACGAGTTTTATTTGGGCCTTCAGCCAATTCGCACACTTTAGATCGCGGCATAGCCTGATATTAATAACTTTTTGGCATCACCAAAGGTGTCTTCATTTCTTTTTGGATTCCTAAACCATTTTGCTGGTATATCCGGCCCTCTTATATCTCATCAGAGAGCTAGGATACCAAAAGATCAACGCCATGCATGATGATGATGTATCCCACATGACCAAAGCCCACTATTCCCTCTACTTCCTCAGACCACGCTGGTAGAAAGCAAGCTCTTCGCCCTCCAGAATGTAGCCGTCGCAACGACCGCTCTGGCCGGGACGGCTGCTGATGATAGCGTAGACACGACCAGCCTCGAACTGCTTCTCGAGAGCGGGGTCGACCTTTCCGCTGGCAGTAGCGCGGGCGGACTGCTTGTTCTCAACGCTCTTGGACTTCTTGGTCTCCTCCTCGGTGGTCTTGGCTTGCCTCCTGCGGCCGAGACCGGTGCCGTAGTGAGCCTCGTACCACTGCCTGAAAGGAGTGGCGTCGATCTGGACGACGGCGGAGCGGGTGAGAGTGTTCGTTCGGACAAGCTCGTTGTTGGACGGGTGGTAGGCGACAACAATGACACGGACCTTGCGGGTGATACCCTCAGAGGCCCAGCTGAAGTTGCCGGAGTCGAGACGAAGGGCGCGGAACTTGCGGTTGCCACCGCGGGTACGGACGAGATGGATGCGCTTGGCTCCGATCTTGGTGTTGGCGGGCTGGCGGCCCTTCTCGAATGCCCTGTAGAACCCGTATCGTCAGATATGGGATTCTGATGAGGAGCGATTCGGTTTATGCATACCTCTTCTTACGGTAGGTTGCGCGCTTCGCACCAGTGGCGTTGCGCTTGTGACGCGAATCACGAGAGATACTATACAGGTGTTAGCCCTTTGCTTGTAACGACAGGCCAAAGATCGGTTTTGATGTACCCCATATCTGCGGTTGGTGAGTGTCACTGCGGACGTGTGTTAGCGCAATTGACCCAGTAGTAGGTTGAAGTGATTGACGAACAGTCTGACGTTGATTCACCAAGGCTGTGTGTTGAGGGCGAGATGGCTTGTCGAGTGGTCGTAAAACTTGCAAAGCTTCTCGAGATGTCGTCCCCCCAAGAATTTCGTCCGGGTAGGAGAAACGTTTCGCCGACAAGCCAAGAATTTTGTCTTGGCGTTATGGCCGAAGCATCACGTGCTCTCCCTCAGCCGAGCGCATTCACAAATCTATCTCATTACACTTTTCAGATGTTTAGAGTCCACGAACGGTAGACTTCAATTGTAGCAATCTAGAGAGGGATCTTTTGTCTTTGAAAAGGGTGATTAATTTGAGTTGATCGATTCATATCAACATAGCATGCAAGTCTCTGTCTATGATATTCGTAATTATACATCAAGTGATCATACATTAGACCATAAAAAACATTGCTACTAGGCTCAGACTAATCTGAATAGCGCTGATAAGCACCAGAGAATGGTGGAGCCGGCCACAGGTGCTCCAGCAGAGGCCAACTTTTGGGCATTCGACTTCTTGGACTCCGTCGGAGAAGCAGCGCCCGGTGAAGTTGCATGCGTAGGATCCACTGTGATGGAGCTCATGACATCTTTGGACGATCCAGTACCGGTACTGGAACTAGGAAGCTCGGAAGTCGTGGCGATAGCTTGCGTTAGCGTCGTACTCGGCTCTTGCACGATGACCTGGAATGCGCCGCCCGAGGCAGTCTGAATAGAGATCAGAGTCGCTGAAGCGCCTGAACCTCTGGTTATAGTCTGGCCCACGCTTAGCATGGTGGAGCCAACTTGGAAGGCGCCTGCAACAGTCGGGTTCACGGAAAATGGTACCCCATCGACTGTGATTGCCACCCCTGGGGCGAGGTATTGCTGAGTGGAAGGGGGCAACGGAACTACGCCGGAGTTCGCGGCCAAAAACATGGAGAGTGGTTGTGAGCTTGTGCCGATCACCACATTGGTCGCACCAGCACTGTCTGTTGTGAGACTGAGAACAGTTGTACTGGATCCTTGGCCTAAAACGATAGGCTGTGATAAAGCCAGTGTTTGGGAAGATATAACAAACGCCGTAGGCGATGGAATCCTTGCAGATGCTGGCACGTTCGCGCTAGGCCTCGGCGTGACGACGTCCTGTCCGCTTGGTGTAGATGGCCCATTATAGTTGGTGTCCGCGCCTCCGGCATTCACTGCGGCTGGGCCTTTGGGCGGTGAGCCCGGCGTACCGAGCGAGGCAGCAGGCGTCACCGTCGTCGGCTGTGCCCATGTTGCCCAACTTAAGGCGCCTTGGGAGTTGGTGTTGGATACACCAGAAGGTACATACAGCGAAGTACCGTTGTCACCAGTACAGGTGTGGCAGTCGGCCCATCACTGGGAGTATCGAGCGACAGTTCAGAAGTCTGCGAAAAAGGCTCGTGCCCAAGGCTTTCGCGGTTCAAAGTGGTCTGCGGTACATCGAGAGAGCTCTGCGGTTGGTTCAAGATAGGGAAAAATGGATGCGATGAGCCAATTGGGTGGAGTGGCCAATGGAATGATGTTGTGGTGGCGTCGATTGTCGATGTTTCCGTAGTCGACGACGTTTCAGTAGCTATCCGAATGGTCAGTTTGGAGGTGTTGGGAGCTGCAGTAGATCGCTCCATAGCGATAGCGTTCGACATACTCGAGTTGTCCTGCGCCAAGACTCCACTAGAGGCAAAAAGGAGCGGAATAGCTACAGAGTCGTAGAAACGAACCATTTTTCGCACTCTTCAATAGGATCAAATGTGCCTGCGACAACAGCAAAGTCTTACTGCAAGTGTTTGGTAGACAAAGAAATAGGATACAGGATACGGCAGGACAATAAAGTACCAGACAAAGGAAAACGTCGGCGGGCTGCGAAAGAGCTGAAATGCATCAAACCATGGATCCTGATTTTATGGTTCAGATTGGACATGCCTAAGAAACACCTGGCGTGCACCGCACATGAGTTTATGCGAGAGGCAGGTACGACTGGTGGCTGGCCATTGGGCGGAAATGAGATGTGCTTGGGTGGCCTCATTTTAAAAAGATCGCCGCGTCTGGCGGACAACGTGAAATGAAGAGTCCAGCATGTGGCTGAAATGCGCTTGGCGCCGGTAGCGTGCACCATTTTCCCTTTAGGCAGGTAATGAGCTGCAGATACCATGTGATTTGATAGCTTGGCATTGAATAACTTTGTTCTTGTGCCGCCAGATCTACATCCTATTTTTCTGACTTTTTCCGGTCAGTCGTATGTCAAAATTTCTTGCCGAAAAATTCACGTCTGTTGATTATACCGATCGGTGAAATTGGACTCCCCTGTGTCCTACTGGACCGGTCCAGTGCCCCAATGGCTATAACAGTGACGGTTATAGACTTCTGCCCAACCGAGAGCTTTGTGGCCATCTCCTCGCTCATATCATGCCGGACACACTTGTTCTCTAGTTCTTGCGTCCCACGACCACATAGGTAATCCGAAGCTCGAAGCTGCCCCCTCTTGGCGAGCCTCTCACATAAGCTATCATAATGGTGAGCGTCCTATGCTGTTCCTTCATCATAAGCGCTTTCCACTTTCTCCGTCCGCTTGACTTGCAACCCGCCTTGGAGACTAGTGATGCCCTTTGCGGCCCGGATGTCGTCCTGACAGTCTTTGGGTCGTCCGCTACTGCGTTAACATAGGATCAGTGCTGTCACTACCAAGTGGAAAATTACCACATCAGAATGGTATCGAAGACTTCATTTCCTCTGGTTTCGCTCATGCTGACTGCGTCGAATTCGACCTCGTTGTCTTTCAGGATGCTACGGCCTCAAACCCCTGTACGGCAAATTCGGGATTGGTAGCGCTGATCCCACAACATGATCACAGGCAGCAATGCATCAGCCGTTGTAGCCGGAGGTCTTGTCATTGGCCCAAGTAGGATCACTGTCATTCAGGTCTGAAAGGTCATTCCTCGTTCTTGATGTTGTGTGTTCGATCGACTGAGTCCTAGCATTGAGAGTTACATTTGTGAGATAGCACCCGAGAGAAAGGAAAGTCTTTGTTACATTTACAATGGCCTAACACGCTGGTATGACGAGGGACATATACTGAGAATGCTTGAATTGGCTATGAATGATAAGAGTCGACGAACAGCCACTTTTCAACCATTTTTGGCGACCTTTCAACGGTCTCACCCGATTCTAACCAGCTTTTAAACAAACTGTCTAAGACTTGGTCCAAACTTTTCCAACAGCTTCAGCGTCAAGAATAATTGGAGAAACGCATGGACACGGGCACATTCATATCGGACATAGGTAGCGACCATGAAATCATTATAACGTCGTTCTTGTGCACGTGCATCGTATGCATCGTCATCAGCCTATTTTATCTTTCTCGTGCATCCTTGAAAGTGATACATGATCTTCATGCCTCCAGAACTTTCAATCACATGTAGTGTTACTACTTAAATTCACGTGCAACCATAGTCCCTTCATCTTCACGTGCGATCAGTCAACGATGTGGCTGCTAAAGTAACAAATGAGACAAAATTTCAATTCTGTAGCTATCAACGAAGCCATCCATGCATGGTATGTTAAGCACCAATCAAGTTCCACTCAACAGTGTTGAATCCCCAAACGCAAGGGAAGAAAGGCGACCCTCGGGCACCACATGAAAGTAAGGAGAAGCAGAGAGAAAGCATTTTGACTTTTATGCCGAGCAAGATCAGGAGCAACACCCAGCTCCACAGGATACTTGCAAAGTCGTGTCTGTAAGACCACACCCCTGTCGTTGGCTCATACGCTGGCCAGCGTCAACTTCGGCCCCCAACGTCTATTTATCCGTTCGGTCCTTCTAGTCACATCGTGATCCCACCAACTTGTGGTTGAATCCGGGCCAAGGTAGTGAACACGACAAACTCTGTAGGTCGTCCAGTCCCAACGAAGAACCCTTTCACGGCAGCCTATCTTGAAGGGAAGAGAGTCTGCCCGAGAACCTCAGCTCCAAGACTTCATCTAGGGAAAGGCTGTATCCCTCCTCAGGCATAGGCGCCGGTACCTCCTCGATATTGAACCTTGACTCGTCCACCGTCGACATAGAAGTCGAAAGTGGGATTCCTAAAAGCCGATCATTATCTACGTCCACGGATTGTGCGAGCATGGAAGTTTGAAGCGACGATTGCGTCGAGTCTCGAACGAATGTTGGATAATGCGACAACGAGGGTATATTGGTGATCAGAGGGCCCTGAGCCGAGAGATCTGTGAAATCAATCACCTCATCTGCCGGCGGTGCTGTTGTCGCGTCCATATCCCTGGAAGAGGGCATGAGAGATGTCATGTCGTCAGGAGGATAGCAAGTAGCGTTCTTGTACAGGGAATAAGAAGGGTGATCAGTAGATGTGAAGGTTGAACCGAGGGGTGGAGATGCCATAAACTCCCCGGTAGGTCCAGAGGGCGCTGTATGGGTAGCATTTGTGGACGGTATTGCCGTCAACGCGTAATTTGAACCACCAAATTCGGAGGTGCTACGCACCATATTTGGCGCTGGAAGTGGTGGGACTACACTATCTACCGAAGGGGCAGTGCGGCCTCTCTTGTTGTCGGTCTGTGATCCCACCAGGTCCCGACCACCTGTTGCAGGCGCGTGGATGGTTGCCGCGAAGCTCGTGCCTGTAGTCGCTGAAATGGTGTGCTCAAGTGCCGAAGACACCTCAGCAGTTGCTGGTCTTGCCATGTCTGCGGGAAAGGTTACGTCCAAACCTCCGGAGCCGCTCCGATCTCTAGCCATTTGGGGCCCATCCTCGTTAGTGGGCGAACAGAGAGTTGGTTGGTATCGTCCGCGGTCAGCTTCTGAGGCATCGCTATCGATAGCATGTACTAGATATGCTCTAGAATTCGCTGTTGTTGAGTTTGATGGCGAATTGTAAGCATTGATTGCTCGATCCCGTAAACTGCTTATGTGGGGAGGGCGTGGGAAAGACGCATAGGCGAGAGCTAGATCAGGAGTATATCTTACCGGATCAGTCGGTCGTGAAGAAGTGTACATGGTTGCAAGACTGCTATTCACAGTATTTGTCGAAAGAGACGTCTGGAGAGTGCCAGGAGCAGCAGAAGTAACATCCTCTGTAGGTAAGGAGGAGAGTGCCTGGAACCTCCTCAGGTATGGGGCGTCATGGAGATCGTAGCCAGTCCTCTGACGCTTCTGCGTCTTCCCCTTATCAGAGCGCGCTCTTTCACCTGCGGACACCGTACCGGCGGCTACAATAACAGCATAGTCCCTGTCCTGAGGGAGAAGCGCTTCTGTGGGGGAGTTGTCCAAGCTTGTAATGCCGGTGTCTCTTGAGTCACTCTGCTCGTTGAGCATGTCGGCACGTGCAATTACGGGCAGGTCGGTGGTGGCTGGCACATGACTTGTGGTGGTGGCTGCAGTAGACCCGCGCTTCATGGTGCGTGAGGCGACTGGCTCAGGTCTCACAGAGTCCACTAGGACAGCAACATTCGCATCCGCTGCGTGAGCTTGTCTCCTCCTACTACTGTGGCCGGCATGGTGAGATTTAGCGACTCCACTGGTCTGCCCTCCTCTTATGCTGGGAACTGCTTCGAAAGTGTGAGTGGTCCGAATAAACTAAGGTGCGCCGCCAACCGCTACACAAGGATTGTACATACATAGTGAGGTTATCGTCCCGGTGGGACCGAGTGCAGCCCCAGGGGGTATCGAGAGAGGTGACGAATGAATACCTGGATGCGGCCAAAGGGGTTGTCTCGCCGCCTCGATCTGTTCCAGCCTTCGGCGTTGTCTCTTCTCTGATAACTCCTGTTCCCTCTCTGCCTTGTTGTAGGGGCCTCTTTTTGAGACTTTTGGCTTGGGAAGCTCATCTCTGTGGGCGTGGGTACCTTGTATCTCAGAGCTATTGCTGGTAGGTGTGTTGGCGGACTCGTTCTCGTCGGACTCGCACATGGTGTGGAGGAGAGAGGTTGTGGTACGGTGGATGTGGACAGCCTTGGGAGAGCACTGTAATGAAGTGTATAACTGCAAGATACCCTTCGATTGAGCATGAGAGAGGGAAGGATTTCTAGTAGGTGAAACTTTGACAGTGGCAGTATTACTTTCGGATGGCTGTACGACCGCACGAACCTCTAAGCCAACGGGACACACAGCGCTTACTGAAGGAGCCATTCTCGTGTAATGTTTATAGGAGCTCGGGGCAGCGAAGCGGAGTTCCACATATGTTTACGTGTGAGTCCTTTGACTATACTCTGTCCAAGTCCAGATGTACCATCCACGGACAATTGACGAGTTCGTACTCCTTTTCCATAATAGCAGCTTTGATAATGATACCGTGGCGTCCGGTCTCCGGATCACACTCTAAGCACACAGTGATTCACGTGCCAAACAGCAACAACTAATCTAAGTTGCAAAGCGATAATGACTTGACGACAACACATAACCAGCAAACAGACCTAAATGACTTCAAAGTCCCAAACAGTGGTAAACTGCTTCAAAATCCCAAGTTATCAGCGACCCGTAAACAATGCAAAACCAGCAAGCAGAAGCTAACAGTACTACAGTCCAAACATTAAATCCGAGACCACAATCCGCAAGGAACACCTTCTCAACGTCAGTACTGAGGCCTGTCTAACATAGACCGAGCTCTATACCCACAAAAGCATTTCTCATGCCTCACATTGCACCTTGATGAGGATGGAGCGGAGTCCAGGGCTCAAACACAGTCGGATCGAACGGATCATCCAGACCAAGCCCGTTACCCTCTCTATTCCATAAAGCCAGAAGCTCTGCGTCTTCCATCGTGCCGAGCTTTTGCACTGAAGCGCCAAACGGATAGTTGGCAATAGAATTGTCGGTTGTAGCGGCGGAGTGATGGAAAGATGTTTGAGCCGAGGCACCGAGCGACGGGCCGGCAGGACTGGCGAGAGACGGCTGAGTAGGGGCTTGTGTGGTGGCTGGATGGTACAGCGGAGTAGGGACCAGGTTGCCCATAGGATCGAATGTCGAGAGAGCCATGGAGGAAGCTGCCCTAGTGGGAGACGGGGCTGCGGTCGCGGTCATGGGCAGGAGCGTAGGAATTGCAATGGCCTCGCCAGTCCTGGGGCGTGGTGCGTGTTCGGCAAGATAGTTCGTCATAGGAACTTCTGCATCGCTAACTTCAAATTTCGCAAGCTTTTGGGAAGTATGGGTACGCGCGATAGGATCCGTGGAGTAAGGTGTTTGCGCGGGATTGTCACGATTCGTCAAAACATGCTGCGCCCTGCTCGTGTCAGGATAGGCTGGAGGAGACAACGAGGCCGTCCGCGCGTGGATTGTAACAGCAGGTGCGAGAAATGCACCACCCGTCGTATTGCCATTGGTAGCCATGTCGGACGTGCCAGCACGTAGGTTGCTCATACCCCAACCAGCAGAGAGAGATGTATAGGTAGTCGGAAGGTAGAATGTGCTGGGGACGGCTGGAAAGGCGGCAGAACTTGTCGGACGAGATGTTGGAATCCGGACATATGAGGTGGTTGTCTCAGTCTGCACAGTGTTCGTCCCCACCCCGCTCGAAAGAGGCGTGAAGGATGCGCCGGTATGTTCCGAGGTCGGAGCATTCATTTCAGCAAGAAGAACGGTGGAAATGCAGGTCCTCACGGACCATGATGCCGGTGTGATGGATTCGGTTCGCGGGTATCTGTGAATCCTTCTCGTACTGAAACTTGCGTAGCTAGATGCGGTGGTGGATGGAGTCGGATTTGGTGTCGCACTGGCCGCTGGGCTAGATGACTGCGTGGTGGAAGGGGTACCAGTGCCGCTAAAAGCATTGCCTGTTACAGCGACTTCGGATAGCGGCGAAGGACGAGGGGTCGGGCGGGGTGCGATCTGTCTCTTTCCAGCTTCGATTTGTGCCAAGAGCGTCTTGAGGTAATGATCCTTGATCGCTTGTTTGTCGTAATGGCCCCGCTTTGGGGCACTTGGCGAGATCTCCCTGTCGCCGTGGGCGCTGGTTCGCGTGGTCAATTCAGCCTTACCACGTCCCTTCGACTTGGATTTGCCCTTTTTGGTGGCTTTGTTGCGAGAAGCTTTCTTGGGCATGGTGTATGGAGTAAGAAGAGTGCGATGATGATGATGATGAGGCGGCTAAGTCTCTGAAAATGGCCTTTCGTAAAGTAAGTGAGAGTAAGAAAAGACTCGCTAAAGGGTGAAAGCTACGGCCGGAGTGCCGGTGCACCAGCAGACAGGAGGTGGACACAAGCCATGGCGGTCGCCCGGCCTCCAGAGAACTGCTACGAAACCGTGTAACTATCTCTCAGCGCTAAAGCTCAGAAAGCGAAGCTTTATCAAGCGGGTACGCGTGAAACGGAATTCCATTCGCTTAGGCGCTCGCAAGGTCGAGGTATATAAGCCAAGGGCGGTTCACAGGTCTATACTCGACATCCATGATCGCCGCATTGACGACAAGGCTGTCTCTACCCGACCGTGGAATATGGTCTTGTCCAATCGTGGCAATCGCATCGGCAGGTTTGACCGAGACGTGCTGGACAAAGTCTGACGACGCTGACAGATTATCCCACGACCGGCAGAAATCGTGCGTTGTCATAGGCTCCGCACTCGACGAGGTAGGCGCTTTGGACCAATCCACTAGCGCTGCTCCCCAGCCTTCGTGGATATGTCCGAAACAGTGCAACCTTGGGCGACAGTGTTGCAGAGCATTGAGCAAATGCGGACATCCAACTTTGATATTTCCTCGAGCGCTCATATCAAGAAGACCATATGGTGGACCGTGAGTAATCATTATGTCAATGGTGTCCGTCTCATGGGGACCGGTATAGACAGGGTTGACGGCGATATTGGTTGCGTCAAGGAGTTGTTCGCCCGGCGGGTTGAACCTATCGTCGAATTTCTCGTATGCGAATCCCCAGTCATAAAACTCTGGCGTAAATGGTGTTGCGTAGATCTATAGTGTGATCAGTGCTTGGACTACTATCCTGCTGTGTTACAAAATCGTGATCATTGGTGGCAAATAGTGCAATTAGAGGTCAAGGCGCGGCGCTTAAAGAGAGCCTATCGTCGTCCTTCAGACATCCTGCAGCACGTGGCGAAGCGGCTGCTTGCATCTTCCATCTTGTGACAGACGACTGCCAAGTTCTATCGGTGTTGCTGGTGTCGATGTTCGGATCATGTGCTGTGCCACACATCTGCTTTGCAATTACAGCCTGCCTCTGCCCATTTCCACGCGACCACCTCCTCCCATGCGCTACTGACACCCTGTTGACGCGTAATAATGCGATATCCAACAATCAACAACCACATACAGGCGCGGTGACAAGCAGAATAGAAAGCCAAGAGCTCAGAATTCTTCAATAAAGTCCAAACAAGCATCAACAACGCGAAAGACGGAAAACAAGCACATACCTCAGCTTTCGCCCCATTCTTCAGTTCCAACACACTCCTCCCCTCCCTCAGCATCCTCACTCCCTCCTTCCTTGCCCTCCCCTCGTCTCCAAACCACATCTCCTCCGATCTCCTCCACGCCTCTAACCCCAATTCCCCCGCGACTTTTACATTCCCCCCATTCCTCCCCAACCACTCCCTCGTCCTCTCCTTCCCCCTCTCCGTCCACAACTTGTCCAGACTAAGATCGTGGTTCCCTGGAATCACAACCTTGACCCCAGCAGGAATCTCCGCCAGCATATCCAGCGCGCGGTCAAACTCCCCAGGAGTGCCGAACATGGTCAGATCCCCGGCGTGGATGAGCAGATCGATGTGCGGCAGGTTAGAAGCTGAAGCGGGGCCGGCGGACGGGAAGGGGTTCGCCAGATGCGTGTCGGAGAGGACGAGGATCGAGGTGCGCACCGTTCCCTAGGAGGGGGGCGTTGAAGGGTAGGGATTGGTGGACGACATTGTTTGGGGCTCGAGGGCGTTGGACAGGCTGTAGGGGTCTTGTCGTTGGTGAGACGGGATGGGAATGCCCGGGAATGGGGACTATGGGTAGGGGCTGGGAAGGGCGGTCCTGGTAGGAAGGGGGCCGGTGGGAGGTGAAGAATGGAGGCTGTTGAGGAGGGTATGAAGTGGCTCTGGAAAGCGGAGGAGGAGGAACGGCGGGGTATGGGTGCGGAATGCTGTCTCGTCGGTCTCGGTAGTGGATGTGATCGGGCACTCTGGCTCTCAGCGGTGCATGTGCAGCACGCTCACACTGCGAACACAGCTCCGGAAGCGGTCTCTGGCAGTTGTCGCAGTGAAAGCGGTGTCGAACTGGAGATCTTCCACGGTGTCTATCTGGGGATTGATGTCGTCGGAATGGATCACGAAAGAAGCCAAGGAATGAAGAGACTGGTGCGAGATACCGCACGTGGCTGCGGCCGCGGCTGCGGCTGCGTGGGCGAGGAACCACGTGGTGGGTTGGGCTTCGATGGCGTAATCGTTGATGAGCAATGGGTTCAAGTCTTCTCGGATCAGGTGAGTGCCGGCGTCGGCGTGGGCTTCTAAGTCTTTCGAGACGTCGGCGCGAATGAGAGCGATGTTGGTGGTGACCAGGGAGGTGAAAGCGGCGGCGGCCCTCGTGAGAAGGCATGCTTGATTGCGGCTTCCGGCTCCTTCAACGCCGAACCGAAATCCACCAACCACGACTTCAAAGGGAAGCAACAACAGATAAAGACTCTGGCAAGTTCTGGATTTCCCCTTTGATTTGTTCGAACTACTCTGACGGGGAGCCGGAGCGTTCGCCTTCTACCACTTAAATATACTCATCGCTTCTTAGAGAGAGGTGGATGCTGGTCGTGAATCGCCATGATCGCACGCTCAAAGCGACCACCTCTCACCAGATTGTAGCACAAAGCTATGGTGTCACGGCAGAGGCAAACGAATTTGGGCAGCAGAGCATCAAAATCGGCTCGGTAGTAATTCAGTCATCAGCAGCGATGCTGGTGTGGTGTTGGCAGACCACGTATCAGTACATTCAAAGACGATGCTTCGCCACACCGCGTTCAATTTATAGCATAGCTCGCAAGGAATTCCCTATTTTGTTTGCAATCTGAGAGTAAGGCCTTGTGGTGCATTCAAAAGCCTGCAATATGTCTGCAACGTCAATAAAAATTTTCTACCGCTTCTACAAGCAGTTGCGGCTCGAATAATGATAAATCTCGTGATCAGCCGAATCAGCAAGGTATGTGGCGAGGGAGAGCCCGAGGCCCCTTTCCAGGATCAGAACACACCACGCTTCGGGCTGAAGTCGATGTTGCCGCGTCAAGCCGTGTCCCTGACGTGCGGCGGCTTATGCAGCCTGGTAGCAAACAACTTCGTCGGCCATTCTAACCAGAAATCATGTGGAATGGGTCACACGGATGACACGGCCATGAGCAGACATGAAGGAACCTCGCATTCATTTCTATATACATGCATGGTCGTGACTCGGTGCCAGCGAGCCTTTCTCTTTTGACCGAGCACCATCGTTCCCCCATCCAACCGCAAATCGATAAGCTGGAACCAAAATCCAACCGAAAACAAGGCTAAAACGAGCAAAAGGGTATCGTAGATATTGATAAGCCATACGCCTCAATCCCTGCATCTGTCCCGCCCTGAAGACAAAGCACTTATTCCTCTCTCGGCTTGGCCAAAGAGGAAAGCCTCCTTCTCATCCCCCGTCGTCGCCCCGTCTCCGTCTCAGTGTCGCTCTCCGCCGCACCGAGACCCTTCCTCGAACCCCGTCTCGACTCCGGCCCTGCCACGCCGACAGCATGATCTGTCCTACCCACCATCGAGCTCTCCGAATGTAGCCTCCTATGTCCGGCTGCTCCTGCATTTTCAGAAACCTTGTCGGCCGGTCCAGCCTTTGGCGCCGTCGAGTCCGCCCGTCCCAGTCCTCGATGTGTGTCTGCTGACGACGCTTGCTCCTCTGGCCCTGCACCTCCGCTCATCTCGTAACGATGTAGCATTGGAATCTCTCCCGTCGCCGGTGCGAGGTCGGCAAATAGGCTCTCGCCGCGTATCGGTGGCGCGGGACGCGTGGGTGGACGAGCATCTGTCCACGCCGGGGAGTGCAGCCGCCATTTGCCGTCCGGATAAAGCCCATACAGCTCCGGCTCGAACGTCTTTTCCAGACTCTCACGCAGCAACGCCTTCACTGTTAGACGTCGATCAAATGCCGAGGACAGAGCGTGCTCCAGCATCTGTGTATGATCTTGCAGCGCAACCGTCAGTGCTTTGAGGTGCGCTTTGCGTGCATGCTTGTCGTCGCGGGAATACGTGCTGGTAGACGCATGGGACGTCGAGCGTCCATGAGACAAGGACGCTGAGCGTGCTTGCTTGCTCGATGTGCTGGTGCGCTGCGAGTCAGGACCCTCATCTTCCAATAGCAGCTCATGGTATGCAGCGACCGAGTCTAGACTTGATGGATCGACACTGGATCGAATCGTTTGTACCAACTTGTCGTTCTCACTGGTCTCGGTCAAGTTTGCGCTCATAAGCATCTCAGCAAGGTCCATAGTCTTGCGGTGCACTCTGTCGATCGCCGCCTGAGTGGGTGACAGGATGACTGCCTCTTCTTTGATGATCTCCGATCGCCCGAGAATCGTAGGGAATTTCTGTCTTGTGATGTAGATGGTCTTCGCCACAGTTTGCTCAGCAACTGGCACACCCGGCTTTTGCTGACGTGTCGAGTTCGAGAAAGTGTCGGGCTCTGATGAGAGGTGATGGTGTCGGAAGAACGGCGACACGCCTATGCGCTGGTTGATTGGATTGAGCTGATCACGATTCACATTGATGGACAAGATCGAGATCTTCGGCGTATCATTTGCCGTTGTCGAGGAGGTGATACCCGAGTGGATGACCGTCGCCGATGGGTATGTTTGTTTCAGCCGCTTAGCGAAGCGAGCCGTATCGTCTTCCGAAGGCGCCTCAAAGACGAACATCTTACCCATCACCGATGCGGGAAAGCCGAGGTGGTTCGAGAAATTGACTTTGAAGTATCGTGGCATAGACAAACCCTTTCCGGAACTGAGCTTGTGATATGTGTCGGCTTGCTCACGCAGGACCACCGCGAGGTTGGCCGTATCGTATGACTCTAACAACTCTTGCCGCTGCAGCTCCAAGGTCGACAATACCTTGCTCCAACAGCAGCCGAGTTTGAAGTACTTGACCATGGCGGCATACAGCATTTGCCTGCGTTGGTATAGGGTCTGGCTGGGCAGTTGCAGCTCTGGATACGCCTTAGCCAGCTGCACATCGGCATCTGGAGTCGCTCTTTGCTTGAGCAGATCGACATGCAGTTGCATCGCCAGCGATGCTGCTGAATAATTGTGGTTCTCGACCTGGGTTTCCGCAACGTCATGGATGTGTCGGAGATAACTGTCTTCGTTATTTGTCATTTCGAGGTGCGCAAGCAGCTTCACACGATGTTCCAGCTGCGTGTCGTGATCGCCCGCAGCATCGCGTACTCTGACAAGCATTTCCACGAGCATCTGAATTTCCATGAGCATCCTCGCGATGGCAGAATGTAGCTCGACCGCTCCAGTGCTCGCTAAATAGTCAAGATGCTCCCGCAAAGTCTCGAGCAGTATTCTGGCCTGGCTGGGCTCGAATTTCTCGTCCCGGAACGCGTTATCCAGCGCATCAGTGAGTGCACTCCTGACCACGTCCAGATCGCCACTGAGTTCCCATTCTCCGACTATCATGCTCTTCAAAATC
This sequence comes from Myriangium duriaei CBS 260.36, assembly GCA_010093895.1. Lineage (NCBI taxonomy): Eukaryota > Fungi > Ascomycota > Dothideomycetes > Myriangiales > Myriangiaceae > Myriangium > Myriangium duriaei. The sequence goes on from ML996084.1 coordinate 1,260,156, forward strand.
TCAACTGCCACCATTCTCAGCCCCAGATGCAAGCTCAGGCCCAGAGAGACTATACTGGGGATCAGCTGCGAGGTGAATTGTACTTGGTAGCCGCCCATGCGCACGATGCCGTACATAGCCTCGGTATGTTCATCATTGAGCCACCCAAGATTATCCCATGCTCTTTTCAAGAGGTTGGCAGCACTCTCTCTGATGTCACCACCGATAGTCCAGACGGCGCGCCTTTTCTGCTCCGAGTGTTCTTCCATGCGAACGACGTCGCTAGTGACGAGCGTGATGAGTGACTGAAACCATAGGGTCCACAACGTACCATCGAACTCAAGAATTGCTTCTCCGTCATCCTCAGCCTCGTTAGGTAGAGCGGACCCAAGATGGGCCAAGACCCAAGCCAGCATGCTGACTGTGCATCGCGACATGGATACACACAGACTCAGCCATGATGGAGGGAATGCTGCCGAGGCTTGTAGAGCACGGATGACTGTCAGTGATTCGGCCAGGTCAGCCTCAGAGAGCTCATCGATCTGCTCTGCAGAAGAATAGTGCGGCGCTGCGCCAATGACCAGTGGAGCAGCCGTAGCATCATCTTGGAAGAACGTTCCCAGGACGCTAGCAATCTCAAGCAAAATCTCGGAAGGCACGAATTCGGACGTGGTTGAAACAGTACGGAACGGATGAGACGTCGGGAAAAGAGGCGAGAAGGCTCTCCTCCGAGCAGCGATCGCTTTGGTCTTGGCTGCCGATGGAGATACATCAGATTCGGACGAGCGGTTGATCATGAAGAATGCTGAGAACAAGCGTTGGATATATCGCTGGCATTGAACATGGGTCATGAACGGTTGCTGATCTTTGACGATGGTGACGCAGAGTCGCAACGCTGAGATGGCTGTCTCATCGACAACTGGTTCAGATGGCCACACAGGCAGGAGCCAAGATTCTGTCATGTCTGTGATAGCCGAACGCAGAGGCTCCTGCTGGAAGGCCTCAAGGCCGGAGATGCTGTGAATCATGGAAAGGCGGTGTAGCCACAACGGAGAGTGGTTGCGAGCACAAGCATCGGCAGCTGCTGCAGTGAACCGCAACGCATCTTGTCCAGAACATATTGGCAGGATCTCGGGAACCCAAGTATGAAAATTCTGCACGATAATGACTTGAGAAGGCAGGGCGAGATGGCTTGTGTTTGAGAGCAGCACCACGACATCTTCAAGAAACTCGATGGCCTCCGGACGTAGGTTCTCGAGAGGATCGTCGCGTTGTTCGCATCGGAGAGCGAACTTGAGCAGAATATCGGTCACCTTGAGCGAAGCTCGGAGCTCACGACCACCGCGCGCATCGAAAGGTTTCGAAAGCAGAGTTCGGAGAGAACGCAAGATGCTCAATCTCGCCTCGACAGAGGGCTTTCTTCGCGAAACGTAGTCGTCCAAGAGGCCTTCGAGGTGTGGAAACCTTCGATCTCGGATCAGTCTCACAGCATGGACCAAGCATCTGACGGCTAGCTCTGATAACTCTCTATTCATACGCTGATCCGGGCCAGCTGTATCTTCGGATACATAATCCGAGCATTGCCCCAGGACATAATCCAGAGACATTAAGATCGGGCCAAGGAATTTTCCAATCTCCTCATCAGGTATAGATGGAAACCGATCTAGGAGGACAGCTGTGTCCTCAAGACTGATACGATCCAAGTTAGATAAAGCCAAGACATCCGCATTCTGGGTTGCCGAAGTACTGCTCAGATGGGTTTCGATAGCTATGCTGGCCATCTGAGGTCCGACTTGTTCCTTCATCTCGTCGACTCGAGCAGGGAGGGATTGATACGCGCCTCTTCCATCAATCAAATTAGCGGTGAACTCGCAATAATCCCACAACGCCAGGCTTTGTGGACCATCTGGAGGGAATCCATTAACGCGATCCCACAAAGGTACCCATGCAAGAGCAAACGGGAAGTTAGCACCATCTGCAATGCTCATAATGATGTGGGCGTTGGGCAAGTCTTTAGGGCTGATTGAAAGTCTGATAGTCTGATACCACGCCTCGCCCCTTTCAATGGCAGGGGATCTGAATGCCGTGTGAGGTCGGCGATTGGCTGTGGGATGGATAGCGTCGTCGATACGTTGTCCGTCGTTGGTTCGAACCTCGAGCGTAATCTGCAAGTTTGTGAGATCCGTCTCTGCGTTGATAGGCACGCTGCCATGCTGAGGATGAAAGCTTCTTGCCTTTCCAGGCAAGATAGGCTCGCGAAGGGTCAAATATATGTCGCTCCGGGGTTGTTTTGCAGCTCCGTTGAGGCTCAGTGCAGGTGTGCAGTGGACTTCCCTCAGAAGGGCAGGTCGATCTCTCATCAAGAGGTTGACATCATCGTGAGCATATGCGGCAAGATCCAAAACCAGGGAACCGACCATGGGAGATTTGACGAAGTTGCCGGACGGGCTTCGTGTCATTGACTTGATAACATCGTTCCACCCATCCTCACCAGATGCGGGCGGGGCTGCAACCCCTTCAAGAGGTGGTGACGGCATCCAAAAGGACATGGTGAGGCATTCGGAAGCCCGATCGCGAATCAGGGAACTGACACTGATGGCACACCAGCCAGCGACGCGTCTCGTCTTCCTGGCAGAGTCGGGGCGGTCAGAGCTTGCAGCGGTGCTGCTAGCAGTACCAACTCTGTTATGAGAAGAACTGCGCTGTAAGGCAGACCTCATTGACGCGCCTGTTGACGGACGGGCCTTGTCGTTGGCATCCGAGCTTCTTCTTGATCTGGTCCGGCTGAAGTTGATTCGACCGCGGTTCGAGGTATCTTCAGAGTCGCCGGTTTGAGGAGTTGGCGAATTTGGCATGGCGGAAGTGGCGATTTTTGCTTTGTGCATGGGCTCGTCGTGAATGAGCCGGCAGATGAGGTAGAGGCGACTGTCTGACTGATCTCCACCACCAACATCGGCTTTGTTTAGTTCGGCAAAGAGTGTGCTATTATAGCGATCGGCTATCTCCACTCTGCCGGTACCTTCTTCTATTGCTAACTCAACAGCAAAAGCTTCGGAGACCGGTTTCGGCCTTCCAGAGGACGAGACGGAGTACAAGCACATATGTAGTAAGGCGGGATCGCGCAACTCCTGGGGCACGGCCTTGACCTGCATGAGCAGATGGGAAAGATGCGCCTCCTTGTTCGTGGATGCAATAGGTCGGTCGCGCAGACTCATAACAGTCTGGAGGTCTGCCATCTCGGTCATACTGTCATATGCAGTCAAGGTCCTGCCGCCCTGAGGTGCGCTGCGAACAATGACCTCGCCATCGACCATCTTATTGCCCTTGACTAAATCCCACACAACTTGTTCCCTCAGCTTTCGCGTCTCTTGCTCGGTCAATAGGTTATGAGCCAGCTGTCGCCTGGCATCGGAGAGCCTATCAACCAGTGCAGATAGCTCATCGAGCTTCTTATACTCGCGGCGCAAAGCGAGATTGTGCAGCCTGGCGGAATGCCACTCTCGGATGGTGGAGGAGATGTCGTCCACCAGCGGCTCGCCTTCAGTCATACCGCCGTCACCGATCCTCAGAGCTGGGAGTGGAGCTGGTTCTTTTGGTTCGCCATGCGCTCGGGGTTGCACGTCTCTGGGCACAAGAGGCGCGAGTGGTGAGTCTTGTCTCTTTGGTGGGGAAGGGGTGGATCGTGGCGGTCTGTTGTCCGAGTTTGAAGGAGTGCGAGCGGGCGATCCGAAGAAGCCATTGGTCAAGGGCGAGGAGCGAAGAGGTCTGTTCTCTGGGTTGGAGGGTGAGCGCGAATGGAAGATATCACCGTTAGCGTAAGGCGCGGACGGTGCGCTGGCATTGCGAGCGTGGCCTCTTGCCTTTTGAGTAGCCTTCGCCTTGTCTGGATCGGCTAGAACCTCGCGAACGCTGACACAGCATCGTGGGAATATGCCGGCGTAGGCCCTAGGTCGGAGGCTCTGGCCGGGGTTACCAGTTAGACCGGTGACGACCGAAGGATGGGCGAGTAGCCAGCCACGACACCACTGGTTGTCCTTGCCGTTCACTTCGGTGATATAGACTTCATCACCCAGCTGTAAGGTCAGGTCATCGGTGCCAGAAGCGTCGAAGTGACGGATACAGACGGCATGGACAATGTCCGGCAGCGGCCGCCAGGGCGTCTTGCTCCAGAAGCGCGAGTTGTCGGTCATGAGTGATGGCGCGCCAGCACCAGGCGGCCGTGATAGAGGGTTGGCTACCGGGCGCGAATGGCGAGGTGTGCCTCGCAAGAGAGTGTTTGCGGGTCAAGGTGGTCGAGAAACGCGAAAATTATGGCCTCGGTCGGAGATGGAAAGTTGCTCGAGTCGGGGTCGTTCCAGTTGGGGGAGGCGGATTCAAAGGCGCGGGGAAACTCGAGAGCAGCGAGAGCAGGAGGATTTAATCTTCATACGCAAACACGGCCAATCCGCCGCAAATTGGCACCTGGAAAGCACGATAGACGGATGCCAATGGATGTGGTTGACGGAAATGCTTCGAGTTTAGAGAAGAATTGCAGGTTTTGGCGGCGGGTGGCATGGATGCTGTCATGGTCAAGCACAATTGTCAAAGCGCGCGCGCAGGTACCGGAACTCTCACTCTCAAGCTGCAGCTGCACGAGGTTACGACGGCGGAGGGCCTGAAGTCGAGTGGTTCCGCCTGAGCATGTGGAGTGGAGCAGGAGGTGTAGGTGGGAACACGGACGAAGGCAAACCACCAGGACCTCCGCCGGCCCAATAACGACCAGAGAAGTGCCGATTGATCGAAGGCATGGACCTCAACCAGAAACAGGCTTCTCTTGCAGGGCGGAGCTGTATATCTGAGCGTCCACGCGCCCTCATGCAGGCAGTTGTTGTGCAGCTTGCCATGTGATGGCTGGTACGCGTAGTGATCACTCCCAAGACATCCCAATCGCTTGACCATGACGCCGACTGCTCTCATTCGTGCATCTTTCTGTCTTACTGTTTGCTGCAATGAAGACATGTACTAGCTACTCGTTTCATTCCTGCTTTATTGGTCTCCTTATGTTGGTTGTTTTTTTTTATTATGATCAGCATTCCTCGGTTATGGTGACGGAGCGACGGGTTTCCCTCGTTTCATATCTGTCAAAGCAGACTCGATCGACGGATCGACGGCGGCTTCGGTTCGTCTTAGACTGAGACCCTATCAGAACTGCTCATCAGCGATAGGGCCCCACCACCAAACGTTCCTCTGTTGCAGGAAGCCTGGGTAGAGCTTACAAAAGGGAAAGGCTGGAACGTAGCATTGTGCTTGAATAGCATTCTACGAAAAGTTCCGACTAATGTCTGTTCCTCGTATCTGTCTGCCTGATCGCGGGCCGAACAGAACCTCTTGTAGCATCGCATGCGGTTGGGGAGACCCTCTCATTATTTGAATGCCTCGAGTCTGTCCATTTCGTGCCGATTGTTGCAGTCACCAGACACCTGAAAATGTGAAGCGTAGCATACGCCAAGGCCAGCCACGGGGGCTCTGGACGTGAAACACCCTGCGCAGCTGCTTGATCCGCCGAGTAGACTGCTTCAACTCCCTTCATTGGCTGATCGCAACACTCGGTTGATATTGCACACAAATCATTGTGCATCGGGCGTCGTGGTTCATCGGGTGTGGTGGACCGTGGCGCTTCACCCAACCCTGGGATGCTTCGTCAAGACCTTGATTTGTTTGGTCCTCATCCTTGTTTTACTGTCAAAGGTTGCTCAAGGTAGGGTATCTAGCAGTAACAATAGCATATCGTATTCTCCGTCGCGCCAGGGGACAACACCCAGACCAGCCCATTTCACCACAGCCCCAGCCAAACCGTTCACCGAACCCACTGCCGACGCCGTTCCCGTGCGTCCCACTCGTGGCCCCTAGTAGTCATCAGACAAGACCTCAAACTTGGGTGCTCAAGAGCAGGCGCTCGGACATCGTTCGGTCGTCGCCCTACATTTCATGCGTGATGCATCTCTCCGGACTGATGTCATCGCTCACACCTTTCCTCCACTACCTGTAGCTGTGCACCACCTGCATCGGACTCTGCACGTGTGACTTTGTCCGATTCCGCACACGCATTTGTCCGCTCTTGGCCCCATCTCGCCAAGCCTATCCTTTTGACCGCCTGCAAGAGTCTTTCCATTTCTTCCACCAGCTCTTGTTCGTCCCCTGTCTCACCTTCGGCTTCGCCTCTTTGCCCCAGCTCTATCCTGAACGCTCTCATCCGTTCCAGCAGGTCGGTCGTCCGGAACTTTGACGTTGCAGCCGAGTCTTTCTCTCCTTCCGGATCTTTTGACGGCTCCTTCGACACCGCTACCTTGTTTTCGGACGGATGTGGTATCCGTACAACGGGAGCCTCTAGACTGGCCCCAGGCACACTCCCTTCGTGCCTTCTCAGCTCCACCTGCGACGTTTGTCGTTTCGGCACTCGTTCTAGTGACCTTGACGGTGATCGACCTGTATACTGCGAACTTCGTGACGGCGATGGGTTACGCACTCTTGATATTGGCGATCCGGGGGCCTCTGTCGACGGCGTTCGTGGAGTTGACGCGTTCAGCTTGGGTACCTGTGCGATGCTTAGTCGAGACCGTTTTTTCTTGAGCCCTCCGACTGGCGGAGATCTCAGTCCTGTAGGGGTAGTAGGCTCGCTATGCTCCATCGGTGATGCCATGGAGCGTCGCAACCGGACGATCTCGGATTGAGAAATAACCTTCCGGAGGGGAGGTCGTGCCAATGGTGATGAGCTCGAAGCAGCCGCAAACACGTCGTCGGGTTTTGACCCCACCAGACCTGCGATCTTGCGGCTTTGCGTCGTGGCCCAGATGAATATGGTGCCGTCGGCAGCTGCTGTGACCAGTCGTGTGGCCCCTTCTATGTCTTCACCGGCTTCACCGCTCCTTAAGAGGGCAATGTCTGTGACACCTTCAGTGTGGCCCCAATCTCTTGCCAATAGTGAACCCTCTTCAGAATAGATCCTGATCGACTTGTCGACGCTCGATACTCCTCCGATCATAGGCGCTCCAGTTGCAGAAGCAATTTGAGCCAATCCGGAGAGAATTACTGGATCGCCTCCATCGTTATCCCCTGCCTTTATAGTGGACACTATCCGTCCATTTTGAAAATTGACCGTGTTGATTGTTCGATCCGCAGCTGAAACCAATACATAATCGGCATGACTAGCGAATTCCATAGCGGTCGGGGCACTTTTCAGATTGATTGTGCGAACGATCCCATACAGTATAGTGGACGTTTCGTGCTCGCCTTCGATCCTTTCCCGGACAACGATACTTCTGTCAGCGGAAGATGATAGCAGATTCCTTCCATCGTCCGTGAATTTGACCTTGACAACAGCTCCAGCATGTTCGTCAAGTGTCTGCAAAAGCTCTAGCTCGTTGTCTTCCCAAGCAAAAACCTGAACGGTCCGATCCCTTGACGCCGTTGCTAAGAGCACTGTACCCCCAACTTCGCACACGCTAATGTCAGTGATTTCGTTGGAATGTGCTCTGACATCAAGAACGCCTCTTTGTGACTCTATTTCTACAATTCTGAATAGGGTTTTAGTGGAATGAACTTCTTACCCACCGATTTCGAGAACACACCTTAATATTCCGTAGCGATCGCCGCTAACGACTAAGGGCGAACGTGGGAAGAAAGCGATCGTTTTAAGCTCATTTACCATTTCATTCACATCATCAAACTGGTCGAGAGGTATTTGTAGTTGGAAGCTGGGACGACCATGTTCCAACCAGCCAATGATCGATCCGCCACTTGACCAAGTCGCGAATGCTGTTGGGACTGGGAACGAAGAGATGACTGATCTGATGCCCAAGATTGCATCCGAGTGAGAAGCCATGCTGGAGACCTTTCTGAAACTATGCGGCGCAGACGTTTCGGACGATGGCGCACTGAACAGAATATTACGATGATTATCAACAGTGACCAGAACATGGGCCAGAGCGCCGGCAGCTACGGGAAAACTGTGCGTCTTCTGGTCCAATCTCCTGGAACTGGGCGTCGGGCATCTCGCAGTAGGCGTGTCTGGTCGATGCAATGACTGTAGTGGGACAGTTTTGACCGTATCGTTGGACCCCGTAACGATCAGGCTGCCTTCCTCAGAAAGGCATGCAGCCGTGATGGAGAAATCCTCTACGAGAAGCCTCGTTAGCCGCTGCTGCTTTTCGGCGTCATCTAGCAGGCATATATCGCCGGCGTCGGAACAAATTATGGCTTTGGAGTCTGAAAGTGGTACCACGGCAGTGAATGTAACCTCCAGGAGGTCACCCAAGAGCGAATTTCTCCCAGCTAGTGGTTTGTGACCAGGATTTGATAGAGCAACCCATTGATCATTCTCGATTCCAGAGGATGGCGAGATTTCATCCGGCCGCCAAACCCTGATATAACGCACGCCAACAGTGACAAGGTTTCTCCCGATCCAGGCTACTTGCTTGATCAAGGTTGTGCATTTATTGCTCGCTAAAAGAGTCGTCGCGCCAGTCTTCTGATCGATGTCCCAGACGTGAAGGAAGCCATCGTTGATGACGCCAAGTGTGGCCAACAGCTTCCCCTCAGAATCAAATGCGATGGCCTGAACACCAAAGCTATGTTCAGATATAATAGCCGACGGCTGGTCTGAAGATTTATTCTCCGTGACTGGGAAAACCAAGACTCGAGGGCGATAGCCTGTCTTGTAAGAATTAGCTTCACATAAATGCCTGCGTACCTCGTGAATATAGCCTTACCTCGCCATATGCCAGCCACTTTCCATTCTTGCTTAGGGCCACAGCCGTAGCAGCTTTAACTTTATCTTTTGCATGGCTGCTAGATGTACCAGGTGATTCTAATCCTTCCTGAGTGCTGCTAGATGCAAATGGCGAGCCTTCTCTCCCCCGGTGTCCGAGTCTGCTCCTGATGTCTTGCGAGACGGCTGAAGGCGTTGAGCTTCCATTCCTTGTCGGTGGCTTAGCAACTGTGGTCTGCGAAGCATTCGCGCGAAAGAACTTCTGCGTGACTTTGTTGTCTCTGTCTATAGTCGCAATGACAGCTGCGGCCCCGGCGACATATGCGAAGCTGTTGGTCGTTCGATCAACATCGAAGCGGGATGCGGCATTGCAAGTAGTCCCGATGACTTGGTCCAAATACAGTCCCAGCTCTTGACGCGTCACTTTGCTGGGTGATCGGGGCTGAGGTGTTTTGGTAAAAGGGGACCTTGTAGGTGTATCACGTTGCCTGAAGGAATTCATGCCGCGTGCTTGTCAATAGCTTCCTCCACTTGCGGTCGCGAAGGCCTGGCGGAGCATGCATAGTCCGGCGCAAGGTGCTGGAACGCTAATTCGCTTCGTTTAGGAGGCAAGCTGTCTTATCGAGGCTGGCAGCTCGAGTCGTAGGAGATTGTCGACAGTATAAAGGATGTGGGCATCCCAAGCGCAAAAGGGATATGTTTGGGCGACTGTTCAACCGTCCTGGGGGGTGCTCGTCGCGAAACGGTCACCGCTAAGCTGGAATGCGGGGCAATAGTTTCTCATGAATGTCACCGGCTTAGGATGCGGCACAACCAGATCCACGTTTGTTGTACTATAAGGTAGTCCAAAGCTAAGATAATACACGCACATATCTGAAAACAAGTCTTGGCTCTCTCTGAGCATGGTCTTCAACTGTACAGATTGTTCATCGTGATATACGATCGGGTTATATGATGAGCAGCATGTTGTCCCTGGAATACGACACGGTAGATAGCCATCCTCTTCAGTTAAGTGGTGCTTCTCCCCTATGTAGTCACATATAATGGCCGGTGCATAGGCAAGCGCTTAGGAAGCATGTAGATAGGTAGATCGGAATGTAGATGGGCAGATGGCTTTGTCGACTTCTAATTTCAGTATTCAGACCTCACACTTTACGTACAGCCGAAGGCCAGTTCAACACACGATCTGGCATAGCAGTTTACCTCCTTCCTGGTGAAGCCTGTGCTACGTAGAAAATCTCAATCAAAGATTCACCGTAGTATCGGGCAATCAGTATCACACATAGTCGGAAGGCAGAGAAGAGTAGGTGTGGGAGATTTCTCCTATCTAAGCTACGTCAAGTCTTTGCCCGAACCATATGCATGCTAGGTGATATCATGCATCGTGTCTATCAGAACCATGACCTATGAGAAAAGACCTATGAGGGTTCTATACGCCGTTTGACTTCGGCGTCAGTGGTTCGAGATTCCAGATAGATTCTGCGTATTCATCGATGCAGCGACTGCAGATTGTCAGTATTCACCCACAAATATAAAAGGATCGATTCGACACTTACTCGGAAGTGAAGAAGCCCATCCTGGCGACAGATGTGATGCACTTGGTGAGCCACTCGTCTTGGTTTGCATAAGCCTCATCGATGAGCTTGTGCGTTTCGATGTAGCTGTTGAAGTCATCAGACACAAGATAGTAGTCGCCATGGTCGACAATGCCATTGATAAGCGCGCTGAACTGCCCGGCGTCACCGAATCTGCCGCTCTTGATGGTGTCAAAGACTTTGACGAGGTTGGTGTCAAGTTCGAATTTTGAGTAGAAGTGAGCATGCCGCAAATCTTCCACATCTTCTGCCAGGTTGCCGAACAAGAAGATATTTTGCTCGCCAATTTCTCTGGTAATCTCGATATTTGCACCATCGCTGCACTCAGTCAGTACGAGCATCACGAGTCACCTGTAGCGTCTAGCTTACCATGTGCCAATGATCAAACCGCCGCTGCGGAAAGGGTCAGTGAGGCCTTAGAATGATCGGGTAGCTACACGTACTTCAAAACGAACTTCATATTACTGGTGCCACTGGCTTCAGTTCCTGCTGTGCTGATATGCTCGCTGATGTCGGATGCTGGGCAAATGATTTCTGCCTTGCTGACGTTGTAGTCTTCAAGGAAGACGACCTTGAGGAGATCGCCAACATCTGGGTCATTATTGACAATCTTGCCGACCTGGTTGATGAGGTGAATGATCTGTATTGGTTATGATGGTCAGCACTTGATGCTCATAGTCACTTGAGGGGATCCGTCCTACCGTCTTCGCCATCCAGTAACCAGGTGCAGCCTTGCCACCAAATATGGACACCCTTGGGGTCAATTTCTTCTTCTCGGCCGCGGACATGGATTTGATCGTCAAGTAACGATGAATTACACCGAAGATGTTGAGCTGCTGGCGTTTGTACTCGTGCATACGCTTGACCTGGATGTCGAACAATGACGCAGGATTGACCGAAACATCAAGAGTATCCTTGATGTACTTGGCCAGGCGAACCTTGTTAGCATACTTGATCTCTTGGAACTCCTTGCGGAATGCCTTGTCATCCACGAATGCCTCCAGCTTGTTCAGGAGTGTCAGATCCTTGAGGTAGTCTTCCCCTCCAAGCTTAGATGCGATGAGTTCAGACAGTCGAGGGTTTGCTTGGTGCAGCCAGCGTCGTGGAGTGATACCATTGGTCACGTTTGTGAATTTATCTGTTTCAGAAGAGTATCAGATCAGCGCAATCAACATGACAGGCCAAAGAGTGACGAACCTGGACCATAAATCTGGACAAAGTCCTTGAAGATGGTGGTTTTGATGAGATCGGAATGGAGCTCCGCGACACCGTTGACTTTGTGGGAGCCAATAACAGCCAGGAAAGCCATACGGACCATCTTCGGCTGACTCTCCTCGATTATACTGACTCTGCTAAGCATCTCACGATCCTTGGGAAAGTTGCGCTCGACGTATTGCAAGAAGTTGAGGTTGATATCGTAGATGATAGCGAGATGCCTTGGGAGGAGATGCTGCATGAGAGGAACAGACCATTTCTCGAGGGCTTCGGCCATGACAGTGTGGTTAGTATAACCAAAGGTGGCTTGGACTATGCTCCAAGCATCGTCCCAGTCCAGACCTTCGATATCGACAAGGATGCGTTGCAGCTCAGGAATCGCCAAGGTTGGGTGAGTATCGTTCAATTGGATTGCAACTTGATTAGGGAACTCCTTCCAGGCCTTCTTGGACTTCTTGAAGCGACGGACGATGTCGTATAGCGAGGCAGCACACCAGAAGTACTGCTGCTTCAACCGTAGTTCTTTACCACGATCGAGATTATCGTTGGGGTACAGAACGGCAGATATGGTCTCGGCTCTCTGTTGATCGTTTACAGACTGTTCATACTCTCCGGAGTTGAATTTCTGGAAGTCAAATTCGCCACTTGCAGCTTTGCTAGACCAAAGACGGAGGTTGTTCGTGGTCGCGGTCTTGTAGCCAGGAATGGGCACATCGTAGGCAACGGCTTGTACGATCTCTCCATTCTCCCAAACTGTGACTTGCTTGCCCGAGTCGTCCATGTACTTGCGTACATTTCCATAAAATTGGATATCGACGGTCACATCGTGCCGAGGGAACTCCCAAGGGTTGAAGTCCAGCCAATAATCCGGAACTTCGACCTGGTAGCCGTCCACAATCTCCTGTTTGAAGATACCATATCGGTAACGTAAACCATAGCCCCACGCAGGGTAGTTGAGTGAGGCCATGCTGTCGAGGAAGCAGGCGGCTAGACGCCCAAGACCGCCATTACCAAGGGCAGCATCTCTTTCCTGACTGATAACATCCTCCATTCTGAAGCCGAGATCTGAGAGACCATCTGTGAAAGCATTAGCTTTAGCCGTATCGAGATCTGGAGCATTCAGCCTTACCCTTAGCGACATCCTTCATGCCGACATTGAGCATGGCATTGTCAAGAGCTCTGCCCATGAGAAACTCGAGGGAGAGATAGTAGACGCGTTTCTGGTCGGCGAAGGTTTGCCTCTGCTGTGTCTTGTTCCAGTCGATGACAAGGCGGTCTCTGAAAGCCAAGGCGGTTCCTCCATAAGCAGCACGTTCGTCGCAGTTGAAGAGGGAGCGGGCGAGAGTGGTCTCGATGTGCTTGATAGTTGCAGCTTCGAATTGGTCCTTGGTCTTGAAGGGAGCTGCCTCGTGTTTCTTCCATGCTGCACGCTGAGGCTCGGGTATTGAGGCCTCGACACTTTTGATCTCCGAAGCGCCAAACCCGGTCACGGTGCGTTTGTGTTTGGGTCTGCTCATGCCTTCGGGACCGACTGGTCCCTGGAGGTCTCCAATTGGAGCAGAGGTGGAGGGCCTGCGCTCCCTTGCAGTAGCTGGAGCCATTGTGAATACACGAGATGTATCTTCGCAAATAGGTAGGAGGGACGCGAATGCTTTCACCAGGTTGAGAGAGCTCTCGAGGATGAAGCCGGGTGGTTGAGGAGAGCTCGAAGCTGGGGAAAGCGGGGGACAGCTGCAGATGGACACAACAACGCACAAGGCTGCACGCACGGGAGCGGGCGGGGTGCTTCACCGACAAGGAAAGGGGAACCGCTAGGTGGAGCCCCCTACTCTCCATGCGCTAGAGCATTGAGGAAACGCAGCATGATACGTGCACTAAGGACTCGTTCCCTCGTGAAGGATGATGGCTTGCGGCCCGACTCGAGGATTACCTGGAGTCTTCAATCGAACCATACAATTGCAATCTCGTCACTGTAATATACGAATAGCAGCATGCTCGATTTTGCTCGATTGATGGAATTAGAGCTGAACAAAGATGGCATGGTTGATTCCGCCTTCTTCCTTCTGTCGTAATTGCTGCCGCAGTCTGCCGGTGAAGCTCAGTTGCATATGGATCCAGGACACAGATCGTGATCTGCAGACTCGAGGGGCTTTGTCACCGCTCGAGCCCGCCCCTCATTCTGGCCCCTGGCAGCAGAGCCGCATCGCCCCTCTCCACCATCGACAACTCTGTTTGGCACAGACCATTGGGTAAAGATGGTGAGGATCGTATGATTAAAGGTTCGATTTTATTATTGCAGTGATCTGATCTCGATTGAAGATATCCGCATCAATCCGCTTCCTCCTATTCTAGTGGTATATTATACAGTACAGTGGGCCAACCGAAGGGTCCCAATATGGCCGGCTTCTCGCCTTTGGGTATTAATGCTATAGTACAAAACGATCGTGTCAACAGCTGTGGCTGACTTTAGAAATAACACTGTCGCGAGTTGAGTGGCGAAGTGGCTTCCAAAGGAGGTGTCAGCATCTCGCAAGCCCGAGCCTTCCTCATAGCTTTGACGTCTGGCAGTGACATGCTCCTTGCCGGCTGAGAGACGCCTAAGGCCGACTCAATGGCATCGGGTTCAGCCCAGAGAGGAATCTTCCAGCCAACGCACGAGTACATGTCCATCGAAACCATGCTGATGTCGTCGCCGCCAAAGACATGAGCCGTCACCGCGGCCGACCACCATGAAGCTGTCATGGGTCGCTCTTCGAGATAGCCCGCGGCCAACCTCATTGCGGAGACAAAGACCAGCTCGCTTGCGCTCGAATGAGTATTTTCCGGACGAAATTTCGAAGCAGCAGTATCGTGATGCGAGTCCTGACGCTTGAGCACATTGAACGGCGTGTCCACTCTGTAGTTGGCCAGTATGTTGAAGGTGAGGGCCAGGGCTCGCAGGCTCAACCGGGAGTTCTCGAGGTATTGTGCGACTGTCAGTGTTGGCATTGGCGAGTCATTGGTGGCAAAAGCATTCATCATCGACAATCTTTTGGCAAGAACTGCGGCAGGTCAGTGATCAGTCAGGATTGGTATCCCATCAGCTCGACCTACGCTGCAGTGTCGACTTATCCTCGTAAATGTGCTCATCTGGGCTCTCCAACACGGTCGGAGCAAGTGATTCGGAGTCATCATCGTCAAAATATGACTCGCGTGTGCTGTTGTCGAGAGCATCTATGAAAGGCACAGGCGAGTCGAGGTACATGGTGATAGCAAGTAAGGAATTCGAGCTTGAAGCAGGTTGTATGTGTAGGGAGATTGAAAAATGGAAGACGAAGATATTGATCTGGCCGGGCAATAAGACGGAAGAGTGTGACTGTTGAGTGTTAGGCCCGGGGATTGGCTTTCAACAGGCCTGGGGTATTGCACCTTATATCAAAGATGCCTCATGGGAAGCGAGCTGAATGAAACATACACGACGATACTGGGCAACGTCTATACTATGGCAAAATCCGAGAGAGGCACGTGCCATAGCATGACGACCACAGAGCAGATTCAGGCAGAATTCCATTTTGGTTGTGCTCAGTCACATCAGTTGTTATCGCGGCTCCGCGGTAAGGGTTTGAACGGCTAACGTCCCGCTTAGGGCGGACCTGAAGCCAAGGTTCAAATACTCTGACAGATTGGATCGCTAGCCCCCATGGGAAATTCCGAACAAAACAAGGTGGAAGTAATCATGACGAACGAACAGGTATACTGCTTTAAAATTGATGATGGCGAGCTTCTGAACAGAACGAAAGAGAAAAGGGCATGTGGTTAGAATATCAAAATATCCTAGTCAGAACATCAACACATTCTTTCGTAATGATTGAGAAGCCTGCAATTACTTGACTGCTACATATACAAGTAAAGTCAAGAGAACACAACTGCAAAGAAATTCCCTGGATGGTCAGTTGGCTTACGGCCCATGTCAATTTACGCGAGACGACTATTGCACCAGCAGGCGCAGTTCCCATTGCGGCAACAACTCCCGCAGGGCAGTATCATGGGATTGCATTATTGTTGCGTCGGCTGGCAGGTGTAGCCCTAAAAGCTGATAAGACATGCAGCCGATTGGCAGGGGAAAAAATTTGAGTTGGATGTTGAGGAAAATCGACAATAGTGGCTGTAAACTCGTAAATGGCAGATCTGATCGAAAACGGTGGCCGTTTGGCGGCAGACGTTGGGTGGTACAGTCAAGCATAAACCTCTCAGTATTTGACTTTGTGACATAGCTGCGGTGGCTAGGAATCAGCCTGTTCAGTCATCAGAATACGGGCTAGGATGTAACGGACGATACGCATCTATGGGTAGAAAGAGCAGTTAGGTCCAGAAATCCCCAGATCTCACGAGTGTGTAGTCAGCCATCCCCGCGCTGGTTCGGGCTAGTGGGACCCTGTCTGTAGCGGCAGGGGCTGTCCTTTTTTGGTCGCCAGCGTTGACTTGGCTGTCAACCAAACAGCTTCGGCTTCCCCGCACTACGTCACCCCCGCCATTGCCTATCGAACCCTCAACCTCATCCCACCCGCCCAACCAGTATGCAAAGCTGACCATCTGAAAGGTATTGTCTGGTCGTACGAGTTGCTCTTTCCCATAGGAGAAAAAAACCCCAAGGATTTGTGCGTCAGCCCTTTTGCTATCCACAAGCTCCGACAACATCCTGTGTTCCTCCAAGAATCCTTCATTTGATTTCGACAGCACAAATACCAGATCATCCCCCACTCTGCAACACTGCACTACTTTCTGCTATTCAAATCTCACGACAAGCCCTATTGCTTCAACGGTCAGTCCATTGGATAAATTTCGTGTCGGTCTGGCCGGTCCCCACAAACTCGCCAGCCTCATACGTACAATTTTACCGGGTTCTAACGGCGCTCAGACAGCTCACCATCATCCACCAGTGACATACCCACATATCAACCGTCGCACGATCACTCAACCAACACATCACCCACCACACAACACACGTACACCGTCATCATGTCAGCCGTTACCTCCTCCTCCTCCTCCTCCGCCGCCGTCCCCGACCAGCACTACAACTTCACCCGCGGCTCTACCGCCGCAACACGAGCCCTAATCGACTCCAACCCAGCCTCCAAGCACGCGTCCGGCACCGCAACGCCCTCAGACCCCACCTCCCCGCACGGCACCCTCCACCGCCGTAAGACCAACAACTACGAGACCGCCCTGGCCGACAGACTATCCGCCACCATCGCCGCCGACGACACTCAGCCGGCCGGAGCAACCTCCGGCGCGCAGCCCGTGGTCGCTTCCGGTCTGGCGTACAGAGGTGATAGCGCTGCCGCTCAACAGCCTGCGCACACTGAGGACACTACTTCCACGGGTCCAATCACCAGTGACGCTGGGGCGAACGACAGGCCGCTATTGGGCGTGTTGGGCCGGCAGCAGAGCTTCAAGCAGGATGATCAGAAGCGCCAGCAGATGGAGCGGATGTTGAGCTCTGATGGGGCGAAGCGGGGAGGGTACTCGACGAACCAGCCGGTTCCTGCCGTGTAAGGTAGTCGGACGATGGGCATGGCGATGTCGCTGGCACGGCATCGCGAATGCGGAGGAAGATGACCGAAAATGGGGAGTAGTAGCAAGGTCAAAACGTCTTCCTCTCCTTCATGATATGGCGAAGGCACCTAATGATCCCGACCAAGACCTGCAATGTTTCCACTCATCGTCGGCGCATTGAGCATTGGGAATTGTAGTTTTAACGAATCCCTAAAAAGTTATTTGCTTCCTTGAAAGACTATCCATGCATGTAAACTCGGCGTGACAAGAGCATGGCTATAATCAAAGTACTCGCAAACATCGTCCTCCCTCACCAAAGGCCTTGACCAAGATATGTCGAGGCACGAGAATTACAGCAGTCACGAACATCTCGAAAAACAACACTGTAGCGAACGATTTCGATCCATTCCGCTGTCCTTCAACCAAAGCCAGGCCAACGCTGGCCCAATGCTCCAGACCAGGAACTGTTCTCTCTTCCTCCATGCGAGTGGCCAACATGCTGCTGCTATACCCATATCTTCTAGTCAATGTTGTGTTGACCAATGTCATCGTCGCCAATGCACTCCAAGGGCCTGGCGCCATGCCTCTTGAGGAGAAGCCAATGCTACTCCTTCCCTCGCTCCTGCTCAAGCTCGGAGCGATTGTCGTGTCCTGTCAGCTCATACCTTCAACCTGATCATATTCACCAATCCACATCGCTAAGCTGCAACTTCCTCGCCCTCTGAGTTCCCCTACTAGTCCCCGCCTTATCAAACCTCTGCTGGGGGTATGACGTCTCCAAAGCTAAAGCCACCAAGTCAGTATATCGTCTTGCAAAATGTAAGGTATGCATGCATGCTAGGGTGCAAAATTCAGGGTAACAAACGCAGGTTCGAAGAAGACTGTGAAGCATCCTATGCCGGACGAGCAGACATGCTCCCCGCTGAGGTTCGGCGCAACCCGGGAGAAGATCCAGCACCGCCGTCTGGTTTGTTGGACGGATGGCGGCGATTCTCTCTATTGCGCAGAGTTTGCGCATGAGAGATGCGGCTACCACCGTCAACTTGGCCCGGATGGCGAGACTGAGTGACCTCTCCGCTGACGCGACGCTTCGGCTTCCCTTCTTTCTGCAAAAACACGCTAAGGGGCAACGGAAGCGACAAAGACAAATCTTTCTGGCGCGGATCGTTGAGATCTGCTGCGAAGCCGGAGTCGACGGTTGGGCGTCGTGTGACTCGATGCAAATGATTCAGATTGGGTTCAAGGAGAGGGTCAGAATATGTACCGTCGTGGGAAGCGTCCTCGGAATTGAGGTCGTAGTTGAGGACAAGGCTTTTGATGCGTTGCTGTTCGGCCCGCTCAGCTTGTTGCTGGCTACGCATGGCCACGGCAAAGTTGGAGTCGGCGGGCAGGTCGATCGCACGAGTCTATAAAAGTCAATTCAGTCGTTCGTACAATGGAGGCTAAGCTTTCTCACCTGCTGCTTGTTGCCTCGTCGGCTCAGAAGAGCAAACTTCATCGTAGTACCGCCATTGACGGGGGGGGCTTCCTGTTTGTTCTCGTCGCTTTCGTTGCTAGGTGCTGCCATAGCACTCTGAACATTACGCCTCATCGGCAGTGGCACATCGAAAACCTGCTTGCGGTCGAATTTGCGAGACTCCATGCTCTCCGACATGAGTTTGGCTAGCTCGCGGTCGAAATCAGCTTCGGCTTCCGGATCACGTTGTTCTTCACGACGAGTGACAACAATGTGCTCCTCTTCCGAATCTTCGTTGTCAGAAGCTTCGGGTTGCGCAGAATCCTGTAGCCATCAGCACCTGATTGAGCTAGGACGCCATGTAGCAGTCTTACCTCCACCTCACTCTCCGATGCAGAGCGGCCGTTGACATTGTCAAAGTCATCGTCACCGTCGTCTCTTCCGTCATCGGAGGCAAGCTCCTCTCTTTCTTCAGGCTCAGGATCCCGTACAGTAGCGACGGCATTCTGATAGTTCAGTCTGCAAGCGTCTGCAAATTTCTTGCTCGCGTCTTCAAGATTCGTGGAAATCTCCCATTTCGGACGCAACAGAGCAAATAGATCTTGTACAACGAATTCAATGTCCATTGGCATCGGGTCTTTCGTGAAGACATAGTACTAAGTAGTCAATATTTGAACAATCAAATGGTAACAGTTGGTAGGTCTTGCATTGAGCGTAAGGAGAAGGAAATGGTTCTTACCTGAAAGAAAGTCAAAAAGAAGTCAAGCTTTCTCTTGACAGCACCTTTGTCAAAGTACTGACCGCACGTCTCCAATAGTGCAGCCACAAGGCGAATGCGGAAAAAGTCATCGGGTAGGTCAATTGGACAGAAGCCGCCAGGCTTGGCATGCCCACCGGGATGCCCGTAGTTGACAAGTTTATAGAGTGTGTCAAAGATCAGATTTGAGTCGACAAGTCGGTAAGTGTAGAGTTCACCGAGATATTTGACCTCAGCGATGCGTTTCTGATTCTGCTTGAACTCATTCGTCTCTAGGCCAACAGTGATCTTTTCAAGTATGTCATCCAGGACTGAAATTGCGAAACCCTGATGGTAGCGGTGTAGGGCCCCAAGGATGACAGCCAGGAGATAGACATTGCTGAATTTGATCTTTCCTGGCTTAGTGAAGATCTTGCGAAGTAGTTCAGGTACTTCTGGTTCCTCCCAATGAAGCTTGCGGATCTGCTTAATGATCTTTTCAAGAGTCTTCTTCGAGAGATCCAAATAGATGAGCTTGCGGACGTAGAGATCGAGAGGGTCACGCTCTTTTTGCTGGATTGCGGCCCGTTCTGGGGGATTGACATAGTACATGGCATTCTCCAGAAGCATACGCTCTTGTTGACCTAAATGTTGTGCACTTTTCTTCCTCTGCAGGACATCCAAGAATGAAGCCATCCTTGGACAAGTGTCTGGATTTCGGAGGAGATACCGTCCACAATTCTCTAACAGGTTGGCGATTATCTCAATGTTCATTCTGGAGAAATCATCCAAGGATACTTTGAGACAATGAAAGAGAACATGCTCGGGAACAACACCAAATTTGGTGAGCTCTGCAATATACCTGATATTGATCATACGCACTTGACCCAAAAAGTCCTTGGATTTGCGGCGCTGGAGGCTTCTGAATTCGTCATCAAGATGACTAACAATACCTTGCGAGATATCCGGCAAGCTTTTCCCCAGGGTTGCTATCAATCGCGAATACAACGCCAGCAGATCGATTCTGCCCTTGGGAATCTCTTGTGTTGCTTTGATGAGGCGGTTTCGAGAGGCTTTGGAGTTGAGAAAGCAGAAGTCGATGGCGATTTGATCAACCTGCTCACGAGTAGCGAGATCTGGAAGTCTGGCAAGAAGTGCGTCTACTTGTGCACCGACGGTTTTGTTAGCAATTGCTGTCGATAGTTCGTCGTCATTGTCTGGCTTCTTCTCCGCCTCGAAAGTCTCTGATTTCTCTGTGCTAGTCGACTTCTCGTCTGGTTTCTTTTCGTCTTCAGCGTCGCCACCTTTCTTCTTCTTCGGGTCATCAAGTAAGATCCCAGGCACACGCTCTCTCAAGTCAATCAGATTTTCGTAGAAACGGCGCTCCTCTTCGTCTTCCCAAATACCAGCGCCATCTGTTTGACCTCTCAGATAGTCCCCAGTCTTGACAAGGCCAATGCCCCCATCGTTTCCAGCGTTGGCAGACTCCTTGTCGGTCAGATCAGGCATTTCAAGCCCCAGTGCAGCGGCGAGAATTTGTGCGTTCGAGACGAGCTTCTCCTGAGCTTTGGTTTGCTTGTCGAAATTTGCTTGACGATCTTCGAACACCTCTCCTGATTTGACGTATGCTTCAGCATTCCGACGACTTTGCGAAGCAAGGTGCTTTTGGTCCCGGACGACATGCCCCTTCACATCTTCAAAGTAGCGGGTCAGGATATTGCGGAAGCGTTGCTGAAGTGCTGAGTCCGTGATTGGTGTATCTTCTACTCCGTCATCTTCCGTTTCGGTGGATGATGCGGATTCTGGTGGGGCGGTAGAGGTTGTTCCATCTTCGTTGACCTTTGGTCGACTGCCTCGCTGCTGTAGTTTGGAGCCTAGAACATCCCAGCTGAACGCCTTGACAAAGGCAGCGACCAATGGCAAGTTGGCATGCTCGCGATCATGGCCCAAGAGGTCTTTGAGCGCCTCTAGCGGAAAGGGCTCTGGGTCCGAATGTGTTGATTTTGTTCTGGGAGTGTCTCCCGCTTTACCAGCGTCTTTGAGCTTGCCAGCTTCCTCAGGCCTGGCGACATCATCCAAACTGCGAAGTACTCCGACTAGCCACAATTCTGTCGCAACACGCAAGAGGATCCGCTGTCTCGACAATCGCTCACGTTCTTCCTTTTCCCTGATATCCTGTGGCAATGCTTTTAATTGTGCTCGATCCGGTGAGCTCAATCCGCGCCCAACATACCACCCCAGATATGACGTGAACTCTTCGGGCCCGAAGCGTTGATGAAGTGCTGAGACTATCTCTACGCCGACTGCGATGTCGCCCGGTGTCTTGAGTTTAGACAAACCCTCAAAGCAGGCCGAAATGATCTCAGACAGATATTTGTGAAGCGAAAGTGTGCGAATTTCTTGCAGGAAGGTGGTTTGGCTGGCAGGGACTATTGCGGTGCGAAGACGTTTGATGAAGCCAGTATTCTTCTTCATAGCCGAGTCGAGCGAGCTCTGCACTGGGAATACATCTTGAATACATTAGTCCCAGCATGCCCGTGAGCTTCTCCTTGTGACTAACCTTTGTCGCCCTCCCAGGCCCTCTGATTGAGGTCGCGCAATTCACCTGTGCAGCGCCGTCAGCTCGGATCTTGATTTTAAATTGCAAGGAAGTTGATCGCATACGCTTCCTCCGCCTCTCCATGGTGTGAGGCAGCGGGCTCGACGGTTATAGCATATGCGCTTGGTGATGAGGGGTAAATTCACATTGGCCGGTGCTGTCAAGGGTCCAGCATGAGGATGTGATAGGTGTGCAGGCTCTGGCGCGGTTGAGCCTGCATGTGATGGGTGGAGGGGAAGAACACTATCTGTGGATGTAAAGAACCGAAGTGGAAATTGCTCACTGAGACGAACGAGGGACGTGAGCCCAAGATGAATGTGAAATACTTGAATCTTTGGATGATGTCGGTCGCACTTGCCGCACCACACTGATGGCGCAATCACGGAGGAAGCCCTGCCGGCCCGGCCGCATCAAGCTTCTGTGCCTAAGATTCTCCAAAGCAACACATATGGGATCACGAGATCACAAGGTTACAGCACATGCGGAAATAAGTGGAAGATCAAAAGTCATACGGCTGGCTGGTGTCTATGTAACATGTCTGCGTATCAATTTTTAAAAGCAGGAAAAAGCTTTTGCGAACTGTGCTCGCTCATATAACGCCAACGCCATGCTCATCATGGTCGGTCCCGGGGTCTATCGTGAGCACGTCGTGAGCAACCCAACTGCCTCGACAGCGCCCCTGTTCGAACAAGTAGACGTCAGGGAAACCATGCCCATCCCGCCTCACTGCTCATTGAAAGTCCAAACGCCTTGCCAATGCCATCGTAGTCGTGTTGACATGCAGGTTGCAACAACTGCTGATCATGCCAGGTAGCCCAACTCATCATTCTCAAGCCGTTCGAGATATTCCTTCTCGAGCAGAATATCGATACATTTCTTGATGTCCGGGATCTTCGGAACGAAACGGTTCTTGATCTGAGTAATGACTTCGGCCACAAGCGCAGGGTGCTTCATTGTCTTTCGTGACTTCATGATACGTACGATCGCAGACTGTCGTGATGTTAGTGACATGTAATGCTTTGAAGCATTAGCAGACCTTGACTTACCTGCATGAGCATCTTGCGATCCTCTTCGATCGTCTTGTGGGTATCCTCAGCCTCCTGCTTTTGCTCTGCTTTGATGGCAATGTTGAGGTTGACCTTGAGCTTCTTGTTCTTGAAGCTGTGGTTGAGCTTGTATGTCGTGCCGCTTTCTTGTCCAGCGCCTTCCGGCTGAGGGAGAATGACCTTTGCCTTGACCATGATGGCGATGGAGGGATCTAGGGTCTCCTTGTTGCACTTGGTGGCTTCAGAAATCTCATCGTAGCTGACCAAATCGCCGTTATTGAACATGAGAAGGATGGCCATCTGGTAGGTCGAGACCTGGAACGTGTAGGGAACCTTGTTCATTTTGATGTAGTTCGCCCTCACTTCACCCTTGCAAAGATGCCATAGCCACGTCAGCTTGCGACCTTGGTGCTTGGAATTGTAGAAATTTTGGAAGCGCTCATACGTCCTTTGGATCTCGATAGGTGGCGCAAAAGGAGTGGTCGCAGGCTGGAGTGGCCAAAAGCCGGTACCCAGGATGTTGTAGTATGCATCGATGACAGCTTTCCTATCTGCCTCGTCAAGGTTTGTCGCTTGCCAATCGTCAAAGGCCGAATTGAGATCCTTCGAAGTTTGCATGTCCTGGAACATGCGCTGCAGCTTGTTGGTGTACTCAAAGCCGCTAGCATCCTTGAGCTTGGATATCATACTGGTCTCTGCATCATTGGATGCAGAAGTGCCTTGCACTAGACGCTTCGCAAGTGTCTTGGAGTAAAACTTGTGGAAGACATCCTTATCTTCGATGTACTTGAAGATGGTCATGATGTTGTTGAGATGCTTCTCCATGTCATCCTCCTCAGTACTCTTGGAAGAACGCTTCAGTAGGGTGTCGGCGTGCTTCGACAGCAATTCGGAACACTTGGCGGACCCAGACTTGCACACCGCGTTGTTGTTGACATATTTGCGGCAAGCATTGTCAAGTGATCGGACGAACTCTGACTCGCCAGCGAATGCAGTGGTGACGAGATCTGAATATTTTGCGTGCACTTCCAGCAGTGCCTCGACATAGGTTCTTGGCTCCATATCAGTCGCAGACACTTTGACCACTGCAGCCAGACCTGCGTTGAGCACATGCGCCTCAAACTTTTGGCGTAGCGGATCCAGTCCCTCAGGGATTCTGGCGAGGAGCTTGTACATGCGTGCCATATCATCCACCCTGTCATTGTCCAGCAGCACTTGGAACTCGTCTCGGAGAATCGTGCAGTGGTCGGCGATCAAGGCCTTGTCGCAAGTCTTCATGAGTGGGACCATGATTTCGTTCAGAAGGAATAGTCCAACACGTTCCTTTTCCTCTTCAAGGCGCTGCTCCGCCTTCTTCATGTACTCGACAACGGAATTGTCTGCCAGGAACTGCTGCGATTCCTGTGAGTAGAACTTTTCGGTGGCCTCCAGGTACGGTTTCTCGAAGTACTGGCGGTACACATCGAGGGTTGACTTGCTGCTGTCCTGCTCGTCAATACCCAGCGAAACGAAAGAGTCAACGACCCTCTTGATTTGTCCTTGCTCAATGGTCTCGCCGTTACGCTGCTTTTCGACCTGACGCAGCACCGCACCCATGACGGCGTTCTGTGTGCTGCCGAACATATCCTCTTTCCATCGTACCAAGTGTAGGGTGTAGATGTCGTAGATATCCTTCTTGCCTTCGTCGACCTCCCTCTTGACCCAATGTCGGTTCAGGTAACGGAACAGATGGTTGTTGTAGGTGCCGGCGGTGGTGTACCTGTTCCATTCCTTGATGTAGTCGGCGAGCAGAGCCTCGTCAGCATGCTTGATCATTTCCGCATGTACCTGCTCCAGATGCCTTTTGAGGTAGTCATTAAGACGCTTGTATAGATCCTCGCCGAGGAGATGTGCTGTGGAGGCTGCGTTAGTCATGGACTCTAGTGGGGGTCTCAGATTGGGGAACGTGCCTCCGCGATGGCTGGAATTCAGCGCATGTGTGTTAGACACGGCCTTCTGTGCAGTACAGAAATTATGAATCGCAGTATAGAGACTCATGTAGGTGACCATGTCGATGCCGTCGAGGAGTCGATTCATAATCTTGTCGACGCCGCTTTCGAGGAAAGACCACCTATGCATGCTCGTGTCAGTATTTTTGACGCTTCGAGGAGGGTAATCTGTGCGCCGCACGACTGCCATGATAGTGATGAAGTGCATGCGCTGCCAGTAAGATGGGTGAGGGGCGTTGTACTCACGTGCCGGCGATGTCATCTTTGGCGGGCATGGTGGCCGCTTCCGCCCTTGCCTTGGACATGCTGTTGTCTGTGATGCAGTACCGATGCGAAGAAGAGATGAGACAAGGTGCGTGGGCGTTGAGTAAAGTACAAGCGCTTGCACTGGCTCACGCGAAGATCGACTTCCAAGCAGCTGGAGGCAGCCGTTGAGAGTCGAGTGCGGGGACCGTAGGCGAGAGATGGACGATGCTAAAAGGGATAAGGGAAAGCAAAAAGGCTGGCGGGAAAGAGAAGGTGTAACACAACCAAGGGAACGCCGCAGGCAGCAGTACTGGCTGTGAAGACGGTTAGGAAAGTAAGCAGTAAGGTGCAAGGACGAGGTTGTGATGGCGCGGAGTATCACAGCCTTGGGCGGGCTCGAGTCGTGACCTGTCAAAGCCAAAGCTTGGCCAATGAGGCACCTCTTAACGCCACACTTGAATATTATGAAATGGTCAACTTTCACATATCCGGATTCTAGACACGGACGAGCAGCCGTCGGACTTGAGTACGTATCGATTTTCGTGAATATGCTCCTATGGGATCTGAAAAGTTGTTCACGGTGATCACTCGCTGAGATGCGCCACGGCTGAATTATCACAAGGGCACGGAGCACTACCATATGCACCAGAACACAAGGAGGCAATACTGAACTGCTTGTTTGTGTCGTCAGAAGCGACCATTGCGGAACTACTAGCATTTTGTGTAAGGGCACATCCGACGATTTTTTTCGTGTAACAAATCGCATACTCAGTCCAATGCAGGTCCCTCCGCCCCGTATACTGGATCCTTTTCGAACCACTTCAGCCGCTCAATGCCCTTGATTTTGTCCTCCTCCCCTGATTTACCGTAGCACATGTCCCAGTTAGACCCTTTCGGATAACACCCGACCATTTCGAAGCCTCCGTCAATATCCTCCATGAGTCGGTGCGCCGTTCCAGCCGGCACGAGCACGACATCACCCTTCTTGACTGTCTCGATCACGCGATCGGGATTGTCCTCGTGGCCAAAGCACAGCTTCGCCGATCCAGATGAGATTCCAAGTACCTCATGACTGGTCGTGTGAAAGTGCGAGGTTGAGTACATGGTATATCGCCACTGGGGAACCACAGCGCCAACTTTACTGAAATGCGATTCAATGGCCGAAGCGGATGCGCTTGAGCCGCTGAAGGCCGAGTGGTAGACGAGCAATGGCTTCTTCACAATGCTGGTGTTTGGCGTGAGTTTCCATGCTGGAATTGTGTGACGGGACACGTTCAATTGTGACAGTGGCGTCAGAGTCATCTTGAGGTCGTCACTGTTGAATCCTTGTATTCTATACTGGGGTTTGCCTTCCAACATGTTGCTGCGAAGCTGGTGATGCTCAACTGCATGCGGAGACCGACGTCATGTTGATCGCATCCGACGCATTCAAGCTCGACACTTTCACGCTGATGCTTTCGGGTCACATGCAAATAAATGTCTCACGCACCCAATGCTTGCGAAAAGAATGTTTAAATCTATTCTGAATCTGAAGAACCAATGGACCGCTCGCTATTACTTCCGAACTGGCTGTTCCAACATGCCAAACTAAATGTCCACTTTTCCGTCGTCGCCGACCACTCTTCTATCCTGAATGCTCCACAATCTCGCTGACGAGCTTGCCGTTTCTGACAAAGGTCCGGATCTGCTCCGGCAAGGGGCATTCAACCGAGTCGTCCTCTTCCTTTGCTGGCGGTAGCACAACATTGATGCTGCTGCTCTTGCTAGTATAGACTTCGGTGTGCAGGCTCTCCGTGCTCAGATATATGGATGCTCCATCAACCTGGTCCATCATGACCGTTGGCAAGGAACCGGTCACCTGAAGTGCAAAGTTCGGACACTTGACCACATCGACGGACGAGACGAGATTGTCCACGATCAGGTTGGTCCGCGAGCAGTTATCGATGCTGACGGCGTTTGCTTTGCCTCTAAGAACAATTGTGGTGTTCTTGCAGCGGGAGATGAGGATCGAATGCGCCATTGTCACCTCAATCTCGATCGGCGTCGATGGGCTTTCAAAGTTCTCCTGTTTTTCCTGTCAGCATCATGCTTCGTCATGGCAATACCTGGACGCTTACAATGAACCATTTGTTTCCATCCAGCTCTTTCCGGCCTTCTTTCTTAGCAGCGCCAGATTTTGACCGCATTGCCTCCGGCTTGGGCTTTGTACCTGGTCCTCTACTCTTCTGGCTGTTCACACTGTCTGAGCTGGGCCGCCTCTCAGGCACTGCTCCGGTGGCTCTAAGAGACGGGTTCTTATGTGTCATTTGGCTCTTGTCCACCTTTTTAAGGCCAGCAGTCACAGACTCGCCCCGGTTCAATTGATCAAAGACAGCACCCATGTCACCGCCAGATTTAGCAGCAGGCGCAGCAGGCGCATTATCGAAGACCGGCATAGGAGGAGGAGGTGGGGGCGGAGGTCCTCCGGCCGCTCCTGGAGCTGGAGGTGGTGGAGGTGCAGGTGTTCCGTTTGCTGTCGGTGTCTCGTCACCACCTTTTAAAGCGTCTGCCAATTCAACGCCATTGCTATTCCATGTGATGCCTCCAGGATAATGCTTCTTGGTGTATTCTTGTAGCGCTTTCCATAGACCCACGTATGCTTGCACGTAAGTAATGTGGTTGGGATCGCTGAGAACAATCAGAATGAAATCAACGACAAGTCTATTTGGACCCACCTCTCTTTGTATTGCTTCAATATCCGGTTGCCGAACATCTGGATGCCACCAATGACCTCTCCGATGTAGTCGGCAGGCTTGGTCTCGAATATCCATGACAGCGCGCTCGTGCCATCGCTCACCATTGCCAAGTGATCCTTGTATGGAGAACCACGATTGCTGTCTTTGATATCGTTGACCGCACCAAGAGCATGCTGTAGACTGCTGACGAGTTCTGCAAAGGGCGCGGAGCTCATGTCTGGCTTCTTAGCCTTGGTCGCCATGAGCAGGTAACGCTCCTGAGCTTTGAAGGCGGTGGCCAGCGACATTGTCTGATCTGCGATGGTTTGGTCGAGGTCTTTGCTTGATTCGACATATTTGGCCAATTGGTTCTCCGTCAGGGCATGGAAGTCAACCAGGGCGGGTGGTAATGAGGGTGCATCATTGCTCTTTTCTGACGGTCCACTTGAAATTGCACCCGCATCTGTACCAGAACCGACTGCTGATCCCTCGAGTCCCGGAACCGAAAGGGCAATGTCTTCGAGACGCGAGGTGGCTGCTTCGAGCCTGCGAATTAGAAGGGTTAGCGCATTCTCAGGGACTCTGCTGGCTCTTTGAGAATTGATGCTGATCGAATCGGTCATGATGGGCTGTGCAGATTGATGGGTTGGAGGGAGAGTGAAAAGACAAAGACAGGTGCTTGTGTGGTGTCCAATTGACTGACCGTTTGATGAGGGTGGAAAGGTTGTTGATCATGGTGACAGGGAGGACAGCGGAGGAGGCAGCTGCAAACAGCTTGGCGCGTGAGAGCTCGGAGAGAGCTGCACGAGGCCTGTATTCTGTATTTAAAGTTGCCGAATATATGGAATTTGACGTGGGAATATCCCGAGGGAGGGTTTGGAGCTCAAATAAGTCACCTAGTCAACAGGTGGTGAAGAGTTGATCTGGCCATTGAATCCAATGAAACAGCTTGCCCGACAGCCAGCTCGACTTCGGATACGAACCGTGGCACGAGCGTCTATCACCCCCGATTTAATCATGTTGTCAACTATTCCAGCTATCACATAATTATTGTACTTGCACAGTCGTTGCAATGGACTTTCTAACTCTTGGGATGTTTATCATTGGTAGGTAAGGATTATCCCGTTATCACCATTTGGGAACGAGTACCATATTTCGAGAACTAGACTAACATCAGCCAGATGATATCTACCCATCGCCGTCAGCAAAGAATACAGAACCGTGGCTGGGAATACCTGGAGGTGCTGGAACCTATAGTGCTCTCGGCGCTCGACTTGTGTCGCCGCCGCCACTTTCAAGAAGGGTCGGATGGATTGTCGACTGCGGCTCCGACTTCTCCCCGGTGTTAAGGGCAACTGTAGACAGCTGGGAAACAGGTGCGCTCCTCCGGCCTCGTGAGGGCTTAACGACCAGAGGTTGGAATGGCTACTCGGCCAACGAGCATCGCGACTTCAAGTATCTCACACCCAAGATCCGTCTCGATGAGAACGACCTCACCCCTGATCTGCTGGCTTGCAAGTCTTATCATATGGTCTGTTCACAACAACGATGCATAGATCTGGTCACGGGTATCGCAGCTCGACGGAGAAATGCCCACCCAGATCTCGACTACCCGCTGTTCATATACGAGCCAAATCCAGATCATGCTCTACCACAGCAACTAGAGAATACCCTGGAGGCTATCAAGCACGTTGATGTGATCAGCCCGAATCACTCAGAGCTGGCCCATTTATTCAGTCGGGAAGCAGAAGTTCATGAAGACGGCTTCAAAGCCAGCGTTGTCGAAGAGTGTACTAAGAAGTTGCTGGATGCAGCTACATCTGGAGGTCACGAGCTTACAGTAGTCGTGCGTGCCGGTAAAGAAGGATGCTATATAGCGACCAACAGACAGAAGAGCACACGCGCATGGCTTCCTTCGTTTCATGGTCTAGACCAGAGCCGTGTGGTCGATCCCACAGGTGGAGGAAATGGCTTCCTTGGAGGCTTCGCAGTCGGACTTGTGAGAACCGGCGACGTTATTGAAGCAGCTATATGGGGTAGTATCAGCGCAAGCCTTTGCATCGAGCAGGTCGGTATTCCTGTCCTAGAACATGGTGAGGATGGAAATGAAACATGGAATGGGGTGAATGTGCTACAAAGAGTAAACGAGTTTCGACGTCGCATTGGAGTATACGATAACACGATAGGTGCAGTGTAGGTTGTACAATGGAATATGCCTTTGGAGGTACAATTGAGGGCAGTGTTGGCCCTATATATAATTTCTAATGTCCGCGCCGAGACGGAAGTATTTCCGTATTTGCTCCTCGAGAAGAATTGCCCTCCTGCTGAAGCGGTGAGCCACGGGACAGCTCTTCGAATACGCGACAGATTGTTTTTTGTCATTCATCATTGCTCCGAATTTTGTTTCCTCTCGTGCTCGCGAACCTCCCTTGACCAGCTGAGTCGAAATTAGTACTTGCGATGTGCTCCCGGGACTGCTGACCTACTATCGGCTGGGATAGAATCTGCCGCGCTCGGGGAAGCGATCGCGGTGCTCGAGGTTTGCGCTTGTGGTCCACACGGCTGCTGTGATCGCGAAGATTGTGCCGAACATGATGGCGGTGTTGGCCTTCCAATTGGCGGGCTGGCTGTACCAACCACCAGCCGGCGACCAGACGTGTTTGGGGTATCTGTGAGATCGTCAGAAAGAGCCGTTATTGTGGAGCAGAATTGCGCGCACGGTATCTTTGACATGGCGGATATGATGTGGTGAGTAGATGGGGAAGGGCAGGGAGTGGATTCAAGCAATGGGGTGAGGTCGACTGCGGCAGTTCGGTGCTTGGCCGAATTGGGAAAGATCGTGTGCTTCACGACTTTTCGGATTTTTTGCTGGATGATGGCGACAAAATCTCCATCACCACTCTACAGCACCACCACTCCGCCTTCGTTGTGTGTTCATCTTTTTCGTATTCATCCGCAACCCAAGCTCTGGACTAACGCGCCCCGTCAATTCCTATGAGGCGCGTCCAGGTCGGGAGATGGAGTGGTGCATACCTTCCGCCACGAAATCCGCGGACAGCTTCGCTTCTCTCGACACCTTCGATTTCTGAGTGGCAACCCAGGCACAACCACCTCATCCGCGAACCCGTCAAGCCCCAATGGCTACGCAAGAGCTTCCATGCTTCCTGTTGTATGAGGCAAGAAGTGCCCATCAAGACCGTGACCGACCCTATAGAGCAAGATGAAGAGTT
The DNA here is from genome assembly GCA_010093895.1 of Myriangium duriaei CBS 260.36. NCBI lineage: Eukaryota > Fungi > Ascomycota > Dothideomycetes > Myriangiales > Myriangiaceae > Myriangium > Myriangium duriaei. The sequence goes on from ML996084.1 coordinate 1,291,241, forward strand.
CGACGTCAAGCCTCGGAGGAGAAGGCCCAAAAATCTACAATCCGCAAAATTGGCTGCTTTGCATGCTCGGCTATCGCTACCAGCACGGTTCTCTTTGAAGACACTTGCGCGGTGCCTCATACATCCCTCTGCTTACCCTGACGACCACTTCAACAACTCCTCCCTCGCCCTCTTGGGCCAAGAACTTATCGCCTACTACACCGCGGAATGGCTAATCTGCAACTACCCTAGGCTACCCATGCCAGTCATATATGCAGCGCAGTATGCCTACTCTGGCAACAAGACTCTCACACAAATGACGCGAGAATGGGGCGTGGAGGCAGCTGATGCTCCCGGATACGAGGTCGATCCAGGTTATCTTCAATTTGAAAGGATAGAGCCGGGCAACGCCATGTCACCGGACATGATGCATCGTAACAAACAACTGCGAGATGTGTCTTCGTCATCAGGTACAGGTCGGCCAAGAGAAGAATTCCACGATCGAAGAGGCATGTCATCACGAATTGTCTACGACGACGAATTCGGTGATTTGAGGTCTGGAGTGGTGGTCCACGATACGGCACTAGGTTTGAAAGCCGACGTATCAAGAGAAGTGAAGCAGAACCGTTCGATCAAAGGCGACTCAGGTGGCGTTTCGCTGGAAGACGCCTCAACATCCTTCATCCGCGCCGTTTTCGCTGCTCTTTATCTCTACTCAGGCGAAGCCAGCATGCAATCATTCCACAAAGCGCATGTGCTCTCACGCCACTTGCCGTTGCACACGCTCTTCCGCTTCAAGAACCCTATTGTGGATCTGGCACGCCTGTGTGATAGGGAAGGGCTTGAGCCACCTGTGGCACGGCTCATCTCCGAGACGGGAAGAAAGTCCCGGTCTCCTGTCTTCGTGGTCGGCGTTTACAGTGGAAGGGAGAAGTTAGGCGAGGATGCGGGTGCATCTCTTGCCGAAGGAAGGACCAGGGCGGCAGCCCAGGCGCTGCGAAGTTGGTATCTCTACAGCCCCCCAGCTAAACAGATCTGTCTGCCGAGCGAGCAATCGAATTTGGAGAAGAATGGCAAGAGGTGGACGCCACAATTCATCGATAATGGAGAGATTGTCACCTGATCGCAGACACCGCATCGGCATCACGCCATCATTCCCAAATCGCCATCACACATTCATCTGCGGATGATAATACCTCATGTACTCAAAAAACCATGTATCTCACCATACTCTCAATGTTGCCTCAGGCTGTGCAGAGGCAGGCGCGAAGCGGCAGATCGAGAGCACACGAAAGCTGCTTGAGGAGCAAGAAGAAGTCGAAGTGTACCTCAAGATGCAGAGATGAAGACTCTTGTACAACAACAAAAGCCGTGTAGATACCTCTTCGCCACCACACTCTTCATATCCAATTCCCAAATCAACAAATTCTCCTACCACCCAGATCTACTTCCTCCCCTCTTAGACCTCCCACCTAGCATCATCATCCGCAACATCATAGTCCACCTCTCCCCTCCTGCCCTCCTCCATCTCCCCACCATGCTGCTGCTCCTCCAAACCCTGCATACCCTCATCGACCCACGTCCCTTTGACATTCCCCTCCTCTTCACCCGCCTGCTGTGCCGTCGCTGTGTCGGGAAACGCCCCAGCCGGCACCTCCGTGCTCGGCACCCACGCGACCTCCACCTTCCCAACATGCGGAATCTCACTCTCCTTCCCCTTGACCGCAGCAAGGAACAGTTCCGCCCTGAAGCGCTCCGTGAACGCCACGAGCGCCGCATCCTGCCTGGACGGATGCGGCGACAACCGCGAGTGCTGGATCTGATTGCTCTGTTTGTTCTCCATTAGCACACAACGCCCGCCCCCCACAAAAATATAGCGACGAGTAGAAAAGGGGCAACCTACAAATAACAAAAACTGCCTCAGCGCCTCCTCGCGCTGCTCGTCCCACTTTCCCTCTCCGAACGTGACCGACAATGCTCGGGGCCTGTTATCCAACCTCTTCACCGCTCCGCCGAGAGGTGCACCCCCCCGTCCGCCCCTCCATCCGCCTCTTCCACGAGGCGCGTAACCGTACCCGCCGTAGCCTCTCCCTCTGCCCCTCGGCGCCCACTGCTGTTGCTGCCCCTGCTCAGGCGCATCTGGATTGAGCCCGATACTCTTCGCCTCGGCCTCCAGGGCAGCGAGTTTTGCCCTCAGCGCTTGGGTCTGCGGCGTCGGATCCTCTGCTGCTGGGGCGTCGGGCTTCGGGCCGCCGGTCTTGGCCGCCAGACGCTTGAGCAGTGCCTCACGCTCTTCCGCTTGGGCTTTGATCTTTGCCTCGAGCTCTTCGCGGGCGGTGCGGGCGGCGCGCTGGGATTCGAAGCGCTCTTGCGCGGCGGCTTGTTGAGCTGCAAAGATGGCGGGGTCGGGCGTGGGTTCGGCTTCGGCCATGGTTGTGTCAGAGGCTGCGGGATGATCGCCGCGGGCGGATGCGCTGCCGCCGCGTCCACCCCGCCAGTTGTTGCCGTTGGTCTGGTCGGGCTTGTACCAGTATACTTTCACGAAGCGGTTGTCGAAGATGACTTTAGGGCTATCGTAGGCGCGCTGTGCACTGTCGTGGTCGGAGAAGGCGATGATTGCCAGCGAGCGATCGTCTTTTAGTGTGACGCTTTCGATCGTGCCAAATTCGCTGAAGAATGAACGGACGACGTCTTCGCTGAAGGATTCGGCGGGAATGTTCTCCACCACTACGCTTGTGTTATTGCGATCGTGACTTGGACCTGCAGAGGAGAAGTCTGCTCGTCCGCCACGGGAGGTCCTGCCACGATCTCCTCTGCCTCGTCCCCTGCCACGTGCATAATGCTGATCGCCGGTTTGAGGCGCTTCGTACGTAGTCTCGTAGTCGGTCCCGTGATCGTATGGGCAACTGGCTCCGCGCATGCAGACCCCTTTGTTATCATAGTCACGACAGCGTTTGCCCGTCTTCTTGTGCTGCTGAGGTTGCTGTTGGAAGGGCATGCCTCCGTTAGCAAGCGCCTGCTGCATCGCCATGAAGGCAGCCATGGGGTCAGACGGGTCGAAATTGAAGCCCGGCATACCCATTGGCATCTGTTGCTGCTGCTGAAAACCGCCGCGTCCACCGCCTCTCCCACCCCGACCGTGCAGGTGATCGCCCCGTCCGCGCCGAGCAGCCTTCATAGGTCTGTTGTCCCTGCCGCCTCTAGCACCAACGTCTTGCATAGCGGTATCCTCATCTTCTCTGAACGATCTCTTCCTCGATCCGCCACCGTTCTGCGCATTTTCTCCCGTGGCTGATCGAGGCGCTATTACGCTGGGGATCGGTTGAGTCGCGTTCGGATCGTAAGCTTTTGTTCGGATAGCGTGGAAGACCTGGTCGACAAAGACATCGCCGCCTTCGAGAAATTCGCTTAGCTGCTCCTTTGCATTCTTTTCCACAGCAGCTTCGTCGCCTTCGGATTTGATCAGTTCCAGGACGTAGTCGGCGAGGACCTCGTTGTCCGCTTCGGACACCGATTCAAGCTGCTTCACGATGTAAGGTCGCAGCAGAGAGATGGTCTCGTCGGATAGCTGCATAATGATCGTGATTTGGCTGCGACAGCAGTTCTCTGTTATTGCAAGTATGAAACCTGAAGACTCAGACTGAAGACATGCTATGTGAGTGGGGTTTGAACGCTAAGGCATTTATTGTTGGTGGATTTCATGCGGTGTTCGAGCACTCTGCCGAGAGTTTCGATGGGTGAAGTGGGATTGACTTCGGCGGGCCAAACTACCAAACGTCACAGCCCAATTCCGTGAAGATGAACAACCTCAACCAATGTCACGACGATCAATTATCACCAGAAGCACACACAATAAATTAGAGAACCCATATTCATTCCAATGAAAGTTTGAACTACATAACACTCTTATGTCTTTTGTCCGGATATCATCGACACCAGAACCGGCATCGTCTATGGCACTCGTTGCGCGACCATAACATTGACATTGCAAAGCAGCGTCGATACTTTTGCAGAGGCGAAACTGCTTAGAGCTTGTCGTAGTACTGGAATAATTGTCAGCATTGCACTTGGAAAAACTCGTCAAGTGTAGACTCACGTTCTCGTAGCCGGGAACCTCGGGCTTGATACCCTTCCTCTTGCGCATGTCCTCGACAATCTTGCCGGTCATGGTGGTCTTGTCCAGAGGTGAGCCACCAGGGAGAATCTGCCAGTGGTCCATGACCATTTGAGGGAAAGCCTGGCCACCGGTGTTCGAGCGGAGATCGGCGTTGAATCCGAACGACTCGTTGACGGGCAAGTAAGCCTTGATGTTGAACAGAGGTGTACCGGGGCGCTGAGCCTCCTCGAAGACGTGACCTCTCCTCCTGGTAAGCACGGAGTAGATACCACCCATGGCTTGCTCGGGCACCTGAATTTCGACCAAGAAGACGGGCTCCTGAATACCGGGCTCAGCCAAAAGGGTAGCAGCGTACAGCACACGACGGGCAGTCGGGATGATCTGTCCACCACCACGGTGAATGGCATCGGCGTGAAGAGTGACATCCATGATGTTGAAACGGATGGAACGCATGGGCTCCTCGGCGATGGGACCTTCCTTGGTGGCCCACTGGAAACCGGACACGACCGAGTCCTTGATTTCGTTCAAGTACTGCACAGCCTTGGTCTGGTCGACCAGCAAGTTGGCGCCGGTGGTCTCGGGACCAAAGCACCAAATCTTACGGGCATCAGTAACATCCCAGCCGTGCTCGTCAGCGAGGATCCTGGCACGGGCCTTGAAGTCGTCACGAGGAGTGATCTTGCCGGACTCGATGTCCTTGCAGACTTCCTCGGACAGAGGAGTGGCAGTGACATAGAGACGGTTGTGCTTGTTGGGGGACTTGGACAGAGCAGTCATGCTCGAATCAGCGCCGACAGTCTCACGGTAAGACACGACGGGGTCGGAAATGCGGAGGGGAACACCGGCGTGGTCCTCCTCGAGATCCTTCAAGCAAATCTCCAAGTGCAACTCACCGGCACCAGCGACAACGTGCTCACCAGACTCGGTGATGGTGCACAGAACGCAGGGATCCGACTTGGAAAGACGCTTGAGACCCTCGACGAGCTTGGGCAGATCGTTGGCGTTCTTGACCTCAACCGAACGCTGCACGACAGGCGAGACGGAGAACTTCATGACCTTGAGGTTGTGAGCGGTCTCGGAGGTGGTGAGGGTACCAGACTTCAGCAAGAACTGATCGACACCGACGAGACCAAGAATGTTACCGGCGGGCACATCCTCGATGGGCTCGGTGTAACGACCCATCATCAGAATGGTACGCTGGATTGATTTGATGAACAGGTCATCCTTCTTGCCAGGGGTGTAGTTGGGTCCCTGAATGCGGACCTTCAGACCGGAACGTACGGTACCAGAGAAGACACGACCGAAAGCGTAGAAACGACCCTTATCCGAGGTCGGCACCATCTTGGAAACGTACAACATGAGCGGTCCCTTGGCGTCGCAGTCGCGGATGGCAATAGCGGCCTCGTCATCAGGAGGACCCTCGTACAAAGTCTCCATACGGTACTTCTGGGCGGTGGCGGGTGAGGGAAGGTGGAGAATCATCATCTCCAAGAGAGCGTCAGCGGCGGGCAGGAACTTCCTCATGACGACCTTGAGCAATTGCTTGCCGGTCAAGTCCTTCTCGTCACCAGTCAGCTTGATCTCGAGCTTCTCGAGCAGCTTGGGGATCTCCTCGGTCTTGAAGTTCATGACAGCGCCGAAGATGCGGAAGATGGGGTCCAAACAGAACTGGTTGAAGGCACGCTCGAGCTGCTGACCCTCATAGTCGCCGGTCTTGGTCCACTTCTTGGTCTTGGGGTTGAAGAAGTTGTCTCCCTGTTAAACGTCAGAGGGTCTGAAACGTGCTCCATGTTGTCGATAAGTAACTTACCCAGAGCCTCTCCATCATCTTGTTCTTGTCAACACCAAACTTCTTGGCGTACCTGGAGGCGAACTGGCGGATGGTGAAAGCCCAGCCGTGAAGACCGGAACCGAAAGCAATGGTACCCTTCTCGGGGTACACCTGAACGTCACCGAGGGTCTTGTCGAAGTAGGTGGCAATGACGACGTTGACGGACTCAATGACACGGGAGAAGTTCTGGTACAGGTCTTCCTTGGAGACCTGAAGTTCGAGAAGAGCACGATCAACCTTGTTGATGATGACAACAGGCTTGATACGCTCACCAAGAGCCTGACGGAGCACAGTCTCGGTCTGAACGCAGACACCTTCGACGGTGTCGACGACGACAAGAGCACCGTCGGTAACACGGAGGGCAGCAGTGACTTCGGACGAAAAGTCAACGTGACCGGGCGAGTCAATCAAGTTGATCAAGAAGTCGTTTTTCTCGGTCTTGATAGGGATGTCCTTGAGATCGTCCGGGTCGTTCAGCTGGGCATAGAGGGAGATGGCGGTCGACTTGATTGTCACACCACGCTCCTGCTCATCAGCACGGGTATCTGTGAAACGGGCCTCACCGGCCTTGGCCTGGGAGATGATACCGGCACGCTGGACGAGCGAGTCGGTTAGGGTGGACTTGCCGTGGTCGACTGAAGAGGAGTTAGCTTTGTGGGGGATATGTCGTGTTATCATCAGGACTGACCATGGGCAATGACGGACATGTTCCGGATATTGACCGGGTTGTCCATGAGACCACGGATCTTTTGCAGTGTCAGCATTCCATGCGCATTTTTTAGAACGTCTCGACGTCGTGTCCATCGCTTGAACGTACCTCTTCGACGGTGAACCTGTGAGGATTTTGTCAGCACCTGCATGACCCAAGTGTTTGGTATTTGAGCATCAATCGAGCACAGACAGAGTTGATAGCAGCCCTGTCTGTCCTACGATCTCGGCAGAGTCGACTTACTTGACCATCTTTGCGGTATTTGTCTTGTTATTTGCTGGAGTGTTGGGTTCGAGGTGTCGGTGAAAAAAGCGCTTGACCCCGCTTTAGGTTCTTCAAGCGCGCCTGCTCGCAATAGAGGCTTGGGAGAGATGCGAGAGCCTTGGAGTATGTCAGTCGACGGAAGTAAGTCGGATGGACTGATGTGACGGACCTGAAGAGGCGATGGATGTGGGAAGGAGAAAGAGGTAAGAGGAGAGTGTCGAGGAGGTATCGAGTGAAAAGATCTGAGGTCTCGGGGAGGATTGTGGATTTTGCGCAGCTTGGTGGGGTTCGGGCCCGGGACGCCAACCAGATTTGACAATTCTGGTGGAGACCAGGCCTGATTATGTCAGCAGCCCCTCCTCGCCTCGCTCCTTCTCGATGGCAGCAGGTGAGAGCAGGAGGCGAGGCAGCTGAGCCAATCATGAAGCCATTGAAGCTTCCAACAGCACTATGAGTCGAATGTGAGTCACGATGAATCGACAAATTCCCTCTTATGTTACACAATCAATACAATCCTCCAACCACGCTATACGCCCCTACTCTATGAAGAACCCAAAATTCGCCCGTATGCATCCTCAACCTCCTTGGCCAACTCCAGCAATGTGACAATCACCACTTGATGCACTACGTTCGGCAATTTGTCCCTTTGCAATCCAATCCACTCTAACGGAGGTGTTGCTTCTCCCATGTCCCGCAGTTGCGGCGTCTCGATGATTGGTGGCTCCAGCGCCTTGTATTCATAACGTGATAGTGGCATCGTCACCACAGCCGTAATTTTTCCCTGATCCTCTTCTTGCTCACCTCCGTTTTCGCCTGGTTCCTTTGACTTATCCTTGTCTTTCTGATCAGGTTCCGCCGTTATGCGCACTGCTGATTCTGGCAGAGGCTTCCCGAGTCTTGCCGCCAGTGAGCGTGTGTGGGTTGACCACATGGTGCGGATGAAGCTGATACGAGAATAATTCCATCCTACATCGACTTTGCCCTCGAATGTGCTCCTGAAAATGTAATCAATCACTCTTGCTTCAGGCGGTTGCCACGTCTGCATTGTTGCTACAAGTCGGGGTACTCGCAAGATGATCCCACCCTTTGCGGCGGCACCATTCTGGATAACCTCCTCGATCGGTATGTCACCCAAGGTCTTCGGAACCTTCACTCGCTTAGGAGATGCTAAGGCCACTTGTAGCTGGCCAAGTATAAGACCAAGATTGCTGTGGATCCTCGAGTCATGGATGTCCACCAGGAAGCGAGCTTGGCCGTCAGAAGCCTCCAGCTTGAGCAATTGACCATCGAAGAATGTGCCTGGATAGACACCGACGTTGATGGTCTGAATGCGTACCAGAACATCCGTGCGTAACTTGATCGGTTCTGACTCTTTGGGCTTTGGTGGGGAGGTGGTCAACAGCGGCTTCAGCCGCTGCAAAGTCTGCTGCGAAGCTAAAGATGGTCTTTTCAGTTGTTTCTGCAGATCAGCGATCGATTGCTTAAAGGCGGCTTGTTTTTCCTGTATCAGCCTATCAAAGGCCTGATATAGCCCAAACGCCTGAGCCGGGCTAGAAGCGACAATATATGCATAGACATGCCCAAGGTCCAGAGTGGTTACCAGTCTATCCGCTGCTTGAGATTCATCGTCACGTACGTTGAACATGATAAAAGAAAGCTTGCCCAGCTCTGCAAAAGCGAACGGCTGATAGTCAAACGCCGCCTTGACTCTGAGTTCTTCAAATCCGACTGTCGCTTGAATGAGTGGGGTTCGTTGGATGTCCAGATGCTCCAAAGGCCACTCGATCAATGTACGTAACCTTAGATCAGTCAGCTCGATGAAGCCTCCCATTCTTCCTACACTCTTGGCTTTGATGTCGTCAATGCCGAGACAGAGCTCCTGCTTCCATCCGGACGTCTTCGTCGAGGTCGCCCAAGAATTTTTGAGTTGGATAGAGCTCTTGCCAATGCTTTGCCCAAAATCAATGTCGACTTCGATGTGGGTCAAAGACACCGTAGCGTTCCAAGGAAATGCAGCCGCAGCTGCTACCTGACGATACCTCTCCACTAGGAAATCATCTTTATTTTCCGTGGTTGATGGCTTTGGTGTCGACTCCTGTTGCATTCTGATCTGTTCGGGCAACCAGATCTCGCGGAACAATAACAGATCTTGCAGTTGCCGAGCGTTGATCATCGTTTTCATCGGTGCCACTTTGACAATCGCCGAGATGCCGTTAAGCTCATCATTTCTGTTCTTGCAGTTCATGACCGACATACTAACCGAATCCATATCGAAACTGAAAGTGGATTCTCTTGAATAGATATGCTGCACCGAGGCCGTCAGATTCGTCAGACTTGATGTGATCGCTACGAAGCGCTCTCCCGATGCTGGATCTATAGTGTTGAAAGACATATAGATGTCATCAAACCGGGCGGTGGCATTGACTTTGGCGAAAGGTTGGCAACTAAGGCCGAACTCCTGGGTATGAATTCGAAGCCCAATACTTATTTGCGTCCTTGCAAACAGCTCGTTAGAATTCAACAAATTTTCGTCGGGTAGACTAATCATAGTATTGCGCTGTGCCTGCTTTTCCGCCTTCGATGTTTCCCTTTTATGCTTCTCTGAAGCCTCAGCAGTCTGCATCGCGATTTTGGCATTTTCCGACATCTGAAGTATGATAGGTACCAGATCCGGATACACGGTATTGCTTGAAGCATCAACTTTGATTTCTCCTGTCAAGGTGGGCTCAACTGTTCGTTTCTCATCCGACAAATATTCGAGCTTCATTGCGAAACCAGGTGCTCTAAAATCCGCCTTGACAGCATTTTCTTGCGAATCGGGGCTTGACGACAAGTTGGTAAGCTGAAAATTGGTGCCACCCGACGAAATGACGACTGGTTTGCCGCGCAGGTGTATCAGTACGCCAGCGAAATTCAGATCCATAAGAAGAGAGGCAAGTCTAGTGGTGCCAAACGGGTTCCTCCTTGGACTAGAATCCTTTGTTTCGGATTTGGACATAGACGACCAGTTCTTTGAAGCCTCGCGGTATTTGTCAAGTGCTACACAGCCAGATGTGACTAGGAGACCTAGAGGCCCAGCAAAATCGGCGTCGAGAGCCACGTCAAGTGCCTGTCCCACAGCTTGGAAGGCCAGACATAATCCCTCCTCTCGCTTGTCAAATCTCACCATGAAAATCATCTCAGGGAGCAGTGCAGAATTCCGAGAACGAGACGAGCTTTCTAAGCTCTTAGGCACCATTTGGAGCAAGAGACGATCGATTTTCAGTTGAGCTCGGTTGCGCTGCTTCACAGATAATTCCACCTGTGCCAGGCTCAGTTCAAGGTCTTCTGGCTTCCAATCAGACTTGCTAGTCGGTGTCTGCCTAATGATCCATGCAAACCGAATGTGGTTGAGACTGATCACTAAATTAGATGGAGTGAGAGATGTAATCGTATCGATGGTGAGTTCGGTATTGAGTTGGGACTGAACTTTCTGTTGGACGGCTTTACGCTGCACTGGCCTTAGCTTTCTAAGGTACTCCACTTCTTTGCTCAGGTCGAGGTCTACTATCTTCTTCTGAACGTGAGTGATGATGTCGACAATGGTAGACGCCGTGTCGGCAGATACTTCCACGTCTAAAGCATCACTCATGATGAAAATATCGCCAATCGAGGATTTACTCGGCTCTAAGCTCTGCTTAGTTCGCAACAGAAGTCCGACCTTAACATGTCCGCATTGTGTCCGTTGCTGGTTGTCCACAAGGTCAAGTGTAGCGAATATGCTGTTGATTCGAGCAAAGATCTCTGGGAAATCCGCATCAAGAGTGTTCTCGCTATTGCCATTGTTCACTGCACACTGGACCATCCCCAGACCAAAGACGAGCTCGGCGCTGTGAGATCCGGCTTCTTGAACCGGCGCCTTGGCCACAATACGGAAGCCTTCGAGCGTCACGACCACATTGTATTGCGTCGTTGGTCGGGCAGACATGTTTTCGAGGGCTTTCTCTACCTTCGGCGTTCCCATGAGATCTGAAATTCGCACTTTCAAACCTGAAATTCCACTATCAAGTGCTTCTAGAACACCTTGGACCTCTTGTCGTCTGATTAGATTAATGATATTTTGTACAGCAGACGCTTCGACGAGCATTTCCTGGATCGTGCTAGATATCTTCACGCGACCTCCAACAGGTGCCAGATCGACTTCGATAGATGTGCCTGCCGACGGGGTATGAAACAAGGCCTCTTCCCCAATCAGGCCTGACTCTTTACTCAATGCCGCATAGCGGATAGGTCCAACGTCAAGTTCAATATCCAACGTTGAATTCTCGTGACCTCTAGGCTTCACTCTGAGGTTTGCGACCTTGCCGCGGATGTTCATAACCAGAGACTGTAGAACAGCGATGTTGACGTTGAATGCACCTGCAAGTAATGCAGCGTTAATCTGTATCGGCTTGATGCGTCTGTGCTCTGACGGTGGTCTGGTTACACTCGTCGGAGCTTGAATGAGCTTCGATATTCGATCCTTGATTGCACTTATTTGAATCGCCTCATCAATCAAGATCCTGTCAATCGTAGTCATAAATCCGATTGGTTCCTGTTCCACGGCAATGACCATATCGCCATATGTCCCGCCGATGTTGAGCTCAATTACGCTTGGCTGCAGGCGTTGACGGACATCGAGATATATGCTGGGCTTCGAAAGGTTGGTCCGCCATATCCGTTGACGGTTTACACCACGACTGTGCAACTCCGTGGTGGCTTGGTCGGCACCCAATAAGAGACACATACAGTTTGCATATTTCTGAGCCACACGTGATGTGGATATAGCAGATAATTGAAGATCGCGGACCGCTGAGATGTGTTGTAAATTAATAGTGTCGATCATGACTGTGCCATCATCGGTGGAGAAGAATATCTGGAGGTCATCCCGGGTTACGGGGAATTCCAGAGACGACAATGTTGGCTTTGGTTCATCGATGTCAGCGGCCTTGGGACCAAGTTCAAAAGCATCAAGGATTGGCATGATGGCCTCAACCAAGTCCCACTTAAGACGCAGAAAAATGGCCGATGAGCGCGAAAGCACAGTCACCAGCGTTCTGAGGTTGTCTTCGACCAGCATCAATCCGACTGGCTCCGATGGTGGTTTGACATCAACGTCGATGTTGAGGTCAGCAATCGAAAATTCGCTACCCCGGGTAGAGGGGCCAACTTGAAGACGTATCACGCCTGACCTCAAGGACAATTGGAGCGGCGTCTGTTGGGTAGCATCTTCGACAACGTAGGGTTCTCCAGATACGTAGTGGTACATTGCCGTCTCCTGAGGCGCAGGTATATCCCAGGCACACCAAGAAAGCAAGTCTTGCATAGGAATGCTGCTCTTACGTTGACGTGATTCGCATGGTGTAAGGAGAATTGTCTCGAGTTCAACTCGTTGCGCGTGTGTCAGTGTAGCATGTATATGCCGTATCCTGGCTAGCATTTTCCAGGACTCCTGATTACGCAAATGATCCGGAAATGCTCGAAGGACATATGTCATGCGCGAGAGGTACAATGGATCAGATCCGCCGTTGTGTTTTTGACCGAGGAATCTGAGCAATTGTCGTATTCGGATGTTATACGTTTCATCAATTCTAGACACCACGGTGTACATTGACATGACCTTCTCGAGGATCTCAATGAGCGCGAGAGTTGTATCCCGGAGCTCGTAAGCAGATATTGACATCGCAAGAACCTTGAAAGATAAGTCGACGACGTTAATCTCGGCCAAGTTCGCCCAAACTAAAATGTCCTCCAATTCAAAATGTATGTCTGGGGCAGACAAGCTTCGGGATGCAGTATTTGTAAAGAGCTCCAACGAAATGTTCTCTAATGTCGTATGGAATACAATCACTTTCCGCAGTCCTGCATTTTCAGCAACGTTTCTGATTCTCAAGGAAGTAGCCAGCTGATGAAACGTCAAATCCATTTGGTGTTTGGACCTAGTGCCATGGGATACATTTTCCGTCTCAACGACCGTACGAAGATGCAGAGAGGGAACGACGACTTGAAGATTGAAGATACTGGTATGACCTTGTCTCGTGGCAGCGGCATCTTGGACCACCTTCAATACCGACAGGTGGAGCGAATCCATCAGATCTACATCCTTGCTGGGTACGAATAAATCGGTAATTTGTGAGGCGATCTCCAAAAATTCTGGCCGCATTAATGCGCGGACACCTGGGGTCAGTCGAATGAGAAGAGTCTGCTGAGCCTCATCCTGTTCGATCGGAGACTCCTGTTCCGTATCATCTTGACCTTGATCATCATAACTGTCGGTTGTGTCTTGGGTCAGGAATTCCGGAACGTCAGGGATATCACGTAGATGTGAGAGATTGACTGTTGATGGTGCAATATATGCACTCATCAAAGGTGCTCGACTTGCGGCATGGGCCTGTGGCTGAAATGCTCCCTGATTTGACGAAGGTAAATAGTGATGCGGACTTTTCAACTGAGCTGCCGCTACTGGGTTCAGCTTGGTATCTGCAGGGCACGGTAGATCTGGCACTGGCATTGCGGGATTGTCAACCGGAAGGTCATCTGAGTGAACCGAAAGATTTTCTGACGCGTTTTCAAGAAGAAAGCGAGCCCTGCCGGTCCTCACATCATGCTTTGTAACGTGCTTTTGTTGAGCTAGTCGTTGTTGATGAAAGCCTTTCTTGCGGCTGACAAGGGACAGATCAACAGTAGTTTCGATAAAGCAGAGATGTCTAGAATCCGCTGTGGATGCGCCATGCGACTCGTGGCGATTGAAAGCACTGGCTGTTGTGCATGATACTATGAGGCTGGGTATTCTTGTTGAAAGGCGGGACGAGAAACGGGAATCCGCAGCATCATCGAAGCGGAGTGCCACGGGATCGAATTGAATACCAATGACAGCATCTGCTACGTCCATAGCGATTTGAAGTTCCTTAGTATGGACTTGCAAGAAAATCATATCGTTCACCTCGATGGCTTCAGTGTCCGGAAGAGCATTTTCACCGTCTTCGAGTGAGAAAGCAAGCGATTGCCCAGATTTAATCAGCTGGTGAACAAAGTCTGTCGAGCATCGACCAGAGATGCGACCTGCTCCTATGTCCCAAGTACTTACGTATGCAGGTTCCGTAGGTGGTAATCCGAAAAGGCGGTGCCCAGTGACGGCGACGCTCTCGATGCGCAACTGCTCTTCTGATGGAAGAGTTTCGGATCTTTCGTTTCCGAGGACGTATGTGAAGCTAGCGGGGCTAACATCGACTTGGAGGTCTAAATAGTAGTTTGTAACCCGAAGGTCCACGTCAGCGATAGGTACTTCGATTTTGACGTAATTGTCCGCTGAATAGAGATTTGCTGGTAACTTCAAGGTTGGCCGCTCCACGATGATGCTGAGAATAACATCCAGGTCATTGCTTCTTCGGAATCTATATTTTTTAATTTCTTCGGCAATGGCGAAGGTAGTATCGCCATTAGTAGCTTGGTATTCCTCGAAAGTACGAAAATGAAGATGTTCGCCGAAGTAATTTTCCTTGAAATTGACAAAATAGCGAAGCAGAAATCCATGTACGACAAGGTCAAGCTCAGTTCCACAAATTTCCATTTGAAGCACATCTGTAAGCTCCGGTGATTGTTCAGCATTGGCAGTCATGCTTCCTTTCAGCGTGAGCGTTGGGAGAGCTCCCACTCTCTTCGGTTGTAACAGCTCATTCAGAGTTAATCGAGTAGGATTATGCAGGTCCAGCTTTAGGTTTTGAGTAAAAACATCAAAGGTGAAGGTGCTTGCCGATGGGCGATAAAACTCCAAGGGTATCGAAAAATCAACATGAAGCATTTCGCCTTTGAGTATCAGAAAATTGTTATCGTCGAGGTCAGTGGGACGATTGATTAGATTGGCATCGTTGGCGCTGAGAATGAGGTCGAAGTTATTGAAATCCGCCTCGAGCTCATAACGATATGGTACGAAAGTGTAAAAGTTCGGCACAGCTCCGGAAGTCCAGTCGGAAATCACATCTGTGAGCAGAAACATATGGTCCCGCAAGATATACAGATCAAGATCGTCGCAGGATATTTTGAATTTCCACGTGCGAAGGGTATTCCAAGCAAGAGGATTCGACAAGTCGCCGCTGACAGTAATATCCCCAGACTCCCACAGAATGTCATGGTTGACGCTTGAGGATATGCGAGGCTTTTTCATATGGACACTGAGAGCATTGCGAAATCCATCGGACCTCGCGTACATGTCCATGTTATATGTGACAATCGTATCTTGAGAAACGGTAATGTCCATCCACCCGAATGATCGCTTGTCTTTCGCCACGGTATCTTGTCGAGTTTTAGGTCCCGGCTTGCTCTTTGGGTGTGCGGCTTGAGGACGTTGTTTCAGCCCTGAGGTATTTTTGCCGACATCTGCTGAAGAAGGACCAGGTTGGAACTTCCAGTCTTTGGACGGCTCTCGTGTAGGGATGCGTACGGTTATTGTGCCTTCAACCAAAAACGTCATGTTGAAAACGGTAGAAAGTCGGGTTTGACCAGATTTTAGTGCTTCCAAAGGCCGAGCATCGACTAGAGAGGCCGGGAAGAAGACGGCCTGGAGAACCACCCTTTCTCTGTCGGTCCATGGACCGTAATTAACGACTCCATCGCCAAGTATCAATTCCAGGCCATACTCTGGAGGTTCGGTTCCATTTGCATCATTTGGCAGTAATGGATTATCCACTGTTTCCTCCACATTCGCTCTTATAGGCCCAGCGACATCCCAGAAAAACTTGAGACCAATGTTGTCAAACTCCGCCAATGTCGAGAGTCTGGCGTATTCTACGTCATCCCATTCGTTGCCCGGCGCGCCAACCTGGGCATCCAGGAACCTGGCCAGTCCATGCCAAGGTTCTGGGGTGAAAAGAGGGTCATGAACATCGGAAGTGACAGTATCGTTGTGAATCGAGGATGCACGCACTGAGGCAGAGCTGCTTCGTGTCCATGGTAGGTCACGCCGCACTCGCCTTACCAACGAGCGTATTGGTCCGAAGATAGATGGCCAAGGACGTTTCCGGCGCTTTGTCCTATCCTCGTCATGTTCTGACCGCGAAGCCGCTGCTAGCTGTGTTTCTTTAAAATCTTCGTTGTTCCTCAAGGAGATGCTAACATTCTCGGCATCAAATAGAAAGAGCAGCTTGAACAAATCAAATGGACCAGCCTGAGCAGCATCAATCCGGCCCCTGGCTTCTTGAGTCTTCGCGACTATGACGCTCCTGGTATTTTCGTTCCCGACAGCTGCTGCTGCCTTCTTACATTCGATCTGGATTGGAAATAATCTCAAGTATGCAGGCAAACTATGCGCGGCTTGACGACACTTGTCTTTGTCCACCACCGGCGTGGTCGGAGTGATAGGATCCAAGTAGGACTTGTTCTCGACGTTTGCCCCAATTCCAGGCTTTTCCTTCCTTACAAAATCAGATCCAGTGTCTGAACTCGAGCTCTGCGTATTCTTCTGGCTATCCCTCTTTGCCTTGGCTGCTTCGAATTCAGACATCAGGTGGTCATAGGATGGACTGTGGTTATAGAGAAAAGCCTCCACGCCCGAGACTCGAACGTGAAGACGGCATGGAAGTGTTGTCTGGGAGGGTATGCGCGCAGACTCCTGACGACTACCATCTGGTTTTTCGGATGTTACGTTCTCAGATGAGGATTCAGCATCGGAATGGCCCTCCGGACTGCCACGATTGAATGCAGCAGTCCGAAATGCATCAGCGTCCTGAACCCTGCGTAGCCAATATCGCCAAGTGATGCGTCCATCGTGGATAAGGATGGTCTCGTTTTGAGCCTGGTATCTGAGGGTCTTAAAGAAGAGGCGTCCACCTAGGAGGGAGATTTGCAACGACGTGATGTCGATATAGGCCTTGTATGCGTGCCATGTATATGCTCGGATTGCGTAGGAAATGAGAGTCGCAAACACTCGATTGAAGTAGAAGAGGAAAAAGACGGACCTACAATCGCAAGTCAGAAGGATACAGCGGTAACGTTTTGCAGAATTGGTGAGCGCACAGGATCCCGCAGAGAAGCAACTCAATCAAAAACACCCAATTTAGCCCACCACTTGCGCCTAATGGCTGGGCGAACAGGTCTCCGCTTCCCATGGCGTCTCTGATCACAACTCAAGACCCCGGCTTGCATATTGACAGGCTCCGCTCAAGACAGCGACACTGGCTCGCGCACTGAAGATGCCAAAATTCATCGAAAGCAGATTCGCGCGGCTAAGTTGTGCAAACGGTTACAACATAAGTGCGTCAGGCACGAAACAGACGATGTTGGAGAAGGAAATAAGGTGCGGTCTGTGCACGTGGGGAAAGATCATCGCGGGCGCGGTCAGGCTCACGCAGACAGGCGGCCACATTCCCGACTTCTTGTTGACAGCACTGTGGACCAGTCCAACTCGATCCGGCCCCCTGAAGCAGATGTTGGAGGCAGAGAGCCGGCGGTAACGATTCCGTATATATCTTTCGCAAACCTCCCAATAGCCTAGACCACAGCTTTTCTGGACTAGTGGCCGAAGATGGGCCATCAAAATGCCAACGCAGGCACTGGGTCTCGGTTTGCGACGATTGTTACGGTGCTGGCCGGGGTAGCTTCTTTGGTCGCAACTTTCTTGACTTTCCTGTGAGTACGAGTTTGAGCAGAGGTTTTCACCCTACTGACATCTGCGGTGTAGGTCAGTATGGCTTCAGAGGTATGACTGAATCCGGCATAAGGTCTTAGGAGCGGCGGTCTGACCATGCCACAGCAAGAATTACAGGAAGCCTCTTCTCCAACGATATGTCATACGGATTCTGCTGATGTAAGTCCTTCGCCATTCCGACCGAAATACAACTCATGCTTCTCAGGGTTCCCATCTACTGCGCAGCATCTTGGTTCAGCCTGTATTCCCTCAAAATCGCGTTTTGGATAGATCCTTTCAGAGACGTGTACGAGGTATGCAGTCTTCTCCTGCCTAGTGGCAGCGCATCCTAATGAATGGCCAGGCCTTCACACTCTATGCATTCTTTCAGCTTCTGATAAACTTCATTGGCGGCGAACGTTCTCTCATCATCATGATGCATGGTCGAGCTCCGGTCTCTCACTTATGGCCAATGAATCACTGTCTGTCAAAGGTCGACATATCGGACCCTCATACTTTCCTAGCGATCAAGAGAGGGATCTTACAATACACATGGATCAAACCCATGCTCGCCATATCCACCATTGCCATGAAGGCCACAGGGACATACCAAGAGGGATACATTGGCGTCACCTCCGGCTACTTCTGGAGTGGACTCATCTACAATATCAGCATCACCGTCAGTCTATACTCCTTGGCGTTATTCTGGGTGTGCATGTCTGATGACCTGCAACCATTTCGACCCATGCCTAAATTTCTCTGTATAAAAGGCATAATCTTCGCTTCCTACTGGCAAGGATTTTTCTTGTCAATTCTGGTGTGGCTAGGTGCCATACCGGACATCAGTTCAAAGTACTCTGCGGACAACCTTGCAGCCGCCATTCAAGATGCACTCATCTGTTTTGAGATGCCATTATTTGCCATAGCCCACTGGTATGCTTTTTCATGGCACGACTATGCTGATAGGACAATCTCAGATGCCAGGATGCCAGTCAAGTACGCCTTACGTGATGCATTTGGGCCTCGAGATCTCATCGAAGATGCCAAGGAGACTTTCTATGGTACAAAGTATGAGTACCGCTACTTCGATGCCGAGGACAACGTCATAACACATGAAGAGTCGAGTTCACGAGAAGCGCGAATGCGTGAGGGGATGCGATATGAGAGAGGAGGAAGAGGAAAATATTGGCTTCCAGAAGCGTCGCGCCCAGATCACAAAACGCCTCTGTTGCCGAAATTGGTACAGAGCAGAGCTCGTGCTATGAGTCCAGGGGCTAATAAAGCACTTGATCATGTGCACGACTCTGAGCGTGAAAGTTCAAGGTCCGATGAAGCGGGCGAGCCCGCACTAGACCCTGAGGAAGAGTCGCTTTATCGCAGTGCCCGGACCTTGGAGTATGGCGATTGGAACTACCCCGTCATCAACACGCACTATGCCACACAAGAGGATCGGCTGCGGGCTCAGCCAAACATTTTGACCGGGTCGACCAACCGGAATCTATTGCAACCAACCAAAGCCAACAAAGAACGCCGAAAGGAGCGAATTCAAGGGCTTCGAGAGAGCGTGTCCAAGGGCAAGCAACGGCGGACGAGCCAGGTCGACGGGTCTCCGAACAGAGGGTCTGTCAGCAATTCAGACCGACCGAAGCTACAGAAAGCTTCCTCAAGCACTTCTTCCAAATCTGCCAGTAGTCAGTTGGTAGATATAGTTGTAGAAGATCGTGAGGCGGAAGAGGTTGAACGTGTGCGTGCTCGGAAAGAAGGTGGTCCTGGGTGGAACACTGTAGACCGCAAGCACTTTGTGTAAGGAAACGATGATATTTAGAATGACCAAGTGATAACTGACAAGCCGTAGACAAACGTACACGGCAGATGAGGAGGGCACAATAGATGAGACTGTGAGGGCAGGGTTCAACCCTGACGCTCCAGAACCTCAAAACAATCACGAAGCTCACAATCTGGATTCGCCATTCGAGGTGGGCGAAGACGAGGACGAGGGACAGCGATCAGGTGACTCGACTGATGAGGCTGGAGAGCATCAACCTTGGGATCATCGACGGTTTGCTGAGTCAGAAACCCGGAGCCACGACTACGGCAGTTTCCATGAGGAACGTAGTGCGTGGAATGGATAGGAGGGAGGAGCTCTTGTATTGATTGGTGTGCATGCATAGCAGGGGCGTTCAGCGACGAAAGATACCAATGTGACTTTGGTTTTATATGCCCACGGATCTGGTAGCTTCTTTGTCTTGTCTATTAACCGTGCCATTCGATACAATTCTAGCTATGGTAACGCTCAAAGTACGCAGTGAGCTTGCCTTTCGCCACACCCTGAAGAAAAGCCCAGGAGTATTGCTGGATGAATTCGGCAAGCCTTTCGTCCATCTCCTGTGCTGCCTTCTGCTTTTGTTGAATCACAGATTCTTCTGCTCCTTCTGTGAAGATCAACTCCCGATGTAGCTCAACCTCGCCGACCACATGGCCGAAATCCGTCCGGTCTTCCACGATGCTGAACACTGTGTTCGCTAGCCAAGCTCTCCTGGTAGTGCACATCGCAGCCATCTGCTCCAGACCGAAGTGCTGTCGCTCATCATGCGTAACCTCTGTCACCTTCCGGATGTGTTCGATGATGGCATGGACATCAGAAACCTCCTCAAATCGCGAGTTGATGAAGTCGCCGCCTTGCTTGACTTTTGCTTCCCATTTCCCATCCCGTTGTCGTACCCATATACCAGCTGACGAGAGAAGTCGCGAGCGAGTGTCGTAGTAAGTATCACGTATGGTTCGTTGACCGCAGAACGTGACGCTTCGAAAAGGAGGATGGCCAATGTTGGTGGTAAGGTCCTTGATGGCGAGTCCTGCGAACTTGCGCTCGACCTCTAGGATACAGGATACTGTAGACAAGGCATTGTTTTTGGCCATATTGCTAGAATGACCAGGTCACACTTGATGTGGTGCGCAAGTGATGGAGGACAAGGCAAAAACGACCGCATGAAAGCTTCACTTGGCCCACCGCCTCTCGCATTTGTTACATTCACGAGCCTTTTGTGTAACGCGACAACCCCCCTTTGTACTACCATGGAACTCATACTCAAAACTTATGCACATTTTTGGAAAGCAGCGGCACAAATTCATGACAAATTCAAAGCAGAATCATCCGGGTGAGGCTGAGGTGGGTGAGCATTTAGGAATGACATTCATGCACGCAATCTAGTTGTGCTTACAACCATACCGACTTTGAATGACGAATTCATGCATGTCTAATGAAGACTATCGACAGAATCACCTGACGGTCCTTCAATCTATCCTTTGATGGCATTCCACTCCTTCCTTACACGAAGTGCCTCAAGAAGCCTCTGATAAGACGTGTCAGTCTCTCCACTGGTGTCGATCTACAACAAAGTTAGAATGCATCGATCTCCAAAGTAAATTAATACATACTGCAAGCAAGACACCCTTCACCTTGTAGTCTTCGACGATCTCGGAGTTCAAGTCAGCGAACTCACGATATCTCTTCGTAAAGAGCTGATCATCGTCCGCCTCTCTTCCCGGCAACTTTCTTGTCAAGAAGCGCTGTCGAGCGAGGTGTTCAGGACAGTCAAAGAAAAGGACAAGCATAGGCGCTCCAATCTATATTGAATTAGCAAAGTGCGACAACCGTCGGACAGCTATCACCGACCAAGGCCTCGATGGGTGCAGCTTGTTCGGGCTTTCTTGGAAAGCCATCCAGCAGGATCTTGTCGCGTCTACAGTCGTGCAACGCCTTTCGGAGGATTGGGGCCAGCTGTTCTGGAGGCAGGAGCTCCCCGTGTCTCATACTGTGAACGATGTCCTCCTCTGCCTCCGGCGAGGACGCGTAAAGCCGTAATATGTCGCCGACAGACATGTGCTCGAACCCGTGGTCGTGCGCTAGCTTCTTGCACAGTGTGCCCTTTCCGGAACCAGGAGCACCTATTCCGAAAGTCAATCTCTTAAGTAAGCACGAACAAAGGCTGCCTACCGATGACGAAGATGATTGAGCTGGTCATGATATCCATGTTTGGCGTCATAAAAAGTTTGGAGTTTGTGAAGAGAAGAACGATGATCCGGCGCTGAGACTAAGAGTATTCGTAAGCTAGCCACAGATGTGTGAGAATTCATAAGGTCCATGGCGTGCTGTTATGTGTTGTGAAGGCGACAATATCACATGCCGAAGGTCCCGACCCCTGTACGACGGAGGGCGTACCGTCGAGTCATCGCGAGGCTTGTGCAACTTCATCTCAGCGGCAACCCGAACTTATTTCACATGCGTCAACCGAGAACCAATTAGAATCTGCGAGCTCTTGTGATTGAATACGCTTGAGCAGCCTCCCGTGAGCTGACGGATTGATTGATTGCTAAGGGTCAGCTTCGGCTTCAGCTTCCCATGGCCACGCTCAAATTCACAAACCAAGTTACAAATTCCACTTCACAAACAATTACCCCCTCTCTCTTCCTGGATTGAACATCTCTGCTCTTTGAGGCAGACTGCGACGCGGGTTTCTTACTCCCCCTCAGTCCCTGAATTCACTACACTTTTTTGCTTGCTTCAGGAGGTCTTGAACTCGTTCGCTTTGTCACCAAATTGAGACAACTTCGTTGGTGACTCACTGTCAGCCATTTGCTGCGACACTTCCGTCTCTTGGCCATACGCAATCCAGGATGGCCATCATTACTCTCCTACTGGCTCTGGCGGTTGCTATCGCAGTCTTTGTCAAGGTTCGCTGGTCGAGCAGGCGCAAGAGCCCCGTGGCTGTAAACTACCACTTCACGCGTCGTTGCAACAAAACCTGCGGTTTCTGCTTCCACACCGCCACGACTTCGCACATGGAGAAACCTGGACAGGCAAAGAAGGCACTGGCTCTTCTTAAAGCGGCTGGAATGCGGAAGCTCAACTTTGCTGGCGGAGAACCTTTTCTTTACGGGAAGTTCCTCGGCGAGATGATCGACTTCTGCAAGCAAGACCTACATCTCGAATCGGTTTCAATCGTCACCAATGGTAGCCTCGTGACCGAAAGTTTCCTTTTGAAGCATGGACACAACATCGACATCTTAGCCGTATCGTGCGACTCTTTCAATGAAGCAACCAATATCGAGATCGGTCGAGGCTCTGGTAATCAAGTTCCACAGCTCTACAGGATCCGAGACTGGTGCAAGCGTTTTGGTATCAAGTTCAAGATCAACTCAGTCATCTGCCGACTCAATCATCTGGAGGACATGAATGACCATCTCGGAGCCCTCCAGCCGTTCCGTTGGAAGTGCTTCCAGGTATTGCTCGTTTCTGGAGAGAACGATTCGGACGACTCGCTCCGTGATGCTCGGAAGCTCCTGATCACCTCCCAAGAATACCAGGACTTTTGCGATCGGCACAAGCAACAGAAGTTTTTGGTGCCCGAGTCTAATCGACTCATGGCAAAGTCATATCTCATCCTGGACGAGTATCTGAGGTTCTTGGACCGCGATGGCCGCGAGCCATCCAAATCGATCCTGGAAGTTGGGGTTGAAAAGGCTCTGGACAGCGTCTACTGGGACGAAGGGGCTTTCAGAGAGCGTGGAGGTGTCTACAGCTGGAGTCGTAAGGACACTTCATGCTCGAGCGGCGAGGGCGAGCTCGACTGGTGAAGCTGGACGACAACGTGAGCGGAAACGAAGTGGTGGTTTGTCGGCCCGAGGTCATGTGATCAGCACTAGGTTGATGCAAAGTGCAAAGCAGTAGACAGCAGAGACAACACTTCTCCCTTGTTGTGAAGGGAGTCGGCATACAGCTATTCAGACTTGCACTCATACCTGTGTCCTGTGTGATATCAAGGCGATACAGTATAGGCTGAAGCACGACCGGGGGAAGTCGGCGGAGCGGACATTTCACAGCTGCACCCCGTGGGATCAGATCGATCACACAGGTTTGTGCCCTGTGCTTCATGCATGTGGGCGGTCTTGCCCGACCGGAACCGGAATACGGGGTGCCTGAAAAGCGGAGCAGATAAGACGCCAGAGAAAAACAGAAAACGGCGCGAACACACGGCAGAAAAATCACTTGCATAAATATTGCCGAGTACGAGTACAGTAGAACATATGGTTTCATGGCCGCCGTGCGGACACGAATCGAAAGAACATTTTGCTCGTGCCGACAGCTCTGTGGCCCTTGCGGATACGGTGCAGCCACCGACGCAAAGTGGGCCACAAGCGACAAACAACCGCGGCAGATATTTCCCGGCCCGGACATGAGACGGAGCTTAGTGGGAATTAGCGCGGGACAAACGCAGGTTTTTGCGCAAGGCTCTGCTCCCTCCGCACGTCAAATCTCGATCCGCAGCTCCCAGTGGCGGGCCTAACAGCTTTTCCGCTCAATCGCAATGCGGCTCTGCTTTGTGGCTGCTCATCGTCCTCAACAGATTGAGAGACAGCGGCTCGGTTGGCTCAATGGCTGAAAGCCTAGCCGGCTCGCCTTTGACGTCCAGGTTGGCAGGGCAATCGTCGCGGATAGTTGGCCATAGTCCGCCGCCACACTACACACATAATAACTGGATGGCGACCGGAGGGGCCGAGTCCGAACCCACGCCACGGGCTGGAGGGCCGCGTTTTGAGGTGTGCATCTGCTGCAGACGAGTGGGACATGGGCAGTATGCTGATGGCCCGCGGATGGTTGAAGTCGTGTCTCTGATTGGCCCACTGATGGCGCTCATTTGGCCCTTTGGGGCAACATGTTTTAGTCGCATTCGAGCTGTTACTCGAGTAGGTTTGCTGGCCGTCAATCCATCTCGATGCTTGTTGGCTTCCTTGTTTCTGTTTCTGGCATTTCCATGTCAAATTCTGGTGTGACGTCTTCCATGCGCCTGTGCCGCCCTCCTCTCGTTTTTCCGCGCTTGATGATGTTATCCTGATCGGCCACCCACCTGCATACCACATCTCTGCCACTCGTTCGCTCTTGCTCGTCCATTCAGGCATTGAGATCCCCAACCCGGGCCCCAGCACTTTTGCGACTTCCCCTCACTCGTTCTCGGGGCTTGCCACACTATCTCACCCGGACACTTGACTTTTCCGACTGCTATCCTTGCTGCTTAAACCCACTTGTCCTGTAAATACAGCAACATCAATCACTCTCTCACGCCTGACGGTCGCTTTCACCAACCTTTCTGCGATCTCACCGTCACGGCACTTTGCGCGCCCATCTCCGTTACCTCGTGGGCAACGGTTTCCAGACTCAAACGGCTGTGGTTACTACCCGACGTTTATTTTGGAGCCTCTTGAAAATATCGACAGCCATTTGCAACCTATGGATTGCCCAGCTCTGTACTGAGAGTCAATAATCTTTTACACCATCTTACCATTGTAACTGTCCGCAGCCTGGTCGAAGGATACCCATATACTCGCCGGCCATGGCGCCAACTCCTCCCTCTCCGCTTAAGAGGACCTCTACCCGAAACTCAACAGCAGGTGATCCAGAGCAGTCCGGTCGGTCGCCAATAACTCTTCATGCACACGCCTCCACCATTTCTCTCTCACGCTCCTCGACATCTTCTGGTGACCATATTCCACAAGCTCGGCCAGTTTCAACAGGCTCATTAGCTTCAAGAACTCCTTCAGATCATGCTCACATCGCTCCGGTCGCTTCTCTTTCACCCACCCAGTCGACTGGTAGTTCACCCCCCCTAGTATCGACTTCCTCGTCAGACAGCGCAGGCAAAACGTCCAGCAATGCGCGGTCTTCGAGAGACACCCCACGCACTGGTCCGGCGGCCGTCGGTGGAGCTGCTGCGGCTGCTGCGATTGCAAGCGCCGCCAATCTGCCACTTCCGCCGCGTGGACTAAACTCAAGACGAGCAGACATGTCGTCGCGACGGTCGTCTGCAAGTCTGGGCCGACTCGGGACTCCCCGATCAGTGCGTGACCTTGGTTCAGACTACACCCGGTACTTCAACCCGTTCGCGAGCAATAATAATTCAACTACAGACCTACATTCGCTTTCGGGCTATCCGCCGGAGATGACCCTCAGCCAGCCGCTTCTAGGCGCCACCGAGAAGCGCCACTCTAATCCCTTCACTGATCAGAGGCCACTGTCGAGCAGCGTTGATGAAAAAGATGCTAGCGAAAAGGATCATGTAAACACAACGCTGCTCCCAGCAGGCGTAGCAGTCGCTGGCGGGGACGGATACAGAGCTCTTGACCCTGAAAAGTCTTTCTTCCCTTACCTTGACGACCGTCTAGGTGCTCCTGGTACGGATTCTGCAGGTTACACTTTCCCCATGATGTGGGATGAGAAAGAGGATGACGACGACATGCATATGCCTATGGTGGACGACGACATCAAATTGAAGCCACGATGGAAGGATCGATTCGCTCGCGAGAACCTTTGTTCCGTAATTGGCATCATTCTCATGTTCGTGGGTATGCTCTGCCTGTTCGTCATTCTACCTGTACTCAGCTCTACCGGTCTTGAAATGATTGATTACGCCTACGAGACGCCTCTGGACGAATTCCCGAACACCGGTAAAGGACCCGCGTGGGCACACGTCAATGACCGGAAGTATCCGCTCCTTAAGAATATGCGGTCAGGCCTTCTCGATCCCGACACGCCAAAATCTGCCTACACTAAGACTTCACTGGTCGACGGAGAGACACTGAATCTCGTCTTCAGTGACGAGTTCAACGACAACAATCGTACCTTTTACCGCGGAGACGACCCCTTCTTTTTCGGCTTCGATGGGTGGTATGGCGCTACCCAAGATCTGGAATGGTACGATCCGGATGCCATTTCAACAATTGACGGCGTTTTGACTCTACAACTCGACTCGTTCGAGAATCACAACTTGAAATTCCGCTCTGGTATGCTGAACTCTTGGAATCAGCTCTGCTTCAAAGGGGGTATCTGGGAAGTTTCAGTGTCCTTGCCCGGACCAGCAGGCATACACGGTCTGTGGCCTGGTGTATGGTCGATGGGCAACCTGGGCAGACCTGGATATCTGGCTACCACAGATGGTATGTGGCCGTACACGTACGATTCCTGTGATGCAGGTATTACACCCAACCAGAGTATGACGGACGGGACTAGCAAATTACCTGGCCAAAGATTGCCCTCTTGCACTTGCCCAAACAGCGATCATCCAACCCCGGGCACTGGCCGCGGTGCTCCGGAGATTGATATTATTGAAGTCGCAGCAGATTATGGCGGTAAAGGTTGGGCGACGGCAACTCAATCGTTCCAGGTGGCCCCATTCGACATGTGGTATTATCCCAACTACGAATACTTCTATACTCCGGACTACAATCTCTCTTTTGTTAACACCTACACCGGCGGCCCGTATCAGCAGGCTGTGTCGACCACAACAGTACTCAATAACGATTGGTTTGACGGCCAAGCGTACCAACGATATTCGTACGACTACAAGCCCGGAAGTGACAAAAATGCTTATCTCGCTTGGGCAGTAGGCGACGAAATTATGGCTGGGCTTGACGCTAGATCTCTGGGGCCAAACGGCAACATCGGACAGCGTGTGATTAGCGAGGAGCCGATGAGCATGATCCTGAACTTGGGAATTAGCAACAGCTGGACTAATATCAACTGGGAAGCCCTCAAATTTCCCACCGTCATGAGAGTCGATTACATCCGCTTGTACCAGCGTGAAGGAGACGAGAGCGTGACTTGTGACCCGCCTGGGTACGAGACCACCGAGTACATCGCCAAACACCCAGAGGCGTACAATAACCCAAATGTTACAGTGAGTAATTCGTCATTCAGAAAAATGTTGGATTGGGTAACTGACCTGACTTCACAGAAATGGACTGACATTCCGGGTTATACTGTACCCAAGAACTCGTTCATGCATGGTTGCTAAAGCAATCTGAATACCAGAACTCTTCCTGCTACTGTTTTCGACGTAACATCAGTATAAACGCATCACAACCACAATCTTGGAGTAATTGGCGCTGCCGATCGCAGCAGCTTCAGGATCATTGGCCTCGAAGCATGTCACCCTGGGCCTAAGAGCATTTTCACATACCACAGCCCATGATAAACAGGCATAGGGCATAATTGTATAACATAACTTGCAGATCGGTTTGCAAATATTTCTCGACCTGTTGTTGTTCCAGGTCGGCCTTCCTGTACATATTTCTCTCTTATCGCACATAACGATACCAGCATGCCGAAGCCGACGCAACATACCGGCCAAAAGCCACGATCTATAGATAGCGCTGCATGAATATAGTATTGTTGAGACGTAACATAACAAGCCAAGCCGAGAGCAATGTGATATACGTAAGCTCAGCATTATGTACCAGATCGCGCCCTGGCATTTCAGGCCGTTCTTCTTGGATGCTTGGACGAACTCAAGTCCAAACTCCACCAAACTCCGTGCCGTGATTCCCATGTAACTTTGCAGGACCGATCATCCATGCTATCATATTGTGAAAACCAAGTTCAGAGCAAATCGAAGACAGCTGAATGTATTAGCTGACAAGTACTTTGACAATTCCTGCAGTACTTACAATCATAATGCTGCGCGGCTTTGCACCAGTTTTCTTCAGCATGTTTTAAATGCATCTCGATATGACGCAAATGATCTTCAAAGGAGTCCCAAGGGTAGGCTGATGGATAATCCTGCATGAAAAGTGCTCTCGCCATGGCAGCTCTGCGATTTTATCGTTAGCTGGTGTTTCTTGGTCTTGACAACAAGAGGACTAGCACATACCTCACCGACGCTTTCGCCTTTTCCATTTCCTTTTCGATGAGACTGTGGATCTCGCCGACTCTGCTGGCTGGATCGTCGCTTCGGGACGCGAAGACTTTGCGCATCTTCGCGGCAAACTTGTCGATCTTTTTGTACAAGCCGTAGTCGGTTTTCATGCACGGGAGCCAAGCGCGTTGCCAGTCATAATCTGACTGGTTCAAGTCCTCTCTTGCGAGCCATACCGTGATGACCTGATCAGACACGTCTTTCATGTCCGCTGCAAGTTGGTGACTCGCAATCTCAAAAGCTCTTGCACGGGTGGTCAACTGCTGCAGTACGGCGGAGAGATCTTCTAGTGTGAATAGTCAGCAGAAGAACGAATTCAGAAGGTGTTAGGACGTACCGGACATGGCTGCGATGCCAGGCTGTAGGCCAGGAGAGCTTTAGATCAATGGAAAGATTACAAAGAACTGAGATGGAAAGCTGAATGGCATTTGTGTCTGGCTATGCGATGTATGGTCTCCATTGGGGTATATATCGCGTTCACCAGGAACACAGGTGATTTTCGAAGCAAGTGCTGAGAGATTGACAACAAATCCATGCGTGACAAGGTGTCATTCTGAATTGTGGCAAACTGACGAGATGGAGATGATGACTGGGACATGTATAGCCATCCTGGATCAACAAATATGGCGTTAGTCGTTGCCGTAAAGATTCAGATCGATTGTGCTTCGGTAGTACGAAGGAATTCGTTGATACCAGATCCTGTTATGAACTCATGGATATCGTAGCAATCTAGATGCTGATTTGTTTCTCGTTCATATGATGAAAAGGACTGCACGGCTATCATTCAGCGGCATACGATCGGTCATGATAGACCGATTCCTACTTAGCATAAATACTTATGAGACGTTTAGGCAAATATTGCCATGATATGATTCGCAACTGGTCTCACACACATCGTGACAGGAACGCGTATTTGTATGACATTCCAGAGCGAAGAAGGTTTAATGGAGAGACCATGCTGACAACTATAGCAACCATCGCTTCATGTCGCGTGGTTGCCATGTGAAATTAACAGCTAGACAAGCTTGATTGCCGAATATTCTGAACAAGCATCAATCTTGTGAGTTCCTCTCATGCCATCTTACCTATTTCATAGCTGGTGCATACAATCGACAGTCTGCTACTGAGTTCTGTTGTCATGAAGTGCAAACAAAATAAGATCACGGCAGCTCTAAATGATACAGTGGTGCCGAGAACAAGGCCCACAATTGACCACAATGACGTCGCCGACTTGGCGGGGCTTGGCTACCTCCACCCTGTTTGGCGGTGGTGCGGCGTGCGTGTGCGTCTGCACTCGGCGACGAGGTAGCCGCACAGATTGGTCCAACTCTCGTCCCGGATCTTGTCTTATACCACATACCCGGTAGGAAAGGGTTGTACTGTATGTTGGCCTTCACTCGTTAAAGAAATCCTACGTAACTCCGACCCCTACCACCGAGTATTCATCCTAGACTTTCCCCGCACCCTGAACCGCCCACGGCCACCAACTGACGCCATTGAGACCTCCACCTCGCTTCAATGGTGGGACATACCGACGATCGTTCGCCGCAGGAAGAGCAGGAGAAGCATGAACTTAAGAGAGAGAAGGCAAAAGATGTCCTGAGACACCCTTTTACTGGACTCAAGCAAAAGCTAAAGGACACACACCTCTACGATCTAAAGGTCGAGGCTACACACTTCAAACACCGAGTCGGCAAGGTCCAAAACCTCTTCAATTCCAACCATCGGCATGACGAGGAACACGAGAAGGCCACTGACGACAAGCGCACTCGCATCGGGGAGAGTCACCGCTTCGAAAGCTTTGCGCCAGAACGAGATGGCAATCAGATCAAGTGGTATGTTGACGGCCGCGACTATTTCCACGCCGTGAGCGTTGCTCTTGAGCAGGCCAAGGAGCTTATCTATATCGCTGATTGGTGGCTGTCACCTGAGCTGTTCTTGAGACGACCGCCTAGCAAGAATGCTGAATGGAGGTTGGACGAAGTCCTTAAAAGGGCTGCGCAGCGCGGTGTACAGATCTACCTCATTGTCTACAAGGAGGTCACCCAGGCCCTGACATGCAACTCTGCTCACACCAAGCGCGCTCTACAGTCAATGTGCCCTGAGGGTACGCCTGGTCATGGCAACATCCATGTCATGCGACACCCGGACCACAATTTTTTCGAGAATGCCGGCGACATGACCTTCTACTGGGCACACCACGAGAAGTTTATAGTGATAGACTATGATATGGCATTCATCGGCGGGCTGGATTGTTGCTTCGGTCGTTGGGACATAAGGCAGCATCCATTGGCAGATGTACACCCCACTGGTGCCGAGAACGAAGTCTGGCCAGGTCAAGACTTCAACAACAATCGAATCCTCGACTTTCAATCTGTCGAGAATTGGAGGGCGAACGATCTCAGCAAGGCTGAGTTTGGACGCATGCCCTGGCACGATGTCAGCATGGGTGTCATCGGTCCTTGCGTATACGATATCGCAGAGCACTTCGTTCTGCGGTGGAACTTCTGCAAACGTGACAAATACAAACGCGATGAGAGATACGACTACCTGCTGCTTGACGGCCGTTTGAATGACGACGAGGACCTCATAGCCGTCCAACGGCCTAAGCATCCCGTTGGCGAATACATTCAGCACCCATTGTCTCCATTGAATGGCAAGACCGGTCGACCGGACTCTCAGAATATTCAGGGCTCAGTTCATGCTCAAGTCGTGCGGTCCAGCGCTGATTGGTCGAGCGGCATTTTGACCGAACAATCCATTCAGAATGCCTATTGCGAGGTCATTAGAAATGCCCAGCACTTTGTCTACATCGAAAACCAGTTCTTTAGTAAGTCACTGAAGCATTCTTTAATGTCCCCGCTTGTCGCTAATAGAACACAGTCACCGCCACTGGTGAAGATCAAGCGCCCGTACACAACCAGATTGGTGCTGCTATTGCTGATGCTTGTATCAGAGCCGGAAAGGAAGGCAGAAAATTCCGCGTTATCATCATGATCCCGGCGGTACCTGGTTTTGCTGGTGATCTTCGCGAAGATGCCGCCATGGGCACTCGTGCTATCATGGACTATCAGTACAAATCGATCAACCGGGGCGAACACTCCATCATGGGCCGCATTCGTGCCGCTGGCATCAATCCCGACGACCACATCTTTGTCTTTAATCTTCGTTCCTATGACCGACTGGAAAAAATCCCTGCATTGAAACGGCAGGAAGAGAAGTCAGGAGTACCATACGCTGATGTGCAAAACGCCCAAGCCGAAGAGGTCATGTCCGGCGCATCACAGGCTATCAAGAAAAATACTACAGAGTCCGACCAGGACGTGAAGAAGGAGACTCTTGGCGAAGGCGAGAAAGACAGGCTTAGAAAGCAGAAGGAGAAATTTGATGCGGCGGCCGGTGACGTTGGACTGAATAAGGACGATGTGCGAACATCCTCGAGCATCGCCAAGGATGCCATGCTCGGCGAGCCTAAACCGAGTGAGGAAATCTGGGACCGCGAGGACCCCGAACAAGAGAAGGAGAACTTTGTCCAAGAGGAGCTATATATCCACTCGAAGCTGTGCATTGTCGATGACCGGGTGGTCATCTGTGGAAGCTCCAATATCAATGATCGGGTAAGGTCATTCCTAATGCTACAATAGCACCCGTATCACGGCTTACTGACCCTGTACCCAGTCTCAACTTGGTTACCACGACTCAGAGCTCACTATTGTGATGCAAGACACCAACACTATCAGGTCCAAGATGGACGGCCAAGACTACGAAGCCGGCCATCATGCTGCCTCCCTACGCCGCTTCCTTTGGCGTGAGCACATGGGCCTGCTTCCTGCGCAGGGACTTGACGCCAGCAACGACCCTAATGCGCAACCCCCGGGACAGGGTGAGAACGACTACCACGCAGGCGATGAGTACGATGCCCTTGTCACCGACCCAATGTCGGATGCCGTGTGGGAGCAGTGGACCTCCACCGCCTCGACCAACACCGAGGTCTTCCGACACTTGTTCCATGCCGACCCGGACAACAATATCAAGACCTTCGACGACTATCAGAATTTCCTCCCCAAGGGTGATCGCAAGCAGGGTCATCTGTACAATGAGTACATGCCGGTCGAGGATGTGAGGAGGAACTTGGATAAGATCCGTGGGCATTTGGTTTGGATGCCGTTGGATTTCTTGAAGGATGCAGAGATGGCGGAGAAGGGGCTGCAGGTCAATGCGTACACGGAGAGTATCTATACTTAGAATCGGAGTTGAGCGAGTGATGGCCGTGGAGGTTATACCATTTCTTTTTCCTGTGATATTGAGCGGTGGAATCTGTCGTCCTAGGGTCGGAGCAGCGATGCAAATCCCATCTTCTTCACGTTCGGCATGTGCTCAAGCGAGTGAAGTTGCCTCAATCGTGCCGGCGCATATGTGTCTATGACTGGCGGAAGGATTGACGAGACGCTCCGTGTTAGGGATCTCGATCATCTCCCAAGCAATAGTGTACGCGTTGCCTTCGTCTTGGAGGGTAGTGGGTGCTGCACCCACGATGTGCAGACTGGTATCTAAGGAACACAGAATACAGCGGAAACATAATGATGTTCTGAAGCAGCTCAGCACGTCTGATGTGCGAAAGAGTGCAGTGTGTCGATGACTGTCAGTGCCATGACAGTAGTTGTACGAATGATGGAGACCAAGCTCAGAGACTGGGTTGAGGTCAAGTGAGCAATGACCACGTCAGTCGGCAATTGCTGGCAATTACTCCAGGCGCAGGGAAACAAAAAGTGATTTAATGTGACGCCTGACTGGCCTTAGAGCACGATTTCGGGAATCAGTTGATACCGTAGCTAGTCCTCCAAACGTGCTGAATCGCCCGTACTGGGGGCGTAAGACGTGCGTTGAGAATCGCATTGCATCGTTTTCATTGCCTGCAGGCGTAAGGTCATCAGTGCATGAAATGGTATCAATGCGCAGTGCAATGAGACCTGCAAATGTGACATGGGACAGGACTGCAGATTGTTGCAGTTGTGGTGTAAGAGAAGTGTGCTGCCACGACAACTTCACACAGTGTCGGCGGGTGGTGGGGACGTCATCGCTCAGGCTTGTGCGGGATTCAGCAGCAATGAATGAAATGGCGAGATTGGTGGTATGGCCCTGGATGTGGGGATGGCAGGAGGAACGTTTTGTGACACATGGATAGGTATGGGGCAACTGTCAGAGTTGAAAGTGTGGACAATGACGTGTATGGAGGGGCTGAGCTTCAAGTTGTATGCGGTGCTCTGGTGCGGGGTTCGAGGACGAGGAAAGATTACAACACGACGGGACGGTAGTTAAAAGCAGCAACAGCTTCCAGCAAAGCCAATGCGGCGACAAAAGCAAGTGCTCGAGGTCAAAGGTATCAGCGAAACGAAAGCGGCTTCACCTGCGACTCACTATGATCTTAAATCTCGTCAGAATGAAGCGATAAGGGCGTCAAGCAAGACCCTATCTCATGCGGCGTGCTCAAAAAGAGCCACACCACAATGCAGACATGATATGAGCATCACCATGCTTGGCTACAGTCGATATGAACGAGCCCACGACTTACGGGAAACACAGCGAGCGCGTCACGTGGCTGTTGTACCGAGCGCGACCAAGTAATTGGTATATATATTTATCAAGTCTCGCTCCCTCTGTCCAGGCCTAGTCTGATACACTAAGTAGCGACCGCATTAGGCAGAAGGTAGGTCACCATCGCTGCCATGGTGTAGTCGGTTAGAGCGTCCGATGCAAATCAAACCAACGTCCTTGATGCTATAGGTTCGTCCTCCTGATCCGTCAGACTGATCACCTGACGGAGCGGAGTTCGAAACTGGCGGAGCGTGAGTTTGGGGGGACGCCCTTTTTTTGTCAATTTTCTTCAGGTTTGGATTGCTCCTGATTCGCGATCGCTAGACTTTGTTTTTGGTCCCAAGATGAAGGCAAGCTTCAGATCTACAGCATGGGACCAGAAGCGACCGTATTTTAAACAAGCGGCGCTCAAGAAATGTCTGCGAACTAGTCGTTACTTGTCACTGTTCTGCCTTATCAATTTGTGTGGTATGGGACACTGCGGATAGCTACTAAGCAAATCAAGGAAATGTAAGGCTTTGGCCGTTCAACAAGTAGCAGCATTTTTAAGACGAGCAACGACGATTACAAAGGAGACATAAGAGATACATAAGGAAAGCGGCCAAACATTTCTCGCGTTCTTTGGGCGGTACGACAGGCGATGGGAAATGGCGAATGGCTGAATCAGCTTCGGCTGTGGTTGGCGTGGCAAACAATGCAAACTCCGAGTCATGTGCCTCCCGTGAGACATACTTCTGGTCACAGTGCAAAATCTTCGATGACGGGTAAGATCAAGTGAAGAAGGGAAGCAGGATCCAACAAGAGCAAGAACGGAGATAGGTAATTTAAGGTCGAAGTCGTTAGGTAAGGCACCAGCTGTTGTTGAGCAAAATCTGGGACGGGCAGGTTTTGACGAGTTCTGTGAACATTGGCACGACCCCGGCATCGAATCACAAGCCGCCGCATTGCCAGCTCCATTTTTATCCTCATCACCATCACTCATAAGCTTGCGCCGCATTCCGCCAGCTGTGGCGTGGAATTCTTGTGAGAGCACCTAGCCATGGTGCCCGCCCCACTCATGGACATCCACGAGAATGGGTTGTACGGTGGCATCGGCCCACACCCGTCCTTCGTCCAGGTGGCCAAGCCGTACATCTTCGAATCGACGGTACAACAGTGCCTAGACAAGAATGGCGGCAATGAAGCGCGTGAGCTCTCCAACAGACTGCAAGGCGTACAGTGGATAGATAGCGTACGCAAGGCCCTGAGCCTGTGAGTGCAATGGATTTTTTGACGATACCAAACCATAATGCTAATCTTATCGCAGACCCGTCAGGACCTTCATGTCTGCTGTGGTCTATTACCATCGATTCCGGCTGGCGCATGTTGAGGCAGACTTTATGAACGTCGTATGTCTATCCGTCGCATTCATGGAGGGAAACGTACTGACTAGAGCAAAAAGGACGCTGCGGCCGCGGCCTTGTTCACCGCATGTAAAATCGAAGATACGCTGAAAAAATCAAGGGATGTGCTCTGCGCTGCGTACAACCTCAAGGCTTCCGAGCACCTGGCGCCGGATGACTCGGTACGGTTATCTCATTCATCCTAAGCCAATGATTCGCTGACAGAAAATGATTTCAGGTATTTGAAGAACCATCTAAACGCCTCATCGGCCTTGAGCGGTTGATGCTGGAGTCTTCTGGCTTTGATTTTCGCAACCGCAATCCCCAGGCATGGGTCATCAAGTTCACAAGACTTGGTGGGCTCGATCGAGATACTGTTGGCAAGACTGCCTATAGGGTCTGCCTTGATCTGTACCGGACTCATGCTCCTCTCAAACAGACGTCGTCCACTCTTGGGCTTGCTTCCGTGGAACTAGCCGCCAGACTTTTCGGCGTGTCTACTGAGCGCCTAGATTCTTTCATCGGTGACCCGGAAACCATGGCGGGCAAGTGGGGTACAAGCAGAGCCGAGGTCATGGAGACCCTCCTTGATCTACTCGAATTGTACACTCACAACCGACCGTCAACATCAGTCGGTCCCGAGCATCCAATTGACACGTTTATCGCTATCCGAATCACGCTCAACAAGGAAGCGACTGCTGAAAACCTACCTAGATATACAGAATCTGCAGCAGCAGTACCTTCGCAGTCTCAGTCGAATGGAAATGCTACGAACGGTACTAAACCATCGCCCATGTCGCCGGCCAATCCCTTAACCGCACCCTCGACAGTTCAACAATCGCCGGCACAGCCAGACAGCATGACCGCTTCGCCTGGGCTAGCAAACATCGTCAAGAACCGCCAGATCGAACGTAGAGATGGTACGGTACGGTACATGCTGGATTCAGAACGTGCTCAAGGCGAGCAAGACACGGTTGCGAGCTATTTCAAGGAGGAATGGGAAGAATACGAGGAGGTCATCGAGCGACCTGCTAAGCCGACCAACACCCAATCTGCCAGATCAGTCGCTGAGGAGCTGGACATAGGACTAGGGCGCGATAGCAGCGCTGAGAGGCCGAAAGATGGCAATTCTAGGGAACGGGATCGGAAGAGAGAGCGGTCCCCGGAGAGAGACAGAGAGAGGTACAGGAGTCGTGACAGGTTCCGAGGGCATGACAGAGACGATCGAAGAAGAGACAGGGACCACGAGAGCCACAGGCACCGACATCATGAAAGTCACAGAGACCGCGAGCCGGAACGGGAACGAGATCGGCCCGGCCATCGACATCGTGACGAGCGCGACTGGGAAGATCATTATAACCACAGGCACCGAGAACGAGATATGGCGAGAGACGGCCCCAGAGATGGACACAGAGATCGCGAGCGGGAAAGGGACAGGGATCGAGAGAAAGACAGGGAGCGGACGCGGGATAGAGAAAGGGAGCGAGATCGAATGAGAGATAGGGACAGCTACCGACGTCGATGACCTCCAGACCTCAGTAGGAGCCTAGTTGGGCTACGCAGTATTCAGGAAATAATATATGTACGATTATGGCCACCTAGAGCAAATAGTGAATGTGCTGGGGGAACGCAGGGCAGGTTTTGGCGACCCCGCCCTGCGGTGCTCTCGGGGCTCTTGAGGTCCGGATAGCGCCGGCCTTAGTGGTGAGGGACCGAGGGAACGACATGCAAAGCAAGGGATTCCTTATTTTTCCTTGTGCTTATAATTTTTATAAGTGTATGCAGGCGCGATCGCTGCTGCTGTATCCTGCAAGCGCCTATCCATCATGAAGCTGACAATTCCTCGCACGATCCCCCGGAACCTCTCTCACCGTGGACACGCCCTAGCACAACGGAGACACTTCGCCAAACCAACAAATGACTTTGTCACGATCGTCGAGGTCGGACCCAGGGATGGCCTGCAGAATGAGAAGACCCCCATAGAATTGGACACTAAGGTCGAGCTTGTGCGGCGGCTGGCCACGACAGGACTTAAAACCATCGAAGCAGGGAGCTTCGTGTCGCCCAAATGGACCCCTCAGGTATGCGCCAGCCACTTCCAAGGATACAGCACATCCGTTTGCTAACTCATACACCAGATGGCCGGCTCAGGTAAGATCCTAAGCCATCTTCTTACCTCCCCACCACCCTCTCCCGTCCCGATAAAGTACCAATGGCTCCTCCCCAACACCAAAGGTCTCGAGCTATTCAACGAGGTCTACGCCCCCTCCCAAACCACCTCTTCCACCTCCGGCTCCGCCGCCACGCACGAAATCGCCATCTTCCTCGCCGCAACCGAGTCTTTCTCGAAACGCAACACCAACCGCACGATCGCCGAGTCCATCGCCGCCTCCAAAGCCATCTTCACCTCTGCCCGCGCGGCCTCCATCCCCGTCCGCGCATACATCTCCGTCGCTCTGGGCTGCCCCTTTGAAGGGCCCAACACCGACCCGCACAAAGTCGCCTCCATGGCCGCTGAGCTCCTCGAAATGGGCGCGTACGAAGTCAGCGTTGCGGACACGACGGGTATGGGCACGGTGCACAAGACGCGGGATCTGCTGAAGACATTGAAGAGTGGTGGGATCATGATGGAGGATGTGGCGATGCATTTCCATGATACGTTTGGGCAGGCGTTGAGTAATATCCTTGTTTCAGTGGAGGAGGGCATACGGACGTTCGATTCTGCTGTGGGTGGGCTGGGAGGCTGTCCGTATAGTCCAGGCGCAACGGGGAACGTGGCGACGGAGGATCTGGTGTATACGTTGCACAGCTTGGGCGCGAAGACAGGGGTGGATCTGGATGAAATCAGTAGGATTGGGGAGTGGATTACGGGGCAAGTAGGAAAAGGGAATGAGAGTAGGGCAGGGAAGGGAACGTTGGCAAGACTGAGAAGAGAGGAGGAGAAGAGGAGAAAGGCGGAGGACGAGAAGTTAAAGGCGAAGTTGTGAGGGGCAGGTGTAGATACCACTGTTTGATGGATGGAATGGCAAGATCAGTTCATGTCGAATACGCATATGCATGACAATCATGCTGGTCTGATGTATCTTCTGAAGCATATAATATCATTGCGGAAAGGTCATCGTTTCTCGTCGTCATAAAAATACTTCTATGTGTTTGCACGAGTCTTTGAAACGATGTCACCTCTTGCGGCGGTCAATTGAGCCTCAGTGCTTGGATGGACCCCATCCTCGCTGAAGGCTCTGTATAGCGAAGAAGCACGCGCGAGTGACTCATACACTCCGCCTTTGCTTCGATAATTTCATTCACTCAATGAGGCCTAGCCATATCAGCGTAAGGACTCATCGATGTTGTATCTCGCAGCAGTTGAGAAGCTTAGCGCTAAGTGACGTTGCGCCAATGTGTGAGTCAGCTGTGAGTCCGCGGTGCCTGGGGGGGTGATGCCGCCGGTGGGGGCAATGAACGGCGGGGCAAGCGATCCTCGTCACACCATGAGGGCAGTAAGATACGAGTATATCTGGTTTAACAACACCGATTGCTCTGCTGCTAAGCCGTCTCGAATTCGTATTTAGACTCGCCCAAATAATTTCACTTGGACACACTTCAGCAGAGAAGCGTTTATACCATCTTCCTTACTTTTATGCTCACGGCAGCCACGATTCCAATCACGACAACCACAACCACCACCATGGCCAGCCTAGATTTCTCCCTTGACGTCTTCGCAGAGTTAGCAGGCATGCACGGCCTCTATACTCAAGTCAGCCTCTTCTACGCCCTGCCGCCCGCTGCGGACCTCACCACTCTCTCCGCACACATCACCTCTACTCTCACTACCGGCCTTCGGCGATTAGCATCCTCATTCCCCTGGACAGCAGGCCAGGTTGTCCGCCTCCACAATCCTGACGCTTGGGGCCGCCACTTCCGCATTCGACCGCTTGACCCCTCGCCCAGACTCGTGGTACGAGACTTGCGCCACGACGAAGGAACATCGAGTCTTGCCACTCTACGGGAAGCAGGGTTTCCATTCTCGCTGCTGGGAGAGGAGTGGCTTGCGCCGTGCAGCACGCTAGCATTTGACCTGCCCGAGAAGCCGGTGTTGATGGTACAGGCGAATCTGCTGCGTGACGGCGTGGTAGTGACTGTGAATACCGAGCATCAGGTCATGGACTTTGTGGGCCAGGGGGCGGTGATGGCGTTGCTGGACAAGGCGTGTCGGGGGGTAGAATTTAGTGCCGAGGAGGTGGAGCTCGGAAATAGGGAGAGGAGGAATATGACGCCACTGCTGGACGAAGACGTTGAGGCTGGTCCAGGATTAACGTATCAATTCCGTCCTGAGCAGAGCTCCGTGCAGCATGAACCTGAGACGGTAATTGACGACACTCAGGCTGAGTGCGAGTGGGGTTACTTCAACGTCTCCGCTACCTCGCTCGTGGCATTGAAGGAGAAGGTCACGTCGCAACTGAAAGAGGGGTATGTCTCAACAGACGACTGTCTGTCGGCCTTGCTCTGGCAGTGTGTGCTGCGCGCTCGACATCCACGACTGCGCAACCGGCAGGAAACAACAATCGCTCGCGCAGTTGACGCTAGACGGTATGTTGGTGTGGTCAAATCTTATCCGGGCTTCCTCCAGAATATGGCATACGCCACGGCCCCTATTGAGAAGCTGATCAATGCGCCACTGGGTCATGTCGCGGCTATCTTACGCGGTAAGGTCGACCCTGCGACTTCTGGGATGGGTATGGCCACTCGGGAATTGGCTACAGCTTTGCATCGCACCTCGGCGCAAGAGAGAGAGAAGATAGGCGTTACGGCGACTCTAAAGCTGGACGTGGACTTGATGCCGAGCTCCTGGGCTAGCGTCGACTGTTATGCGTTTGACTTTGGGCTGGGCTTCGGCAAGCCTGAGCAGGTGAAAAGACCAAGGCTGGCGGAGGTCGAGGGCTTGACATATTTCATGCCTAGAAACCCGGACGGCGATGGTGCGGTAGGAATCGCTCTCAGGAAAGAGGACATGCTGAGGCTTAGGGAGGACAAAGACTGGTGCACCTATGCCAATTATGTCGGATAGCTTTACAGTCATGAAATGCTGGACACTGTCTGCCGTTAGTGCCGCAGTATAATCAATACCGCCAATACCTTTCCACTTACCACGCTATTTTGTCATGAGAGTGTGAAGTGCGACAAGTTCGTCGAGCAGAGCACAAGTCCATAGCCATGTTCAGCCGCTGGTCTGCCGCTCCCCGAATCTCATCCCCACCAACCTGATGAATTCCGCCACACCGCCTTCCTCACCCTCATCGCCCCTCAGCACAGCCAATTTCTCCAAGGCTTCTGCATCACCCTTGGCTTGCGTCCAGGATCCGCCTCCACTACTACCACTACCTCCGCCCCGGCCCCTCCATGCTCCTCTCCCTCCACGTCCACCACGGAACCCACCCCTCGAAGTTGCAGGCGGTGGCTCCAGAGTCAAGCCATACACGCTTTGCAGCTTGATACGTAGCTTTGGGTCTTTTCTTAAAAGGTCAAGGAGGATCTCATCAGACTCGAAGCCCGAGAAGTCCGGCTTGTGTGTCAGAGGGTGGCGAAGGGGAGGCTGGGATGTGCTCGGCGCTTGAATGGGTGCAGAATCAGTGGATATTGCTGTCAGTGGAGTTGCAGTGATCGGTTTCTCCGCATTATCGGCGTGGATAGGCTTGTGGGTTTTATAGCAGGCGATGGAGCAGCTGGCTTGTGTTAGGGTGATATTAGAGTAGGGAAACGGAGGACAAAACACACTAGCGGATCTCGCAGGTTGGACATTTGTATTTTGAAGCTGCTGAAAAGCATATGGCGCAGTCTGCTGCCATCTCTCGACCAGATAATATTATTGATTCTGAATTGCTTGGTACTGTCCTCGTTGTCACGAAAAGATGTTCCGAGAAAAGAAGTCGGGCTTAGTCATCCTCTTCCTCCCGCCGCAGCTTCAACTGCATATGGTTCGATGTATAGAAAAAAGTTCCCCGAATAGCTTCCACACCACAAATCTCAAGATGAACATGTCCACCCGACCGCTCCAGCGGTTCTTCCAATCTAACACTATACGCAACTCCCAATGGATATGTCAAAGATGTCTTTCCCGGCCCCTGCGCACCCCCATTTCTCAAATCCGTAGCATCCAATCCAGCACGCCACCACCCACCATGGCCCAGCTGCGCGCCTCCTATGCGGCCCGCAACAGGAACATCCTATACTACTCTCTCTCCATCATCCTTGGCACCGTAGCCCTCTCCTACGGCTCCGTCCCCATGTACAAAATGATCTGCCAACAGACCGGCTGGGGCGGCACCCCGATCAACATCCACGACACAGGCAGCGGCTCCCTCGCCGACCGTCTCATCCCCCAGACCCACGCCCCCCGTCTCCGCATCACCTTCGCGGGCGCCACCTCCGACATCCTGCCGTGGAAATTCGTGCCGCAGCAGCGCGAGGTGCGCGTGCTGCCGGGCGAGACGGCGCTGGCGTTCTACACCGCGACCAACAAGTCGGACGAGGATGTCATCGGGGTAGCGACGTACAGCGTCACCCCGGCGCAGGTGGCGCCGTACTTCAGCAAGATTCAATGTTTCTGCTTCGAGGAGCAGAGGCTGAATAAGGGCGAGACGGTCGATATGCCCGTGTTTTTCTATATTGACCCGGAGTTTTTGAGGGATCCGAATATGAAGGGTATTGAGACTATTACGCTTAACTATACGTTTTTCAGTAAGTTCAACATCCTCTTCGCCCCTTTGATCAAGATGCAGAGCGGTTCATGATGGCGAGAGTGGCTTGGGCACAGACAAGGCGCAGGAGATGTTTTACAGAACCAGATCTGACAGATTGCAGAAGCGAAGTACGACAAGAATGGGCACCTGTCGCCGATACCCACACCTTACTAGGATGATTGCGGTTCATCATCGTTCATTCTCCGCAATATGGTCGAACATTCAACCTCGACGAGCTCTGCTCAAGTGCTGACGAGCACGTCCGAGGTATCATCTCAACACACGTGGGCAAGACGGTAAGCGGTCTCGACTCGGTCTAAAAGACATTTGCGACCCTATTCGAGCCAAATGTATATATATGTACAGATATAGTTAATCGTCCAACCTGTCGGACGGTGCTTCACATGAAATTCCATCACTTCTCCTCCTCCTACACTCTGACCCCCCACCCAATCTGTCGCCGTGCTCTTCTTGTCAATGGTGGCCATAATCTCCATTTCTCATGCTCAATCCCATGCTTTCCCTTCTATTGATGCTCAATGATATTAACCGTGTTCCCTTTTGCCCGCGCTGGGTCAAGGATGTATCCCAAGAAGGGCTGGCCGTGCCCTAAAATTGCTCATGCCGCAAATCGAACCCGTTTGAAAAAAATAAAAAGATCCCAGGACTCCAATGTGATGTCCATCTTCCATGATGGCATCCAACAGCGCATCGCAAACATAAACTGTCGCTCGGTTCGTAGCAAGGTTTTGTACACAAAACAAAATGCTCAGCCTTTCGGGTCGTCATGTCAGTCATTTGACATGTGTGGTCTAACCATTGCAACGACCGTTCTGGCAATTCCACAGTCCCCTTCGCTTCTTTGAAGCACTAGGTTCAACGCTGCTCTCGCACTGATCCACCAGTGCGTTTTTCGGCTTGCTGTAGCCTGCCGCAGCCCTGATTGATGGTGTTAGTGGATGTCGTTCTTGGTCATTGTCACAAAACTCACCATGAAGTCTTATTCCAGTTGTAGTATGCCTCCGGGTGTTGTGAAATGTAATCGGTGGTGGGATATCCCACCGGATCGCATGTTAGCTCGCCATCATCATCCTGATAGATTCGGATGTAGTCGAATCGCATCTTGACCGGAAGTTGGGGAATGATTGCATCAAAATTGACGGCAGAAAATCCGTTAGACATGCCGAAGTTGCTGACGATAGCCATAGGCTCCTGCGGCAGGACTCGCTGCCCAACATTGCCGTTGGGGCGGAGGGACTTTCCCTCAATCTTCCAAGTCGGCTGGTCTCCCACAAAGAAGCTTACGTAGCCATCCGCGCCGGGTGTATACTCAAAGGCATATGATTGAAATTGTTTGCCGTTGTACCAGTCAAGATTGAGATTCGTCAAAGAAGAGATGGCTTGCTGGTAGACACCGCCTTGATATGAGTTGATTTGTGTGATAGAGTGGTCATATATTTCTTGGAATTGGGCATCTGGCTGCCACCAGATGTCAAATGGGGCGACCTGAAAACTTTGGGATGCAGATCCGAGAGCACCCAGTTGCCCAGCGGTTCCAACACTGGCCTCTATGACATCAATCTCGGGAGCCGAGCGCGAAATACCAGGACTAGGATGTCCGTCCTCGCCATCGCAAGTACACGCGGGGAGTCTCATGCCAGGAAGATTGTTGAGGCCATCCGTCTGACTCTGGTTGGCGGTGATACCCGCGTCACAGACATCTTCATACGAGTAGGGCCACATGCCATCAGTAGTGGCAGCGTATCCGGGTCTCCCGAGATTGCCGAGCGCCCAGAAACCGGGCCAAAAGCCAACCACGTCGCCGCGACCGGGAAGGGATATAGAAGCCTCCAAATGACCACCTTTGAAGCACAGCTGGTTCCAACTCTGCAACATACCAGACCGATAGTTTAGGCCGTGGTTGGGAAACTTGTCGAACTGGATGGTCATTACACCACCCGTGGTAGTAATGGCATCCGGATCGTACCATTCCAAATCTTGCGTGACGCCGTACCAGAAGTTGACTCCAGAGAAATAAGGATCATCGCCAGGGTAGAAGGTTCGGCCTTCTTCTTCGAATTCATCTGAGAACTGCACCACATGAGCAAA
Organism: Myriangium duriaei CBS 260.36; assembly: GCA_010093895.1. NCBI lineage: Eukaryota > Fungi > Ascomycota > Dothideomycetes > Myriangiales > Myriangiaceae > Myriangium > Myriangium duriaei. The sequence continues at coordinate 1,335,351 of ML996084.1, forward strand.
TATTCAATAGATCCAAAAGTCAGTATTTGTAGACTTACCACTAGTTTCAAAGTGGAGCCTGTCTGTGACTTTTTGGTCATGGCGCTTGACGGAGTGTTGGGATCTATTGGGCCGCCCCGAACGTTCTTGAGAAGTGGGTAGTCAATTGCTATGCATGCCGGGTTGTTCGAGCACGCATCGTTGTTGGGCGCTATCATGCGTCGGACGAAGGTTCTGCGAAAGTCATCAGCAATCAAATCGTCATTTGGGGACGGAGTCAAGACGTACAGGATAGGGTAACCGATAAAAAGCATCGCGATGCCAAGTGTAAGGATCAAGAGACCCCCAAGATTGACTATACCACGCTTGGAGAAGAGCTCAGCACATTTCACGCCCTCTTTGTCGTTTGGATCGGGGTTGTGCAAGTAGTCGTCTTTCTCAACATCCTCGGGATATAGCAGCAGACCAGCAGAGGGCAGGATGTTGTATTTCTCGGAGACGGTCTGAGTGTTCACTCCGTCGTCATCGCTTCCTGCTCTTGAAGGTGCTCTGGAATCGTCGAACGGAGAATGGAAAGGTCCTTGGCGACTATCCCGGCTGCTAGCCGACTCGGAACTCCAACTTGTTCTTCTCGAATCAAGACCGTTCGAGCTTGGTGAGCGTGATGGGGTCTCATCACGGAAGCGACGAGGTCTCGAACGGGAAGGAGGCAGCAGTAACTCCGAAGGGTCTGAAGGCGACATCTGGGTGTGAAGCTGACCTTGCGACGATGGCGATCTCAAGGACCCGGCTCTGCCACCCGTTAAAGAGCGAGAAGAGGGCAGGCGAGCAATGCCATCCGATGAAGACGAGTCGGAGTCCAGAAGGTCACCACCGCTGCCAGAATTGAGTCTGAGACGAGGAGGCGCCGGTTGATGGGAGCCGTCGGAGGTCGACATGATGGATTCTGTACTAGATCGGTGCCGGCTGATTGAGGATAGATATTAGTGCGACAAGAGCGGAGAAAATGTCGCGTTGAGGAGCCTTGACAGACGGGTTGGACAGGAGATCAGAGTGCCCGCCTCGTCCCTCTGTCCAGACTCTGCGATTGAGGTGTAAGAGCTGTCCCTTAACGACACATATGTTTTGCCTGTTGATCGCAATTGCGGGCAAGACAATGTCGAGTCTAAAAAGTGGATGATAACGCTGGAAGGGCTTTTTTGAACGAGCGGACGGGTAGCGTGGACTGGGCCGGCAAGCGCGAGCAGAAACCAAACGGAGCAGAGAAATCTGTGAGACTAAGGCTGCAAGAGTCGTGTAGAGGTAGAGTTGGTACAATGTCGGGTGGATGGGAAGAGCAGAGGGCGATGCAAAAAGATGGGAGTTAGAGGCGGAGTATGGGAGCGTTGCGAGCAGCGAATTAGTGTTGATGGCTAGGACCCCGTCAAAAGAAAAGGGAGGGCGAAATACGAAAGGTACGGGTGGTGACGCCTGAAGAGGGATGGAGGGAGGGCGAAACTTGCACCCGCACACAAAGGGAAGGGCGCCCCCGGGGCTCGAGCGCAGCACCAAGCCCAGAGCGACAATCACATACACACAAGCACAGCATATTCTTGCCTACACCCAGCCCTGTCTCGCGGGCATTCTCTTTGTAAGCTATATTTACAGCCGTTGGCAAGCGGGGTGCATGCGGCAGCACACGGTGGACAAGAATTGTGCGACACATCCTTGGTTCAGTAGCAGGAGACAGACACCAGCACCACACGGGGCCGACAAATCGACGCGGAGCAAGCACGGCCCCGTGGTGGAAGAACCGAAGACCTGCCGGGCGGCTTGCTTGTCATCACATAATGCAACACGGTCGCAAAGAAGCATCTGACATGGATGGCAATGATGCATGCACGTCATGGTTATTATCGATTGATAGATGGTCAGGCGCTCAATGGTCCAGCGTGAGTTGGGAGGATTGCGATGTGGCGTACGGAGTACAGCTCAGGGCGGCGGCTAAGCCCAATCAACCGGCAATGACGGAGTTGAGATCAGCACACGACAGGCACAACTATGTCAGCCGCTCTCTGAATAATCTCTGCCCACGCGTATAGCCCACCCGGTGGCCTGATACGTTGGACAGATGAAGGGGCTCTGTTGTACCATCAGCAATGGGTCACGGACCTGATAATTCCAGAACTCCCAGAAAGGACAGATGCTCACAGTCGAGTTTGGCTCTCGGCACGGTTGATTGGCTTTTTTTTTGTGGCGGCCCCGTTCCTGAGTTTAGCAGGCCAATTGGGCCCTGCTTCCTACTTTCCGTCCTTAACGGGTTGAGATTTTCTGCGCCCTAGTCCGCTGAGGGTCCACCAAATTCCAATTTCCCGCCGCTGTTTCGTGTGAGGGTCGGTTCCCCAGCGCGTGCGGATTTGACGGCGAGGCTGTGTAACCGGCAGCTCTTCCGGTGCCTGCCCTGCTTGCATTCCCGTTCGCTGGCCAATTACTCGGCAGAATGGCACAATCGCCAAATGACGACGCGCAGCTGCTTCTGATTACGGCAATATCCGTTCGACAGGCTAGGTCCAAGCATCTCAAACGCGTGTCGTGAGGCCGAGTTGACATCTGCATTGTGAACTCGTCAAGGTGGTCTCAAGAGCATACCGGATACTGTGGCATAGAATATGTGAGTAACCTTATCGACGTGGCTCTACTTGTTGCGAAGCCATAGTCGCTGATCGCCGTTGATCGCAATATCATGTTTTTCGCCAACACTAAGCAAGCTGAAAAGCGCTGGATGCATTTCTGAGCCGGATTGTCCGCCCCGTCCTCTTGTTTCCGTTTTGCTGGTCCACGAGTGCCGCAAAATCCTTGACACACGATTTGACATTGCTTGTACCAAACTTCGATCTGGGCGTGTATCATCCCAGGCGTTCGGTAATCATGCTACACAGGAGCCTCTCTGGTCTAATGTCGTTGATGGATGTTGTATATATAGAAGCCGATGTCTCTGCTCCCGATCTGCGGGTAGCCGTTATGGTTTCAACGGCCATGCATATCGATTCGACGAATTTACCCAAGCTTACTGTGTGGGTGACTTCCGATGCTCAACAAACATTCGAGCTATTGTTTTTTTTCCCAGTCAACACGGGCAGATGCGATGTCACAAGCTGGCGTGTCGTGCATAGCTCTTTACGTTTACATTCGTTTCAGCATTTCGTCTCATATATCAAGTAGATGCCCGAACGAACCGATCGGATCGATGGGGTGGCTGCGTCCGGCGTCCGTCAGTTCAACCGACACACTCGACCTCGAGGTTCGACCTCGATTCCCAAGCTCACCCTGCCCGCAACAGGTCGCCAACTGGACAGGTGTGGTATCTAGTCTTCCCCTCTCTGCTCAGCTCTCTACTGCTTTGACCTTGACACCGACTACGTTGCCGTCCTTGTCGATGGTCACTAGATAGTACTCAACCCTTGGACCACCGTGCTCCACCCGGAATACCTTGACCACGTGGTTTCCGTCCGAGCACTTTGACACGGCATCAACTACGTCGTCGTATTTGCCCTTGGGGTTGAAATGCTTGATATCGGACGGGACTACCTCGCCGTCATGGCCAATGAGCTTGCCAAAGTTTGCTGCGGAACGTGTCAGATCAGACTTCCTTTCGGTTGGGCAGGTTCCTGCTAGTCTCTTACATTTGCTCAGATCCTTGCCATTGTGCTTCAGTGAGACAGGCTCGAAGGGCTCATCCGTGTCACTCGTGTAATAGGCGTCCAGCTTCTGAAGATGGGATGGGACATTGGTGTCACTGTCGACCGCCTTGGTCGATGCGAACTTGTTGTCCTTGTCCGACTTATCTTTAGAGACACCTGTGTCCTGGTTGGCCTTGTCAAGGAAGTTGGCATAGTCGTCGTCGGTCGACATTGTGGCGCGCTGTGTGGTTTGGAGTCCTGGGAATCGGGATGCGGTAATGGCTGAACGCTGAGTGTATCTCAGGAATTGTCGAGTACAGATCCGAGCTGCGCGCATATACAGGGCACTGGCGTGATGTCACAGCAAGCCTCTTCGGTAGCTTGCGTAAGTCTAAGAGGGGGATAGCCGCGTGACGTTCAATCGTCCTCGGTGGGTTGCCCGCCTGATTTGAAGCCGTGCAAAGTAAACGCAATGACGTAGCTTGGGAAGCTCCGCACCCTGACCCTGAGGAACAAACACTTGGGAGACGTGTGGCCAGCACGTGACGTTCTGGTTCTCGCTGCATGGCCGAAAACCGACCATGCAGCTTCAACTCTAGTGTAAGTTAGTGGACGGTCTCTGCGCAATTCGACAATTAGATCTTGAATCGGATCTCATACATCCTGATCCAATTGCATTTGCCGCATTCAGACGGTGCACAAGTCAATTCTGACGTTGAAATGCCGTAAAAATGCCGTCTTGCATTAAAGACTGCAGACTGTTCAAGAACCTACTAGCTAGGCTAACAGAAGACGCAACTCCATAGAGCTATGTCCTTTCATTGTTTCGGATGCAGCGATTCTCCATAGCCAAAATTGAAGAGCTTGGAGCTCTTCTGGGCGCTTTTCGGGGTGTGGGGTGTAAGCCGCCACCTAGATACGAGCAGAACAGCGTTGTTAGCATGCCTACGGGAGCAGCCTAATAAGCTTTGCATATTGCTTCTAATAATGATACGGATATTATGTTTAATAATGGTACTGGAGGTTTGTTAGCATATACACTCAGTATCTTAATACAGCAGAGATGCCATCCAGTGTATGGTTACGGTGTCCGCCGAAAGGAGGAATGACACCAGCTGGCAGTGTCGCAGACTACCTACCATGATCAGTCATGAGGAAGACTCGATAGATACCAGCGATACCAGCGCGCACCAACTCGGCAGATAAGCGACCGGCATCGGCGGAGAAGCTCGAGTTGCTAGCCAGAAACGGCTAAGACAGCCGCGTCGGAGGTCTCGTCTGGACCTCAACACTGGCTCTCGTCTCGACCTCACCCTATCGTTGGCCAATGATGTGCCCCGGCGAACGCCCCCACGTCCTTCGACCACGCCTTGGCGGGGATCTCGCTGCATCCACCTCCACAGAGGGTTGGCACCCTCCGGTATATAGCTTTCGCGGCCTCCCTGATCAGATAGGTATATCTTTCCCGTGTTTCCCTTGATGCTTCTGCAGGATCGGCATACAACGCCGTCTTGTTCCTGCATATAAGGTCAGTACGCGCGCCCATACCGGTATATTTCACTACCATTTCAACGCCACTGCCATAATGAGGAGACCTAGTCTGTCCGGCTCGGCTGCTGCTGGCGATGATGAGGGAGTGCTTGCCGAGCAAGGTTACAAGCAGGAGCTTGACCGAGGTTGGTCAGTCCTACACAACTTCGGCGTTTCCTTCTCTATTATCGTACGTCCTCTGCATCCTTTTCAACGACGCTATCCTTCTGCTAACCACCACACAAGAGTGTCATTACCGGCATCACCACTCTCTTCCAGTACGGTCTCACGACTGGAGGCCCGGGCGTTATGGCTAGCGGCTGGTTGGTCGTATGCTTCTTCACCTTCTTCGTGGGTCTTGGCATGGCCGAGATCACGTCTGCACATCCAACCTCCGGCGGTCCCTACTTCTGGGCAGCAATGCTTGCACCTAATCACAAGCTGGCTGCCTTGTTTGCTTGGATCACGGGCTGGTTCAACTTCCTCGGCCAGGTCGCCGTCACAACTGGCATTACTTTTGGTTGCGCTGGTCTGATCTCTACTTTGGCCACGGTCAAGTCCGCCTACACGCCTTCTGCTGGAAAGACGATAGGCATCTATGCGGCTCTCCTCATCTCTCACGGATTGGTCAATACTTTTGGTGTGAAGATCCTCAAGTACCTCAATAACTCGTCCATCGTATTTCACAGCCTTGGCGTCTTCTCCTTTGCTGTGGCAGTGGTAGCCAAGGCTCCAACCCATCGCTCTGCCTCCGAGGTATTTGGCTTCTTCTATGATGGTACAGGCGGCTCCAGTGGTGGTGAGGGATGGTCTGTCCGTGCGTCGCCCGCCTATGTCGCCGCCATCGGCTGTCTGATGTCCCAATAGTAAGCTACTCATACCAAACCCTTCCAGACCTGAGTATATATGCTAATAAGCTCCAAGCACTATTACCGGGTACGATGCCAGTGCGCATTTGTCAGAAGAAACTCGCAAAGCTCATTGGGCTGCTCCCATAGGCGTGCTGACATCGCTGTTCTGCTCGTTCTTGTTCGGCTTCTTCCTCATCCTGTGCCTCCTTTTTTCTATCCAAGACTTCGACCGGACCGTCAACAGCACCTATGCGCAGCCAGTTCTGCAAATCCTCATAGATATTTTCGGCGAAGACGGCGCCGTCGTGCTGTTCACCCTCGTCATCCTCTGTGTATGGCACTGCGGCCTGTTTTCCCTTACCTCCAACAGCAGAATGATGTTCGCCTTCTCCCGTGATCGCGGAATCCCGGGATTCTTCCACCACGTCGACGACCGCTTTCACTCCCCGATTCGCACCGTATGGCTTGCTGCTTTCCTCGCCTTTTGCCTTGCCCTTCCCTCGCTTGGATCATCGGTCGCTTTCTCAGCAGCTACGTCGATTGCCACGATTGGACTGTATATCTCATACGGCATTCCTATTCTAGTCGGACTGCTCTGGCCCGCTCACTTCAAGAAAGGCCCGTTCAACCTAGGCATAGCGTCACGGCCTATCGCATTCGTAGCCTGCTGCTGGATTGCCTTCATCACCATTGTATTCTGCTTGCCTGAGCTCAATCCTGTCACTTCACAATCGCTGAACTACACTCCTGTTGCAGTGGGCATTGTTGCGGTCGGTGCGTTCGGGTCCTGGATCTGGGCTCGCACATGGTTCACTGGACCGATCAGGCAGATCGAGGCCGAGGCGGCTGGCGTCGAGATCTCGGATCCTGAGGCGGAGAAGTTGGAGGAGAATCATGCGAAGAAATTGTAGAGAGAGTCTGTATATACCTTTGTCGTGTGCTGTTTATAGTGCAGAGCTTATGTAAATGATACTTTTGTTTCAGCACCCCAACGAGTCCTTTCTTGTACGCGAGTATAAAGACCCATCACTACCGGCAGACCAAAGCAGACTAACAGCCCTGCAAGTCTTCAGGTGATACCAAACGACCACAATAACACCTTCTGAAATGCCATGAAATTCAGGTTTTAGTACCAGGAGTTAGTATCAATCACAATGAAGCAACCACTTTGAAGGCAGACTTAGGAATACTACCAGGAGTGGTTCCTTGATGGGGGTGAGATTATAGACATAAACCACCCACGATACTAGGAAGGACTTGATCTGACATAACCGAAACTGCGAGACCAGACAAATGCCCTCCAAGTCTTTGTGTACTACCAGAATACAGTATCAGGAGCAAAGGTTGGAATGCCACATAGTTCTACATCCGAGGTCAGGACTCAGTATCCAAGGTCATGCAAGACTTGCGCAGAGGCATCGTACGAGTCGTCGACTATGCCAAGTCCAGTCATGAAAAGCGCATACTCTCGTAGAGATATTGTGTCAAGGCTGTAAGAGGTCATGCACATGCAAACTGTGTAGGAGGCAATTTTTAGATCAATGTGAACGCTGCTCAGCATCTATTCAGCCCCCCTTTCATTCCTCGCGACAAGGTAGCAAGGAGTGGCGTGATGTACAAACGCAAAAAAGAAAATCTACAAAGTCTCCTTGAGCAGCTTGTTCATCTTGGCCATCTTGCTAGAGACGCTGAGGTCGATAGTCCTGTCTCCGACCTCGACGATAAGACCGCCCTTGATCTCGGGGTTGACCTGTTCACAATATCAGCATCCATGTCGCCTAGAAGTATACATATCACTATGTCCGACTACGCCTCTCACGGCATAGTTGACAGCAGAGAAGAAAAACTCACCTTAGGCACGACCTTCAGCTTCTTCCCCTGACCCACAAACGCACTCTTTGCAACACTCTGCTCCAACTGCCTCAACACCTTCTGATCTAACGGCGTCGCCGAAGTAATCGTCAACTCCACCTCTCCCTTGTGGGCAGAGATGAGCTTAGCGAACCCATCGCACACACCCTCCAGCAAACCCAGGCGGTTGTTCTCGGCCAGCGTAGAGAAGAAGTTCTTGACGGTGTCAGCGCCGGCGCCGGACGCGCCGCCTGCGGTCTTGAGGAGCTCGGCGACGATGGATTGCTTGTCCTCAGCTGAGAGGGAGGGGGCGTGCAGGATAGCACCGAGCTTGGGGTCTTTCTTCAGGACGGCGGAGGTCGAGTCGAGGATTTTGGCGACAGGGTCGAGGGTGTCGGACTTGGCTGCTGCAGTGTACTAAGGAGGGGAGAGTTAGCTTTGACTGCCTCAATTGGGGTCCAAGGGAGCTGGTGAACAGCTCGAGAGGTAAAAGCGGTGTTCGTGAAGATCGTAGATGGGGCATTGATCACGTACCAGGGCGCTGGCATAGGTGCCGTCGACGCCGAAGAGGGCGACAGGCGGCTTGGAGTTTGCGGCGGCCGGGGCGGCGTAAGTGCGAGTAGCGATCGAGGGGACGAATTGAGCCTTTGAGGCCGACGCGCGAGCAGCGCGGGCGGCGATGCGGGTGGACAGCATGGCGGGAGAAGGTGTGGGGAGTGGAGTGGTGGATTATTCCTTTCGATATCAAAACGCTGCTATTCTTTGAAGTCATGTTGCGGTTGAAGACTTGCACATGGTCCGTGCGGCGAGGTTCAAGTCACGTGAGTGAACTTGGCTACGATTTCTCCCGATGGACCTCAGCATTAATCAGACATCGCCGAATGAAATAGCTGAACCTGGGGGTTATGATCGCAAAGCCCACAATTGGTTAAATAGACGGTCTGTAATGATGGTATGCATTCATGAATCTGTGCTCGACATCTCGCGAACCTTTACCCCACCTGTCTAGGTCTTCCGAATGGACATGATCTCTGTAGTCTCTCCTGAGAGGATGAGCTTGGGAAGACACTCTATTCTTCGTCTTCAAACCCGGCAGCCTCTTCCTGTAGAATGTGCACGTATCCATCAATGGGCCCCTTACCCTCCTCTTCCTCATTTCCGCCATCCTCTCTCCCACCCTCGTTGCCCTCTTCATCCTGGCCCAATTCACCCTCCTCAACCCCCTCCCATCCGCTGGACAAGTCGTCGAGCTCGTCGTCGTCCTCTCCGCCCTGCAGCTTGTCGAGCTCTTCGCGTCCATGTCCGCCCCCTGTCTCGTGGAGCTCTAGCTTTCCCTCATCGTCTCCATCTTCCTCGTCTTCGTACCCGTCAGCCTCGTTTACCCCAGCATTGGAGCCTGACTGCTCATCATCGGCATCTGCTTCGTCTGCCGTATCCCACCCGGTATTCACAGCCGAACCTTTGCCATTGGTGGGCCCGCCTTCGTCGGAGTCGGAGTCTGTCATTTCGCTCGCCAACATTTGATCGATGTCGTCCGTGGACATGAGACGATCAACTTCATCGGCAGTGACGATGCCGATTTCTGCGCTAGTGAGCCCAGCTCTAGCGCCCTGTCTGGATAGGTCACGAATGGCGTTGCGGTAAGCCAGTTTGAGATCGAGAACGGCATAGTGCCGGGCTGTAGCCTCCGCTTCCGCTTGTCCCTTTTCCAGAGGAGTCGCCAGCAACAACTCCGAGTCTTCGTATCGCATCTCGCAAGGAGAAGGGGCAAGCGTATCGCCCCACGACTTGTGCGGCATTTCGCGTCGGACGTCGCCTGACAGAGACGCATGCTTCGGAATCTGCGAGGTAGGGGTCAGTGTGGGGTGTGACGCGTACGACATCGCGCGGGCGTAATTGCTCAGATTGAGTGGCATGTGGTCCCCAGGAGAGTAGCAGGTGCTGTCGCTACTGTGCGCAGCAGTCAAAGTGAAGAAGAATTCGTGGGGTCCTGACAAGGTGAAGTCGTCGTGCCAGTTTCCTTGCATGCCGGAGCCAGTGATAATATCGCTGAAGCTAGAAGCTGGACTGATTGGGGCCAGAGGTGAAGGCGGTGAAGGTGGCGATAGAGAAGCAGGCGATAGAGATGGAGAAGCCTCCTTTTTGACTGCGATGCGGCGAGTGCGGCGAGTGCGGACCGGATCTCTGGATGAACCGAACTTCTTCTTCTTGATCGGAGAACCCTCGTCAGTGATGATTGCAGCTCTCTTCTTGGGTTTGAGTGGAGAGTCGGCTTGAACAGTAGTGTTCCTGTGAGTTATTCTTAGCGGTGATGTCCCAAAGCCCTGCAGGGACCGTATTACCAAACTTCTGAGACCGTGAGGTTTGGGTGGTCGGAGTTCGCTTTGGCGTGAACAGTGCGAACGTGACGGCGCAAAAACCACGGAAACTTCCATTCGTGATGGGCTGCGGCTCCAGTGCAAAAGCCGCAAAAGCGTTCACACTTTTCGATGACGAGTTCCCCTTCGTCGGGCCAATCGTGGGTGTGATCGGGATTTTGACAAGGCATGAGTGACAAGAATGAAGTGATTGATATACGCCGAACGATGGCTCTCAAGACTAGACTGTGGACAGATGCAATGGATGAAAAGCAGAGATGAGAAGGTGAGCGATGTGAAGCAGGTCTGGCTGTTCACATACGAAGAGGGACGAGGGGAAGAGTTTGACGTGGAGAAGAATGAATATTTATGCTGTCCGATATGTCAATGGTACTCAGTGACTGACGGCACGAGCCTGGCTGCGATGCATCGAGAACAAAGGGGCTGACTGCACTAGAAGAATTGTTGTTTCATCATCCTGACACTCTGAGAATACAAGCACATGACGGGGTGGTGTGCATGGCAGGAAGCGGGCGCAAGGATAGACGGTTGAGGTGCATCCTGAAGCCCAGCCAATGGTTGATATCGAGTGATGCCAGCCACTTTTCCCGACAATGGCAGACTCAGCTAGCACCAGTCATCTAGCCAATCACGTCGTGGCGGTAGTAACGGGTTCGTGATAGACAATGCCCACATCACAGCCTTACTGACGCTGCGGGGGGACCAGTAGTCTGCTGCTTATACCCTTGATCTCATTGTGATCGTGGTTCCCTGGCAACCTGGGATGCAAGTGGCTGGTAGTGATGGCATCGTCACAGCTTGCCAAGCACGCCATACATGGCTTGTGGTTTCACGGTGTTCCATCGGGATTAGCGAGAATTTGGAGTAGATGCTTGAGAAGTCTTGACAAGCTGCAAAGAACAAGATAAGGAGATTAATACCACACCAGCCGGTTGTCACATGCAGAGGACCGGACTATGGTGATGTCTGAATTTACCAAAGTTTCACATGACAGTAGCATCACATGTGCAGCGGAAAGCGCCGCACTGTCAAAGCCAAAAGCAATGATTGGACGCGGTAAGATGTACAGCAGGAAATGAAGGGAAGCAGTATGAAAGCAAACGTAGTCTAATCACGGATTTTATACCGCGTGCGGCTCTGCGATCCCCCGCGGCGTTCCATCGACTCGACCCCACGTCTTCTTCCTTCGCCCTCGAGCGTCACGTCTGCCTGCACATCTCCATCGTGACTGCAACTCAAGCTTGTTCCCTGCCTGCAGCACGTGCTTCTTAAATCCCACACCTTCGCCTTGGTCCTTTCCTCTTCTTCTCCCTCATCATAATGTATTGCGCCTACACCGAATTCGCCTAGTTCACCTCCAGCCTATCCCGCATACCCTGGCCCGGTACAACCTCACACCGCGACCAACTCACAGCCACCCTCCAGCAATTGGTCCTCACATGATGGCCAGTCCACGCTCATACACGGCCACCTCCAGCTCGACCCGCCTCCCCTCACCACCTCGCATCGCCGTCCCCAGCCCCATAATTGACTCCGCAGGCCGCCTCACGACCTCCATCCCCTACGCCTTCCCCCACTCCCCCAACAACACCGCCCAAGTTTCCACCTCCGGCAGCCTCGACTGGAAATACTCCTCCCGTCATACCGCACAACAGCTCCTCCCTACGCTCATGCTCGGCCCCACCCGCGTCGCAAAGGATGCCACCTTCCTCCTCTCCAACTCCATAACCCTAACAATCGGTTTCCGCCCCTCAGACGAGCCCTACGCCCGCGCCGCCCACGAAGCCGTCTCCCGTATCTGCGCCGCGCACAACATCGCCTCCCTCTCCATCTCCGCCTCCTCCCACCAAGACCTCATCCACGAGTTTCCGCGAGTCACGCGAGAGATCCAGTCCCACCTCTCTGCTGCGCCGGACCGCGTCGTGCTCCTCCATTGCGAGAATGGCAATGAGCGCTCTGCTTGCGCCGCGGCGGCGTATTTGATATCTGCGCTGCAGGATACGGACCATGTGAGGGCTATGACGCTGGTGCAGAGCCAGCGATTCAGCGCGAACTTTGACGAGGACAGGAAGCGGCTGATGCAGTCATACTGGGATATTGTACAGGCAGAGCGGGCGGTGAAGGGCAGTGTCGGGGGCGCGAAGAGGGCGAGGGCGGAGATGGATGTCGACTCCGGCGCTGACGAGGAGGATGTCGATATGGATGATGTCGAGCGCTTCGGTGGGAGATCATTTGTGCCGTTTGTGGATGCAGCGGGGAGCATAGGGACGGCTTTGGAGGGAGCGCAGCAAACCGCTGCTGGCGCGACACAGTGAGCATCGAGAGCGGTGCATGATTCACATCGATCGGCGAGGATATCAGCATTTTGATTTGAGCGAAATGAGCGAGCATGGCGTCCCCTTTGCTTTTGGCGGATTTTTGATCTTGCTTCGCTGCCTCGAGCACGGCGCACAGCATAGATAATGATAATACCCCAAAGCTAGCAGCATTAATCACTCAGAAGCACAGCATGAGCGTTAGCGTCAGACTTTTGTCGTTTGGCAAGAGCAGAGCATGGCATTTACTTGTATATATAATACTCTTCTTCAGAAAGAAAGCGACAACGACCGCTACGAATCCAATGAAACAACTTTCTCATCCACTACTGCACAGCTTGACAAGCTGATCCGCTACGTTGATGAGATCGTATCTTGCGCTTCGACAGCTTGAAAAGAAGAAAACAATGAGAGATTCAGTATACGAGTACACATGGTCGTCGTCCAGTTCCGCCCTCCTCTTCGAATCAATAAAACTCCACACTGGCGGATTAGGCCCCGTGTGTTCGTGCTTCAGAAACATGCATATTGGTCATCCTTCATCTCTTGCCATTCCATCTCAATTCCCAATACCTCCCCCCCCCCTTTTCAATTCATCGTCCTGGAATCTATCGGCGGCAACTTTGAAGAAATGTCCAGCTTGGTCGTGGATGCTCGAATTCTCCAGTCTGTGAAATCATACTACGAATCAGCCGCGGCAACCGCAGTGGTTGCTGGACCGTTCGATACGCCATTTGCGTGCTGTGGTCCATTTCCATTGGCGGATGCCCCGCCAGGACTGTTGCGCTTACTCTCTCCGCGGACCGAGCTGCGTTTCTCCTCGTCCCCGCTGTCGTCGTAGTCTTCGTCCATATCCATCTTACGAGCTGCCGGCTCGAAGTGTTGAGGTGGCTGGGCCGCAGGCTGAGGCTGTGGCTGCTGGGGTGCTTGAGAAGCTTGGGGTTGAGCCGGTGCTGTCGCTTGTGCTTGTGCCTGCGGTTGGGGCGGTTGTGATTGCTGTCGTGCCTGATTTTGAGGTGGTGGGGGCGCAGGTACGGCATTCGTAGGCGTCGGCGTAGGTTGCTCGCGACGTTCAAACTTCTCAATTGGAGCTCCTGATCGCGGAGACGGCTCTTGGCTGTGCGAAATGGGCGGCAGAGGCTGATGGTGCGCAGCCTCGGACGGGTGATATCCATCATTAGGTGGCAATCGATGTTCGTCCGGCCTTCGACCGTCCAAACCGCCGGGCCCGCGGTGAGGAGAGCTGGGGACCTTATCAGGAGGCGACGGCCTCCGGCTGTTGGCATCCTCTTGCCTCGACCTAGCTTCATCATTGGCATGCCTCTTGGAAGCACTGTCATCTTCCCATTCTCGATGGCGCTTGGGCGGCGCCGTTGACTGTCGCTCTTCTCTTTCGCGAGCGGCCGCCTCGGCAGCGTGCACTGCGGCCTGTGGAGGTGGTGCACCGCCTGTAATACTTGGCAGACCAGGTTGGCCGTGTGGTTGGTACGGTTGCCGGGGATAAGTGCCATTCGGTGACGGCGCGGCACCACTTTCGATAATCGGCCTGACTTCGGGTGCTGGACTGGCGACCCTGCCAGGGCCATAGGGAGGACCAGCGACGTGTGGCGGCGGTGCGGCCATGGTACCAGGGGGCGGCGGTTGCGGTGGATAATTGGGATTGGCAACTCGGCTTGGGGTTTGTGTCTGATGTTGAGGCGGGAGCGGCGGCGGACCAGATTGCTGTGGTCCTGATTGGTACGGAGCGGGCGCGTTGTATGGTACCTTGGGCGAAGGTGACAGTCCACGATGCGACGGAGGCGGAGGGCGTTGCATTTCCTGATACGGTTGGCGAGGAGGCTCTTGCCTGGGAGGGGATGGATGCCTTGCAGGGCCTCCGTGGGGGGGCAAACGGTCTCTGTTCTCGTATGCTCCACCCAAGGACTGGGGCGGCTGTCCAGGTGCTTGAATATCGGCAAGACGTCTGTTGTTCCAGTCTCCAGGCGTGGAAAGAGCCGGCGGAGGAGGACCAGGAGGAGGCTGTTGATTGGGAGCAGCGCCAGGGAATTGAGGGCCTGGAGGAGCGCCGAGCGCACCTGGCTGATAGGCCTGGGGGTGGACATCTTGGGGAAGCGGCGCGGCAGTGGTTGGCATGCCATCCGTGGGCTGTCCCTTGAGGAGTGCGAGCCTGGCTTTGATGTGAATATTGCCAGGATCAAGCTCGGCTGCGCGGTTGTAGGCATCCAGCGCATCATTGGTCTGATTGTTGCATGATTCATACTAGAAATAGTCGTCAGCGCGCCTTCCGTTGATTGGTGCTGCAAATCACTCACCAAAGTTCCAAGGTCGTACCAGACTTCGGAGATGTTGGGATTGAGCCGGATGGCACGAGAGTATGCGTCGAGAGCGTCGCGATACTGGTTAATCTGGTAGTATAGAACTCCGATTGAGCACCAGAACGTAGGATTCCGTCCGTCACGATACACGGCCTGCTGATAGGCTTCATAGGCCTTGGGGTATTTTTGCTGAGACATATAGCAACGACCGAGGAGATACCAGCTTTGAGCATCGGTTTGGTCTTCACAAGTCAGTTTCTTGATTGAGAAGGATTTCACAAATCCCTTGACATACCTGCGTTGACCGACTTCTCGAGGTATTCGATGGCTTGCTCTTGACTACTGAAGCTCGTGCTCTGTTGATGGTGCAGCCAGCCCAGCTGCTGGAGGACCTTGGCATGGTTGGGATCACGGTCTAGGACACGCGCATATGCGGCCTTAGCTGCATCATACTACTAGACGTCAGCTTCGCGCAAAGCAGTATCTTGAACTTCGAAACGTACGTCTTTCTGTTGCTCGTGAACATGACCAATCTGGAACCAGATATCCTCTTCGCTGAGTGGTCGTGGAGGATCCGCAACAATATACTTGAAGCACTGCGAATTCGGTCAGCCCTGCGTTCTGGTTATCACAAATCCAATGTGAGACCGCGTACCTCGAGACTTTGCTGGAATTTCTGTTGCTGTTTGTAAATTATACCCAGCCTGAAGTAGATCTCGTTTGCCTTTTCGAAATTTGGTTCCATTCGCATGACTTGAGAGAATGCTTCTTCCGCGTGCTCAAGGGATCCGTAACGATCATACAAAATACCAATGCCATACCACAACTTTGGTTCCTTTGATCCTGTCAGCTATCGTGTGTACTCGACGTTGAGTATGTGGCAAGCGCACCTTTGGGTTCGGTAGATGGTAAAGAGCCTGCTGGTAAGCTGAATATGCCTTTTGTAGGTCATCCATCATGAGGTAGCAATGGCCTTGATGAAGCTGTCAGCCAATGTCTCGATTGCAGTGTTCGGACTGTATATACCAAGACTACTCCATGTTTCTCCACTCGCGTTGTCTATTCTCAAAATTGCTTGCAGGTATTCAACGGCGGCAGGGAACTGATCTTTCGAGCGCAAGATGCATGAGATGGCGACCATGGCAGGAATGGAGTTCGGATTGAAGTTTAGGGCGCGCTCATAAGCCGAAGTCGCACCCTCAAGCTCGCCCATAAGCTCCGACAAGCTGCCTACAAAGATGTCAGAATGCGCGCATTGTAAAAGGGATTTAGGAGGCTTACCGAGCGACAGCCAGACCTGCTCATTCTGCTGCACAAGATACGCTGAAGGCTTTGCGGCCTGGAGCTGAGGCGGGGGAGGAGCATGGCCATTGGGCTGTGGACGACCCTGTGATAGATGATTGGGATGAATGGGGGCGGTTGGCGAGGCCTGAGCCGCCATGCTCGCTATCTACTCCAGTGGGCGACGCTGAGAGGCTTGGAGTATAGAAATTAATATGATGAAGGATATCGAAACTGTGAGCGTCGCGTGCTGGCAGCCGAGGATGCGGTGGCACGTGGAAGCTGTAACAATAGCTGGGCGAGAGCTAATCGATGTAGATGGTCACGGTGATAGCCGAACAAAACGCCGAGAATGGCAATGTGCAGTGGCGCGCGATGCGGTGTCAACCAGGTGAGATTGACTCGAGCTGCTGCGCTAAGCAGATGACGGCGATGATGAATGCAGGGGCGCAGACAATCGCCGTGGGTGAAGGCGATGGGGGCGAGTGGTATACAAGCTGGGTGCGAGAGGGAAGAAGAGATTCGGAAGAGGAGAAGGGCAGGGGAAGAAGCAAAGCGAGGCACTGGCGCGAAGCACGATGCGGCGCACCCACCCACAAAAAAAGAGGGCGAACGAGAGCGAACGATTCCGTAGGGAAGCGGGCGACACGCTACCTGACGCATCCGTGGACCTTAAAGCAGACAAAAACGGGATCGAATTGCCCGCGGGCGTGGGCGAGCGGGCGTGAGGCAATGTCAACCCTTACCCAGATATCAGACTAGATAGACGACTTCCAGGTTGAGTTTTGGATTCGGTTTTGAGTTGGGGCCCGGTGGGACCCGCTTGGACCCGCTCGGTGCACCGGCGCTAATGCACGCCCACTGCGGCGTGTGCCACACAAGCACCCGCCGCGCAGCCACCCGCCTCTGACGAACGCGACAACGAACACTCCCAAGTCCCGAGCCAAGGGAAAGCAGATCACAGGCACGCTCTCCACACGCGCACAGGTACGCCCTCTTGTACCCCATCCCGCCGGCACGCGCCGCCCAATGCCATTTGCAGTCTCCTCGTAAACACGCTGCAGAGGCATGTGGCCATGACATCGTCGGCCGGACGCATGGATGGATGGTGTCTGTTGACAACGGGTGACCGCTGCCCTCTTCTCGACTCGGACGAACCGTCTGCAACAGTCTTCGATGGAGCGTTCTCAGTGCGCCGCGTGGACCGGTGCGGTACGGTGAAATTTTCCAAACATTCGCACGACCCCCACACGTAGAGAGCGACAAGAGCAATAATAAATCCCTACCGCAGCATGGGTTCCTGTCGTAAGGCATGCAGCATGGCGGAGAAGGAGGGCTGCTCATATCCGACTGTAGCCACTCGGAAATGTGGCAGGTGGAACATGGCTGACGGGCTGATAGCTGACATCCATATCAGGCTGGTGGAGATCTGGCCACGGCCGCCCTGGCCACCCTGCGGCGGGGTGACTCGCTCGAGCATGGGTATTTTCGAAGACCACAGCCTATGTAATTCTGTACAAGCTATGTACAAGCTATCCACAAATTAAATAAGACCGACGTTAGAAAAGCAATTGCCAATGCTCCGGCCAGGAACATCGCCGGAGGTCGTGACTAACTTTAGGCGCCATCGACAGGCTGGGGAGATCCCAGCAGGGGGAGTCCGGCAAAGATGACACTGAGACAGTGGAGGCTCGCCCAGCAAGGCGTGATGCGGGCGGCCTGCAAGCCCCGCGCCAAAACTTGCCCGACGCCGACTAACCGAACGAAGCACGAATAGGGATGCGCAATGACACAAGCGAGGAAGGGGCAGAAACACCAAGCAAGACTTGGAGCGATCGGAGCATTGGCATCTGATTTACCGCATAGACACGTGTATCTGATGTCCGAGGTGGATTGAGGGGTCGAGGCAGGCAGGGCAAGGCAGCCCTTGGGGCCGAGCGACGTTAGCCAGGTCGCGCCGAAATGAATGCGGGAGATGGGTGGCTGTTCGATGGCGGACGATGGCGATGGTCTCGTTAACGGTGCGGCTCACTGGTGCGGTTCAAACTGCTGCAACCCAGCACCGGTTCCTTCGAATATTCGTGATCTCAACTCGGAACCGTCGTTGGCAACGTACGAGAACAACGGGCGTGAGGAAAAATATAATTCCAGTGATTGCAGCCCCGGACTCTGCTACCCCTATCTGTAGATTTGCTCGTACCTCTGCATCCCTGTTGGTCTCATCCGCTACTCATGACTCGAGCTTAGAAAGCCGTCAGTCTCATAGCCCTCTCAGGGCAAATCGGCAGCTTTGCCGCCAGGAGTCTGCCACCTGACGCCCGATGTTCCTTCGCCTCGGCTGGTGATTCTCGATTCGATTTCGGTTGGTATGGTTGTCAGCGTCATGAGATGAGTTGACCGCACGGCGGGGTAAGGATGGAGAAGGTCGGGGTGGTTCCCCATTCTGTGAGGGATCGCCAGAGCTGCGTACGCGCCACGACACAAGCGATCACCACCACCACCAGAGATACCCCAGAACACCTGACATCCATTTGAGGCAATGAAGATCGTCCAACAAGACCTGTCCGAGGTACCGCGCGATTAAGAGAGTGAGCATCCCCGACCCTGACAATTCAGCTCTGCGCTGCTGCCTATCGACTGTTGCCTGTTGCCCGGACTCTCCTTGCATGTGCTACTCCGTCTGCGGTTACTTCTGTGCCGTTCGCGATGGTCCACTCGACCCACCTGGTTCGCATATCGGCCCGCTTCAAGCCACTGAGATCCCAACCATAATCACCATGTTGACGAGTCATGGCCTGGTTTGAGCCTCATTCGAAGACTTTTGCAATCCATATCTACATACCGCACAACAACACATGAAACGCGCTGCACCCGCCCATCATGATGCAGCCAGGACTGCGTCATTGGGTTCTTGTACAATTCTTGTTTCATGCATGATTATCGCCGCATGGTGTCGCCGTAAAAGGCCGATCACGTGTGCTTAGGTGCCGCTATCCTGGGCTGGCAAGGCGGGTGTGCCTGGGGGGTTTGTCGCGGCATGCTTTCCAGGACAAATTCCTTGTGTGCTACTCGTTCTCTGTACCAGTGGGTGGCACAATGCAAGGACAAAGGTAGCACTATGCAAATCACCACCGGATGCCGTGACGCCACTGCACAACAGCCTTGCAAACCCCCCTGAACCGTCCCCTATCGCCAATCTCACCCCCCATCCGTTTCCACAGATTTTCAACGAAGAAGTCGTTGCAACTGATCTGACTCGGCCCATATCCGGCTGCTGTAGCCGATGACAGATTGGGCCTCGCAAGAGCCGCACGTTCACTGCAGTACGGCGCTGCCCAATGTCCAAGTTTTGTCGCATGCGAAACTCGACGACCATCATCGTACATATGGCGAGCTCGTGTTAAATGAAGCGGCGCATTCGCCCCTTACGGATCTGGACGGAATTCATCCGTGCATTAGCAGAAAGCGAGTGCTTGATAACCGTCCCCCGCCGCAATGTCACACCAGTGACATGCATGGGTGACACTGAAGTGGATGTGCCTTCTCGTCTGGTGGCTGGTGGGTCTCATTCGGCGTCTCCTCGGCCTTCCCCGCAAAGCAGGCCCACCACCACGACGGGACGCCTCACTCCTGTTCCTGTGCCTTGCCTGCGATCCGATGGCATGACAGCTGATTCGCAATAATGCCCCAGGAAGTCCACATACATGGCACGGCGCTCAGCTGGTGCTCGCTGGTTCTCAACTCTCAACTCTCGCAAGCTAGCAGCAAATACTGCCGCCGCGACCAAGCCACCTCCCAAGTCGCGTTTGTCGTGTCCGTCATTCACCGTTCTATCGTCAAACGTTGCCATCGTCGCCATTTGTCGTCTGTTCTTTCGGGAACAATGCAGAATTCGCGTACAGGCATATGTCTGTTGCTTCCATGTCTTTTCTTGGCCACTTGTATGGCTGCGACTGACATCTTGATCAGCCTCTGAATGCAAGCCTCGTTTAAGGTAGGTGCTCAGTGGCGCCGCTCGTGGCTGGCTGTGGATAGGGCTGCGGAAGTGTTTCGGGTCCTGGTCGGGATCAAGCTTCTCCGAATGAAGCTGTAGGTTCGCGTAGCCTACGTCCACGTGATCTGATCAAGATGTCCAAATAGACTACATCTTATAGCATTGCCGATAAACACGCTCAACATTACAGGTTAGCTATCCTACCCTTTTCTCGATCAACGATGTTGTATCCGCCCCACTGGTTCGAATAGGACACAATCGACGCAGCAGCTTCCGGCGTCGGCAGCAGCAGCATCAAAGTAGTATGGCTGACGTCACAGCCATGTGTCCGACTCTGTGAACAGGAGCAGCAGTAGGTAAGTTACCAAAGATCAACGCAACCCCTGCTATCTACCCCAATTCTCAAGGCTGGAACAAGGTACTTTCTTCTCTTAAAAGTGACACACTAACCTAGTATTCGCGACCATGCCGCCCTCAGGTCTCGCTATCCTCCTAGGAGCTGGCCCCACCACAGTACGTAACACAGACTCGGCTTCATATCCTTTCCCACTAACCAGAACAGGGAGCCGGCATTGCTCGGATCCTCGCCTCACCTCAGCATGGCAACATGGCAGTCGCCCTTCTCGCGCGCCGTGAAGAGTCCCTCTCGTCCCTCCGCTCAAGCCTCCGATCACAGGTTCCCGAAGCAGTGATCGAGACCTTTGTTAGTGACACTAGTCCCGCATCTCTTACTTCCGCGTTCGAAGAAATCAAGTCCCATCCCTCCTTTGCCAACCTCAAGCTGCGCCTCGCCATCTACTCCATCAAGCATTCCTCCAAGAAGCCCTTCCTCGAGGAAACTCATGAAGCCTTCACCCAGAGCTTGGAGACCTATGTTGGCGGCGCTTTCACTTTCAGCCAGCTTGCGCTGTCCCGCTTCTTCGCAGATCACGGCGACGCGGACCTGGCGTCGGGCGCAGAGAAAAAAGGCACGCTGATCTTCACGGGCACATTGGGAGCGCTGAGATGCAATGCCGAGTTTGCGGCATACGGAGCAGGCAGATCCGGGGTGAGACAGCTGGCTCAATCCCTGGCAAGAGAGATGAGCGCCAAGGGTGTACATGTCGTGCACACGATTGCCAATGGCAGCATCAGGGACGAGAACGGTGAGGAGCAGAAGAGTGGGAAGAAAATGAGCGCAGAGGCTGTAGGAAAGACATACCTCTGGTTGCACGGGCAAGGGCCAGAGCTTTGGACTCATGAGCTGGATATGAGGCCGGCGCAGGAAAAGTTCTAGTGGATCTGAAGGTTGTATGAGTTTATGGAGGTTCGAATGCTACATAAGGTGTCTGGAAGGTGTGCTGCAAGTGGAACGCAATGAGATACCCCTGGTCTCCTCCTTGCTGGGTCTTTGTCATTCATTTCCCACACAGTATGAATACAGCCACAACAAATTTCTACAACTCAAATGATTCTGCATGTCACTCTGAGCACGATCTCGGTAGCAAGATTACGGTCCACTAGTTCATCACGAGCTATACTGGATTACGCTTTATTCGAGATGCGGTACTAGCAGCATGACAATAAGTTTCGATCAACAAAATTCGTACCATCATACCTTGGCTCCAGCAAATCGAATAGGAAGTGACTGACGCACAATCAAGTGACTCAATCGAGGGGAACTTTTGTGAAGCAATAACGACGGGTCTCAGGCGTGCCTGGGTGGCGTGCCTGGGGAGCAGCGAAACGTCCCCAAATTCAGGACTCAAGTACGAAGAAGAGACGAATACTCAGGGTTCGGTCCCTGATATTCCGTCCGCTGTTCTTGTAGTGTCCTGACTCTGGCGAAAACCTCTGCCAGCTTCCTCAACTGCCAGGTCAACAGCTGACCCTCTTGCTCGATCTCATCCATGATACCCTTGTGGTCCCCTAACTCGGTCCTCAGCTCCGTAACCGTCGCCAGACCGACGCCACCGCGACCGACTCGGAAAGCAAGTTCCATCGCATGCAACCGCTTGGTCAGTGCCGTTTGTTTCCCCATCAGACGTTCCCTTCGTCCTCTGTTCGATTTTATAGCAGTACCAAGATCTTTCAGCAAGCAATCAAAGGCCTCCATTGCCCGTGCCTGTGTTCGGGCATCATCGAAAGTCCCCGGTGATATGAAGTCCGGTTTTCCGTCGATTCGGACTCGTTGACAGCTTTTCAGTAGATATTCCAGTGCTTTTACCGACGTCCGTGGCGGGAGCAAAGTAGACTTCTCAAGTCTGCATATTAACATAAGTCTGAAAAGTTAGTAAGCACGCTTCTGCATGATCAAGGAATGGCACAACATACTGCCAGTGTCTGTGACCGTGGTAATCTTCGTGAAACCTGTATCTGTCCAGGCCTTCTTCCTTAATGAAGGCCGTAATTTGTTCGACAGTCAATTCGCTTATTATTGAGCAGTCCTCAAATCCCACAGTACGACTCTTGTGATATTTGATTGGCTTGATTTCCAGCCGTCCTTGAGGATTGTTTCCGTGGGTCGCCATATCGATGCGAAAGGAGGTTTTGTTCCGCAATACTAGCAACATGTAAATAGGGTCGATGCTGTGCTTTGGTGCCTCGATAAGTCGGATCTTCTCGATGCATTTCAAATTCAGCATAAAAGGAAATCGCATTTGACCCCCAGCCTAGCTGGTGGCAGGCTACCAATGGCTGGTCTCAGCAACAGAGGACCCGTTGGACAAATAGAGTAGCTGCTAGAATGAAGAATCAGTGAGGCAGTGTCCACTAGATCAGAAAGTTGATAGATACGACAGCTGGGACATTTTGGCCCTTATGACACCACAATGGGCGAAAGGCTAGTTACACAATGTGTCCTGTTGATCTGTCACACAAGCATTACACAAAATAGCCGTCCGACCAACGAAACAATGAATGCGGTAAAGCGCTTTTGAGAGCCGCGAGACGGGTACGAGCATCAGCCATGGAGTCTGATAGAGCAATCAGTACTGCCACAAGGAGAGCATAGGATAGGTAAATGCACCTATCTTGATGCCATGGAGTTGAGTGGCGTGTGAGATAGTGCGATACCCGCGATGTGGTACACAAAGATCTGCAGTGCTATTGTGAGAGGCATGCGCAGTACAGATGGAAGACCAGCACATGCTACTGCTGAATGTGGTTCGACTCTCAAGCCCGTGTTCTCGATCTCAGTAACTACTTGTAAAATACTGGCACGAGCTTAGGTGAGGAGGAACAGCCCAGTGACGCTGATTTCATCTATTCCGCATACGAGGCTTGTGTCAGAGGCTTTAGTCCTCGCCTTGAATCCGCAATGGAGCTCGACGATTGACTTCTTCGGTTGATCCGTTGCTGCTACCGTAGCTGGCGAGATGGTATCCCGATTCTTCGAGAAGAGCTACTCAAAGCTATCCCATGATTGGTCAGAGCTGGGTCTTCCAGACACATGTCCTTTCCAGATGACCAACACCCGACAACTGCAGGCGCACGCCAAGCAACTAGAAGCTGTAGATTTTGCGCAACAATTGGGGAAGAGCCTTGTAGATGCTATGGAAGTATCCTCGGATGGCTGGGTGCCTCGTGAACGGTGGGAGGGCGTCCAGGCACATCATGCCGAAGCATACAGGCTGACGGTGGAGACCATATCACAGCCAGACTCGGACATGACTGTCGAGGAGCTCAATAGAATATGGCCTTTCGATATCCCTCGCTTGTGAGAGTAAGTAAGAGATGACGACGATAATTGCTTGTCAAAGGAATGAGCCATCGTCAAATATGACACCTTTATGGCACACCACGGCCGCATGCCCGAGATATGTCCTGCCAAGAGATCTGCTGGACGACCGGACCGTCATAGCAATCTGTGAAGTGAGACCCTTCACAGGCTCTCTAAACAAGCCGGCAGAAGGATCCTGATATTGGTTGAGCTAGATCTTCACGACATATACACAACATGTCACCAGATTATGTATGATAAGGAGAGACTGTATTGACATTAAGCGTTAACTATGCAGTGGATCTATGCACTTCGCGTTTCCGACCATGCGTCCATGTGATTTTCCAACCATCAGGGCGATGCCATGTTGTATTTGTTGGTCGTAAGCTAGCTCTGCTGATTGACAGCTTAGCAGAGGTTCAGGGTGAGCTGAGCACCATCGCCGCAGGTCCTAGTGCGGGCATCGGGGGAGTTAACACCGCTGCAGGTGGAGTCGGAGGTGACCAGGCTGAAGCCAAGGTTGGCGAAGGGGTTACCGTCGACAGTGTTGACTGAGTAGTAGAGGGTAGGGGGAACGTCAGAAACGCCCCAGATGAGCTTGGGAGTGTTGGGGCTGTAGTAGTTGGGGTCGAGGGTGACGCCGTAGCTGTTGCCCTGGCCTTTGATGACTTCGTGGTACTGGCCCTGGCCAGCAGCCAACGTGTAAGTCTGAGTGGTCTGGTCGGAGCGGGTGATTGTCAGGTATGCTGGCTGGTTGCATCGGTTGACGACATTAGCGGTGCCGGCAAAGGCAGTGGCCGCGAGGGCGGAGAGGACAGCAAGGGTGATTTGCATTGTAGCGGTGGTGGTAGTCGTGTTGATGTAAGGTGAAGAAGCGTGTTTGGTAGAAGACAGAATGCTTTGTATGCTTGTTGTGTTGAATGAGGAAGTTGCGATGAGAGTGATGAGAGGCACCTACCTGGTGGACGGGCGAGTTTATATACCTTTTTCGAACCACATTGGAGCCTCACGGTCCTGACAACGGTGACATTGGCGAAGGTCCGAATGTGCCGATCGAAGGCGAGGGTTTGAACGAAATGATGAAAACTTTGCAATGAGGTCGTACAGGAATCAGAGCACAGCCGAGCTAGCGAGGGTCAGAGTAAGCATGAGAAGCGGTCATATGCTCTATCGAACGAAGGTTCCCGTATCGCCCAGGCTCCAAGAAGAGATCGCCAATGCCCAAGAGCTGGACTGTGACCGACTGATGCAGCGGCCGTGTCGATAGCCCGGCAGGAATCCATCCTAATCTCCTTCTAGGTACATGGCAGAGCCGCGCTACTGCAATTCGCATAGAGTAGTAGTATGCACTGCAGCAATGCTGCCCCGCACGCTGGACGTCCAGCCGAGACCCGATACGACAGCGGCTGACACGCGGGAATATGACCTGCAATTACACAAACGGCGACACCGGGCACACGCAGGAGCTCAACCTCTTGAGCTGGTGAACAGATGCAAGGCTGTAGTGTGTCAAGGTTTGCCATTCTGACTGAAGGAGTGACGTCGGCTGCCTTCTATTCCTGGAGGACCGTGCAGTGAACGAGGTGTCCCTAGCAGACAGGAAGGTTCGGGGTCTTGGACACCGCCTTGTCACGCGGCGTCAAGACCGACTATGTTGCATTGGCGAGCAGAATACCACGGCAGATCGCGGCCAAAAACGAGGGGTCCGAGACAGGAGCGAAGTCAGTTAGAGCTCTTGACATGCCATACCCTCGTATCTGCTGTTCGACCCCATGACAGCGCTGCGGGGCCAGTGACGCAGGAACAGTTATTGCAGAATACGAGACAAGGTGATCGGCTGGATCCGCGCTGATTTAATACTACATGGGGAGCGGTGCCAAGACTTCCGCCTACCCTTCTCGGCACTGCGCGCCCCCGGAAACTTTAGCCAAACCACCCTGAGCCCTAAAAAAAGTAGGACAGACACATTCCGCTGCAACCTCATCACACAATCACGCACCCGGGCCCGGTGGGTGCTGAACTTCATGGCACGCTTGGTTTGTCCTACACGCACTATCGATGCCCTCGTACGACAGAGCATCAGTCTGATTCCCGAGCGAGGCTGTGTCGTTGTCAGATTCCCTCGGACGAGCTTCCAACGACGGTCAGCACGGCATCTTACTACCGGCTCACCATTGTGTTTCCGCCAGTCACCAGCTCTGCACATCGATGGACTGGCTGCTGTGTCTAGCTCGCCGTTGGATGATGCATTCATTCCGTTTGTGCACGGCCCGTTGACTGGACATACTCCTCCGCTGGACAACACTGCGTTGACAGGATGGCCACACTCACGGAGAGTGCCGGCGAGTGATATCGGGCTGTTTGAGCCAGAATTGGAAATTCATGGCACAGCTTTCGAGAATATTCCAACACAGGAGGGCGCCGATGTCTTGGCAGAGACAACTTCGGAGTTCACAGGACATGGCATGGAGCAAAACGTGAGAGCAGACTGGCAGGCTGATGCTGCTATCGATTCCGTCCATCTACCATCACTGCACCGGCCCAATGCCAGTGTCAACACGCTGAACGACACATTTGGTGAATTGAACCTGGACATTGTGCTGCCGGAGAGGTCAAGGGTCGACCGGAGGAAAGATCGGAAACTTAGACGAGAGAAAGCAAAACAGGAGGCCAAGACGGCTGCTGAGCTTGCTGCTCCTACGCAAGTCGCAAGCCAAGCACGCAAGCCAGTCACAGACACGCCCGATGCTGAAGAAGTCAGTGTAAGGTCAATACTGGACGAGGTGCGAGTTGCAGAGACTGCTCGAAAGGACAGACAGGAGGCCGCCAAGAAACGCAAATTAGAAGCAGCACAAAGAGAGATGAAAATCAAGATGCAACAGCGGAAAGCCGCGAAAGAGCCCTGGCAGGTCCAAAAGGCGGCTATCAAGGACAAGCTGGGGGACCAAACTTGGAATCCCAGGAAACGCATATCACCTGACGCTATTGCTGGAGTCAGATCACTGCATGCCAGCGATCCCAATGTTTATAGCACTCAGAGGCTTGCAGAATACTTCCAGATCTCGCCGGATGCTGTGCGCCGCATTCTCAAGAGCAAATGGCAACCACGCGAGGAGGAGGCAGTCAAACGCAGAGAGCGATGGGAACGACGTGGCGAGAAAAAGTGGACAGAGCTAGCCGCACAGGGCGTCAGACCACCAAAGAAGTGGCGTGAGCGTGGAGTAGGCAAATCCGCCGAGGGTGAGAAGCCAACATGGAGGAAAGGCGAAGGCTCGGTCGGTGCTGGCGGCGGCGAAAGGTGGATAGAGCATCGCTCCCCCGAGGAGCTGTTTGCCCGCGCCGCCGAGGCCCACGCCGCCCAGGCTCCCCATCGTCCTCGAGGCCCTGCCACACGTATGTCGGACAGGTTTTTGTAAAGATATAGTGACTGTACAATATACCAATTCATACTCAATTGCATGAACCAGATGTTGTTGTCTGATCGGGGACTATGCGTGGCTTGGCATTATGTGGGTTATAACCTTAGCCCGACTACTCCGGTACCTCAGGCATCAGACGATCATTATCGTGCAACACACTCAATTCACACAACAGCATTTGCGCACATGGTCCCATGAGCTGCCACGAGGGCCTCGGCGATCACACCTGGCCACTCTTGCGCCATGAGAAGCGCCGCAAAGCTGCCGCCAGGAGCTGTTAAGCTCATCCCTCCATCCCCGCCGCTGCCATGCCCTCCAATCTCCGCACATATGTTCAATGGAAGGACTCGTCTGTCTTCGCCGGTGAGGACATTGAATGTGTTATAACATTCAAGAACGTCGCTCGTACTCCTCAACAGAAAGAGCGAGATGCAGCGCAAGCGAAACAGCGGTCGAGATTCGATCCCCTCCAACCCATACTCGAACGCCAGAGAAATCCCACTTCATCCACTGCATTCACCAAACCCTCCATAGCACGGTTACCTTCCGTCGCCAGCGTTTCTACTGCCGCAAATCGACCAGGTCACCGACAGACACTCTCCCTTGGCGTCGAGCCGAGCACCCCTCCAACTGATCATGCTTTGGCCTCGAGACGCCCAAAGGCTCATGGACGCTCTTTGTCTATATTGTCTATTGGTGCCGAAGGCGGGGCACCAGCAGGAGCTAGGAATAAAATGACGAGTCCGGGAAGTCAAAGAGGCCGTCATGGGAGGTCAGCCAGTCTTCAGATACTCTCGCGTGGATCATCATACGGCAGTCCCAGCATAGGTACGTTTGAATGACTCCTGCGCCACCGTATTGCCAGCTTCTGACCGAACGCAGCCGCGGTCAGTAACCCCAATAGTCCATATTTCGAGCAGGGCGCGAATGGGTCGTCCTCTTTTCCTCGAGCCGACCGTCGAAAGTCTGGCCCAAGGACGGCGCCGACTACACCAGCCTTACCGCAGGAACGTCCGCGTTTCGGGTTGATGTCCCCAGGATTCACGTTCCCAATACAGGATCCTGTACGAGAGGAATCTAAAACTGGCAGCGCAGATTTCACGCCGCCAATCGGCCAAAACGACACAATCAGAAGTAAGAAACAATCCCAGATCCTGTCGCCTGTATCGCCCGGAGACACGACAGGACTTGGTATCACGTCCTTGAGTCCGATGGCGCAAGTGCTTCCCGACAGCAGCGTCAACGGTACCTCCAGAGCGAGCAGCGAGATCTATACCATGAGTAATGTGTCTGAGGAGACCATCGACTCCGAGCTTCCACCACAATCTTCTACAAACTTGATGCTTCGACCCTCGCTGTCGCGGCAGGCCTCGCAGCGTAGACCTCGCAAAGCGGACCTATCTGAGAATCTCATGATGGGCTACATTCAGACCATGGGTCAGTTCAGCGTCGACGGCTCGCTTGTAAATCAGGCTCCTTTTGAGGAAGTGAAAAGGAAGGGAGTTGTCAGCAGTCAAGCCGGCGGTGGCGTTGTGGGTGTCGAAACATCAAAACGTCAAAGTGGACTGCTTGGCGCATTCGGATGGGGCAATATCGGCGAGAGCCTAACCGGACTGCTGGGCATGGATGAGATGAGCAGCATGCGCGAGATGAAGAACGTGGCCAGCATGAAGAATGTGCCTCTACTGAGCACACCACAGTCTATATTATTCGTTGACCTGCGCCTGGGACCAGGCGAGAGTCGGAGCTACACATATCGTTTCAAAATCCCAAAAGGTCTGCCGCCAACGCACAAGGGTCGTGCCATCAAGGTAACCTACAATCTGCGGATAGCTGTTCAACGGCCTGGATCTGCCGAGAGCAAGAACATCAAAAATGTGGAAATACCTTTCCGGGTTCTCGGTAGCGTCAATCGTGAGTACTGGACACCCAATGACCGATACAATATGACTGACAATACCCAGGCGATGGAGAGGTTCTTGGCCACGATCTCATGTCACCATACATACTATTACAAGACACAGCAAGAACCACTACCTTGCCTACCTTCAAAGATCCAGCCCAGTATTTCTCCGTAGAACAGCAAAACAACTACAGCCTCTCCGCCGGATCAATGGACGACTTCCTCCGCTACACAGAGCGACTGATGGAGCAACAGCCCACCGGCGCACCCCTCATCTCACCCACTGCCATGACCCACAACCGGCGCTTCTCCCAAGACGTGCCCCAACCCCAAACAATGAAAGAACGCATCGATCTCGCCATCTTCCGCTCCAATCAGACCCTCTCTTCCGAAGACGTCCCCGCACACTCCACCAACCGCTTCACCATCGCCCGCGCAGGCCACCACGTCGGCGTCCTCACCATCCTCCGCCCCTCCTACCGCCTCGGCGAAACCGTCCACGTCAAAATCGACTTCACGCCCCCTTTGCCGCAGCAGCAGCAGTACACATACCTGGTCACCGTGTCGCTGGAAACAATCGAGAAGATCGACCCTACGCTCGCCCTCCGCTCTCCTGCCTCCGTCGTGCGCGCGACGAGAAAAGTCCACGCCGCAGCCGCCCAGACGGTGCTGTTCGCTCGCCAAGCGGCGGTGGCGCTGGAGATTCCCGCCGCGGCCACGCCGAGCTTCGAGACCAGTGGCGTGCAGCTGGCGTGGCGGTTGAGAGTGGAGTTTACGACGTCATTGTTGCAGGAGGGCGGCACGGCGGGTGAGGAGGAGCAGGAGGAGGGGTTTGATGAGGATGAGGAGGAGGAGCATGGCGGGGATGAGAAGCAGCAACTTACGGCCGGGGGGCGGAGTGCGGCTGGGCAGCTGGGGGAGTATCCGCTGCAGTCGGCGTTGTTGGAGCCGTTGTCGGCGGATGATAGGGGGCTGATTCTTGTCGCGCGCGAGAGGTTGGCTGCTGAGTCGTGGGAGGTCAGTGTGCCTGTCAAAGTGTTTGGGGTGCACGGCGGGGCGGTGGGGGATAGTGGACTTGGTGGGTTGGCGGGGGGAGGGGGAGGGGTGAGTGAGGTCCTTGAAATATAGCGGGGGAAGCATTGTCTCATCATCCAAGGTGAGCAGATAGCACATGCATAAGCTGGAGAACTTCTCGAGAAGCTTGCACAGATAAAAGATGTTCAATTCATTAGCGATCGTATTTATATATAACTCATATACCAACAAGTTCAGCGTGGGCTATAAGGAAACCAGCATCTACTATATATAGGAATCTACGTGTCCATCATCATTCTTGCGCCTCTTTTGGCTAGTGGGAGAATGGTCTCGTGGTATACGTCTCGTTCTCCTCTGGACGGCCCTCGCGCGGCATATCCTGGAACTCCCTCCTGAGGTAGAACGCCATGTCCGCACCCTTGTCGAGCTGCAGCGAGCTCCACCCGTTGCCAAGGAAGGACAACTGATTCTCCGCGCCTGGCTGGTACTCGTACTCATAATCCTCCCAACGGGGGGAGCGCAGTGCTTCTATGCAGTGCAGTGTGCTTCCTGGCCAGAGACCTGTGATTTTATCACCGGTGCGGTACCAGGATCTGCACTGGTCGGAGAAGACGGTGGTGGGGAAGTAGGCGTCGCAGTAAGAAGTGAAGTCGCGGACACGCGCGGGCTTGATGGCCATGGACTTGATGTTTTCCTTTTGCAGCTTGCGGATGCAGCGCACTATGTAGTCGCCCGTATGCTCGATCATGAGCGTCAGGCTGCCGGAGCCGATGGCGGCATTGGGGCCGAGCATGATGAACATGTTAGGAAAGGAGTCGGTAGCGAGGGAGAGGTAGGTTGATGCGCGGGTGGACCAATGTTTGGCGAGGGGGAGGGAGGATAGGCCAGTTACAGGGAAGGGAGGGGCGGAAGAGGTGTGGAAGCCTGTTGCGCCTAGAAGTGTATTAGTGGACAGGCCAGGGCAAATAGTGGAAAAGTGGACATACAAACTAGCACATCGATTTCATACAGACGCCCGTCGGATGTGACAATGCCCTTGGGGTCGATGCGCTGAATTGAGGTGTTGATATACGAAACGTTGTCTTCCACTAAAGCCTCGAGAAAGCCTGGTCCGGGAGTGAGGCGACGACATCCAGGTGCGAAGCTGGGCTTAATCATGTCGAATATCTCCGGCTTCTTAGCGAGACGCTGTTTCATGCTCTCTTCGAAATGAGCAGTAGCGCCCTTCTGCATATCCGTGCCGCGAATTGTGACTGGATGCGCCGCGTTGCCATCAGTTTCGATCTTGCGCCTGAAATCGAGGAAATGCTCCGGGTCTTCACGGAAGCGCTTGCGCTGTTCCTCGGTGAAGTTGAAGGACGTCATGCCTAGTTCGTCTTGGATATTCTGGGCAAAGGGAGGAGAAATCCATGTCCGACCGCGGATGAAGCAGTCCAAGTGTATACCCGCTGTTTTTCTTAAGTTGGGGATAATCTGGATTGCGGAGCTGCCGCTGCCGATGATCCCCACCCGCTTGTTCGTGAAGTCATATCTGTAGCACAATGTCAGTACACGTGACGTTGTATCAGCATGACTTGAACTGACGATTCGTTCCAAGCCGCTGAATGCATCAATTCGCCTTGGAAGCTTTTCAGGCCGTCAATCTCAGGCCAGGCGATGTGGTTGAGATTGCCTCTCGCGCTGATAAGCACGTCCGATGTATCTTCAAAGATCTCGCCATTGGGTCTCCTGATCTTGACATGCCACTTTCCTTCCTGCTGATCATATCGACAGTCCTCGACCGAGTGCTGCAGCTTGACGAAGCGGTCGACGCAGAATTTGCGAGCCGTCTCCTCGATGTACTTGCGGATCTCTGCAGCAGGGGCATACAGTGAGGACCAATTGGGGTTTGGATTGAAGGAATACTGGTAGGAATGAGCTGCAATATGTCAGGCGCAAGACATCAAAGGTGTAGCTGATCTGACTTACAAGGAACGTCGCATGCGCACCCGGGGTATCTGTTCTCGTACCAGGCGCCGCCGACTCCAGCGTTCTTCTCGTATATGACCAGCTCGCAATTCCTGATCTTCTCGGGTATCCTTATACCGCAGTATACCCCACTGTACCCGGCGCCAATGACAATGACCTTGATTGGACGAAAGTTCTCAATTGGTTCGTCGTGGAGATCGAAAGAAGGCTGTAGGCGATGCATGACATTGCGATATCCGTTTGGTAGGTGTGTCTGGTCGTTCTTGAACTCGACGTGAATTGCGTCTAGCTTCGGATCTCGTATATGGTGGAGTGGCTCTGGGATGTTTGGGATGGCCGCCATTGCGACTGCGGGGTGAAGGAAAAAGGATAGGATATGCTGGAGAAAGGGGGGGGAAACAAGACCAAGGGAAGGACGGAACAAGGTAGGGAACAGAAGGGACGACCTACCTACGGTCAAGCCTCGCAATAGGACTTTTATGGGTGCACCACGCGTGATGGGCGGGGATATGGGTAGTATGATTTGTGTTTGCCAGATTCCAGAGCCGACATGAGCACATGGACTGGGTGGGGGGAAACCCGGCCTGCTTGTTCGGGTCACGGTCGCAGTAGCCGGGCGCCTCCCCCCGGGCGGGAGTGCTCTTGAGCGGATGGAAGGCAGCTTGAACAAGAAGGGCTCTCGCAGAGGGGGTCGTATTGGAGTACGGGACGGTACATGCGGCTCTAGTGGGGCCCCAGACGTTGGAGGATCGGTAGTTGGAAACGGATTGGTGGACCGGCGGACGACAAGCGATGTGTGGGGGGATATTTCGGACCAAAGATTCGTCGTCGGGCAGCATCGTGTGTCGGAGATGTCGATGTTTCTGTCATCGCGCCGCCTGTGTCGCGGGCTTATGTGATAGCGCTGCTGTCACTTATAGGCAAGGCGCACGTGGCGGGCGCCGGATATGCGATACAAGCTTCTGTGCATGGGAAGATCTTCCATTTCGATATTGGCAGGCGGGGACAGGGCGGCAGGAGGGACGAGGGACAGGACGGTGGAAAAACCCCCCCAGGTGGTCTCAAGCGATGTCTTGACTCGTGTGTGCTTGTGTGTTTGCCGGATGCGGTCGACGAAGACGCCGATGCTCGGACCGCCGGAATCGCCCCGCGTCTACCACCAAACAGACGCTCAAGGTAAACTCAACCCTGCATGCATCCGGGGGTGCGGTCCGGTCCGAAGCATCATGGTGGTCGCCTAATGCGGAAGTCGCAAAGATTCATGCAAAAAAATGTTCGAGCCATTCACCTCATCATCCCCCACGCCATGGAGTCGGACAGGGAAGAGGCAAATCTCGGGACAATCATCGACGATACTGCCGTCCCAAAGAAGCCAAAGCGCCGCTTCATCGGCCGTCGCGCAGATGCAGCCGCCGCCCAGCCTGTGACCAAGGATCATGGCGGTATCGAGGACAGCAAGGCCATTCAGGGTACGTCAACAACTGAGCTCGCAGTAAGGAAGGGCATCGCCTGACAGCCGGCAGTTGCCTCCCCCAGGCGACCTGCAAGGGCACTGAATCAGGTCCCACAAGATATCCTAAACGACAAAGACATCAACGATGCCATCGCTCTCTTGCCACCCAACTACAACTTCGAGATTCACAAGACCATCCATCGCATAAGGACCAGCGGTGCCACAACGGTCGCTCTGCAGTTTCCCGAAGGTCTACTGCTCTTCTCCACTACCATCTCTGATATTCTTTCACGCTTCTGCCCAGGCATCAGCACCCTCATTATGGGCGATGTCACATACGGCGCATGCTGCATCGATGACTACACTGCCCGCGCTCTAGGTTGCGACATCCTCGTCCACTACGCCCACAGTTGTTTGATTCCTGTCAATGTCACGCAAATTCAGACGCTGTATGTCTTTGTCGACATCAGCATCGATGTCGATCACCTTATCGCCACAATAGAGAGGAATTTCCGAGCCGGATCAAAGATCGCCATGGTTGGTACTATTCAGTTCAATGCCACGCTGCACGGAACCGCGCCGCAGCTGCGTGCAGCTGGGTACGACATTGTCATCCCCCAGATCACACCGCTCAGCAAGGGAGAAATTTTAGGTTGCACAAGCCCCCATCTCACGGAGCAGGACAAGGTTGACGCAATCTTATACCTTGGAGATGGCCGCTTTCACTTGGAGAGTGCGATGATCCACAATCCAACTATACCTGCCTATCGTTATGATCCGTATTCTCGCAGGCTCACGCACGAGACATATGATCATAAAGAAATGCTCTCTTTGCGCCAGGTTGCCATACAGTCGGCTCGTACTGCCCGGAAGTGGGGTCTCATCTTGGGTTCTTTGGGTCGCCAAGGCAATCCGCATACCATGACGTTGATCGAAAATCAGCTTCGCGAAAGAGGCATTCCATTCGTGAATTTGCTTCTCAGTGAAGTTTTTCCTGGAAAGCTGGCCATGATGCCCGAGGTTGAATGTTGGGTCCAGGTCGCATGTCCAAGGCTTAGTATCGATTGGGGCTACGCCTTTCCTCGGCCTCTGTTAACACCATATGAAGCGCTGGTAGCTCTGGATGTACGGCCAGGATGGGATGCCTGCAAATGTGGTAGTAACAAGTCGGAGAACGTCTCAGAAGCAAAGTCGTGTTGTGGTGGAAAGGAATGCAAGGAAGCAAGATACCCCATGGATTACTATGGCAAGGATGGCTTGGGCCGCACGCGTCCGGACACTACCGCCATGATCCATTGATATTTATTTTTTGACGGTAACGACAAAAGCTAGCATGATGAATGGATATATGACCTCCTATAATAAGTGTTGTGTTGTGTTGTGTCGTGATGCGAATGGTCCGTAACCGCCGCGGTATGAGTTGCGGTGGAGCTTGCGGAGAAGGACGCGACTTCACGTGTCGGCCAGCCTCAATGTGCATATTCCAAGGCTCCTTCGAACCAACTACCTAAACCTTGGAGCGCCGCCCCTCATAAGGTCATGAGGTCTGTTCGAGTCGACCTCTACAACAACTGCAGACTGGCGATGAGGATATGACTAGCCTCAATCTCTCGGTCGGCCAAAAAGTCCAACTCAACGATGGCCGCTCCGCTGTCGTACGATTCAAAGGCTCGACCTCGTTCGCTCCCGGAGATTGGGTCGGCGTCGAGCTGGATGACCCCTCCGGCAAGAATGATGGCTCTGTACAAGGTGAAAGATATTTCGATTGCGAGGACAAGCATGGCATGTTCTTGCGAGCAACTGGCATCACCAAGGTCTTGGAGACAGCCAAAGTCACGGCCACAAGGACCGCCGCCCAGAGAAAGAGCATGGCGCCGCCGGTGACAAAATCTAGACCTAGTAGCGTCAGTCTCGCACCCAAGTCAACTGTCCAGAATGGACGCACCCGCGAGAGCATTGCAGCAAGTCCAACACCGTCGCGATCCTCGGCGAATCGTCTTAGTGGCATAAGGGTAGGTCTGCATTCGCCGTAGCTCCGGAGCCATGCTCATACGTAACAGTCACCTCTCACAAGTCCGACCAAGCAACTGAGCTCAGCCAACAGCTCCTCATCTTCGAGAACAAGCACCCCCTCTGCGGTTCGAGGCCCAGCCGCAGTCAAATCTCGCTCAAGTCTAGCGCCAGCCTCGACTCCAGCCAAGCGGACTTCTATTCTAACCTCCACAAGAACAGGCCCGCGTCCATCACTTGCGGGACCGGGATTGAGTACAGCAGCACCTCTTCCTAATCCTCGAGGGGCTCCGGCTACGAAAGATCCACGAAGTCAGCCCAATCGGCGGAGCGATGCTTCGCACGACACCTCATCAAGCAGAGCAAGCACCGAAGAAAGAGATACAGGCTCCGAAGCAATATCCTCTTCTCCCACTCCTAGCAGGGAGAGCCAAACAACGAGCACAGCTGGCGTCAAACATGCTAGACTGGATACACCAGACCAAGACATGAAGCAGGACGACGAACCTCCAAATGGAGACATCGACGCCACACCTAAGCCGATCCGCAAGATACCGCCAGCGCAGTCCGCTGCCAGTAGTCGAAGCTCTTCGCTACAGAGCTCTTCGCTGCAAAGCGCATCACCTGTCTTGAGCTCTGCACCTCAACGAGGTCCGGTGACTTCGCGGTCTGCCGCCAATGCCACTCGAGAGATCGAGGATCTTCAGACCAAGTTGCGACTCCTGGAGAAGAGACGCATGGAGGACAGGGAGAAATTGAAGTCGCTCGAGAGAATTCAGCAGGAACGCGATCGCTTTGAATCCATAATCCAGAAATTGCAACAGAAATATCAGCCTCAACAGCAGGAACTTGCGGAGCTAAAGAAGCAGCTGAAGGAATCCGAAAGTCGATTCCTTGAGATCGAGAACATCCAAGCAGATCATGATGCCGAGCTTGAGAATGCGACTCTGGATCGCGAAATGGCGGAGGAGCAGTACGAAGCTGCAAAATCGGAGCTTACAGCAATGCGGGAAAGGTACGAAGAAATGGAATTCGAGGTTGAGGTCTTGCGGGAAGAGAATCAGGAATTGAGCAAGGAGATGAGTCCGGAAGAGCGGACGAGCCAGGGATGGTTGCAGCTCGAGAGGTCCAATGAGCGATATAGAGAAGCACTGATCCGGTTGCGGGACATCACCCAGGAGCAGGAAGCTGAACTAAAACAGCAGATCAATGCTCTGGAGAAAGACCTCGACCAATTCGCTGGGGTAAACGAAGAGGCCGAATCACTGAAGGTTAGGCTTCTCGAAAGCGAGGCCGCCATCGAGGATCTCAAACAGCAGCTCGAGCTGGCACAAGGCGGCGAGGACATGCTCGAAGAGCTTTCTGAACGCAATATGGCTCTACAGGAGCGCATCGACGACTTAAATGCGACTATCGAAGATCTCGAGAATCTGAAAGAGCTCAACGATGAGCTCGAGGTTAATCACGTCGAGGCCGAGAAACAGATGCAAGAAGAGATTGATTTCAAGGACTCAATTATAAATGAGCAACTGAAACGTTCTCAAGACCAGCAAAAGTCAATCGAAGACTATGAAATGACCGTCGCCAGATTCCGCGAGGCGTTCAGGAATCTGCAGGCAGATCTGGAAGACATGAGAGCCTCAAAGCAGATCACAGATACCGAGGCTGAAGATCTTAACAGCAAGAGTAGGGCACTGATGGACCTCAATATGAAGCTCCAGTCATCCGCGGCCAAGACCCAGATTAAGGCTCTGGACCTTGAACTGCAACGACTAGAGGCCGAAGAAGCTGCACAGCATCTGAGCATCGTCCGGCTCTTCCTTCCTGAATCTTATCAGGCAGATCGAGACTCTGTGTTGGCGTTGTTGAGAATCAAGCGCATCTTGTTCAAGGGTGAGCTTCTTCAAAATGCGGTTCGAGAGCGCGTTGATTCTGGGCGTGGCGAGGAATTATATGCAAGCTGCAGCGTGCTTGATCGGTTGACATGGATCGCTGCCATGTGTCGGCGACTTACCAATGCCATTAATGAGTGCTCTGCTGAGGACTTTGCCAAGTTCGAAGGTGCTCTTTATGAGCTCGAGCCTATCGAACGCACTCTTAACAACTATATCGAAATGGTCAAGAAAGGAGAAGTGGCCGCACAGAAGATGAACCAGGAATTGGAAAGATCGATGGCCGTCATGTCGCACCTGGGAAGTACACTTCTTGCAGAGTCCCCAGCGACGGCGGCCGATGAAATGATCATGGCAGCAAACATGGTACAGAGCCATTTAGAGACCTCTGCTTCTGCCTTAATGCTCACTAGGTCATATGTCGAAGCTCATTCCTCTCCGGTCACACAACAAGCAAATGGACATGCGAGCGAAGACGAAGAGGATGCCGACAGAGTTTCAACGGAGGCAGAGCCGAGCTTCGAACCCTTCTACGAGCGCATTGATTCACTCATCTCTCAAGCACGAGGCGCCAAGGTCCTTGCTAACAAAATCAACAAAGAGCTATCTGAACTCCGAACCAGGCTTCTCGGTCTCCAACCCTCTCACATCCCAGACTTCACCAGCGCCCAGTCCACAGCATCTCAAATCGCCCGCTTCGCCACCAGCGCAGGCGAGAAACTCTCCAACGTCCTCGACCCCACAGGCGACACCAAGCACCTAACCCCGCACCGCGTCGTACCCCTCCTCACTTCAACCGCAACGCAAATCTTCTCCCTCCCTAGTCCAGAAATCTCTCCCCTCTCCACCCTTAACACCCGCCTAACCTCCCTTTCCTCAACCCTGACCACCCTCCACACCCTTTCCACCACCCTCCCCTCAACCCTCGAACTCCCCCCTACCACCCCACCCTGGCACCAACGCTCCGCCGTCCTCAAATCCGCCTCCCTCGCCTCCTCCGCCGCAGAAACGGAAGTCGTGCGTCTGAACGAGCTGCTGGCAGACCGCAACGTGCAGCTCCGCACGCGCGATAGGGAGTTAGACGACCATGCTGTGCGGGTGGAGATGCTGGAGGCGCGGATGCGGGATGCGGCGAAACGCTCGGCGAGGATCGAGGAGTTGGAAGGGGTGGTGAAGGTGGCGAGAGAGGAGGCGGAGAGGTTGAAAGGGGAGATGGAGGGAAGGGTCAAGGAGGTACAGAGGTTGAGGGCGGAGAGGGAGGAGCTTAGGGGTCGGGTTAGGGAGGTTGAGGGACGGGAGAGGAAGGTTGATGATGGGGAGGGAGAGGGTGTGGGAAGGGCGGGGAAGGTAGAGCTTGAAAGGAGGAGGTTGGAGGTGGAGAGGTTGAGAGGGGCGGTGAGGGAGCTAAGGAGGGGGAGGAGGAGGGAGGAGGATGAGGAGGAATGGTTGAGGGAGCCGCTTGGGGTGAGGAAGAATGAGGATGAGAGTGCGGAGCTGAGGAGGGATGTGAGCGATGTGCTGCTTGGGCTGGTGAGGATGACGGCGCAGGCGAAGATGGTGGATCTGAGACTGCCGGAGGGTAAGGAGGATAGGCTTGCTTGGCGGCCTGCGAGGGAGACTGGAGCTTGGATTGTGGGCAGGCAGACGGAGGAGTGGGAGCTGTGGCGGGAGGAGAGCCAGGTCGTCGTCCGGAGGGTGGAAGCTTGGGAACGAAAAGCGAGGTAGTTGATGACCAGAAAAGTGGCTTATGATGGAATTGGATGGATGGACGGTAGATACCCCTGTAAATCGTGCCTTTTGCCGCATTTTGACGACGCTCAACAGGTGGAAAACTGGGGATTTGAACTGAATGCTGTGAAATGTGAAAGATTATTATTTTCATCTTGCCTCGTCCTATCTCGCCGTCTTCTCCGCCTCGATCTGGTTCCGCAGATCCTCCAGCACCTTCTCCCTCTTCCTCAAATGCTGCTCCAATCCATCCACCTGCTCCTTCACCATCGCAATCTCCTCCTCGACCCCTCTCAGACTCTGTCCTATCTTAGCTTGCCCCTCACCTCTTTCCAAGTCCCGCAGCTGCTGCCGCTTGTAGTCCAATAACTGCTCCAGCTCCCTCTTCACCAGTGCAGGCTTGCTCTCGTCCTTCCTCCCACCACGGTCCCGCCGCTTCTGCGCCGCCGACTCAACGCGGCCCATCTTCTCCTCCAGCTCGCGCAGCTGTTTCCGCAGCCGCACCTGCTCCCACTCCTCGTCCGTGCGAGTAGAGGAGAAATCCGTCCCTTTAGGCCGATTGCCAGCGCGGTCGCCCACACCCAGCCGCGACAGGTAAGCATCGCCGAACTTCGTCTTGCGGCCAGTAAGAGTGTCGTCATCGCGACGGGCGCCCCAGCGATCGGCGGCAGATTTTTGCTGCTGTTGTTGTGAGGTGGAGTCGAGGTTGTAGTCGATCTTGCCCTGCTCGAAGGTGGCGCGCAGGCTTGCGGGGACGGAGCGCGGGATCCGGAAGCCTTCGTGGCGGTTGTTGAGGATGTGTAGGAAGGCGAGAGTGGCGTCTTTGCCGATGCCGGCTTCGGAGCGCGGATTGACTAAGTTCCAGGCTGAGCGAACATCGGTGTCTGGCACGTCGAGGCTGTCATATAGAGGCGAGAGGCTTTCGAAGCTTATACTGCCATCGCGTGGGTCTTTGTTGGCTGCGTAGATCTCTTCGTACTTGCTCTTGTCTGACGGCGCCATGTACCAGTCGAAACCATCTTTGAGGTTGTATCCGTCGTCGTCGTAGTCATCTACCTGCTCGAATTGTGGAGCCCGACCGGTGAGGGCTTTGTTGGCTTGGATCAGGTAGGCTTTGGATTCGGGAACCAGCCAGTCGGGAAGGGTCTGGGGGACGTCCATGTATTCCTGCCGCTGGCTTTAGCACTGTTATATACCATATACTCAATAGACGAGCACATACACCGTTGACGAGGTCGAATATCAGCCGCATTGCGACGCAGAACTCTTCGAAGTCTAACCGTCCGTCATTGTCGACATCTGCCAGGTCCCACACCTTCTCGAGCTGGTCGTCACGAAGCTGGCTGTTCTTGAGGACTGTCGCCGCTTGATTTCCATCCAGATGTGTGCCGCCGTTTGACAGTGAGCTGAAGATGTCCCAGTAGCGGTCTATCTCCCACTGCTCTATGCGCTTGGTCGCCATGGTGCGGCGTGCCAGGGAAAGACTCGCTGGAAGACAAGCGGTGAGTGATCAAGTCCTCAGGTGATGATTTCCGGGGAAGTCGCTGGGTTCGTCAGAATTTCAGATCGCAATTGAGCTGTGTGATCGATGTAGCATGTTAGAGCTCGTGGGGGAGATTGATGGCCTGACGTCGCTCTGCCGGCTGTCCTGTGACC
The DNA here is from genome assembly GCA_010093895.1 of Myriangium duriaei CBS 260.36. NCBI lineage: Eukaryota > Fungi > Ascomycota > Dothideomycetes > Myriangiales > Myriangiaceae > Myriangium > Myriangium duriaei. The sequence continues at coordinate 1,376,268 of ML996084.1, forward strand.
GATGGCTGCAGGTCTTGGCGCGGACGACGACCATCGTCCGGCTCGAAAGATGCCGGCGGACTGAGGCAATATTTTTTGACAATATATAGCTTAATGAGATGCGAGCCTGCTTCATGAGATCTGACCGCGAGGCAGAATGACTCGTTGAGCCAATCATTGGTTGTGTTTGGAATGATACCATGATTGGATTGCGTGTTGATGAGACACTCTAGATTTCACATCCACCCGTCTGCCACAGGACCCGTCTCGATCACCAATATAAGTAGCTACGCCGCCGCTCCTATCTTTTTCCCCGTCTTATTTTAGTTTAAATTCTATGGTGGTTTTATTTCTTTCTCTTCAAATTCACCTGGATTTTCGAAGTGAACTAAGCATTGTAGGAGTACTAGTCTTCATTGGCAAAGGATTATTTTCATACATGCCATCCAAGAGACGAAATTGATGTCTGATTGGCTGTACTTCCTCGGATCGAATCTGTAGGCAGAATCGGGCAATGTTGCTGTGCCGTGCTTGGCTGTGTTCACGCGACTAGCTCGGAGCCACGATTGGAGGGAACTGATCGCGTAAGTGGGGCAGATTGATTCAGGACGGGAGCACGACAGAGATATGATTAGAAGCTCCGAGCGGAGACGGTGCAGAGTTCACAGATTCTAGCACCATGTCATCTCATAGCAGAACACTGTCCGGCGGAGCAACTCGTCCTGGCTAAGAGTCAGAACGACCAGACAAAAATCAAGAGTCGCGTTGGTACTTACGCCACGATCATTTTCAAACATGACCTTGTCCATGACTGTTTCCATGATCTTGGTGACATGAAGACCACGCTCTTTAGCAACCTCGAAGAATGCAAGATCCTTTTCCAGCAGCCAGGGCCGGTAGGGGGTGAAGAATACCAGGGCTCTGGCATCCTTGGATCTTCGCATAGTCTCAGTGACGGTGCGGGCCAAGTCCTCGTGCGCGAAGTGATTGAACAGGAGATCGGCAAGTATGAGCAGGTCGAACCCCGGCGGATCGCGACCGGAAACGTGTGACATGACGCGACTTGTGTCAGCCCCCCATGTCAGACCGTATGCGTGGATGTCGGCATCTGGCTGGAGCTCCTTGCAGGCGCGCACGTTGATGCTAAGGTTCTCGATCAGATCCGAATCCTGGTAGTCGGTGACGACCACAGTGGTGGCGCCATTCAAGGCAGCTGTCAGACTGGGCAGACCCGCCGCGGCACCAAGCTCAAGCACCGTCTTTCCTCGGACAAGCGAATCTGCGTTTTTCTCCATGTACGCCGAGACTGTCTTGCCGGCGTTCCATAGGTAGTGACCCTGTGGCGAACGAGTCAGATTTGCCATTGGGACATAAAAAGGGTTGTTCTTAGCGTCGTACCCACAGCGGGCTCTGGCCTACCAGCCGGAGCGGCAGTTCACGACCATCCAGGAACTGGTGGGTCTGCGATGTCGCAGGCTTGGGCTTCTCATAAAAATCATCAGGCTCGTTGAACATGTCAGCAGCGACAGCGTCGCCGTCCTCCGAGTCCGACATTGTGTTGTATGGGTATGCAGACGTGCAATGTGAGTCTTGGCTGGTAGATGTCAGGCATCTAATTCTCTGTGCCTATTTTTCTGCCTGCCTATCAGAAAATATCCGGGTCGCGGTCTGGCCTGAGGCGGACGTTATTGGCACATGTCGGGCAGCACACGGACACCAGATCGGCAGGGCACACCCGGTACCGAGTATCGAGCATGGCAGATTGGTGGTGCTGGCCTAGCGCCCGATTTAGGGCCGACTGGGCGAGGCCCGACTCGTGCTAGCGGCGGGCGCGCCCCGGACCCTGTGACCGTGCAGCAGCAGTAGACACGAGGCTTCCCGATTACAGTCGTGACCACAAAGCATGCTATAGGACTCTTCGGCCTCGTTTTTTGCTCATTGCAACCCAGGCAGGGCTGAGACAGAAAGCGTGAAACGCAGCAAATCTCGCTCTCTGCACCGCCGCCACGTGACAGCCGCCGTCTTGCGAAAAATGGCAGTGCGCCCGGAGAATTTGCGCCCGCACCTGCCATTTGGCGACGCTTTCCGGATTCGTCGGAACTTGCTCACCTCCTCGCCTTGAACCTCCAAACTTCGGCACCGCTGGACATCTCTCGCCCTCATTCTTGACCTCGATCATCCAACCTTCCAACTTCCCTGCTCATCCTCTCAATCCGTCGCGCAGCTGCGTACAGTCACAGTTACACCGTCCGAGCCCCAGCCAATCTCCGCGCCTCGCCTGCACCTCGAAACGCCTGCCACGCTGCCCCTCGCATCTCACCCCGCCGTCTGTGCTCTCGCCGACCGCCACAACCTCGTGGCATCTCGGTGTCTTGGTCTCTTGGGCTCGCCTTTTGCATACGGCAATCGCCAGCTCCTTTCTCGGCTATCCATGTCAGCTTAAGTGCTCAAATTCACTCGCAAATCCGCTGGTCTGCCACCGGCTGCCCTTTGCAATATCCAAACGTAACCATCAATATATGCACAAATGGCTGGCCCTGCTTCAGCGGCACCGCTAGCCAGCAAACCCGTTCCGCCTAAGGATCTGATCAACCTACGTAACCCCAAGAACGGCGAGGTCTATAGATTCTCATGGTGCGCATCACCCCTGGGGCTCTCCCTTGTCACCACTATCCCGAGTTGCGAAAGTCTTGGCTGCTGACACCTAATATAGCAAGACATGTATCGACGGCCATCGCGCCCCGCTGTGCGACCCGAACAAGCACTACGGCAAAGTCGTGTTCAGGCGTCCCAACCCCGGACGTCCTGCGAGACAATGTGGCCATCCCAAGCAGGCCCAATGCGATTGCTTGGCCAAGCGTACCTTGTGCTGCAAGCTGACGGATGATGAGTGGGAGCAAGTCCGCGAAGGCAAAGTCGTCACCGTCACCATGTACGACAGCCTTGATGATCTTAATCACTCGGCTCTGGAGGCGCAACCACCTCAGCCGATGGCTTTCCCAACCTTGCCACAACGCGGACCGATCATGTACCATCCGTACTCCAATGTGCGAATGCAGATGATGGGTATTGGCGGGCCTCAAGGTAACGTGGACCCGCCCAACGATCCGTTTGACTGGAATGGTATGGCACCGAGAAGGATGCCCGCCAATTCGGCCGCCACCCGCTCTCGCCGCCAAGGCTCCAACCCGAGCTCATTGCATCAATCTGCTCCCACTTCGGGGCCCACCGACCACCTGGATCAATTGCACACCTTCCAGGCCAACCCGCAGCCTCTGGAGGACCTCCATCGCACCGCTCAGCATGCTCAATTTGGCCAGTTTCAGGTGGACATGCCTAACTCGATGGAGATGCACTCCCGCCGACCTGCATTCGGAAGACTGGACACTAGGACTCCTCTGGCCACTCCAGGCCCGCCCAGCGAGGTTTCTACCCCAATCGAGAACAGTGCTGTTGCGTTACACCGTCAGCTGTCCATCCATCAGGAGCTTTCACAGCTCAGTCCAGCCATGCAGGAGTGCTACTTGCGGAACTCCTCCCCCATAGACGCTATGAGCTTCAGCCCATCCGTTGCCATGAGCCCCGTGTCCGACATGGACATTGGGATGGGCGGACTAGAAGTCCCCACGCCGCCGCCCACGCAGTCATGCTGCTCTCGCAGCCCAAGGCCTCCCCGGCAGGTGACTCAGCGGGTGATAGGACAATGGCCTATGCCGCCCGCCGATCCCAGATCGCAATTTCCATGCCCCAACTGCGCCTCGACAATGTGCACTTGCTCCAACTGCCCTTCGACTATGCAGAGCCTGTCTGGAGGCGGCGCCTGGGCACAAGCTTGCGGCCGGCAAGGTCATCTGGACAACCCGTTTCCCCCGGCGTTTAGTGCGCAGCTCTTACAAAATGGACATGCATCGGAAGGTGATGGTCATGTAATGGATGATGTCGAAAAATTTGCTCTTAGTCCTACTGAAGCAAAACTTCCTGTTCACCTCATGGCCGACCACGTTACTGAAGAAAAGATTCCCATCCACCTCATGGCCGGCCACGGCCCCAACGGACACGGGATCACTACCACATCAGTCAGTAACCCCGATTTGACCGCTGATGCTACTGTCAATCCATCAATGCTGCAATACCAAGGAGGGGACCATGGTATGCATTGGTCTGGTTTCTAGGCTGGCAGTCTGTTACATCGACACACGAATACACGATACGGATTTCACTTACGGATAAAGGCGTTCACGGTATTTAAATTGGTTCAAGGACACATTCTTTCTACGGCAACAAGCGAGAGGCGTCGGATCGGGAGGAGCATAAATATACTGGCTGGGGCTACAGCACTTAAACGCGTCCTCGGCCATTTTCAGACGAAATCACGATCTCATTCACGATCAAGGCGTTTAAATTCATCTGTTGCTATCCTTTGAAAGGATAAGGGAAAAAGTCCTTGTACCAAATATGGAGTGGCCAAACATTGGTCAACTTATCACGAGATTTCTTTCGCACAGTGTCTTCTTACTTTAAAAATTTCAGGGTCTAGATGGACTGGGATCCAGACTAGACGAATCAGTTTTTGACAAACAGATTGCTTACTTTCATGGCCAATAATTGCAAGACTAGATGCCCTCATTCTAATGGAGAGGGGCCATCGGCCGGTCAATCGAACATGCTTCACAGATGAGACAAAATCCCGGAAAAAAAAAGACAACGCAATTCCGCTTCGGAGGTTCTGGACTACCAGATAGACGAATGCAATCATTATTAATACTTCGAGGCTACAGGTGCAAACTTTGTGAAATTTGGGCCGAGAATTTGTGCTTTATGCAATAAGTTTGCGTGCGTTTGATCCACTTGCTACTTAAAAAAGGCCCAGGTCTTTGACGGACCTAAACTTCATGTTCTGCTCTGCTCACAACCGGGAAGAACCACGATCAAGTCGCAGAGCAAGAAACCAACCAGCCAGGTACGTGACTGATGAGAACATATAGAGTACTGACCCCGCACTGTGCGACGATATTCATCCCTCGCGAGGATTCCGAACCTCGGTGCTTGTTTTCCCAAATGTTAGTCAACAACTGCCAGACAAGGATAATGCACGTCCTGACACAATAGAGCTTGGTGTGATCCTGTTCCAGCAATGTTACTTCTTCGACAGCCCCGCCCTTCACGATTCGCACTACACCACCTGCTCGAGTGCGATCGTTCGAATCAAGCAGATCAAGACTTTCAGCACATTCGCGGCAAAACTCTTTTGATAAGATAAAAAATTGTGGATGTCTATGTATGTACACTTATGCGTCTGCTGTTTAATCATACAATCCTCCTTTTGATGGTCTACATTCTGCGACTAAGCAGGGGCGGCAGTTCCATATGGAACTCCTTTGATGCTCTCGATATCAACGTAGCCAAACTTCTCACCCGTCTTGTCACTGCCCATCATCTCGCCCCACTTCTTCATATCTTGCATGAAACCTTTCTCGTTCTCCTCGTTGCTAAGGTCGATAGGCTCCTGGTCTTTGCCCAACTGGCGAATCTGAGTTCCTGCAGCGACATTGGTCAAGCCAAAGTCCGAGTCGTCGAGCCTTAACTTGATTGCACCCTTGACTTTGCCGCCCAGGATATCAGCAGGTAGGTGTGGTTCCTGGCATGCCGGTCGTGCGAGACCGACGCCGTCGACAACATCGAGAGCCTTGACCATAGCGCCAGCCGTCTTGAAGCCTCCGGTGACGTAGGTCTTAGTCTGCTTGAGCACCGGCGCAATCTGTTCGGCGAACTCAAGGAAGAAAGCCTCGCGCTTCTTGGTGCTGTCACGCTTGTGCTTGAATGCGAGGTTCTCATATGTCCCTCCGGAGAGCTCAACGAAGTCGAATTTGTTGGTCTCGAGCATGGAGCAGAGCTTCTTGGCATCATCAGGCGAGAAGCCCTGGTCCTGGAACTCGACACTGTTCAGCTTGATTCCGACAATGAAGTTGGACGATACCCGTGTGCGGACAGCCTTTGCGATCTCGATAATGATTCTTGCACGATTCTCAAGCGAACCGCCCCACTTGTCTGTGCGGCGGTTGGTGGTAGGCGACAGGAACTGAGCCAGCAGATATCCGTGTGCACCGTGGAGTTCAATACCGTCATAGCCGGCCTTCTCAAGGAACTCGGCCGCGTGCGCGAAGCCGTCAATGACACGCTGAATCTCGTCCTCGCTTGCGGCATGAGGCTTGTTAAAGGTCATGCCCATTATGTTGCCTTCGAGTTGAACGTCTGAGGCTGACACAGGGTCGGACTGGATGTTGGAAGCGCATTGCCTACCAGGGTGGCTGACTTGGCCGACGATGAGAGAACCATGAGCCTTGCTTGCCTTGGCAAGTTTGCGGAATGCCTCGAAACGATCGCCGTCGAAGCCGGAGGTCCGGGGGATGATGGGGTTGCCGGCAGCCTCCAACTGGTCGAACTCGATCATGATGTTGCCGGTCAAGATCAAGCCATACTGACCCTCGCCCCAACGCTTGTACACGTTGATGAGGTTGTCTGAAGGCACACCCCGAGCATCGAGGTTCTTTGGGTCCCATGATGAAAGACGCTCCGTCATGGCGGCTTTGAGGAAGCGGTTGGATGCAGTCTTTCCGCTGAAAGGGAAGGAGAGGTCTTTGCCCAGGGGCGCGGCCGAGACACCCTCGGAGTCGTAGCGGACTGAACCTGTAGGAGACATGGTGTATGGTGGTGGTGGTGGTGGTGGTGGAATGTTCAAAGAAGAATAGGATGGATGACTATAGCTCACATCAAGGAAAAGAACGGCTCGACGGAATATATAAAGAAACGGGCATTCCTGCGACGACAACTTACGTCAAAAGCAGGAGACATATTTCCTCTACCTCGGAAGCCGGAGATGTGATATTGTAAGCCCCTGCAGACCGTCATCGAAGGATAAGGACGCTTAGAAATCGAGGAGAAAAGGTAAATTGCATCATCCGTCAACAATGAATTCTGCCGGATCAATGGGCGGGTGGTGAAAGTCAATTGGGAGGTGGCAAGGGATATTGAAATCCTACGTCACGACAGCTGATCAATTGGCTCGCGTGGCATTTGCTTGTGCTGCTCGATCCCGTACGCCACGTCCGAAGAGCCGCGATCGTGAGACCCTGTCCATTTCGTGCATCGCCTCGGCTCGTCCCGGGTCGCCGTCCACGGGCCTTACGGCAGTTTCCATCTTATTTCGACCTCAACTCTCCCATATTCCACGATATACTGCAGCTCGTGATTGAACTGTGAGGAGAGTCTCGACCTTGATCAGGATCATGGAATTTCCCCTTTCAGAAGAGAAGAGCGACATCCAGAGGATCGGATGGCATAAATGCCTATGAGTGCCTATGAGTGCCTATTACTATGGCTATGTCACGTTCGAGGCAAGTGCCCTTTCATGGCCGTAATATCTAATGGCTCCTTCCTCTTCCTTTCACGGCCAATAGACGTTACCTTCTCTTCCTCAATTGGCCACAAACACGTAGGTATTTTTGCCATTGAACCATTCCATGTTTTCCTCAGTATCAGATCCACTGCATCCGATATCAGCACAGCAATCGTTATCGTGGCAGCCATGTTCTTGTTTCCTCTTGGCATCGCCGGTGTTATGCTGCCCATAAAAGAAACAGCTCATAAGACTGCAGCCCCTGCTGTGCAATTTACAAAGCAGAATCAGACTCATCAGCTAGAACTTTTTGCGCAGCCAAGTCAGACTGAACCCGATCGAATCCAGACCGCAGCCTCACACCTCAAGGCAGCTAAAGAGAATCTACCAATAGTCCACAGACCTTCCGCGGATTCGGCAATCGACAGGCATACTGAGAATATCGATTATCTCCCCATCTCCGGCCCTCGATTCGTGAACAGGCCGCATGGCAGACCACTTTCGGCCATCATCGAGCAACGTTCAATTGCCTCTCTGCGGTCAAAGTGCTCCGCCAGATTCGGCTCTTTTCACCCTAAAACCATGCAGTCCACTCCTGAGAATACTTCAATTCAAGTTCGCTCCTATCACAAAAGAAGTAGCAAGGTCTTTGTTAGTCGACATTTACGAGCAGCCACAAGAGGACATCACCTATTGGGGTCTAAGTCTACCAGCAGCTCGGATTTTTCATTCTCTCCAAAGCAAGAGACTCCGCCAGATCCCTTCGATTGTTCAACGTCACATTCGCCCGAGTTTTCCCGTCCACGATCCTGCTCCCGAAGGCACAAGTTATTCAGACAGCTTACACAACTGCCGCGGCTGAAGCGGGCGCTTTCGGCCTAGAAGTTCCGATCACGCAAGCCTGGGGCTCAGGAACCAACAGCTTTCGGATTCAATAACACCAGTAGGCAAGCATTGAACCCAAGCAACAATCTTACGACTAGGAACAATGGTACCCAGCTGTCTGATGAAGAGAACCCATCATTATCCCCCGCACAGCGCTCTCTAAAAGCCCTCAAAGACCGTCCGCTTTCCACGGTCGAGCTCCAAGCCCGACGCATCATCGTCCCGCCGGCCTCCCGCGCCAGACTCGTCGCTATCACTCCCCGCAGCCGCAGCCGCAGCCGCAGCCACCGCAGATCGAACACAGATTCAGTCAGAACAATCGATTTAATCCATCGCTTCCCGGCACCGCCATCCGTGTCAAGATCACAAGACCGCGGACGGAGTCCAAACGACATCGCCAGCCCTGCGCCCCGAAGAGCGGCACGCCTGCCTGTATTGGCTCTGGAAGATAAGATGGCCAGAACGAATCGCAGACCGAACAGTTCAGACATCGGTCGTGAGCGGGCATACCATAGTCCTGTCAAAGGCGATGCGATCGCACGGCCTCCCGCTCGTATGGGGTCAGACGTCCATATCTGGCCTGACGTTCTTACCCCACGAACGATTACCAGGCCCCACTCGTCCCGGCTTCTGCAGTTCCCGTCAATCGCCGCAATAGCCAGGGGGAATGGTCGTGCCGATGTACAAGTCTCCAACAACAGCCCGCTTCCAGATGACCATGGTACAGTGTCTCAGGAACAAGACATCATTTCTCCGCCGCCAAAGGGAAAGAGCAGGTCTGGAGTGCGGCGTCTGCTCTCAGCTGCGAAGTCAAGGATGGGCTTGGTTGAGGATGAGGCAAAAGGTCGTTGTTGGCTCAGACGAAGAGAGGATTGAGATGGGACGCCGAAACGACGAGGCGCATTCAATAGAGTGTTGTTGGGGCGGATATAGATCGGGCTATAGCTTGGGACTTCCGCTACCACAGGGGAGACTTAAAGCGGAAGAGAGCATTTGAATATCGAGATTGGACGGGACTTGCGGACTGTGTTGTCATCACTGGTTGGATACAAGGGTATCCTATAGGTGAAGCAGGAAATAGCCCGCGGCAGATTGAACGTGTATGAAGGAACGATTTCCCAATCATCACTGTACATTCATTCTGGATACTTTTCGTCCACAATTCTCGTGATATAATCAAAACCCTCACCAGCGCCATCGCCAGCCCAAAGTAGCGACGCACTAAAATTCCAAAACTTCTTCCCTCCAATGACCCGTATCCATCGCGCAGCCGACCCGACAAACAAAGTGGCTAAGTCAACTTGAGTTAAGTATATACACGTATCGCCTGCGTCCCCGCGCCTGCCTCGTTCCCGTCATCGGTCATCCGAAGACTTTGTGTTCAAACGAGCACCTCGGCGCCACCAGCTCCAGCACCAAGCGCCGGCGTCCCCTGCTCCCCCTCCTCCAACTCCGCACAAATATCCACCAACAGGCCCTCGACCTCGTCATCCCTCACCCCGAGCGCCCCAGCAATCAACCGCCTATAATCCGCCTGCCTCTCCCCCAAACCCGCAAGCGCCTGATTCCTCACCACCTCCTTGACCAACTGCCGTCGCGCAGCCTGCATCTCCCCAATCCGATGCAGCAACTCGTCCCTTCCCCCCTCTCCCACGTCAGCAGACGAGGGCCGGTCCATCTCCTCCCTTACCAGCCCGTCCAGTTCGCGTTGCTGTGTGGCTTCCCGCCGGCCCTCGGCTTCTCCGACTAGGCTGTCCAGCCGTTGGCCCTGCTGCGCGTCGTGGGCGTCGTCCGCGTCACTGCGCACGATCAAGTCCCGCACGCCCCGCTTCAGGCCGTCGATTTCTTCGCGGCGGCCGCGGACGACGCGCTCTAGCTCGGCCACTTCGGTGTCCTTTTCCGAGATCTCGGCGTCGTAGGAGGCTGCTAGCTTGGCGGACTTGGTCTGGAGGAGGGGAAAGATTTGCGTTGTGAGGAAGGTGGCTGCTTCGGAGGTGGGGGGGTGTTGTTCGGGGGGGAAGAGAGAGGGGGAGGAGTTGAGGAGGGGATTGTTGTTGGCGGCGGCGGATGGGCGGATGCCGTTGAGGAAGGAGGTGGACATTGAGTGGTCGAGTTGGAAGGGGGATGAGGAGAGTTGGCGGTGGCGGCCGTCACGGCGGCGGTGATTGAGTTGCACGATTAGCTCGTCGGCGGTCTCGCCTGCGTCGTTGGGGATGTCGACTGCGGCGTTGCGCCCGATGAGGCCGCGGACGCACTTGCGGGCGCCGTTGCGCGCGGCGATGGTGATGGCTGTGTCGCCGGAGCGGTCTTGAATGTTGAGAATCTTTTCGACCTCCATGGGCGAGAAGATCTCGGACATGCGGTTCAGGATGGCGTCGAGGTAGTAGCGGGCGCATGCGTACTTCGATTTCGACGAAGTGGTTCCGGCGATGTGGTGGAAGACCGTGCTGCCGAACCATTCGGTGAAAGCGACGGTCTGAATCAGCCATCCTGCGATCTTCTCCATCGTCTGCTTGTCGAAGCTGTTGGTGAAAATGACTGCGCGCATCAGGGGCGTCTCGCCAGATTTGCTGAGACAATCGATGCTTGCGCCGCGACTAATGAGATCACGGACCACAGTCGTATCGCCCATGGCCGCCGCCCAGTGAAGCGCAGTGTGACCTTTGTCATCAATCGGTCGGTCGAGATTGATACCATGGGGAGGTGTTGGTGGAGGGTGAAAAGGATCTGACTCGGATTCTTGCAGCATAAAGTAATCGAGCAGCTCTTCAGCCCACAGCTGATGCTGCTCATCCTGGGGAGTTATAACATCCTCCATACGTTTGCGCTTGCGTGAGTTGGTGTATTGCGACATGTCAGCATAGTCATCATTATATGCATCTGAAGCCAGAGTGGCGTTGTCGGGGGTTTCGGAATCGTGAAATTGCTGCTCGTATTCTTCAGGAATATGATTGAGCGCTGTGGTGATTGTGAGTGCCAGAATTGAATGGCAATACCAATGATGATCATACCTTGCACTCTCTTCGGCGCAACTGGTGGCCTGGGAGCTCTTGGTTTGCTGGATGCGATCGAATGTTTTGGCGCAGGAGGGGGAGTTCGGTCGCCTGGTACAAAGTCCAGAATGGCGATAAGTTTCTCGAGAACGCCATGCTTCTCAGCCAGCAATCGTCCATCTGGCAAGGGGATCCATGTACCTTGGAGACGGTGTCAGCGAGGCCATGCGAGGCAAGGACGGAACGAGCGACCGACCTTGGTATTTGCCATATCCACCCTGTACCTTCTCGTGCACTCCTTTCTGAACCTCGCGCTCAAGAATTCTTGTCCGTGCAGGCTTGTCAAAGTCTGCGACTTTCAAGATATGTGTCGCATTGATCCAGTCATCGGACCGGCGGCGCATGACATGGTTGCCCTCCACGAAGCATTCGTACACAGGGACCTGGCGAGGATGTCAGTATCGCATTCAGGACAATGATAGGAGGACTCGAGGCGCACGTTGCTGTAAGTCGCAGAGAAGATCTTGCCTTCCTCCTGCTGCTGCGGAGCCATGGTGGCTGAAGGACCAATCGACTGCCAGGGAGGCTTCTAAGCGGTATGTAGGATGGTAGACGAACCCAGGAGAGGGGAGATGGGGCGGCGCAAAGGGGTGTTCGGGTATCAGAGTGCTTCGACGTTATTTGAGGTCAAGGACATCCAATGGAAAGTAGCAGCGCACGGTCGTCCCAAGTGCGTTCGCGAGAACCATGTGGCAGCCCGATACGTCCGGTAGCTCTGCAGGTGGATGTCGAAGCCGAGTCGAGCGCGTACGCGGGTTGAAATTGGGGACGACGCGTCGTGGCACGAGGGACGGACGTCGGTGCCCAAGTCCGCACGTCCTATAGTCACGTGATGATTGAGTTTCTTGATTGGTGGTCTTGGCATGCGACCGGCCGACTGCATGTCACTCCTCGTCCCCGATCCATTTGCTGTGGATCGTGCAATTGCTCGTCAACACCACCAACATGACTGTCACAGAAACGATAAAAGAGGCCGTCGGGCTCGGCTCTACCTCAGGTCAGCAGATCCTGCTTGCTCATCCCAAATGCGCCGCCGACTGACAGCTCATCAGCGACTCGCGAGGAGATGTCCGCTGCCAAACTTCCAATTCAATACAGAGATTCTTGCGCCCACCTGTTGATCCCGCTCAATCGATGCCGTTATGAGACGTATTACCTGCCATGGAAGTGCGAGGTCGGTGGCCGGATTCTCATCGATCAATATGCGGCTAGCCGCTAACCTCGATCGCAGAACGAGCGCCATTCATACGAGAAATGCCAATATGAAGAATTCAAGAAACGAGTGGCGAAGATGGACGAATTGAGGGCACAGAAGGATGGTGCCAGGAGTAATTGATAGAGGAGTTTCCACGGAGAATCGTTGTTCAAAGCACCTCCTTGATTCATGCACAGCAAAGCATCATTTGGAATGGGATACTACCTCGAAGAATAAATCGTCAAAATCCCCTATTCGATCTGAGCATCACCGAAAGTTTGTCGTTCCGCTTCTCTGGGTCATTATGTCCTCGAAACGACCGCAAGAGCCTCTCCGAAATGCAAATGCAACGCTCGACCCTGTCCATCTCCGGAATGCGAATAGCAGGAAAGTACTAGTCTCTTCATGGCAATTTCGCTTTTGCCCCCCTAATCCTTGCTAACGGTGGTAACCATCTCGTTTGTCCGTTGCGCCACGCCATAATCAGCCCCCTCCGCCGACAGCTGCAGTCTCGGTCTCAAGTCACCTCGCCTTGACATATGCTTCCGTAACGTCAGACCTTCATTCTACCTTTCGTTCTTGGTTAGTGACTGCCTCGCTAAACACCAGATTCCTCCTTGTCGCTTTACCCTTAAGCACACTTGTTGCTGTCGGTATCTTTGCCTTCCTCCGCCGTTTCCCAGCCATCTTCATCGGCGGCGACGTTTTCCCCTTCATTCATGTCGAGTGTGGTATCTCTGCCTCTGGCTTCGCTGGTCTGATCATCCTTGTCGTCAAGCTCGATAGCTGTACTTATATTTCCACCAGTCTCCGTGCTTCGATCTTCGTTACCTTCCATGTTGATCTTGCCATTCTCATATGTCCCGCTCCCGTAACCGTCGATGTCCATATCATCAGCGAGGGTCAGATCGATTACAGATCCCGATACGCCTCTGCGGGAGGCTCTCACATTGTCCAATCCTGGTGGTGTTGGAAGGGTTGCAATGGGTCCTGGTGAATTCCCAGGTGTGCTTGCGTCTTCCACAAAAGGGTTCACTGGCTTTTCGACCTGCGATCTGGAGCCACCGGACTTACAACCAACGTCACTACCAGCTGCCGCAACCCTCTGAGGATGGTCTGGTGCAACGATCGTAGATAAGTTGGTTTGATCGCTTTCCGCACCTTGCACAGCTTGATAGCTGGACATTTCACCAGCAAAAGTGCCAGCGTCGGCTTCTTCCAATTCAGGTGGCAGTGTAACCATGGCCCCTTGCGGCTCACCTTCTGCAGGGATTCTCCAGATGAAAAACTTCTTCTCAAATTCCTCCCACTGCTCATCCGTTAGCCTTTTCTGCGAAGAGTTGTGTCTGGCTCCTCCCTGAGCGTGCAGAGTCGCAGGGTCAATGAAGATCTTGGTGGAGCCTTCCGCATCTGAAGCTTTCGGCTTTGCACGCCTACATGCCGTCGTTCTGTCCTCCCATTTGACCCCGGTCCTGGATTCGAATTCGATTCGGAATTTGCGAAGCGCGGTGGAGAAAGAAGCCCCGACCGGTACAAGGAGATTTTTTAGCTCCTTGCCACTTCGTATATCCTTCATGACAGAAAGAGTGGCGTAGGTATTCGGGTGAGCATTGCTCTCGAATATTTGAAGCCGAAGCTGTTGGGTCTGGTTGATCGCCTGAAATACTTTGACTAGGAGAAGATCGTACACAAATCCGGTCTCGTCCGTGTAGTGGTGATGATCGCCTATGAATGTCAATCCTGCGCCAGCGATGCACACAGTAGCACAGACTTACTGCTGAGAAGGTAGCGCTTCGCCGTGGAAGCCGACTTTGTGAATGGATCCGGCGAATCAGATCTTGAAGATGGTGTTCGGCTGAACGGTTTCTGCCTCTTGCTTGTGGATGCGTATTTGGCTGTCTCGTCGGAAAGGGCCTGGGCATACTTGCTCCTGTGTCTTTTACCCAAAGTTGACGGCATCAGACTGGACTTGGATGTATTCTCACTCTTTGATTTTCCCTTCATGCTTGCTCTCGCTTGCTTGCGCCAGTTTTTTTCGGTTGCAATACCTTTGGGCACCTTCCGCTTGCTTTGCAAGGCATCATCAATCCAAGCCTGGGTGACTATACCGATATCCTTGCGCTCAAGAGCTTCCTTGACTATATAGATGTCAATTCGTGCTTGATTAGCGTGACTGCATCATAAAGAATGGACTCACCGGTGGCCGGCTGAGATACCCATGCGTTTTTGGCAACTACAAGGTGAGTAAGGTCCGAGACAAGTGAGTTAGCGAAACGTCCTCCAGCAGTTTCAATCCACTGTCTGTACTGTGCGGCTGAGCGGTTCTCCTCAAAGTAACCCACGACTGCAATTACAAATCCCTTGAGATGAGTGGACATGTTGAGTGACTGCAAATGCCGTGTTTGAGTTGTGATTTCGATTTCGACTTCGACTTCGACACAAAAGCAATAAATGAGTCGACCAGATGCTGATTCACTTACCAGAAGATCAAATAGAAAATGAAAGCAGCAAGTGGGAAGATGAAGTAATAGATGCGGCACATGTTCCGCTATGTGAGAGTACTTGGTGAAGTGGGACAACGGGTGAGAATATGAAGAGGGTGAACCAGGATTAGTGAACAGATGTGTCTATGAGGGTGAGTATCGGAGCGGTGAGTGGAGAGAACAATGGCGAACGTGGAACAGCTGAATCGAGTAAAGTGGAAGCAATAAAGTGGAGGCCTAGAATATAGAGAAGCTAGAAAGCAGAGGTAATGTGAAATGCTTACAGCTGATAATAAAATCGGCCAGTCCCGCTTGTGCTCATTTCACATGTACTGGCCTGAGTGATGCGTTTCTATTCAATCAACGGACAAAAATGCGAAGTGGTGCAAACGAGAACTCAGTAAGGCCACGAGGTCAGGCTGCTTATCTATGCGGGTATCTATTTTGTGCTGGATAAAAGGAAAGGGGCTCGCGCGCCCGGTCTATTTCATGAAGACATTGAGTTGTGCGAATATAAAACCCTGCACTTTCATCATGAAGCAGATTTGACAGCTTCAACAAATTTCTTGATCTTGTGAATGCTCTGTTGCCCACTTTCTTCAACACCGCTGCTGACATCCAGGATGGCGACCTGGTGTATCACTTGTTCCAGTCCCGCCACTGTCGAAGGTATATTGTCTGGGTTCAAGCCACCAGCCAGCATGACTTGTAAGTCGGGTGTCTGACGGAGAAGAGAGACCACTTTCGTCAGATCAACCTTCTCACCTGAACCGCCCACACCAGAGTCGACGAGGGGCAAAGCATGGTAACCACGGGAGGACAAACCTGGGTCGCCCACATGGAACGCCCGTATGACAGGGACTGGTATGATGGAAGCCCATTCGATGGGTTCGCTACCGTGCAGCTGCACAATGTCGAGATCAAGTAACTGGCATTGTTCCAGTATGTACTCTAGAGGCTGGTTCTGGAAGACGCCGACAAGCAAGGCGCGATTGAGTCTGCGCAAAAGCCTGGACGAAGTGAATTGGAAGAACGACTGTGGCAAGATTCCAGTCTCGCCAGAATGGTGCTTGTGGTGCGAGGACCGGTAGGTGTTGTGGACGACATCAGAGATTGATTGAGCTACGTCTGGCTGGACGAATCGGGAGCGTCCTTTGACGAGAATGATGCCTACCAGGTCTGCTCCCGCATCGATCGCAGCCTTGGCAGCCTCAGGACTGCGGGTGCCGCAGATCTTCACGAGTGGTTTTGATTTGGCCTGTTTCTTTGCATCCTCTGTCTTCCCACCTAGCAGCTCGGCAATGAAAACGGCAGTATCTCGGGCTCTCATAAGAGCTTCGCCGACCAAAACAGCACCGACACCGTTCTGGAGGTAGGGCTTGACATCAGAAGGGCCAGAAATTCCGCTCAAAGCACAGACTATGGTTTCCTTGGGTACCATACTCATCAGCCGGCTTGTTGTCTCCATGTCCACTTCGAAATTTGTCAGGTTTCGGTTGTTGACACCGATGACCTTCGAACCGAGCTTGACAGCAGTCTCCATTTCATCAACCGTGTTTACCTCGACCAGGGGTTCCATGCCAAGGGATTGCGAGTACTTGTATAGTCGTGTCAGTGTCTCGAGGTCGAGCATTTTGACGATCAACAGGACCGTGTCCGCTCCAGCAAGCCGTGCCTCGAGAATTTGATATTCGTCGAATACAAATTCCTTGCGTAGTATAGCCGGCCGATGGGGCATGCCGTTCAGAGCCTGACGAACATACTTCAAGTCCTCCAGGCTACCCTTGAACCACTCGGGTTCGGTCAAGACCGAGATGACACTCGCACCTGCTTGTGCGTATGTCCTCGCTTGGGAGGGTGCACACGCGGAGATAGCAATGACGCCTTTCGACGGTGAAGCACGCTTGATCTCAGCCATGAGTGAAAGCGGATATGGCGACTGCCTCAACCGATCCGGGAAGCTGATCAGTGGGGGGGACAAATCCAAATCGTATGCTTTCTGTAAATCCTCAGGTCTCTGAGAAGGAACCAGTTTTTGAGCGGCGACAGCAATCCGTCGATGGACATAGATACGTTCGAGAATCGACGTCGTCTTGTCGATAGGTGCAACACCGTTAGTGGGCGTGGCTGACTTGGAGTAGCTCTGACGGTGTTTCTCGCTTTCGCTCCAGGTGCCACCCTGCATCAGCAAAAAATTCTTGATCATCATGCGACCTTCAGCTGTGAGGATGCTTTCCGGGTGAAATTGAACTCCTTCTATGGTGTACTCCCGATGGCGTACACCCATGATGACACCTTTGCCACCGTCTGGGCCCACAGCAATCCAGGAGGAGACCTCAAGGCATTCAGGCAATGTTGGGTGGGTGCCCGCCAAGGAATGGTACCTCGTGACAGGAAGGTCTTGTGGTAGCCCAGCATACACACCTCTGGAGTCGTGTCTGAGAGGCGAGGTCTTGCCGTGGAGAATCTCTCCAGTTTGCTCCACCTGTCCACCAAATACGGAGAACACACATTGTCTGGCATGAGTTAGTGCTTGATTCTGATCGCTGTGGATTTGGCACTCTTGACTTACTCTCCCATGCATACCCCAAGGATGGGCACCTTGCCTGCAAAATGACGGATAGCATCCTTGCTGATGCCGGAATCGGTCTCTGGATGGCCAGGCCCAGGACTGATGACTAGCTGTGAAGGTTGCAGCTTGATCAGTTTCTCCAGCGTGATTTCGTCATTACGGAATACAGTGACGTTTGCTCCCTCCAAGACCAGGTATTGATAAACATTCCAGGTGAAAGAATCGTAGTTATCAATCAAGATCAGGTTGGCCGCGGTCGATAGCGGCGCTGCGGGGGACGGTTGGTGTGGAGAGTAGTCGATAAGTTCCGGATCGGGCATATTGGCGGACTGATCAGTGCTCCGCTGTACAAGTCAAAGAATGTTAGGATATTTGATTGTCAAAAAGGATGAAGGTGAAGAGTCAACAAATATATTGTGGCGGGGAATGTGTCACAGACCTGGTGTCACAGACAGCGCAACCGTAGTCGGCCCAAAAAATTTACGGGGTTTCGGACAGAATTGCCGACTTCACGTCGAGCCATCAAACCAGCGCGCGCAGCTGTCCGACTTTCGCATGCTTGATTCCTGCCACTCGCGATATACTCGCATTTCATTCTGAGTTCTTCTGGTATTGCGCCGGAGAATGATGCTTGGGTCATTCTGCGTTATTCAATTGAGCCGGTAGCATGGCGCCTTCGCACGAAGGAAGCTATTACCTTCCCCCACTCGACCAATGCCTTCAAAGCCGCCAGCTTTCAATGTATGTAGGCCTGAACGCGACCATCACGAGCGACTAACATTGGCTCTAGATCATGGCGGAGCATCTATACCTCTCTGAGCGACCCATCCTGCATCGCGACAAAACCGGCGATTGATCGCGCACTCAAAGACGACACATTCCGGACGCTGTTGACGAGTCCATGGACAGCTTTCTCCAAGCCCACTCCAGACACTAAATCCCAGTTCGAGACGCGCACTGCTGCCATCAACGTTCCAACACATAGCAATGGCCACTATGACATTTCCGAGCTCAGGGCAGATGCGCTGTGGCTGGCGAAAGAGACAGCAGTGGACGAGGTGACGGCTCTGAGAACGGTCATCTTGGAATGGCAGCAGAGGACAGACCAGGCTTTGCTATCCAACTGGTACGAGGAGGAAGTTTCAAATCTCCAAGCTTGCGCAGCGGCGCCTGGCATTCAAGCCATTCAAGAACTCGTTTCACTACATGGTGGTTCATTGCCTGCGGATGAAGTTCCTGACGCCCAAAAATCAGAGCCGTCCAGAAGGAGGTTGATATTTTCGTTCCATCTGCAAGAGCGGGAATACTTCTACAAGGCTGTTGAAACGGTTGCTGGTATCGCACAAAGGGCCGACTTGCAACTTGCGCGCTCAGCTCTGCCTCCATCGCTGATCATCTCGCAAGAAGTGCGTCACGTCGCAGAGTCAATGTGGAAGTCGCAACGAGACTCATCCAGCCAAAATTCCTCCTCTGGCTCGTTCGAACATATTGTCGGTATTGTTCGGGAGTTGCTGGAAATCGGAGGGGACCCGCAAAGATGGCCAGATTCTGCGAAAACGGACGACTCTATGGCTACGACTTACACAAAGGCCCTGTTGGAGCAGCTCCTTAGCAATCTTCGGCTCCTCTACAGTCATGTCATGGCTACTAGGCTTCAAAGCTCAAATACTTCTGATATCCGGTTGTGGTATGGACTGATGGACGACTTCGGCTTCCTCAACGCGATAGTGCATCTTAATCCGGACCTTGTCTTGGTCAATCAGTCGATACACACCATGACTGCCATGATTTCAACAGAAATACTGCGTATTACTCCTACGACGGCGTACATCCGGGCGAAATTTGCTTCGCAAAGTGAATTACTATACCCTGATTTGCCACAATCCAAGTATATCGAGGACGAAGATTGCGTTCGCCATATCACAGGATGCTTGTTGGGCGCAGCAAGCCACGATATTGACCATGCCAGTCCAGCTGTTCTTGCCTGGAGTGTGATTTGCCACACACTGCGCATCACGCTTCAATCGGAAGATGATGACAATCTTGGTTCGTCCCGAAGGAACTCGTTACGAGACTCGGGAACCAAACTCTCTAAAGCTGAGATCCTACTGAAGGCTATTACCGACGTAGTGGATGATCGAGATGCAATTCAAGAAATGGGCTTCGCTGCTGTAAAGCAGATGAAAGTCTTCGATGTTCTACAAAATATGCTTAACGCTATCTCTACAATCTTTAAATTGCCAAGCGACGCTCACACTGCCATCAGCTCCAAAATAACCGCCTTTGACGTTGCGCGCCATGCTATTCCAGTCATTGGCTACGGTGAAGAGGTGATAGGCGTTCTGTTGGAAACAATGACCCATAGGACGCCTTTCGCCTCAAGCACAACCCCAGCTAGCACAATCTCAAGTTGGCCACAACAACCCGCTCAAACTCTTCGTGAAGACCAGGACCTCTTCGGGCACGATCTGATGAATTTGGTTGTCTCACGCTATCCCTTCGAGCTCCCAGAATTCCTGCTGTCTCTCGGCGCTATCGCCAGAAGCACTGCGTACGTGGACGAGGAAGGCTCAATGATTGCTCGGCTACTCGACAATCTGACGACATTTACCACCGCTTTGCCACGTGATTTCCTGGCTTATGAGCTCTTGCAAGATGACGACATGATAAACCGCATTCAATTACTACAAGCGATTCCATTTCTGGCACCATTCGGCCGACAACAACCCCTTTCCACGATGTCAGGAAGCATGGGTACCGCATTATCACGAGTCGCCGAACAGTACTCGATACCAGAGGGTTCGATTGGCAAGGTTTTGAACGAGTCCAGACCACTTGTTGTCAGCTGGGATTTCCCACATTCTGGCTTGGAATACCTTGGAGCCTTGCTTTCGACCTTGAGTCCCAATGCGTCATTAGCAGATGCTCGGACCGCTACCAACATTGAGCATTCAACCGCCGCAGACCTCGTCAATTTATTCAATGCTATGCTCATCGGGCATCTCTCATCAAAGGACCCCAATGCGGCCAAGAGTCTTCTTGAAAAGCTTAGCAGTGGTCTCGGCCGGAGCGACGATATCATTCGAGTCGTTTTCGATATATTTGAAGATCAACTGCAAGATCACCTGGCTCAGCCTGGCACTGAAGGTTCAATCATGCTTTTGACACGGATTATCGAATTCGCTCGCATTCTGCTGGAAATTCATCCGGAGAGAGTTTGGTCTATGCTGTCCAAAACCAGACTACTACCCATGGACGATAGTCCTGGTGCTCTCGCTGCGATCGTCGGCGCTACGGAGATACCAACGGGACAATTCAGATTCCTGGATGCTTGTGTATCTCTCTTCCGGTCATTGATCGAAGACTGCACCAGTCGAGCTGTTTCACGAAGTGGTGTCGGTACAAAGGCATTGGCGCGGTTCGAGGAGCAGGCTGTAGGATCCGGAAGGACTCCTGAGAAGACGATGAGCTCGCTACTGTTCAATTTCAGCCGGGTTGTGATAGATGTGCTGCAGAGTCAAGCGAGCTGGCGCTTTGCCAATTCTTCTGAGAGACACAATATCAACTGCTGCATATTAAATTCTTTGGATGAGCTGCTTATCCTTGCACATGGGACACAAGCGAAGGATGACAGCCCAAACAGGCTGTTCCACTACTTTCAGGCCGCGTCGGCTAATATTGCAAGCATATATCTGTCGGACTCGACATCCGAGATACCCGTTCAGGCACTGCTAGACATCTTCGTGAATGCCCTTGCCGGACTTTCAGCCCTTCCAGACATAAGGGACAACTACGAACTCGTTGCGTCTGCAGTCCAGGCGATCAAGTTCAGCAGCTCATTAATGAGGACGGGGATGATGCAGAATCGTCCAGGTACTACCTTTAGAAAACATCTCTACAAAGCCCTACCACTGCTTGCAAGGCTCTACGTTGCACAGGAAGCGCTTAAGCCTCATGTTGCCGAGCTTTTGACTTTGTTGGTACAGTACTCTGATGGCACTTCAGAAGAGCCGGTTTCGTTGCTTGGCTACCTCCCTGCGCAGACTACCAAGTCCTTTCTAAAGGTTGTTACCGACATTGAAAAACCGTTGCAGAATCTTGAGACAGAGGCATTAATCTGGGATATGCTTTCTGCTGTCGTCAGTCACAAACAGCAATGGCTTGCGATCAGTCTTTTGACAGGATCTACGCCGCGCGATCGTCTAAAGAAGGGCGGAAGCGATCGAGCGAATGGACACCGCTCGCTTGTGGACGTTGCCTTGGCTAAGCTATCGGATATGTCTGCCCTACCGCCTCGGCGAGCTCTAGCTATGCTGGCCTTCCTGTCCCATGCACAACGACATTGGACCTGGATATCTACAAGCATCTCCGATCATCGAGAACTACTCCCATCTCTCACGAGATGGCTGTCTGAGTTGACGCCAAACCAGCGGCATTCGGATATAGAAGCATGCATCAGGAATGCGAACGAGAATCAGACGGCTGCATTCGTCGCAGATATTTTGGCTCGATTCTTGCACAATATCAGTGATGCTGACAGGACTGAGAAACTCAGACTTGTGTTGCCAAAGCTAAAATATTTGCGAGACCACGCTTCTGCCGTGGATGGATACAACTACTCGTTACACAAGAACCTGGCTAAGAACTTTGAGCAGAAGTTTCCTGGGTGTTTTCTGAATGTTTTCAAGCGAAGCAATTTCAGATCTTCTCAACTCGGGCGAGACTACTATTACGACCTTGAACTTGCTGATAGACTTCTTGGCTTTGATCCCTCATGGAAGCGATCAAAAGGTCAAGGCTTCGTTGACGAAGTTGCTCGGGCAAATGTCAACTTCTCTGTCGTCGATTCACAGATAGCGCTGCTCAAAAGCTGGAAAAATTTGGCACTGGGCATCAGCACCGCTGCGGAACCCGAAGCTCAGAATGATATGATGACAGTCGTAACTGGGTGTCTAAAGGCCAATAATGAGTCTTCGGTGCCGACTCAGCTTTTTGAGAACGTCTCTGAGCTCCGGGCCGAGTTCGCCTTTGCTCTTCTACAGCGGCTCATCCGGATAAATTCTAAGGAACCTGCTGTGAAGGACATCTTTCTCCTCGTCTGGGATACCATCCGTCAGTCCGGGCTTGACTTTGAGGTGATCTCTAACCAGCGTGATGCTGCATACTATCGGTTGCTGCTACAGATCTTATTCCTAGCTCTTCAACCTCATGCTCAAGATGCTAGTTCTGCTTCAGCCCTTCGACAGTCAAATAAGAGTCTCAGTAGATCCGCGGCAACAATGCCGACCCCTCTCACGCCACTCAGCACCACTTTCCTGGAGATCATCTCCAAGGTCATATCGACCAATTTCCGCGCTCTCTGCACACTCGTCCACTCGGCAGACCCTGCCGACCCAGCGTCAACAATCGCGGAAGAGTCAGACTTTGTCCTCCTGACCGCGATGCTGCAAACCATCCTCCGCACCCCTTCAGCAGTCACAATGCAACGCCAAATCGCCACTACCATCGCCGAAAGCGGCCTAATCCGCTTCGCGATGAGCCTTTACTCATGGTCCGACTCGCTAACCCCCCACGACCCCATCTACGGCGAGCTAAGTATCCTTCTCCTCCTCACAATCAGTAGCGTCCCTCTCGCCGCCGAGCAAATCGCAGTCGAAGGCGTGCTCTCCTCCATCAGCACCGCAAATTTAAGCCAATACTTCCGCGCCCCACCCGCCTCTTCGACAGCCCGAGGCGGCAAAGGCCCCTTCGACACCCCTGCTCGTCTCCACGCCATCTGGGCCCGCGGCATCCTCCCGTTGACACTCAACATCCTCTCCGCTGTCGGTCCAGGCGTGGCAGCTGACGTCGCCGCGTTCCTCAACAGCTTTCCCGCGCAATTGGCGCGTAGCGAGGCGGACCTCGCTGCCTCGCCCTCGCCCCGAGATCCGAACAGGGGGAGCGTGACGCTCGGCCTCGCAGCGGAGTTGCATAGCACGGCGCTGCTGGCGACGGTGATTGACTCGTTGCGGGCGCAGGGGGCGGCGATAGGGATCAATCCTGCTGAGGTGGAGAGTTTGGCATTTGATAGGGCGGGGGTGAAGGAGTTGATTGAGGAGACACTCAAGGGGAGGAGGGGGCTGAGGGAGAGGATTGTGCCGTTGGGAGAGAGGGAGGTGGGGTTGGCGAGGATGAAGGCCAGGGGGCAGGAGGCGGAGAGTGTGTTGGAGGAGATGGTCGTTGGGGAATTGAAGGGGGCGTTGTCTTGTCTTGGGCAGGTCTGAGGGGAATGGTTGGGACGGAGCGATTATCGGGGTGGGAAGACGATAATACCTGCGTGCTGGATAGCATCTAGTGGCTAAATAGTAGCCAGATCAGGGATGTATTGATGGTTCTCACTAGGGTTTCTATGTTTGTGTGAAAATGTACTTCGATGAGCCGCAGCAGTACCCTGTATTTGGAATTTTTCCCATACAATGTGCATAGCTTTGAGTGTCAAGAGCGTAATATCATTCATCCATATACCAATAGCGTTCATAAAGACAATAAAAGTTCCCAGTACTCAAACTCCCGCCTTTCAAGTCCGACCACGCAATACATTCTCATCTTCCCAGCCATGCAATCCTCGTTCTATATCCTTGTCCTCCATCCTTCATTTCCATCCATGACTCTTAAGCCTTTCCCCTCCACCTAGCCCACCGACTTAGCTTCTTCTCCCCCGTCTTCTCCTTCTTCACACCCCCCAACCTCCAAGAAGAAGTCGACCCCTTTCTTTCCTTTCCCTTCACTTCCTCCTCATCCTCACTGGGCAACAGCCCTCCCTTTGCACTCTTCCCACTCACCACCGAGCTCCCGCAGCTCTCCACCCTAATCGGCCGTGCATAGGGCGTAAGCGGCATCTTCCCCTTCCCCACTCTCGCAGGCACAGGCTGGGTGAACCACGCCGGCGAGCTGGGCGCGCTGCCCTTCTCCGAAGGCGGCTCGCTGATGGCGTACGGGGCGTGCACTGACCTGCCCCCAGGAGACTTGACGCTGTATGGGCTGCGGGGCGGGGATCCAGCGTTCCAACGAGCTTTGGAGAAGGAGGTGTCGTATTTGCTGCCGGCGGAGGAGGGGCTGGAGTCGACTGTGGCGTCGATGCTGGCGAGGGCGGCGTAGGCGGGGCCGCCTGTGCGGGATTTTGTGGGCTTCGGGACGGTCAGACGGGTGTAGCGCGCGGTGCCGGACCGGGCCCAGCGGGACTGTTGAGGAGAGAGGGGGGACATGGAGGGGAAGAAGGTCTGCCCGTAGGAGGGGGAGGGGGAGGATTTGCTGCTGTAGGCTGTTGGGGAGCAGACGCAGGATGAGGTGCAGGAGCGCGGGTTGCAGCAGGAAAGGGCGCAGGGAGAGGAGAGCTGCACTGATGCTGGAGACTTGGGGGAGAGCATGGTGAAGGCTTTCGGGGTGTGGGTGGGCGAGTTCTTGAAGGGGATGGTGATGGTTGTGGTCGCGATTTGGGTCGGGGACATCTCGTCATCTTCTGGTGCGTAGATCTCGTACCCTTGGTAGGCAGAGGCGTTACGGAGGATGTCCTGCAGACTGAACTGCACGTTTTCGGTTTGAGTGGCCATTATGTTGATGCAAAGAAAATTGAGAGAAAAGATTGAGAGGATGATGAAGAGGATTGAAATGTATGAGAGACTCGGTTCCTGCGAGACTTACTGCTCCTACGAGATTGAGCGAACTTAGCGGCATAGATATACGTCTACTTGTCAGCATAATTATAGCGAATGGAGGAATGTCCACGTTGCGTGTGATAATGAAGGTGACATGGCCTGTATAGCCTGACATACCACGAAGACAAAAAAGTCACATGACGTCGCCCAGTCCCCGCAAAGCTGCAAGCCTCGAGTTGACCAGGCTGCGCTGCCAACGCAAAAATCCGGCTGCGACATTTATTCCGAGCAAGCCTTCACTGTTACAGACACGATTGCAGTATCACAATGCAACAAAGCACACGTGGTGAAAGGAACAACTCTATGCATTGACGGGCCCAACCAGCCTGGCCCCTGCGCTCGCAATCTATAGCGAACCGCAGCACAGCGAACAGGCCGCCGAAACTTGAAGCACGTGAAAAGATTCGCCGCATCTGAAGATTGTAGTACAGGTAAAACAGATGACTCGCGCCGTCTAGTCCGTAACAGGACGCACGCGGCATCAGGGAAACTCTCCAACGCACTTCCGCCACCGTCCCCATTTTCAACGTCTCCACCTCGACCGAGGCCCGCCTTCAAGCGTCCAGCAGACCTGAATTTGACATTTGCGGTCGTCAACCGCTTAACCGGAACCACCCTTGTAGGCCTTGCCGAACATGAGCAGCTGAGCCTGATCGTAGATGGACAGCACACCAGCACCGGCAACACCACGGAGAATGTTGGCACCAGCACCCTTGAAGAGAGACTTGACACCCTCAGCGGCGATGATCTGGCGACCGGCATCGAAGGAGGACTTGTACTTGACGGCCTGGGAAGGTTGTTAGTGGTTGAGTTGATAGTCGATGACAGGATTGATACTCACTTCACCGGAGGTCATCATCATGCGACGACGGATAGTGTCCAGAGGGTATGAGGCAACACCAGCACCAGTAGTAACAGTCCAGCCGAGAAGGAAGGAGGCCAAGAAGTTACCCTCAAGGTTACCGACAAGGACGACAGGCTTGATCGAGTCGTACATACCGAAGTACAGACCACGGTAGACGATGATACCAGCGACAGAGGGCATGAAACCACGGTAGAGACCGGCAATACCGTCAGAAGCGAGAGTCTTCCTGTACACGTCGACGAGACCGTTGAACTGGCGCTCGCCACCCTTCTTCGCCGACTTGGCGTCGTTGGCGAGACGGGTACGGGCGTAATCGAGGGAGTAGACGAACAGGAGGGAGGTGGCACCGGCAGCCTTGAGTGTTTGTTAGTAAACGAAATATTGTCTGCAGATATGCACGATGACATACACCACCGGAGGCCAAGTTGCCCATCATCCACTTGGCGTATCCATCACGCTCCTTCTTGAAAGCGAACATGGACTTGTAGGTGTCACGGAAGGCAAAGTTGAGAGCCTGGGTGGGGAAGTAACGGATGACGTTGGCAGTGTTGCCTCTCCAGAGGGAGACGACACCCTCATCGGCGGTCGTACGCCTGAAGCAGTCGGCAATACCGTTGTACTTGCGGTCGAGACGGCCGGTCTTCAACATCTCATCCTGTGACAGGGTCAGTTGGGAGCCATCGGCGATGTGTTTTTGAAATTACTGACCTGGTTCTGGATGAGGAGCTTGACACGCTCGATGGGAGCGGCGGCGGTCTTGGAGACGGCGGCGGAGACACCACCCACTGCATCTATTGTCAGACGTGTGTTCCACTTTTTGTTTCGACGCAAATTTTTGCATGCGACTCAATGGCTCCAGCGAATTGCGCGCCGAGTGCCGGATGAGGGTTGGCTGATGGAGTTGGAGATGAACGTACTCAAGAAGTCGACCACGAAGCCCTGGATTAAATGTTAGCTCATGCGATTCTGATAAGCGGCCACGAGCGCGCGCCGGAGAGTTTCGAGTATCAATGCAGGTGGAGAAGCTGAAGGGAGACCCATTGCAGCATCCAATGCACCAATGGAAGCCCTTCGAGGCTCGATGATGGATGTTGTGATAAAAAGATGCATGGCAGGGGCAGCTCGTGAAGCTGAACGTGGCTACTTACAGGCATGCCCATGAAGGACTTCTTGGATTGGACGACTTCGCCCTCTGACTTGGACATTGTGACGGTGTTCTGGATTGAACTGAAAAAGAGAGGAGATGGGGATAGATGGAGGATTGAGGTGATGGATCGAAGGGATGGATTTTATGGGAGAAGCAGAGCGTGAGGACTGAAAATATTTCTTGTCCGGAGCGACGGCGAGCGTGCACGGGCCACCGTCGGGACATCTCGTTGGGAGTGGCCTTCGGGATTTCCAGGCAGAGGGTTCTTCTCCTCAGGCTTGCGTCTTCGTGACAGACTTTAGCCTAGCTGAAATTTTCCCTTCTTCTCCCTCCTGCTCAGTGCATGCTTACCCCTGCCCCATGAACCGGCTGAAAGTTGTCCGCGTCCCCCATCGCTCAAGATTTTGGTCTCCAGACTGTCCATGCCTCGGTACCACTCCCGTGTTGTTAAACATTGTTGACCAGCACCCTGAGGCACTTTGCCGTGCTCAGACGCTCACTGCCTCAAAGCGGCTGGAATAATACGCTTTATACAAGCTCTCAAAAATATCAGTACTCAAATTGACTGTGAACCAAGCAGCAGAAATGAGCGCAGTCGACGCAGTAACATGGTGAGGTGCTGCGGCTGGTCTGCTCGACAGAAAACGAAGCCCCAAAACTGATGGTTGAAGAACGCCTCGCCCCGAGCCTTGCAGCCACACGGCTCTGCTCTGCAGCTGTCAGCCATCACAAACTACGTCTTTGTGCATATACCATGTATGGGAATTTACATGACGTGTGCCACTGTGACCCAGATCGAAACATTGCGAGATCCGGCTGGCACCCCTGTCAAAAGTCACTGGTTTTGACAATGTCATCACGGCTGGGCTAACGTCAAGATGGACTGATATGTCATATCGCGTGGCTGCAAATTACGCAGCCGGTCCGAAATGCAGCACACGGCGGTATAGACATGCAAACCGCAGGCCTGGCTTCGGAGATATAGATCGGAACCCAGCATCTTGAAGATGAAGGGCACGAAGCGTCGGTGTGCCCTCTACATGCCCAACATCAGCTTCACTAGCCAACCACGCACCACACATGACCTCGTATAATCACCGTTGATCGCAACCTCAGCAAGGAGGCAGCGAGTCATGCAAAGTAGGAGGAGCATCTTCCGCCGGTTGTACGCACGTGCAGCCAAGACGACAGGCGATCTGGTCACCCGGGCTTCAGCAACGGGCGGTTCGTTGCTTGGGAGCTTGGTAGGACGATAGCTGCAGGTGGCGTTCGGATATGGCATGTCTGTACGAGAGAGCTATCGATTACTCACATAAGTGCTCCGGAACATGAACTACTCGAGCAAGGCAGTGGAGAAGAGGCAACATTCGAGAACACCGAAAGGGCCGGAGTGGATCCAGCTGCAGAATCCAAGACACCGAGGGCCGCAGCAAGACGCAGCTGGGCGGCGGCCGGGCCATCCTTCCCAGTGTTCGCCTCGTGGTTTAGCTCTGGACTAAACCCTGAATTGGGGGTGATTTGGCGGATGGCCATTTCCTTTCAGCGACGGTGTGGGGTAGCGTAACAAAGCGATTCCACCAGGGTCCGCCCGTAAAGGGCTTGGTGGTGGCAGTTTCGCGGGATCCCGAACGCCTCTTCGACGCCGCGCAGCTGACCAGGAGATCCAAAGTGATATAGAGTGCACTATTTCCAACAGGTCCTAAAGATCGTTTCAAAGCTCGAGCCCTCGATACTTCTGCCGCCGGAGTATTCATAACTTCTGCTGACCACCTCGCTTCTTCTGTCTTCCGCCTGTCCACGTAGCTGCATCGAAATCGATCTGTTGGTTTGGAGTGCCGCACAGTTGCACTTTCCCTTTCCAACACAGTCAGTCCCGCAGTCACCTCCTGCGGTTTGCGGCAGCCCGCGACACACCAGAGACGAACAAACTCCCAGACGACGACGGCAGCTAACGGCAATACGACTTGTCGTTGCTGACACTGATTCTGTCTCTCCTTCTTGTGTCTCCCTTCTTCTACCTCTTCTCGTCATTCGACTACCAATACTGCCACCCATTCATATCACGACCCGAAGCCTGAGCGCCTTGCCTAGCCCGGCGCACAACACACGGCAACAAATAATCCCCGCACACGCCCTGTTCTACCCGCCTGCGCAGCCCGCCCTCTGCATACTCACGCATACGCATACATACCGCGGCCCCAATACCGAATAAAACATACCAAATAGCAGCATATGCCCCATAATCACCCCTAGCACACCAAGCAACAAATTCCAATCAATACAGTATTGTCAGAGGACAGAACCACACCCAGCACAATGTCACTCGTCGCGATGCCGGCGCCAGGTACGGACCCGATCCCTTCCCCATTCCGTCTGTCACCCTGATCCCGCCCAATCCCAAATCGCTGATCCCACTGCCCACGTCTCGTTTCACTCGCTCCCCAGCGCGCGAGCTGGTTTCACCCTTGCTGATCGCGCCCGTCCTATCCTGTTACTAACATTTTCTCTGCTCTAATTTCAGACCGCCGCCCTACTCCTCCAAACTCATACCTTCGTCCCTCTTCCGACGACTCTATCAGCTTCGGCACAAACAATCCTTTTCGCCGTCCCTCGCCGCCCACCAGCGCCCAACTTTCGCCCATCTCGCCTGTCGTCGACCGCGAAAGACCAATGTCGCGCAATCCCTTTCTCGACCCGCCCGCGGCCACAAACTCGGCCCCAAAGACCGAGCAGGACGCTCTCACGGCAAAACTCGTTGACGACATATTCGTAAGTCCGAAAATTGGTCATGACGACAGTACCTCTTGCTGACTCTCCTGCTTCCAGAGAGACCCGACCTCGCCAGAACGTTCGCGGCTGAATGGTGAGCGCCATCAAAATTATATAGCATATCAATCCATGACTGACTGATACGTTCAGGCCCTACACCGCGCAATGTTCCAGGTGGCCCCAGATCAGGCACTTTACCCCCTCCTCAACATCGTCCGTCAAGGTCAGGTGACAAACGTGACGATGCCCGACCCGCGCGACCGCAACCAGATGGTGAGAAGCGTGGCGCTTTCAGTCCTGATAAGCAACGAGTACGACGAAACTCTGAATCGTCCATAATGGACAAAGAAAAAGCGGACGAAGACCGGAGGAGAAGAGAAAGACGACGGGAACGTGAAGCGCGGCGCGAGAAGGACGCGAAAGATGGCAAAGACACAAAAGACAAGGACAGCAAGTCTCGTTCAAAGCCCCTTCGTCGGCCCCAAGGGTTTGATGTTATCGACAAATTGGATCTCACCGGAATCTATGGCTCAGGATGTACGTATTTCTTTCAATGTTCATGGTCAAATCGGCGATCTAACCTGACCAGTTATCCACCATGACGGTCCTTTCGATGCATGCAACCCTCACCGAAACAAGAAGCACAACCAGAAGGCTCCCATGCAAGCCTTCCACCCCAACTCGGCCAACAATGCGCTGGGCGGAAACTCTCCGCGTCAATTTGATCACGATAAATTCCACGGCAGAGGTGTTGAAGGTTTCGCCGACTACGCTACCGTCAGTCAAGACTACTACACCACAGACCCCGCAAAGCGCGACAAACATCTTCAGGACAAAGTTGCTCAATACATCAACCCTACAGACAGGGGACAACAAATTCATGGCGAGGAGTCAACTGGCCTCGGCACTTCCACTTTCCTGGAAGGCGCCCCAGCGTCTCGCTCAGCTCAACGTCGCCGTGAATCAGAAAATGATATGCAACCTATGAACAACAATCCTGGTGGTCTTGGACGTACCAAATCGCTAGCCATGCGCATTCGGGGCCTTTCACAACCGCGCCGACCTGGCGAAGGCATTGGTGGTCGTGTCAATAGCCCTGACGGCTATGGTCCAAAATCGCCAGAATCTCCTCCTGCACACAGCCAAAGCGCTGGTGGGCCACTTCGCGCACGTCCCATGGCCTCTGAGAAGAATCCGTTCTTCGAGAACGGTCAAAGCAACCACGATGATGCCTACGAGAAGAAAGGTGCACGCATAGAATTCGCCGAAGCTTCAAACAACTATCGCTCCAACTCATCGAGCCGTGCACCTGCCCTCACTAGGGCTGTGACCACTGACAGTGCTCCCACATCCAGTTCATTCGAAAAGAAGGACCAGCCATCAGGCGGCTTCATTAGCAGGATGAAGTCGCTCAAGGGCGGGAAAAGACCTAGACCGGAAATACGAGGTTGAATGAAGTATTTGGAGATTGTCATGTTTTGTTCAGGTTCGCTGTTCATTTTCCAGGCGAATAGGTGAATCATGGGAGCATAGGAGAATAGATGGATTAACGGCACTCTTGCATGCCACGCATTTTGATAGAGCAGGAAAGGCAAGGGCAGGCACGGGCTGGCCCGTTTGGTGACCCTTGGACGGGGGTGTTTGTCGTCTCTTTAATTTCTAGCATTTCTTGACGGACAGAAACTGGAAACATTCATTCTTTTCGATTTATTGATTGTGGAAATAAAATTGCATTCTTCATTGAATTGTGGGTGATTCAGGAGATCTAGTCTGTCAATGTTGCAACATAGGCTCAGCTCGACCGGGGCAAAGTAGCGAATATCGTGGGACATCAGACTCTCTTTCACCCCAATCATTACTTCCGCAGACATTCATGGTCATGAAAAGCCTTCATTCCACCACTCCAACCACCAGTCAGAAGATTGCGTACTGCTAGTCATATCGAAGGCATTCAATACCTCGACATTGCAGCACATCCATCGCGTTAAAACGCCGAGCGCTATATGCCTTGTCATCCCCACCGACTAGCCAGGCGCGCACGTGTGGGTGAGCGCCCATGACGCCAAGAAGCTCGCGATATTCCACGAGGTGAGCATTATCGCAAATACCCCAGTCGGGACGCAGAGCTGAAGTGAGACTTGGATGCATGGCAGTAGAAGGTGTGGCACACACGTAGTCCGCATGGAGCAGGACGAACCAGACGAGTCGGTCCCATTCAATTGCGAGTTTGTCCCTATCCGTCTGGCTCATAGCATCTGAGGCTGAGTACACATCATATAGCGAGTTGAAGATCCTCCAATGACTGCGATACTGGCAAAGAGGGCTTGTGCGGAGATGCTTGACATACTCGTGGTTGACGATTTGGTCGTCTAGCTTGCGGCCAGTGGCGAGATAGCATGCCATTCCCAGCGTCATGAGGAAGATGTTGTCTGTGGGAGGCGTGCCGTACAGAGGATCGGCAGCTTCGCGGACTTGCTTGGTGAAGGTGCTGGTCGGATCTCTGTTGACTGCATTGAACTCTGCCAGGCCAAATTTGGTGCCGAAACTGATGGACGTAGGAGCGCTCTCGACACTTGCTTTGACAGGAAGCTTGATACAAAGTGCGGCAGCCTTTCTGCGTACGGCCAACCTGCTCATGAAATTGCCCAGATCTGTGACATCGGCATCGGTTGGAGCCATCAGCAAGACTGAGCAGCCGGCTCTGTACTTGTGGTCTCGGTGTAGACCCTCCCAAGGACACCAGCTGAAGGGCTGCTCGAAAGGCTTGATCTTCGGAGGTTGGCAAGTCTGGCTCGCCAGAGGCGGTGCTTGCAGGCGTAGAGCCGGAGTCAAGCTAG
Source organism: Myriangium duriaei CBS 260.36 (assembly GCA_010093895.1). Lineage (NCBI taxonomy): Eukaryota > Fungi > Ascomycota > Dothideomycetes > Myriangiales > Myriangiaceae > Myriangium > Myriangium duriaei. Next base: position 1,409,143 of record ML996084.1, read on the forward strand.
CAAAGTTGGAGACGGATTCTGTAAGCCAGAAGGTGATCGCGGTACGAGATGGGTCGCCCATCATTGTGATCTTAGGAATGATCAACGTGCTGCCCAGGACATGCTGTGACGACATGGCGAGACGCAGGAGTGCCTGCTAACATAGATACGGTGAGAGGCTAATGCAAAGACAGGAAACAGATGCCCGTCTCATCTTAGACAGTACTGCGGCGGAGAAGAGGTGAAGGGGGGCAGGGAAGCGAGTGAAGTGAATACCGCGGACACCACATCGCAAGTGAAGTGAAGGAATGATCCACAAGTAAGCAGCCTTCCGCAGCCTACAGGTGAAGATGATAGGTCTGTACATGCACATCCAATGCTCACCTTTAGCCGCACATAAAAAGCAACCGATGATGAGAATGGGTTTCATCTCGTGAATGGTGAACAATGAAACAGCACTCACTGATATGCTAGTGCAGAAAGCAATTATCCGTGCCTCTTTCCAGCTACGAAACACGGATTAGCCATTTCTTACGACTCCGGTATTGTTGGTCCGCAATCCAAGATCTTTTCAGAGTCCTCAGTGAAGACGTGTAAACCTTGTCTCTCGCCACAAGTAATGCCAACATTCAAGGTGTCGCGTCCATATTCCCCGATATGAGGGTGGATTGTGTTAAGCGCCGTTTGCGTTCTTCACAGCTTGAGCTGTCAATGTTGTCGCTGATTCATCCGTCGATTGGTCTGGAGCAGACCTGGGACGACTCCCACTTGCGACAATGTTGCATGCTCTCTCCCATTTCCATTTCCAGGACGGTAATGCTAGTCAAACGATTACCTGTCGATCCTTTGATGATTTGATAAAATTTAATGGCAATATGAAAAGCGTATCGCACGGTGCTGTGAGCCCAATATCGCCATGATCGCACCAAGACGATTATCGATCAAGTATGAAGCTGAACAAACTTCTGAAGCCTGCCTTCTGATCAGATGAGACGCTCCGCATCAAAAATTTGATCAAGTGCGGCAGGCATTTCTCGCTCAATAGCTCTTTGAATGGGACACGGCTACAATACGAAATTACATTACGGAGTGCCAATATTGATGTATCGACCTGATTCCATGCAGTTCGAAGGCTGTTTTGCAATTTGATAGGTATATATTACATATCAGTCGTGGCACTTCCATCAGTTCTTAAGAACATCACGCTCTGATCTTTGTTGGTCTAGTGGTCATGATTTCCGCTTGTCATTAATCCGACAAGTCGCGGGAGACCAGGGTTCGATTCCCTGACAGAGAGCATTCTTCTTTTTGATTTTTTGAGACACTAAGCATTCTCAATGATCAGGTGTATTGGTTGGGTTGAGGTCTTTATGGTCGGTGGGTTTTTTTTGCAATTTCTTTCACATGATCTCGCTAACCACACCAGCTGTTTGTACTTGACTAACTTACGCCCAGCGACATGGATGCTGCACTGTAGACTCGTAGTCGAAAGTCTGGAGGCCACCCACCAGGAAGGACCATCGACGCCTTGCCAAGTCGTTATACTACTCGAATACGTTCGACTTCGAGGCAAGGGCACTTAAACAACACAGTTCACCATGAAGCACATACGAACATGGCTCGGATCACGCTATCGGAATATCGATTTTGAAGAGGGGCCGGGTCTGTATGCGTTTGAAAGTACAGAGCTATCGTTGTGCGCCCTACCACCAGCTTCTCGCAAGCCCAATGCTCTGCAGACTACGACCAGCGATCATCCATGCTAGGCTCGAGCTATACTTACTTTCTTTTTCTGTGTTGCATGATAATCATCAGTTTTGGCAGTTAATCGCTCGACCCTGCCACACGGCTGGAGGGCCCTAGCCTTTGTTTCTCTCCCAGGCATGCCCTCGCACACCTGAGATACGCATATGAAGTCCATCGGGACAGAGCAGATCATATAGGCGTGCATTTGGAGCACAGCTGTTTGCAGTTGATTGTGGTACTCAGCAATACGCAGAAACTTTTGCTGTCCCACTTCCAGTCCGGCTAATCGATCTACCTACTTTTGCTCGTGCGTTTCTACCGTGTCAGAAGAACGAGAAGGAAAAGGCGTAGAGACCAGGATGGAGATGGTTAAAGATAGGGGAAAAGCGGGGCAGCGATGTCGGCCGGAGCTTGCTCGGAAATAGCCTGCAGTTTGTCTGATCGACAACCTCCAACATGCGCGGAGTATGACTCTAGCCGCTTTTTTCCGTTTCAATTCACGATACGCTGAATTTTGTTTTCTCTTTTTTTCTTTACGAATATAGACACAATGGCTACCATATTCCGTCCCCTTGGTCGCCGCTTGGGGACTTCGTATGCCTGCAAGACTTGCCAATGGCAGTTGCGCCGATATGCCTCGCAAGCGGCAGCGTCCAATTTACCAGCTGATGTTCAGCAGGCAATTCAGGTACGTGCAAAGCCAAACAGCTTCGTGGAAGCCATGAAATAACCAACAATTGCAGAAAGAAGCCAGTCTCTCGAATCCCGACCCTCTTTCAGACTCGCAAACCGCCCGACTTGTAGATTCCAGCATGCCTTTTATGGTGCCTACTTATGTTCGCCCACCACCTATGTTTCATAAAGGAGAAGGATGTTACTTGTATGATGTCGAAAATAGGGAATATTTGGACTTTACTGCCGGGATCGCTGTCAACTCTCTGGGGCATTGTGACCCAGAAATGGCCCGGCTCATGGCTCAACAGGCACAAACGCTGGTTCATGCTTCGAACCTCTACCACAACCCATGGACGGGCTCACTCTCCAAACTTCTGGTGGAGAAGACCAAGGAAAGCGGGGCAATGTCGTCTGTTGGGAAGGTTTTTGTTTGCAACTCGGGCAGCGAGGCGAATGAGGCCGCCATAAAATTCGCGAGGAAGTGCGGTAACCTCGCCGATCCTTCTGGGGCAAAGCATGAGCTTGTGTCATTTCAGTCCTCCTTCCACGGCAGAACCATGGGCTCGTTGTCTGCGACACCAAATCCCAAGTACCAGAAACCTTTCGGCCCAATGGTCCCCGGGTTTCGCTACGGGACATACAACGATGTCGCTGGTATCAATTCGCTAGTGACCGACAAGACGTGCGGTGTCATTGTGGAGCCCATTCAAGGAGAAGGTGGTGTCAATGTGGCCACCTCGGAGTTTTTGCTCGCTCTCCGCCGACGTTGCAATGAGGTGGGTGCGGTTCTCATCTACGATGAGATCCAATGCGGTCTGGCTCGTACCGGCTCGCTTTGGGCTCACTCACATGCACCTGCTGAAGCGCATCCGGACATCCTGACAACCGCCAAAGCACTTGGCAATGGATTCCCAGTTGGAGCCACGCTGGTCACAGATGAGGTCAGCTCCAAGATAGTGACAGGCGATCATGGCACGACATTTGGTGGTAACCCACTCGCCTGCCGGCTGGCCCATTACATCGTTGGTCGGCTCTCCGATCCCGAACTCCAGCGCTCGGTGTTAGACAAGGAGCAGATCTTTCGCTCGCGCTTTGACGCGCTCCGCCGAAAGTACCCAGATACCATCGCTGAAGTCCGAGGTCGTGGTCTGATCCTTGGGCTGCAGCTCAAAGGCGACCCGACTCCTGTGGTAACAGCGGCGAGGGAGCGAGGATTGCTTATCATTACATGTGGGACGAACACGCTGCGGTTTGTGCCACCGCTCATCATTACCGAGGAGGAGATCAACAAAGGTATGGATGTGTTGGAAGAGGCCATGGCGGTTGTGTTCAGGAGTTCTGAGAAGGTTCCTGGCACCGATGGGCAGCAAGAGATGCGAGCCCGCTAACGATTTGATACGCTATAGATTTAATGTCTGTGCTGATAGAGCATATACCATTTGCAAGCAACTATTTGCACGCGGCCAACCGCGGCCAACCATGCATTTGCGAGCACAGGGAAGAACCAAGGTCTAGCTTGGCTAGTTGCCGGTGAAACATGACGTGCAATTGTAACTCAGCCAGTCAGCCGACGCAGTTGCGACCGTCCATAGAGAGCCCGGATTGACCTCAGACTGGCTTATCGACCATGTGAGGAATGTTGCAATGATTCGTCAGCAATTCTACCAGGGTGGTCTCCAGCTGCGCGAATGGATGTGTGCTACGAGTCCCGCTTTGTGACTTTATCGAACGGTAGCTATGTGGTGATTTGGCTAATCAAAGAGAATCTGGGGTCATATCAAGTGGTCTGGACCCCAGGGTGGCGGGCTGGATTGGCACGTGCAACGTTTGTATCGGTGGCATGCCAACTTGCCTCAAGGATCATCAATGCCGTGGCACGCAATTATTCGTGTCAAGAGAAATTTTCTTGGATATTCACTCGTGTAGTACTATGGCCAATTCCAGGACTGATCGTGGATGTGACGCATATTTCCAAGCATTGTCCCTCCACTATGACTCAATTGTACTGCGATGGGGAGTACAGGATATACTTGCTTACTTACTGTGCATCTCGAACACTCCCAAAGCGAGAGCGAGACTCGGCCGACTGAATCGGAATATCTGCATTTCGAACGAGGGTTAGAACGCTCCAGAATGGCCGCTGAGAAGTATCGCGAGTCTTGAGGCAGGGAACTAAAGGTAGAGCTCGATCAGCAGGCCAAAATTAGGAGTTGGTGATCGTCATGGTCAGTATTCCACGGTATCTGACCGTTACCGTTCCACACATGCCGGGCACCACTTCTGAATGCGGGACATGGACGGGAACGACTACCTCTGTTCTGAGTGCGGATCAGTTGGTGTGCCAAAATGGTCATTTGTGTTAGCATCTTGTACGACACGGTACTTGTCTAGGACACACAGAAGTGGCTGATAGCTCTTATGCCACAAGGTTTAGCTTTAATAATTTGCAGGCCTCGTCACACGCACAGGCTATGAACAGTGTTGAAAAACGAATTTCTTGGACGCACCGTTGGTTCGCGGACAACAGTCGAGCAGGCATCGATGATGACGGCTAGAGCACAAGACCGCAAGGCCAACGAGCACGGGGTGCAGCCATTCGATTATTGGCAAAGCCTGTGACTTGTGTGTCATTTGAGCGTTCTTATAGCCATCCTCTGCCTCGACTCCTGCCAGCCTCGGTTTGCATATATCTCCCAGTAATCTCTAAATATACATCACCTAATCTCCAATTCAGCTCCAGTCTGCAAGCCACCTCCCCACCGGGAACCCCCCTGACCAAACGAGCGAGTGGAAAAGCGCGGTCGGGCACAAGCAGTACGTCGCTTGTCACCGACTGTCCTGTCGCAGCAAGGCACACAGCTTACACACGCATTGCTGACTGGCTCTTAGCCCGCATATTCTGAATCGAGGTTGTCCAGGCTGACGGAGGGCACAAGAGAAGAGTTCGACGCATAAGGCCCGACGAGCTGCGGGAGTTACGTCAAGGGCGCCCGCTCCCCGGCATACACTCTGCCGACAGGTGTTCTCGTCTTCTGTTTTCGCATCTCAGAAAGCCCTTATTAATCCACTATCCCTACGAACGCTCTCAGGTACGTCCAGCATTTATTCGTATATCGTATCGCCAGCCGCGTACCCCGCCACCGAGTGTCCACCGAGTGTCCACCTCACTCTCACTCGCTTGGTGTTGTCGCCGTCACAACCAGTTCGGGAAACACCCAGCTTGAGACCGCACCACTTGACTTACACCGCATCGCAGCTCGCACCCAAACTTTTCTCCTCCCCCCGCCTCCCAGAATCCACCGTCGGGATTCTCCCTCCTTCCCCGTGTCGGCGCCCACCCATCTGCACCTGCGATTGCTACATATTTACACCAAAGATGCCTGGTGCCACCAACGATGCGAGGGTACGTACATGAATCAGCCCCCCCCTCACCCCTCCTGCTTTTTGACTCCGGTCGCCTCCCTCGACCCAATTCGAGCTTGCGACAATCCTCGACCATCGCCCGTACATTGCTTTGTCGCCGCCGCTTCATATCCGAATCACAGCTGACCACGATTTCACTCATAGAGCGAGGAGGGTTCCACAGGCATGCCAGAACTCGGCGACAATATCGATGCCGCCACCTTCGAGCAGATCCTCGAGATGGACGACGATGAAGACGAGCGCGAATTCTCGAGAAGCATCGTCTTCGATTTTTTCCAGCAGGCCGACGCTACGTTCAAGAAGATGGACTCGGAGTTGTGAGTTTACAGCGTTTCTGTCCTCTCTGGCTCTACTGATCTTCCTCCTCCAGAGAAAAGAAGGATCTTGAACAGCTGTCCGCCCTTGGCCATTTCCTGAAGGGATCAAGCGCCACCCTCGGTCTGACAAAGGTCAAGGACTCATGCGAAAAGATTCAGCACTTCGGCGCAAAGAAAGACGAGACCGGCACAAGGGACGAGCCTAATGATGAGGTATCGCTGCGCAAACTCCGGACCACCATCGCCCAGGCCAAAGAGGAGTTCCGGGAGGCAGAACGGGTCCTGCGGCGCTTCTACCACGATGAGTAGGGGTTGTGCGGGTACATGCGCACTGGGGGCATACATCGTCGACCGCTTTTCTACGTCGGCACGACACTTCTTTCTTCGGACTAAAGAGGCCTGGGGTTGGTCGTCACTGGGGCTTTTGGGCAAAAGCCGGGGGAAACAAGAGGCGGCGGGTGGTTTGAACTGACAAACTTGATATGGGCTTTTCATAGATCTCCGCCATCTCCTTGTGGCCATTTCTAGATTGGGGCCGACTGCTCTGAAAATACCGAACAAGGGGCATGGACGGGCAGCTGCTTCTTCGCTTGTTGCAAAACATTGCAACTTCCACCAGCGCAGATATCACTCTTCAAAAAACTATCTTACTTCTCCTACCCCTTACTGAGACTTCATGAGCTTGACCACGTGGATCCCATGCAGCCAAACTCGACTAATTTCCATGCATGGGGAGGCAAGACGGTATCACCGCGCTCAAAGGACTAACGGAAACAAATGCCAGGTCTCATAAGCTGGTGTCGTGCACATCCATAATGTATCCCGGCTTCGAAAAAGAAAAAACCTCGTACACTCCCATGTCCAGACTAAGCCGCCCAAACCATGTATTCCTCCCAACGATTCTACAGCCAACTTCAGCCACGGGGATCACTGCCTATGACCTCCCCTCCTTATCAACCATGGCCTTCCACCTCGCCAACAACTGCGCCTGCTCCTTCTCGCAATCATTCCTCGTGCGGATCAGCTTCGGCTTCAGCCCTTTAACCTGTGCCGTCGCTGGGTCGACAAGCCGCATGTTGCATCCGTCGAAGTTCGCCACAAAGTCACCTTCAGCATAAGCGTTCACTTCTTTCAGCGGCTTGGTGGCGTCAGGTGGCTCCACGTACGAGTTCAGCATGCGCTGAGGCACTAAAGCCATCTTGGCGAGGATCGTGCCGTGCCATCTTGGGGCCAGTGTTAGTGAGGGGGTAAGAATGGGAGGGAAGGGGGAAAGAGACGTACTGGACCAAGTGCTCCAGCGCATGGCGCTCGGCTTTTTGAAAGTTGTACGAGCGGTACAGCGGGTCGAACCATGCGTCGAGGAAGTACCGCGCCCACTCGCCGGTGCGGATGATCATGCTCCCTGGCCCCAAACCGGTCGGGTCTTGCGAGATGACAAAGTCAATGTTCTCCCCGTGGAGGTGCGAGAACGTGTGGATCACACTGTCAGGCGGGACGACAGGGATGTCAGTCTGCATCAGGGACTCGAGGATTTTGGGAGAGGTCAGGTGCTCTTCTAAAGAGTATTGCGGACGCATGATGATGGCACTGGAGGAGAGGTGGAAGAGGTAGGTTGAGTGTGGGTGAAGGGTCATGGCGTGACGGAGGGCGGGGAGGATGGCCCAGGACTTCGGCACGGTGAAAGCGCCGAGGGGATAATCGCTGCTGTTGGCGAAGAAGGTGGTGTAGCCTATGCGCGGATTAGTAGAGCTCAAAAGGACTCTCAGCCGGCTGCTCACCATGCCGCGATGCGTAGTCCCGCCGGTTCTCCATTATCATCTCCTTCCATGTTGGACTGTCCGACTCTTCAAACACTGTGACCACTACTGCCTTTGCTGTTCCTGCCGGGATGTAATTCTTCCCTGACCTACTGCCGCCGCTCCCGGCCAGCATGTGAATGAGAAGCCATAGAAATCCTACTGCGCCAATCGCTGCCAGGGCAAGCGATTGTAATCGTCCCAAATTGCGTAACGAGAAGGATCTGGAGGAGCGAGCGTATGGCGGAGGTTGTGAGGTTTTGCGCGGAGGTAAAGCAAAATGCATTTTGAAGTGTGTCGTATTATCGTAACAGGGTATAAAGCAGTCGCAGGGTGCGCAGTTGGGTGGAGGTCTTTGTCGAGCTTCTCGAGCTGGGACAGGCGTAACTGCCGCAAAAAGGAAAGCTGCCTGGTTTAATCCATTGTGCGAATCGAATCAGGCCGTATCAAAGGTGGTGAGCTCGAGGGTCAGTCGTGTCAGAGTCGCGCAAAAAATTATCGAATGGGTAATACATCAGTGGTGTGGCAGCTGGCAAACAAATACGATGTCGTCTCGTGTCCCTGTCGCTCCTCTCATAGGGCTCCGCAGCAGCAGCGCGGCGAATCGGAGCTTTTGCCGGCGGCTTTTGAGATTCAGGGATGCTGCTTACCCCCTTCTTTGCGCCCACGCTGTCCGCGCAATTGAGCAAGTCTAGGCAGGGTTGGTCTTGACTGCAACATTTTCCGGTCAAGGCCAGGACAGGACAAAGATCCAGAGGCAATGACTACGTGATTCGGATTGTTTATTGCAAACGCTGGATCTACCAGCGGTATCGATGGTGGCAAGTAGGAAGGTTGTAGTCGGTGGTCGGATAGGTTCCCAAAGTCCCCTTCGTAATTATTACTGTCCAATACCTGTTGCTTTACGTGTCGTGGAATGAATATTCTCGGAAACGGACAATTCCGATGATAAATTGTCATCCAGCGCTGTGCAGATTTTGTTGTATCCAAAAAGTGTTTTGCTCACAATTCTAGCAGCCACCCTTTCGATTATAGCCCAGCAATGGAGATTCCGAGTACTAGCTTCAAGTTGGGCAGCATACATATTATTGACTATATATATTTCAATGATCGCAGAAGCCTGCATCAAGAACATCCGCTAGATTCAATCTGGCGATTCCCCGATGGTCTAGTGGCTATGATTTCCGCTTGTCATTAAACCGACAAGTCGCGGGAGACCAGGGTTCGATTCCCTGTCGAGGAGCATCATATTTCTTTTGCTTTTTGCGCTCTACGCAACAAAAGCCATGATCTATGTTAAAAAGCAAGAATTCCTTACGATGTGCACTTTTTTATTGTTATTCAACGTCATATATGCACTCGGCTGATCGTATGTACGTGTGAAATGCCTTCGACTAACCCCTGCTTCAAAGGACCTATGTACAAACTATATGGGGCATATCGAAGGGCGTCGATCAAGGTGAAGCAATCGTCCCGGTATCGTTAAGAATGGCTATATCTAGAGCTAGCGGACACGAAAAGCAGATACGAAGGACGAACCTCGCGCAAGATAGTTTGCAACCAAGTTGTTATGTATGTGCGGGACAATTGGCAGGGCTGCGAACTCATACTGTCCGACTCTGGGCTGCGGATATGGACTTTTCTATCTGTGCAATCCTGGAAGATTAGCTGTCGCCAGTACTTCCACAACTTGTCCACATTTTGGTAACTCCATTGTCAGGATGATTCGATAGCATTTGTTCTCTGTGATTTTGAAGCACCAGAGCGGCAGGCCTCAGATAGACCGTGAGACTTGCCATCGTGATGCCAACCCAGTCACACAGATTAATTCTCCAAAATCGTGAAAAGTCCCTGGGGCGTCGTGCCCCCCAAATGCTCCCCGAAGTGACCTCTTGGGCATCGTATTTCCCCTCACTTGGCCATACGCGGCCGACTTCACCTCTCGATTCACGACGCTTCTCGCTTCTTATTGTTACCATGGCACAATAGGACTAATCGAACAGGATCGTACGAGACTCCAAATCTGCGAAGCGATCTGGATTATCAAATGCATGCCTGTGTTCCTCCAAGCCGTTGGCCAAGCGGCTTTCTGAAACACCGCGCCCAGCTACGCGCCCGGCTCCCCCAGGTTTGTGTATTAATGAGCGATATTATTGTCCACTCGTCGCTCATACACGTACGCCACGACAGACATGTGAGGCTATTGTTAGCTTCCATTGCCAGTTGACGAAGAGGGTCTTGTTCCTAGTAGCTCTATTGTGGCACAATTTCCACCACTGTGGTAAGGTACTCCACGGTTCGCTGCCTTCTGTGCACGGCACAATCTACACTGTTTGCTACTTTCCTCCACCCCCATCTCCTTGAATCCATCTTCTTTCTTCTTGAAGCTCCCTTGCACCCGCTCGCAGTCTCTTACTGGGCTCTTCTTCACCACGTTCTAGGAAAGCGACGCACCATCAAATGCTCTTCTCGCGCTCGAAGCAGTCCGCTTCAATGCTTCCTAACCAAGAGCAGCCGGGCAAGCTCAAACAGCAATTGAAGCGTACCTCTGAGGAGAGAATGAACAGCATCAGCAGCACCGATCCATCTTCAGTAGAGGCTACGTCTTCCGCAACCACCTTCCAGCCATCCTTCGAGAAGAACGTTAACAAAGAGCTCGAAGCCGGTCTTCCAGCACCACCTCCCTTCCAAGAGCGTCATGTCGACGACTACATTCCTCCACCACCTGGTCCACCACCTCCACCATTCGTCATTCCCGCACCCCGATGGCAGTCCGGCATTTACGTCCCTGCGCCCATCTTCATCCTGCTAATGCTCATCTTCCTCCTCGAAACCACCGTCATCGTCTTCTACACCGCTGTAGCACTGTACTCCACCCTGCCGGCAGCAGGTTTCCATCTCCCCTCGCAACGGGCCCAGGCGTGTCAGCAGCCCATGAACTTCTACGTGAGTCCCGCATACCGGGTCCCTCGTACCCAGAGATTGACAGACTACAGCTCGCAAACACAGACCCAGGTCGTGAGGCAGCGGCATCTCCGCCGGCAGAGGTAACGGTCACGGCTACGCCGACACGGACCTTCTCGACCATTCCCGCCATCACCCCGACAGTCGCCTTCACCACTATCTACAGCACGACAAACGTCCCGGCTTCTTCATCAGCGACGCCATAGACGCGGCTTTCGCATGAACTTGAAAGAACATCTTCCTGCGCACGGGGTATCATCAATGGATAGCACATGCGGCTGTAGTAGGCTGGTGGGTGCCGGTGGGCTATTTTGTACCTGCCAACAGCTTCGGCTGCACTCTTGGCATGTGCTCTTGTCAATCAATCAATCAATCAATCAATCAGATCATAATATCAAATTTCCTTTCTGCTTGTGCTGCTGTAAAAGTCAAAATGTGATATCGCCTGGGGACGCTGCCCGACTCCCCTGCTCCCTGAAGCGTCTGTGCAGATGTAAGCCGTCATGTCCATTGATTCCAGGGGGGAACATCAATTGGAGCGAGGTTCGCGAAAGGATGTTTGATCCGTGATGCCGACAAGACAGTCATCCTCGACCACGTTCGCCAATGCTAGCGGTCCCTAGGAGATTGCGGCGCCATGAGGTTGATCGGGCGGATCATCACTTGCCCCACGAACAGCCAGGAGCTTACCCTCTGCGCTCGGTGCGATCACGACACACAACCAGCACGAGCACATCACACTCGCCATTGAGCAAAAAATCGATCGTATTCAGGGGGTATCCATCTAATATACACTATAGCAAGCGCGCCACCTCCCTCATCCAATCCCATGATGAAAAAGGCCATTTCTCACGCATGCCAATTCCATTCCCCCATCCGGCATCACCAAATACTTTGCGGCCAAGAAAGCCACTGAGGGGGTATGTCCAAGGAAAAGCAAATGAAAAAAGAAAATCAACCGTGATAAGTCCGCTAAATATATGGCTGGGCTGGGGTGCAGATGATTGAGATCCCGTGATAGATGGTGGCGTGATATCTGTGAGCAAAATATTGGAGATTTTCTCGAGCCCGGCCGCGAAGTATCCAGATGAAAGAGAAGGTCACCGACAAAGAAAGGTGTCGGGGATCTTCTTGTAATAAGGATCGCCAGCTGAAGCAAATGTGGTGTGCGCGTGGAGACGACTGCAATATCGTACACGACGTGCTCATGCAACGGGTGTTATTCGTTGTGCTGGATAGCTTGTGAAGGGTCGTGGACCTTGGTAATGGAGTGTGGCAGCGCCTTTTTGGTCATGTCGTCGTCATCATCATCAGCTCGCCCATGCCATGAAGCACTCATGCTTCCGCGGGAGGGAAACCGAAGGTGGCCTGTGGAGGCAATGTCTCAATTCCGTAAACGCCGCGCTGGAAAAAGACTGAGCCACGCACGTGGTATTTTTGTTGTTGTTGGTTTTGCTGAGTAAAGGTAAGGGTATTGCCAGTATAATAATGCTGTGGCAGATTCCACCGATCGGAGCTGCTCGTCATCAAGGACGGCGCGTCAGTCGAAGCGGCGGACAGCTCGCTTCGTCAGATCAACTTGTACCGACCATGTTGTAGCCGGCACGAACGCCATTGGAACCCATACCTGCCAGCCTCCTGGCAATTTCCTTCTCGACCTTTTTATTGCCTTCAACGAGGGCATCCAAAAAGATGACTGTCTGCTGCAGGACCTGGGACTTGCTGAGACCCCCGGATTTAAGACTTGGCACCAGCTTGTCAAGTTGGTCGTAACCCTTTTTCATATCGGCACGGCGGCGCTTCTCCGAGAGAATGTGGTTGGCTTTGCGCTGGCTGTCGGATAGCTTCTGGCGCTTTGCACCAGCAGGCTGGGGCACAGATTGATTTCCTGATGCTTGCTGCTGCTTGCGCCTTGGCGCAGCAGGGGCGGGCACAGGTGCCGGAACAGGAGATGCAGAATTGGTGCCGGACTGCGCAGAGGCCGAGCTGCCTCTCCGTGAGCTGCTGGGTTCTCCTTTCACGAGCTGTGAAGGAGGGGAAGAAAAGGCATCGGCGGGAAATATACCCAGCTGCGGGATTGAGGTAGTCCGAATCCTTTTAAGTACTTGGTCATCCGGGCCAAGTGTGGTCGGAATGCTTGTTGCAGAACGCTGGACTGGCACTTGTGTGGCGTGTTGATCTTTCGTACGTGAGGGCGGAGCCATGTCGTTGGCGAAGGCGGCGGCATCTTGGTACTGCGGGAAATTGCCTTGAAGATTACGGCGACGGGCCTTCTCAGCACCAGTGAGCGATCCATTAGCATTGAAGCCGGTACTGGGGCCTGGACTGTATGCAAAGGTCTGGTCGGTATTGAACGGCAACGCGTCCGGAATCATGTTCGGCCGACTGGGGGTGTTCCAAGACTGGCCACCGTTCGCGCTGTGGAAGCTTGCCATCGTGGGAGCATGAACAGCAGCATGAACGGGTGCGTGAACTGGACTGTGGTTGCTCATGAATGTCGTTGTGGAAGGAGTATAGTGACCAGATTGCAATATGACCGGATTGTAGGGGTTGATGACGGGAGGCATGTGGACGTCAGAGGATCTGCGAGAGCCGTTCCTTTGCATGCGAGGGGAATCGTGTGACATGTTCATCAATGTGCTTGCTGCGCTTACCCCCATGTGGCCGTCATCGAAGCTGGTGGCGAAGGGCTGGTGGACGCCGTTGCCAAAGGGAGAAACGTTCTGCCTGGAGAGAGCAGCAAACTGTTGTTCGTGGGAAGACTCAGGTCTTAAGTTATGGGGTGAGTTCAGCGTGTGGAACACACGTGTAGAATCATGTGCGTGACTCAAATTGAAGTCGTTCGTGACTGTCCATGCTCCATCTTGCTGCAAACCCTCGAGACCGAAGCCGAAGTCTTCATCATCGTTGCTGGCGCTCATGTTGCCACCGTCCGGGTTGCTAAAGCCGGCACCAATGTTGCCGCCGTCCGGATTGCTAAAAAAGTCTCCGATCATTGAGCTTTGGAGCTCGTCCAGCAGAGGTCGACCGGAAGGCCGGAGTTGAGGGTCCTCACCGACTCCGAAGGCGTCTGTTTATACAAAGTCAGTCAAGAGCTCGTCGCGGGGCACAAGGAGGCTATGACATACAGCCGAACGGCATAGCCGGTTGCTGGCTAGTTTGCGGCATGATGCCGACACTTGGAGTCGCCTTAGTGGGTTGTGTGGTTCCACGTGGAGGTGGATATCCTGGCTCTTGTGGTTCTTTTGTGGGCAGCTGCCGCGTGGTTGGTAGTAAGTCGAGAGTCGAGCTGCTGGCATCGAGATATCATGATCCGACCAAATCCGCGGCTCGTGACATGAAGCGACGGATGGTGGAGGATTGCTGAGGTTGGATGAGGTTTGATGCGGCTCAATGCGGCCTCAAGCTCTCACGGGCGAAATGTTTACTCGGCTGGTAGGCTGGTGATGGCAGAATATGACTGCGGCTGAGGCTGTGGTTGTAGTTGTGCTTGTGGAAGGCGGAAGTGAAGTTCTTTTTGGCTCGTGGAAGGCGTATACCGGGCGCGGATTTGGAGAATGAGCATGCGCGAAAGTGTGATTGTCAGCGTGCGGATCTATCAGATCCAGAACGGGTGGGAGTGGTATGGAAACGCGACCTGAACAGAATCACGAGCAGCGGGTGGATGGAGATCACAAGATGGAGAGGTGCAGCAGATGGAATTTTGCATGTGATAGAGGGAGTGACCCCAGGGCAAAGCGGCGGGCGGGTGGGCAGGCACGCAGGGCAGCCCACTGGGCCAAGGGTCGACGTAGGCGGCCATCGTTCCTTCCGCTCTTTCTTCGTTGCGGCAGCGGCCCAAACGCTCAAACTCTGTCTGGAGAGCAAAAAAAAGGAAGCCTTTGGCGAGTGTCGGGCTCCGGGAAGAGCCGCGCGCGCGCCGGTTGCAGAGGCTGTGGGGCGCCCCTGTCACGCCTCGTGCCATACATGGGCTTACGCCATTGTGTGCCTGTCCGTCCCTCTGCAATCTGCGACTCGCGCGCGTGCGATCCGCGAGTGAATCTCAGGATACGGCGACGCCGATCTCTGAGGTCGCCCCATGTATCAGAAGTCAGAAATTTAAAAATCAAGTCTAACGGCAATACAGTGAGACCGTGGCAGATATGTCTCTCCTTCTCCCTGGAACCTTCTCCGTAGGAATGATCCTTCGTGAAGCCATGACATCTGCATGACCTAGAGGTTTGTCAATAGAGACATGACCTGCGCGAGAAGAATGGGAGCAATGCGATTGGAAAGTACATTACTGCAGCCACTTGACCTCTGAATTCACTGCTGTTCTGTATTGCTTCAATAGTAATCAAGCCGCCGGATCAATACTCCGAGCAACGTTTCCATGGGTTGTGGCCGGTGATCGAATCCTGAAATTTGGCTGTCATTTACAGCCGAGCTGAAGTGGGCGGTGCGGTGGCACAAATGGAGACTTCGCCGATTTGAACAGTCACAGCCACAGGTGAGGCTTCACTTCGACAGGTTCACCAGCCAGAAATGCCACGCTGTTGCTTATCAACGTTGTCTTCGTCGGACATGCCGGTTACATTAATCAAGCGAAAGCCGGTCGGGTGTAGAGCAGTCGACTTGCATTCCTCACGGCCAATCAATAAGGTCAGCAGCCGCAGAAACCTCTCCGCTTTGGACAGTTCACCCTCACCACCATCGTCCACTGCGCGAGCAATCGGGCCACCATCTCCTGCACCAATCGCACTCCCCGGAGTGTCGCCCCTCTTCTGTTGGTTGAGCTGTCAGACGTCCAGAGACCAAGTTCAATACAAAAGCCAAGTGACGGAACTTCGGCTTGTCGTTCATCCGGTTGTACAAGTGAAAGAAGCTGTCGATAGCTTCTCGATCTAGGGCTTGTCCATTCAAGAGTCCTTCGTGCAGCCTGCGCGCGTTCCTGGTTGTTCTGATCAATTTAGTGCGCTGGCAGTCTGAGCCCTCGAGCTTGTTGCTCAGAGCTCAGAGCCGCCCCACTGGTTTCGCCGTTTCTCTCGACCCTCCGCATTTTTATCCCTCCTACCCAAACTTACCGCTCATCACCGCACACCGAAACACCCACGCTTGCAATGTAGCAACATTCGCCTCTGTGGAGACATGACTTTATGACCAATATCCCCACAATCAAACGGTGATTCACCTGTCCTCTCCAAATCGCAATACTTGAGCCGCACTCGCGTGAGACAGTTAGGGACAAGCTGATCCCGACCTTCATTCGCGGCGCTGTTGAAGCTACATTGCGACAACAGACACTTTGTCGGCGCTCGCAGTCAAGAAGTCCTCGCTTTTCGACATTTTCGTAAAAACAGACTTGTCTGTGCTCACACGGTATTCGGGGCGCATTGTCGCCTCGAGGTGGCCCCTCATCGGTCACTAAGTGACACTGCTTCCTACAAGGCACCGTCATGTCGCTGTACGGACTTGACGAAATTGATCATATGGACCCTCATTCCGCACTGGATTCTTACCTTGGTGAGGGTAGTCAAATCACAATCAGCGAGCGATTACATGCTGTTTCTCACGCTCCCGCCGACGACATTTTAGAGCTACGACAGGCGCAACGGCCAGAGCTCTACGAAGCTCTTTTCGCACATGTTGTCCCTCCCATTCATACCCCACACCATGAATCTCAGCGAGATTCCCCACGCGAACGCCACAACAATGGATGTGGTCAGACTTCCGCTGAAGCACCCAGGGAGCCAAGCATCGTACGAGACGTCGCATCCCCTGCGAGCTCATCGCCGCCGTCTCTTGATTCAAGGGAGCCCAGTCTGACGGATGGGTCGTTCTGCACGGATGAAATCATTCGATCATCTGCCCGTCAGGCAATTTTGCAAACAATCGATGGAGAGCCGCTTCCTCTTCGAATGGTTCCGGAATCACAACACGGCGATTCGCAATATCTAGTGCAGCTAGCACCAACGGTCATGTCCAGCAGCGACGAGTCTGCATCAGAAGATGCGAAAGAAGAAGGCGCTGGTCGTAAATTAAGATGTGCCTTCTGGTTCCTGGGGTGCCGCAAAGGCTATCGCAACCAGGAGCGCTGGTTGACCCACTGTAATCTGCATTTGCGAAACTGCAAGGACGAGCATCCTGTCCGCTGCCAAATCTGCGACAAAGAGTTCGGAGGCTGGAACCGCTGGTTGCTCCACATCGCCGACCACCAACGTGAAGGCGTCAACCTGAAAAAATACCGCCCCGACCAGAAAATTCTCCCGCGGCTTTGGGGCGCTAAAGCCATCAAGGATTCGGAGTGGTTAGAGATCATTGGGAATGGCCGGCTGGACGCCGGATACAAGAACTTCTTGCATATGCACAACCCTGCGAAGGAACGTCGACAACTAGCCGCCAGAGAATGGCGTGCCCGGGCCGGGGCCGGTCATGGGCATTGAGATGACATACTGCCCTGTAAGAAAGGGAATGAAAATAACGAACCATCGAATCATTATTGTGAAGGATTAATCGTTGCGAGAGAGAGAGAGAGAAAGAGCAAGCGGTCATTTAAAAGCAAGCTGGTAGGACCATGATTATAGGAGACAAAAACCGCCTCCCTTTTCTTTGTTCGAAGTGGGAAAAAGCAGTCTCTATTTATGTCTGATATGAGAAGATTAGGAATTATACTTTAGGCAACTCCGTGCAGCGAATCCAGTCTTCCCCTCTCCAAATTTTCACCGTCCACGGGATGTGTGATCTTCGTACAGATTTCAAGGCAGCAGCCTGGTCCCTGCGTGAGACGACGTGCCCACCAAACGGACGGGGGGGAGGTGGTTTAAGCGTCCACCGCGCGTCAGCTGAGATGCACGGGACGAGGGCAGACGCTAGACTGTGATCCCACCCTCCATCACCCCGCCGAGCAGCAATATCCACCACGCCGCCGCCGCCGCCGCCGCCACCACCGCCTGAAATTCATTTCCAGCCCCCCTTGATAACGACCTCCTAACCGCCCTTATTTGCCTGAAAACCTGGACCGTTGGCAGATCAGCTTCAGCTTGCGAGTCATGCGCAATACGGTGAGGCTGGAATTGTCGCTGGCAACGAGGCAGGATTGCGCGATTAACCGTCCGGACCTGAGACAGCACGGAGGGCGGTTGGAGACAAGGTAGGTTGCCTGCGAAGGTAGCATCTCGCAACTTTTCTCGGAAAGTGGAAGGCATGAGTATCATCTTTGCTTCTGGTGTAACGTCTATTGTGACCAGCTGAGCTGTATATGGACTTTGTTGCACCGGCAGGTCCGAGATCGTCCTAAAGCATATTGCACGGGCTGCCTCTGGGAGTCATTTCCTCCAGGAACGCAGATGTGCGAGTGCTATATACACTTCAAAGAAGCCATCGTGCCATACTAAGCGTCCTCTTCGACTCTAATTCATGCTGTAGAGACGGGGAAAAACCACGGCAGAGTCGCGCCACGGCCATAGCTTCTGATATGCTACAAGCCTGATTGAGTCCAGGAAGCAAGCCAACCAGATGTCATCAAGCATAGCTTACAATACGACGCTGATATCCTTCACGAATCTCTCCCTCCTCCAGCTCATCATCGCTGACCTCGCTTTCGTGGGCCTCTCCTTCCTCCAGCTCGTCAATACTAGCCTCACCTACCTGTGTTTCCCTTCCCGATTCGTTGGCAACACCCTCTTGGGCTCCTGTCTTCTCACTCTCCTCCACAACAGGAGCTTCAACTTCTTCACTGGGCGACCTGAGCACTTCATTCCTCAAGCTCGAAGAGTGACTCTTCCGCACCATCTCTTTTCTCCACCTCCACGACCTAGTCCGTCTTCCCTCATCCAGTTGTCTCCGGCGGACCTACCACTGAGAAACACGGAAGGGGGCAAGTCCTTCCAACATGGCAGGGTCTAACCGGCGGCGAGCGGCGTTGTCGTGGTCCGAGTCGTCGGATTCGTCGGATTCGTCGGATTCGCTGTCCATCCATTCGACCGCCTGGCACTGCTCTTCAGGGCTTTTGGGGCTTGAAAGGATCATATCGGCAGGAGGTGGCTCGTCTTCGTCATCATAAGGCGGTTGTCCCTCGGTGTTAGAAGGGGACACTTGTTCAGCAGCAGGGAATACTCTCCCAGGCGGGAATACCCTGTATGGATGTGGCGATGGTTGCCCTTCTTCCTCCGGAGGCCATACTCTGATCACTGGTATTGGCGGCAGGGATGGATCAGACGAGCCGCCTTCGATAGGGTCTCTAGGTAATCTGGACCGCCCAAGCCGCAGGACAGGGGAAGGGCGATCTGGAATTCTCTCCACATCCCACGTGTTCAGTTCGTCGCTCGTTGGAGTTCCAAACAGATCCTAGTCTGCCTGCCCGTAGAGCTCTTGTTGCATCTTGATCGCCAGTCTCCTGTCGGCCTCCTCTCTCTCAGCTCTCGTCGTAGCGTCGGACTCACGTTGTAGCTTCAACGCCATCTGGCCGTCGAACTCTTCTCTCTCGGCTCTCGTCCCGGGCGCATCGTACGCCCGTTGCAGCTTCATCGCCAGTCTTCTGTCAGCTTCCTCTCTCCCGGCTCGGAGGGTGGCTTCGTCGTAGCCTTCTCCCGACATGATTGATGGATTCCTGTTGGTTTCCTCTACATAAGCTCTTGCCCGAGCCTCAACAGCACCTTCAGGGAGCCGGGGATCTATTGCAGGGTTGGCCTGCCGAGGTGCAGGTTCCTCGCCACTTGATGGGCTTCGAGCAGGACTGGTCCTACGGCTCGGCGCAGCCGCACTGGACTCCCTCTGCGGAACATGCCGCCTTTGCTCCGTCTCCGTATTGACGAACCAATCTTGAGCCTCATTGCTTTGAAGCCACTGCTGTGTAAGCCAGTCGGTGTCCGGTCCTTCACTCACGCTTTTTGACGACTTCGCCCCCTCGCTCTCGATACTTGTCGGTATCGGCTCATTCCCCTTGCCCTTTTGTAGCGTCAGATCCTGGTGCAACGCTTCGATCTTCTCCTGCCTCCACTCCTGTTCCTATGGAAGCAGCCAAGGGTTAGACCGCATCTTCCCTCTCTTGTTGTTACTCATCACCCCCATGTCAGCGAATGCTTTTATCATTTCGATCTCCGTCTCTGAATTGCATTTCTCCTCGTTTTGCACATTTGCAACACTGCTCTCAGCAACCTGATTCTCCGAGTGAAATCGCACTCGCTTCTTCGGCGGCATCGCAGGCTCGGACGAGCTGTCCTTGCGCTTCGATGGGACGGGACTGGGCGTTGCGCTGAACTGTGCGTGATCGTCAGGCAGCGTTACAGGTGGCGTGTTCAGCAGCCGACCTTGGAGAGTGAAGCGCACGCGGTGCGGGACAGGCGGCTGACCAGACACTGGAGAGTGCGAGGTCGATGTGGCAGTGGTGGATGAGCTCGGCTCGAAGCTCAAAGTTGGTACCTCCCGGGCAGGGGAGCTCGGCAACGACCTTGGAGGCGAAAACTGGTCGGAAGTGCCATGCTGACTGGAGCCAAGGAGATCATCTATTCCTAGACGTTCCCACAAGCGGTCAAATTCTTGGATGGACTCAAGAGCTTGCCTCACCAAGAGGTCGAAATGCCTGGGCTCTTGGACTTGCTCATTCACGTTCTTGTCGTTCTCCATGTTGGGTAAAGACTGGCTAGCAACGTCGTTATGGCTGGATTCAGGCTGCTGTGGCTCGGAAGTGCTTGATTCGTCCGCAGTTCCTTCTACTCGCTCCTCGATGGGTGGTTTCCTTGTATTGGCCAAAGATTGAGCGGTTGTGTCACTCTGCCTGGGCTTAGAGAACCATGTCCGGGTGGAGTGTGACACGTCCGATATGGCGGCATCTTCATCACTCTCGCTCTCGGTCTCATCTAGAGAGCTCGACGATTCGATGTTTGTCAAGTCAATGATGATTGGGCTTGGTTCTTTGGCCGGCGGGTCTGTGTCGCTGGAGTCAAGTATCTGTGCCTCAAGACGACGTAGATCATCCACTGGATCTTCTGCGTCGCTGGAGTCAAGTATTTGTGCCTCAAGACGATGTAGATCGTCGACTGGATCTTCTGCGTCGCTGGAGTCAAGTACTTGTACCTCAAGAAGACGTAGATCGTCTACTGGATCTTCTGCGTGCTCGTCAATGGTCATGCCAGCGCCCGGGGGCTCCTACGCTGGTTCCTCGTTCGTGATAGGCTCTTGATCGTTCGATCCGAAGCTGTAAGTTGACCAAGGTGATGCTGTCACCACAGACCTTGGTGAAGATTGCCCTGACAAGTCTTTGGCTTCTGGGCTGGAGTCCTCCATTGCCTGGTCGCCGCGCTGGGGATCAGAGGAGGCTTTAGGCGTACGATTTGACGAGCCGGCATTTTTCGAGGGGATAAAACTTGAGTCGGAATCTTCACTCGACTGGCCAAAGTCTATGGGCTCAAACTTCTTCCTCGTCAAGTCTGGCATCGCCTCTTCGGATGACTCTTCCGATACGAAATCCTCACTCGATGGATCCTCCTCGCTGGGCTGATACTCGTCGGAAGAGTCCTCCTGGTTTTTCCTTCTTCTGACTGGGGAAGGTCCGCTCGTGGAACGAACGTTGGATATAGATTTGGGCGGCATAGCTGGAACTATCGTTGGAAAGTAATGAGAGTGTAATACGGTGTAGCGATAGTTACTCACTGGTAAGTCACATAAAACATGACACTTCGAAGGTGACTAGTGTTTCGCTGGAATGCATAGTCAGGTGGGTAAGATTTATCCCCTATACTAATTGAGAAGGCGCACTCCTGGCAAGTAACCTTCAAATGTAAGTCGATATTTACACTGAGTGGTCTTGGAGCATAAGTTGATGATCAGCACAAAATGCACAATCCCCCAGCCTTGTGGTTCAGTCTGCCACCTTAATTTGTTATCCTGAGAGCAAAGCAAAGACTGAGCGTGTGTTGAAAGGCGTACATTGTCGTGAGCTCTGTAAAGAAACAGTATGATTGTGACTCCGGAGGGCTTGGGAGAAGAGCCTCTCGGAAACGGATGCGGAAGAGGATCCCGTGAGCTGCTGCCGCTACTATGTCGGCACAGTCATATATAGAATCACATACCATTTCGTAATGTATCTATCATGATGCTGCAAGACTATGTCAGTGGTGCTGGCATTTTGGTAGTACGCCGCACCGCTGGACTGGGCATGCTTCAAGGCACCAGGGAAAGCACTACGGAGGGGGTTCGCGCCTGCCAGAAGGGTCGATACTATTTGTGAGCTATGAAGGAGAATTACCGTGCTCATCCAGCCGATGCTATAGAGTATCGAAGCGAAACACAAAAAAAACCACCTCAAAACAGCCAGAAGGGCCCGCCTCTTACCTCCTACCTCCTCACTCCTTCTCCCCGTCATTGTTGACATGGTGGGTGTTCCTACGCTTGCTCGCACGCTCGCCTCTGCTGCCGAAGAAGTCCAGCATACTACGCTGGCCCTGTGGACGGGGACCCGGAGAAGAAGCCCGCGTTGCACGCCTCTTTAGCTTCAGCTTTGGCCTTGGGAGGGGCTCTGCTTCCTGTGGACCCGCCGTGTCTGCTTCGCCCGCAAGGCCGAGGCCAGAGTCATCCTCCCTCGCTTCCTCGGCATCGTACATAGTAGTGTCCTTGATGTTGTCTGCTACGCCAATGTCCGGAACCTCTTCTTGGTAGACCTCGATCGCTTCGTCATCATCGGCCACAATCACCGTCTCTGCTTCTTCCCGCCCTCCCATGTCGTGGTCGCCAGGAGGCGTTGGTGAAGCTGGTTCAATTGGTCGAAGCCTCGACTTAGCCCTGGCATTCTGTATCCTCAATGGCTCCTCCAGTTCTTCTGCCTCCAACCTCTGTTTGTACAGCCTTGAACTCTCGACGAGGATGAAATGACTGACTTTTTGGAATCCAACTTGACGTCTGTGAGCTCTCCAAGCCTTGTACTTGGCGTACATGTCTCGATTTGTCTTCTTGAAATCAGGATTCTTCCTTGCAGCCTCAGCAGCACCACTCCTGTCATATTCTCGATTCAGCGCCGCAGAAACTCGTTTGGTGATCGTACTGTCTGATAGCATGCTGCCATTCTGCCCCAGGCGGATCTGAACCCCAGTATTTCCAAATTTTGTCTCTGAGACGACCTGAAGCAACATGTAGTTGGTAAGGAGATCAGGACAAAAGTCGATCAAACATTCAGCCGCTCTGTCAGTAAAGATCCGAGTGTGGTAGAGCTGAAGCCGAGTCCGAGCAATATCCATGATGGAAATACGCGGAAGGTGAAGATTGTCCAGGAGACTGTCGCCCGGATCGTGAGCCACCTCGATATTTTTCAGTGCCTCGTCGAATGGGTTAACCATGGCCGCTTTGATAGCATCCTCAATGCTCAAGTACTTTCTAAGGGCTCTGAATTTAGCTTCTTGCTCGTCGTCTGCGAAATCAAGACGCCCGCTGAAATGTTCACGCTGATCTGCATTACGCGATCTTTTCAGCTTCGGCCGTTTCTTGTGTGGCTTGATGGCGCCGGTCTTCACTTCGCCTACAACAATGGTTTCTTCGTCTTCGCGGTCATTCTTAATGCCCTCAAAGATTGCTGCAGATTTCCGTTTCTGAGCGCCATGCTTGCCGTTCTCCATGTACTTCGTGACGATCTTCGAATTTCGAGTGTGAATCAAGCTGATGTGGCTCAACCGTGCTGGGTCATATATTGAGTCGTCCCATTCCTCTGGATCATCACCTGCCCAGTCATTCTGCCATGGAAAATCGAACACGAGGAGTTTTTGAAGGACATCTGGATCCCGATCAAATGGCGGCGGAGTGGACGACCTTTTCTGCCTGTTCAATAGGTCAACTTCCGGAAACACAACGGAAAGTGAGCTGGGAGTACATTTTGGGCCTTGGCTCACGCTTTTCAGGTTCATTTGCATCAGCAATGACTTTACGTTTCTTCGCGGGCGGCTCTTGGACCACCTCCAAGCCCTCATTTGCTGGCTCCTGAGGAACAGTGGCAGATTGGATCGCGAGCTCGATCACGTCATCCTCAACTGGCAGTACATCCGAAAAGCTCTTAGCCTTCCGTTTTCGAGGGTTCAACGCGGGGTGTGCAGGAACATCTGGTGGAGGGGCATGTACGTAGGTAGCCGCTTCGGAGAGATCATCGACGTCCGTCTGTGAGTTCTTTGCCGCTCTCCTAGCTTTAGGCTCGATGATGCCATCATGCTGTGGTATCGGGGCTTCATCGGCGGCAGACTTGCGCGGCTTTCTGGACTTGGCTTCAACTGCTGGTGCTGCAGTTGGTTCGGTTGGAGATGCAGCAACAGTGTTGGACTCTCGAGGCTGCCTCTCGGAGATTGGTTTGGTGCCATTGACGGGTGTAAAGCCAGAGGTAGTGGCTAGCGCGACAGCAGGCTTCCGAGGTTGTCGGGCTGGTGCAGGTTTTACGAAGCCAGATTCGATAGGCAGAGAAAGCGCAGTATTGTTGTTCTGCACCTTTGTACCAACCTCTGGCTTTCCATAAGGCCAATATTCGGGTACACCATCTGTATATACACTTTTACCTTCATCACGTAATCGAAATCGTGATTGCATAGCATCGTAAGCAGCACGTGCAATCAATTGATCAATGAGCCATTTACTGACGGGGAAGTCTTGAAGATACTCAAGCATTTCCTTGTCTTTGCGGTACCAGTAGTCCTCTGAGCGCGTCCAGCTGTCGAAAAGTTTGGTGTTGACTGGCATAGTAAAAAGGGTCTCACATTGGAGTCGCATCTCTCTGCCCCAGGTCAAGTATTTGCCAGGCTCGCACAGAGTGAAGTCTTGAGATGGTTTGCGCTGCAATGACTGCTGCCAGAGGCCTGTATGTGGACTCGATGATTTTTGAGGCTGTACAGGGCGATTGGCCACTTTGTTGCCACCCTTGGTGGCATGGCCTTTCGGAGGCATCTCGCTGGAAAACTTGTCAGCCTTTTCGAGCACGTCTAAACATTTCGAATGGATCGTTACCCCCGCGCTTCTGTACCAATGTCAAAAATTTAAGGGTGCAACATACGTCGAGAATCTCGGGTGGTACAAAGCTCAGCTCTGACAGGCTTCGCTTGGGCGTTAGATGTGGACTGCGTTGTCAAAATAGCTTTTAGGCAGCGAGCTTGACACTCGAGATTATACAGGATGTGTATTCGGCATTGAAAGGGCCGAAGCTCGTGGATTGCGCACGCTATGTGGAATTAGTCATTTGCTTCACCCCTGCCAGAGTCAGCGCTCGAGTCTAGGCAGGGAAACCACTCGAGAACAACGGCAAAATAGAAGCAGATCAGCTGATGTGGACAACACGAAGAGAAAAAGCGATTTAATTGTGTCTGGAGGGGAACATGCAGCTCGTGGGGCTTGGGTTGTGCAAAGAGGAGAGCAGAGGTGGCAGAAGGTTGTGGTGCAGGTGTCTGAGGGGCGGAGGCTTGGCGAGCGATGTGAATGAACTCGCAATCTCGTGCTGCCGTTCGAGGCACGTGAACGAAGCGATTTCCGGTGCTTGATCACATGTTTGCACCCCCATGCATGGGTTTCTTGGTGCTCAACAAATTCAAAAGTCACGGGTCCTGTTGGCTGGTCGCAATATTGATGTTTTTGGAGTTTCTATAAATATTTGTTTCAACGATCCGCCGCAATCTGCTGCCGAATCATGTATCTGCCCTCCTGATAGCCTCAGAGCCGGCTGTTGCCTTTATGCGCATATCCCTACTGCGCTTCAGCAGCATGAATTGCTGGCCTCTTGCAGTCAGCTGCTCCATGATGCCGAATGGTGGTGTTTGGCTCCAGCGTCACGATTCAGCGCATGTAATCACGGGCAAATGGGGTTTATCTGAACCCTGCTAGCTTAGTTGCACGCTGTGTCCGCTGACCCTAGCTGCCTGCGCATATGGCTGACGCCCGAGCTGTTACTGGCTGCCAGGGTCGATGTATTGGGGCACTGTGTGAGTGATTGCGGAGGATATATGAGCATTGATCGCTCATAATAAGACATCCGCACCAGTCTCTCCCTCCACAAATCCCAAATCTTTCATGGCCTTCTGCTTTGATTTGTCCTTCACTTTCTTGGCGTCCGTCTCCTGCTTGTACAGAGCATAAACCTCGTCCACGTCACCTTTAGTGTACGGCTCAGGGATGTGATCGTCCTTATCCAGGTCCTGTGTGACTCGATCAACACTTTACTCTTTGTAGATGTCGCAATAACTCACGATCTCTCCGAGAAGCAACACGTTCTCTCCTCTGATCAAGAAGAGACCACGGGAGACGTCTGCATACTGCTGACCGCCAAATATCCGCTCCACAGTATCCTGCAGGACAAGATTTCCTGTTGTGTCTTGTCAGCCACTGGACAGGATCTCGTGTATCTACTCTCTCTGGCGATGTCCCCTCTCGGAAGGCAGTAGCAGCATCGACCGTCTTGTGATGATCTGGGCAGCCCCTTGGCCATGCTCCAAAGTGTGGATATACGATGTACCCAGCGTACCCCGAGACAGGAGTGCGTACTAACCGAATTGATCCCAGCTTCTGAGCACTCCAACATATTTCCTGCCATCTCGAAGAATCGCAACTAGCTTCTCTATGATACTGAGTCAGCTGAAGCTCATTCAATGCCGTTCAAGCTTTCGCTCGGACGAGCCATCGGTGCGGACCCATTTGGGGCTATGCAAGGGACGACTCACTATCGGTCAGGTCCAGAAGTTGAGCGGCAGTCGTGAACATCTGTGGCGGGAGTTGTGGCACCGGCGGAGGGCCCATCATCTGCGGGCCTCGAGGGCCAGGATGGGGTTGACCAGGCGGAGGTCGATCATGTAACGAGAGACCCTCCATTGGTAATAACGCAACGCGAAATCGGAATGTGGACAATGAAGTCTTTTTGAGGCGCTCGTCGAGTGTTGGAGGTTTTAGTGATTAATCATGTAGAGCGCTGTTACAAAGAGTATAAATCCGATGAGGCATGGCGATGCGTCGAATTCACATTCAACATCACGTCCAAAGGCAGGCGGGAATTACGGGCCGATTCCCGGTGGGGAACCTCGAGCGAAGGGTGCAAAATGCCACAACGCAAAGGGCATTTGCCCGAAACAGCTTTCGCAAACGCCA
Organism: Myriangium duriaei CBS 260.36; assembly: GCA_010093895.1. Lineage (NCBI taxonomy): Eukaryota > Fungi > Ascomycota > Dothideomycetes > Myriangiales > Myriangiaceae > Myriangium > Myriangium duriaei. Next base: position 1,436,114 of record ML996084.1, read on the forward strand.
CCAACCATCGGCTCCCTTCACCCCACTAATAGACTTGAAGCACTACAATCTGCATAGTGACTTCATAGGCTGGACGACTTGAGTATGGAGTCAATTTGGGCGCCCTTATTCCTTTGACATCGACATGAGATCTTCGTTCTTCACTCCTTGTAACGTTGTTCTAGAGAGCATGTCCTTGCTTCATGTGTACCACAGTGTGGTTAGTATCGACCCGCAGCACTATAGCCCGGAATCACATATACCCGTGAGCTATATCACGAATTCAATCTCTGCATCAGGGAAGCTATCTCTCCATTGCTCGTCTCGTTATATAAGCTAGGCCTCTTTCATTGTGGTGATGCCTCCCCATCGCGGACTTCCACCCTGTTAAAGAGCAAGGACTGTTGTCCACCAACCAAGAACCCAGCAAATCGCAAGCAGAAGGGTATTTACGTCGCTCGTAACCGTGTGGCTCGAACCGCCACTAATCTTTTCGCATTACCATAATCACCATTCCTTTTCACGTCGCTGATCACGCTATCGTCGACCACGCTCTGTCTCAAAAAGCAATTACCAAAAGGTGTCTCGAATCGAAATATAAAGTCAGTGACAACGGGGTCCGTCGTCGTTAAGACTGCCTCATACGCAGTTTAGAGCAAAGCCATGGCAGCCAGGGCGGCGGCACCGAGGAAAGGCGAGGCAGTCTTCATGGGTGCGGCACCCTTGGAACTGCTAGAGCTGCTTGCACCGGCACCTCCAGTGCTGGAAGCACCACCGTTGCCACCGGTAGAGCTAGTGGAATGACTGGCGGCGGAGGAACTGGAGGCAGCGGAGCTGGAGTTGGACTCTGAAGCGGCGCTGCTGGAGCTGGACTCACTGGCGCCGGATCCCGACGCACCGGAGCTAGAGGCGCCGTTACCCGTAGGAGTGGAGAACAGGGTGGTGGAGCCAACCTCTGTGGTCAGAGTGGAGCCTCCGGTGGTGATGGTAGCAAACACAGGGACGGTGCTGACTGCAGAAGGTGTGGCGGATTCAGTGTTGCTTCCACTCGAGCCAGCGCCAGAGCCAGAGCTGGTGGCAGAGCCCGTGTTGGAGCCAGTATGGGAGCCAGTGTTGGAGCCACTGCCAGAGCTAGGGGCCTGAGTAGCAGCCTGCGAGGCAGCAGAGGTAATGGCCGCACCGTTGCTGACTGTGGCGGTGTTGGCCGCGCTGAGAGGAGAGTTCGCTGGTGCAGTGGCACCAAGAGCTTCTGTGGTAGTTGTCAATTGCTGCTCTTTGCCTGTCAAACGACCACGATGTACATACGCTGGCAATAGGCGGCACCGTAGGCAATAACTGAGGCGGCGTCAGTCGCGTTAGGGCATGCTTGGTTGGCACAGTCGCGGACACCATATCCAAAGTTGACGTGGGAGCAGTAGCATTTGGCGTCATTGACAGCGCAGTTGGGGATGAACTGTGATTGAGCGATCTGAGCCATGTTACCGACGCAGGTTTGCTAGAACAGGAGGGTCAGTATCGTATGGCTAGATCAAGCTCGAAGAGTTGACTTACACCACAGGCAGGAAGAGCACTAAGATCCTGCGCAACCGCAAGGGCGGCACCAGCGGCGATGAAGGAGATTGAATACCTCATTTCGATGGAGAGTGAATAGAGTGATTGAACACGAAGTAGGACAAGAGAATTGTCGAGTGAACGGAATGTGGTCTAGGGGGATGTGCAGGTAGCTAGCTGTGCGGGAAGAGCTGTAAGGTAAAGGTGTTGCCGAGATATATCAAAGACCACGATTTGTAATAGAATGAGGATCACGCAGGCGAGAGGAGCAGCTGATGGAGAGAGATATGTGTGAGAGGGGAGGGTGAAAATGTGAAGGCGGTAGTCGCGATTTATGATGCCTGGGGGGCCAAAGAGTAGCCACGACGACCGGCGGGATTGCGGTGGCACCAAGTTGGCAATTGACTCCCACGAGTCGCACTTGTGGTATATGAGCATGAGCCACAAGTTGCGGCGTACCGCGTATGGTATGCACAACGATCGTAGCCGCCCGACTCTAGCGCGAATTGGCTGCCCACCAGTCTTGCTCTGCAAGCTTTAAGGTTGAAATATTGACGTAGATGGCCCGGGCGGTACCTGCCACACGCGGCAGGAAGATCGGTGGTGCATGCTGTCCCGGATGTCTTGCGAACTTTGGTCCAGGGGCAGGCGGTGATTGGCTCTCCTTCATTTCCCCGTGCACTACTATATCCCGCCCACTTTTCTCCTGCTGTCACACCGTCCAGCAACAACGCATTGCACACCAGTCGATTCCCTGCTCTGTCTCCTCGCCTCCCTGGTCGACCACACGCGCTATTCCGTAATTCGCTATCGTCATACCCAAGCCAGCCTCCTTGTATTTCTTTCCTCCCTGACCAAGATTTGCGAAGCCCACCGCATCATGCATTTTCCATTCTTGCGCGGATGTATGGCAAATACCAGGCAGCCACGGAGACCTCGTAATTTTCGTCGGCGATGATCAGTGGCTCGATCGATTGCCACACCTCCCCTCATCTATGGCCGAGAGTCGATAGTCGGTGACCCAGCGGGGCAAAGCCCAATTGATCGCGATAGCTCGGGCATCGATGGGCCGGATTAGTTCGAGGTTCTGAGGCGGCGTGCAAGAGCCTGGATCAGGCCCGGGGCAATGTCCACCAAATGGCTTTGAAGTGTGGCTCAAAGGTTAGTGATAGTGGAGAGGTGGCTGTGCGGACATATTTCACCAGCCACATTCTAAAGTCTCGACCACAGTTTTGCTGTCCATGGCTTGGTTGGCGCCGCCAGGGGTCAGCCGATTGTTTGAGAATTATTCGCTTCCGGAAACCGTCATCCCGAGAAAGGTATGTCTGGTCATCATATTGGATCTCTGGAAAGTGTCTGGGGTACTGGGGAAAGGTACATCTGGTGGTTTGACCAAGGGAAGTAATAAGTTCGGCTGCATTGGGAGCTGCTACAAAAGTACGCATCCGTGACGCTTCGAGTCTGCTATCGGACCGGCTGGAGTCGTTGTGTCTTATGCACGTCCATAGCTTTCATCCTTGGGTCAGATGTCTTGAAAAAATGTTGAAATTCAATCGAATGGGTTCAATCTTATCCCCACGGTCCACGTGGCATCGTTTGTGGTACCGTTCTTTCGCCTGCCCAAACAGATACAGTACCATGAAGGACTTCATCTGCGACGGCAGATCATCGAGGCCGATGGATAGCATTACAGTTTTTTGTATGTTATTACAGTACAAACCATAATAATGTCGAAGCTGGTCTAGAGCTCGCATTTTACTAGCAATTATAAAGGACAAGCTGCATTGGCAATCATTCTTGAACATCTCCCGAGGCCAGCTTACTTTACAATCGCGATTCCTCGCTGCTTCTAGGATCAATGCCAAGATGGTCAATTGCATAGTCAGCAGAATATTGACGTAGCTTGACAAGGCAAACTCAAGTAGAACATGTATAGACTCATTTTCGTGAACTGTATGAGGACTACGAATTCCACTCTCCGATCACGGAAGTTTCATCACTCATCCTTGGTGGGTTGTTCGCGTTGACAGGATACTCCACGTGCCATGCCAAATCCTCCCGCTTCCATCAAGGACCATCATTGACATCAGAATTGCCTGCAATCCGCGCTCTGTACTCAATCCGCCTCCACGACCCCCTCGTCACTCTCGCTACCATCTTCGTCACCGCTGACCTCTTGGTTTTCTCTCTCCCTCTGGTCCATAAGTTTCTGCAGCTCGGCGTCATCGTTCTCCGTCACGGCCTTGGGTGCCATCTTGACTGTGCAGTTGCCACCCGCGGACCTGATCTGTTTCGTAATATCCTCGATGGCCTGCTCCAGGATCTGGATACCGGCATTCTTATCCAATGTCTGGCTGGTGAGCACGTACAGCGGCGGACTGACAAGCTTGACCTTGACCTGCGTCTCGGCCGTGTTCCTTGCCTCGGCGGTGCGTAGAGCCGTCTTGACTGCATCGATTCCATCGTAGCCGAAACACGTCACTTCCACATCTGCTCGGACTTTGGTGGGTTGCGGTGTCAAGCGCTTGCCAATATAGCTCTGCAACTCGTCTTTCACGACATCGTTTGGAAAGTTGACCTCACCCCATACATCAGGGTTGGTGATGCTGAGTTTGAAGGCGTCGATGGCGTGTCCGTATTTCTTGTTCAATGGCCAACCAATACTGCCGTACAGCTCCTCAATCGGGGTGCTTGTCTTCTCTGCCACATGGCGCATGATGCTGTGTACCATTTTTGACTTGTTGTACCGTTCCTCGCATTTGATGACATCCTCCGGGCTGACACGACGTTTGGACAGATCAATGTAGCCTAATTGCAAGGTCAGCCTCAGCCTTCTAAGGACTGGCTCATCCGCAAAGAATACCTTTCTCCTTGTCCACCCTTAGTACGACCACGACCTCGTTCCTTCCTACACGGATGAGCTTCTGAATACTCCTGATACGTCTTCGCGACAACTCGGATAGCAGGATCATGCCGTCAATGTTGTCGTACTCGAGTAGCTTGACGTAGGCACCCATCTCGGCGATCTGATGACCTGGTCAGTGACGTTCGTGGCTCATTTCTTTGCGCCGCTTTCCTTACCTGTTTAACATTGACCATGACAAATGAGTCAATCTCCGGGTACTTCTCCTCATAGAAACGACAGTTGGTGAGCGACATGGTGGGCAACTGTTTCGCGCAAAGCGCTTCTGTCGTGTAAGCTTGGATTTTTTGTGCTTGGAAAGTTGTCGACGATGTAGCTTGCGCAAAGGTAGGCAGGATCAAGTCAGCGGTGTTACGGTTTGGCTGTCGGAATGTGTGCGTGGGGTTGGGCAAAATTTCGCGAAAGTGGTTTTGAGTCATGAGTGCCCCTCCGTCCAGATGGAAAGTCTAGCCGCCTCCAACTTTCGCCCTTAACTCAGTTCATTCCACACATGCGAGTATGATCTTCGATTATTTACAAAATACATGAACATCTACACGTCTCCAAGCTCCGAGCATATTCGAAGTCTAGTCTTATACCCTGTCCTGACCAGAAGCTGCAGATAAAGAGAGCCGACCGCTATGTGTCCCTCCCGGGGTCTCCATCACTTGTACGATAGCCTCGCCCTCTTCTGGATTCAACATAAGATCTAATATCTCATTGGCTGCATCCACCACTTGATCCTCTAGCCCAGCTTCAAGAAGACTACGCTCCGAGAAAGCTATCCTCGAAAGTGCAATAATCAGTTTGCCCTTGCCGCTGTATATCACGGAAAGCTTGTCGTCGAGGATGATATCGTGATTCTGCAGCAGATGATGGATAATCCTGATGCTGAGGTTGATCGTCGTGACAATTGTATCATGCCGTGAGGTCTTCTTCGGAGTCTTTACAATCGTGGAGCTGCCTAATGTGGGCGGACCAATTCGTGGTATAGAAAGTGGTGGCGTGGAGTACAACAGAGTGATCTGATCGCAAACGAATCGTGTCAGTCGACCAATAGCTGTTCTGTTGTTAGCCATGGCTCGACTGCCATGTTCCGTGATCGAGATTGTCCGCAAAGTGCGTAGAATCTGGAGGCGTAATCCTAGCAGAGCTTCCGGGCTATCCATCCTCCGAGGACCAGAGTCGGCATGCGATTCCCACAGAAAGCTCGTCAATCTTTCGAGAAGATCTGCTTCCTGCTGTACCTGAACCTCCATGCTACCATGTCGCGGACCAAAGGAATCTTCGAGCGTAGAGCTGCTGACAGTCTCCAGCATGAGATGCAAATGAGGCATAGGCTGAGCGGGGTTCAGCATGAGCATGATAAATGCGAACTCAGCTCTACGCCAGAAGTTTGATGCTCTCTCAGGATCAAGCGCTGCGCTAATGGCAACCTGGTGCATGAGACTGATGACCTGATAATCATCAATTTCTTCACGTGGGGCGGAAGACAGGGGGACCGAGTTGGTCGTTTCTTTCGAAGTCTGTGCTGCACGAATAACACGAGGTTCGGCAACGACGACCGACGTTTTGGCAACCAAGGGAAGAAGCCGTTCGAACAGCATGACTTGTTGCATGTTTGTTTCCATCTGTAGCATGGAGTTGAATAAACCTAAAACCAATGGTAAAGGAGCGAATTGTTTCGTCACTAGACACTGTTCCCACAGATCAAGACATGCTTTGCGAATGGCGACGGAAGTAAACATCGTATCCTCTGGTGGAATTCTGGATATCGCTTCTAACATTTTGGAAGCCAGTGTAGCCTGGTCAGGACCTGATAGCGGGTATTGACTTAGACCTTCTATAGTCCGCTGATCGTTTGTAGATCGGTGTGAAAGTACACTTTGTACAACCCTGAAGCGTTTATCCCTGATCGAAAGCTTAGAAATTATAGCCAATTCCTGTTCCAAATCAACCTCGCTTGGGGGAGGTTTGATCGAAGCAGGGGTAGGGACTGGACTATGTCCAGGAGCAATGGATGGACTAGCCACTGCATTACGTTTTCGCTTTTGCCCAGCTTTTGGCGTGCCGGTCCGGATCTTGGTTGGAGAAACAGCAACAATTTCGTGATCGTCAAATCCATCTCGGAAAGAGAAAGCTTGCGCTTTCTTGGGTGTAGAAGCTGTGGCAACTCTCTGCTGCGGATTGGCCACGTTGTTTGGCTCGCTGAATGCCGCGGCTTTTAGTCTCTTCAAGCGCTCTCTTTCCTGTGCTAGATCGTGCTCCAGAAACCGATTGCTGGTCTTGATATTATCTTGGTCGTTCCTTGCCACTCGTATCTCGGCTTTCAGCTTGGAATTTTCCTCTGCATGTAGTTTTTGAAGTGCGGCGATCTTGGATTCGTAATCATTGATAGACCTTTGGTTTCTCGACCGTAGATTAGCGATAGCCCCGTCTTTGGTGACAGACTCGTTCCGAAGGCTATCAAGAGCATCATTCAATCGCACCCGGTCATTTTCAAGTTCCGCTACTCGAATCTGCAGTCGCTCCAGGTCTGCTGGATCGCTTACCCTTGTTGTGGCCAACTCCGGTACATTATGGTTGATAGATTTTCGCTGGATGTGAGGGGCTGTGCGGAAGGCAACTATGGGTGGTGCATTTCTGTCGAACGTAAATGTGGGATCATTGAGATCGATCACGTCCTCCTCATCGTATCCATAATCCGAGGATGGTGGCGGTGGAGGATCCGCACCGAGTTCCATATCAGCATCTCCTGCACCATTGTCATCATTCCGAGGATAGTGATCTTCTGCTTGCTGCCAGCCATTGTGTGTAGGGGGCGGTCGCTGCGATAAAGTGATTGCATCGTGTTCTAATTGCTGGAAAGTGTTTACCGGGACGTCGCCAAAGTCTTGATCGAACAAGTCCTCTTCATCACCAATGTCGTCCATCCGGCAAGACGGCGGACATTATCGTGTACAAATGTTATCGCTGAGTTGCGATGATTTCTATTTTGGACAACCCCTCCATGATGGAAACCTCAGGTTATTCAGGATCAATTGCCACGCGCGACTTGAAGAAGGTGGAAGCGAGGAGATAACGCCAAGCCCAAACTTCACATGCCCGCCAAGCAAGTCTAATTGGCGGAAGAGCTCGTGGAACTGCGCAGTGACGAAAGAGGAAGCCCAGAAAGAAGCGAGAAAGCCAGCATCTCTGCTTCCAACTTCTTTGCCCAAATTTGGCACTTCCCAGCTGTTCTGGCTGCTATCGGACTTCAATTAGCTGTTGCTGGAGCTTCTGGAATTTCCCACGATAACGCACATATCACCTAGCACTCGTGTGCAGCTAAGCTCCGGTGAATTGTTAGAGCCCCAACTCAGCCGGCGCACCCGGACGCGTTTGAGCCTGTCGCCTAAGCAAAAAGTGTCGAGGAATCGGTAAAAGTCTCGGATTATCTCACCACATCGCGGATGGCAGCTATGACGAAGCCTAAGAAAGACGTGAAATTCCAGCGGAGGATGAGTCGGACGTCTCATGAGTCGATGGACGGATCCCAAGAACTTAAGAGTCTGAAGAATGGGCACTTGACCAAGCCTGTGGTCGATAGCGGAGTTTCCACGGATACAGCGTGGACAGACGACGAAAAGGATAAGGTGATAATAGCGCCACGACAAGGCTTGCGGGATCATATGCTGACAATGGTGAAGGCACCTGTTCGTGTTCAACCCAGCGAATACGAGAAGAAGAAACAAACGTTCATTACAAGAACGATATGGACCCTAGCCATGATAGGCTTCTTCTTCTTCTGCATGTTTCTCGGACATATCTACCTGATCATGATCGTTACCGCGATTCAGATCATTTCCTTCAAGGAGGTTATTGCGATCTCCAATGTCCCAAGCAGAGCAAGGAGGCTTCGATTCACTCGATCGCTCAATTGGTATTTCCTAGGGACCACAATGTATTTCTTGTACGGAGAGAGCGTGATATACTACTTCAAGCACATCATTCTTGTCGACAAAGTCCTTCTGCCTTTCGCTACTCACCACCGATTTATTTCGTTCATGCTTTACATCATTGGTGAGTCTTATACAGATTTCAGGCTTGACAGACCGGCTGACTAGTGCAGGATTCGTATTCTTTGTCATTTCGCTGGAGAAAGGACACTACAAGTTCCAATTCACGCAATTTGCCTGGACTCATATGGCGCTCTATCTGATTGTCGTACAAGCCCACTTCATCATGAACAATATCTTCGAAGGCATGATCTGGTTCTTCTTGCCGGCCTCATTGGTGATCACCAACGACATATTCGCCTACATTTGTGGTATCACTTTTGGGCGCACGCAGCTCATCGCGCTTAGCCCGAAGAAGACAGTCGAGGGCTTTGTGGGTGCTTGGGTATTCACCATCCTTTTCGGCATGGGTTTGACGAACATTCTCATGCGATACAACTACTTCATCTGCCCAGTAAATGTAAGCTCCGGCCTTGTCATGAATCCGTGCGGCACTTGACCTAACTTGTGTAGGATTTGGGTGCGACCTTCTTCACAGGACTCCAATGCGATATTAATCCGGTGTTCCTGCCTCACACTTATCGTCTTCCTTTCATCCCTCCGAACTGGACACACCTGCCATTGACAATCACTGTTGCGTAAGTGGATGATTTAAGATTCCAAGGACTTATGTCTGACATAGCCCACAGGCCGATGCAATTCCACATCCTTGTCTTCGCCACTTTCGCCTCGTTGATCGCACCATTCGGAGGCTTTTTCGCATCCGGTCTGAAGAGGACATTCAACGTGAAAGACTTTGGCGATTCCATCCCTGGCCACGGAGGCATGACCGACCGCATGGATTGCCAATTCATCATGGGATTCTTCGCATTCATGTACTACCAGAGGTAAGTGATTAAGTGTTCCTTGATCTGCTTGGTTTCTGACTGGTCATAGTTTCATTGCAATGCACAAGGCCTCAGTTGGTGGGGTCATTGAATTGGCTATCACTGGTCTTACTCTTGACCAGCAGGTCGAAGTCGTCAAAGGCCTTAGCAAGCATCTCGCAAATCAGGGCGTGGTCAGCCACAAGGTGAGACAACATCACAAATATTGAGGGATGTCATGAAAGTATGCTAATTTCCGTCACAGGTTCTCGAATATCTGGGAGAAAATCTCAAACGATGAAAGCCACGATGTTGATGATGATTCACTATCTCTCCATATCCCCCACGCGATGCTATAGCATGCGTGGAAACGCGCAAGCACTTTCATGCCCAGATTTGATTGTTGGTGACGCATTTTCGAATGCATGATGGATGCGGCCCTTTCGGGATTCTTTGCGCGGGCCAATCCCGCTGGGAGGGCTCGAGGTTCTGCGAGCGATCAACCATTGCAAGTGCCGGAGGAGGTTTTCCGAGGATAAAGCCCGACCCCGGAGCGGGGCAGGTAGCGGGGCAAAGTAGTCTGTCCGACCAGCTTCAACTTCTGCGGCATCAACTCATAACAAACTAATTTTCATTTCCATCAGACATTGCCTGTCTTTCCTTTTTCGCCTGTGAAGTCTTGGAACCAGTCTTGAATGCATGGAGATATCCCTTGCATGAACGTCCATTCGCGCAAGAATTTTGCTTGATCTACTATCTGAATACATCGTCAACATGTAAGCTATCCGCTCCCGGAACCACCAGCTGAGATTAATGACACCTCCCGTAGGGTCTACACAGCGTCCTTTGCCTTCTTTGAGGCGTTATGGGAGGTAAAGCAATACACTCATGCTGTCGTGTAACACACCCACATACTCACCCCCAGATAGGCCGGAGTTACACATGTTTTCGTCAACCTTGGATCAGATCATCCCAGCATCATAGAGGCGATCGTTAGAGGTCAGAATGAGAAGAAGGGAGCCTTTCCTAAGATTGTGACATGTCCTAACGAAGTGCGTATTCCAAAGGCCTGAACAATAAGGACAGGGTGCTAATCATATCAAAGATGGTTGCTTTGTCCATGGCTGATGGATTCGCTCGTCTCACATCAAAGCCTCAAGCAGTCATCGTGCATGTGGATGTTGGAACACAAGGTCTTGGTGCTGCTGTGCATAATGCCAGCTGCGGTCGAGCGCCGGTACTCATCTTCGCAGGCCTCTCACCCTATACCATCGAGGGCGAGTACCGCGGGTCAAGGACTGAGTACATTCACTGGATTCAGGACGTGCCTGACCAGAAAGCCATCGTTGCACAGTACTGCCGTTATGCCGGCGAAATCAAACGTGGCAAAAATGTCAAACAACTGGTCAACCGCGCCTTGACTTTCGCCCGTAGCGCTCCCTCTGGACCTGTATATCTTGTTGGGGCCCGCGAAGCTATGGAAGAAGACATTGATCCATATCAACTCGACCAAAGCCATTGGACCCCAGTAGAACCTGCTGCCTTGACTCGAAAACAGGCGCGAAATGTTGCTAAGCTTCTGGTAGGAGCACAAGAGCCATTGCTGATCACAGGCTACAGCGGAAGAAATCATGCTTGTCCTGAAGCGCTGGTAGCGCTTGCAAACATCGTCAGAGGATTACGGGTGCTCGATACTGGAGGCTCGGACATGTGCTTTCCCGCCGACCACCCGGCCTGGTTGGGCATGAGGTTCGGCGTAGAGGACGCAATCAAGACGGCAGATGTGATCCTCGTTCTAGACTGCGATGTCCCGTGGATCAATACGCAATGCAAACCTCGAGGCGACGCTAAGATCGTCCACATCGACGTCGATCCGCTTAAGCAGCAGATGCCAGTCTTCTACATCAACGCCCAGCAGAGGTACAGAGCCGATCCTGAAGAGAGCGTACGACAAATCACAGAAGCGATCAAGGCCGACACGGAATTGAACGAAAAGACTGCATCCAGGGAAGCAGATGAAAGATGGAACAAGCTTCAGCAGACCTACCAAGCCAGACTGGATACCATCAAGAGCCTTGCTCAGCCAGCTAAAGACGACACCTACAACCCCAGCTACCTGGCCTCGCGCCTTAAAGCTCTGCTTCCACTCGACACGATCTATGCCATTGAAGCCGTCACTAACACAGCCTTCGTCCACGACCAGCTCCAGCCCACTCTTCCCGGCAGCTGGATTAACTGCGGTGGCGGCGGCCTCGGCTGGTCCGGTGGGGGTGCCCTAGGCATCAAGCTTGCGACCGACTACGAAGCTGGCGGTCCAGGCAAAGGCAAATTCGTATGCCAGATCGTGGGCGATGGCACGTTCCTTTTCAGCGTCCCTGGCTCAGTGTACTGGATTGCCCAGAAGTATAAGATCCCGATCTTGACCATCGTGCTGAACAACAAAGGTATATATTTGATGACTCCCTCAGCACAAGAAATATGTTGATACTGACATGACCAGGCTGGAACGCACCCCGTAAGTCCCTCCTCCTCGTCCACCCGGACGGCCACGGCTCGCGCTCTACCAACGAAGAGCTAAACATCAGCTTCGCCCCGACGCCGGACTACGCTGGTATTGCGGCCGCAGCGGCAGGACATAAGGCTTGGGCAGGACAAGCGCGGACCGCATCCGAGCTGGATGGAAAGCTGAAAGAAGCCATTCGCGCGGTGCAGTCTGGCGTATGCGCGGTGCTGGACGCACAGCTCGAAGGGCCAGAGGGGAAGTTTGGCGGAGGCAAGGCAGTGACACTCGGATAGATGGGTTCAGATGTTGAAGTCGTCTATACAACGTTTGTTTTCTCTATATAGAAGAAATCTATCGACCGAATCCAAACCACCCTCTCTTCTTCTCGTCCGGCTTGGGCGACGCTGTTTCCGGTGCTCCGTTGACTGCGACGGCGGAGGTGGCTTTTTGCTCGACGGCTTTCTTGGCTTGGCCAGGATACTCGAGGTAGTTGAAGGCGACATCGAAGAACAGAGGCTTGACGGGGATGGGCTCGATGCGAGGCGGGTACGTGACGAGGTTGGTCAAGTCGACGGACACGCCTGGTGCGGGGAAGGAGGTGATGTGCTCTACGAGTGGGGCAGTGCGGGTCCTTTTCGCTGCAGCGGACGCGGCATCTTGCTCTATTCGGCGCATCTCAGCCATGGCTTGGTGGCGCTGAATCTGGTGGCGGAGCTGCTTTTGTAGAGATTCGAGCTGCGAGGGGTGAATGTCCAGCGTTGGGGCGGAGGAGGAGGCGCGATCGGATTTGGGAACGGACGACGCTGCTTGCGAGGCGAGGGTGCTGGCGCGAGAGAGGAGGGCGAGCGCATTGAGCTGATTTGATAGCATGCTGTGGGAGATCGCGATGTTCAGGCATCTGATGCGCGTTAGTGGTTTGTCTTTCGTATGTCTTCGATGTGGACTCACTTGAGCGCTTGGAAGTAAGCCCTGCGCCCTTCGAGCTCGGCTACAAAGACAGCGTCGCGCATAGCTCCTCGCAGTGATTTGACGGCGTCGATGCTCTGAATGGTAGAGTCGTAGAGAACGTTCCGCTCGCGCAGCCGACCCAATTTCTTGGAGCGTGGCTCGAATTGTTCTGGGTGTGGTTTTCCATCCTTCCGAGGCCGCTTGGGCTTTCGGGCCTCTTGTTCCGGGAATGACCTGCCATCGTCTTGTCCGATCAACACGCGGTTCCGTCCGACTCTCCAACTCACGAGATCATAATTGATTGCGAGGCTGGACACGCGCAGATCTTGCATGCGTGAATCGCCCTCGTCGACGCCCTCTTTCTCCAGCTCTTCAGTAGCCCGTCGAGTTGCATCAACAGCGTCTTGGTATGCGATGAGAATGTCGTCATATGCATTAGCCCGTTGCCTCGTCGGTACTCCGGTATTCGACTTGAGAAACTCCTCCAAAGTGCGTTCAGCGGAGGATGCTTGCGCCAGTGCTTGTCCAATAGAGGCGTCTACAATTGCAGCGGATCTTCCCCGCCACTCGATCGATGATGGTACCTCTCCGGAAGCAGCTGCCACTTGAGCGTCCTTGACGGGTTTCTGTTCGCTGAACGCTTCCGAGTCTACACGCTTGACCAAATCTGAGATTTCGGCCTCATCTGAAGGGAAGAACTTCAGCGCGGCAGAGGAAACGGCAACAGTACGCGGGAGTTTGGCTTGATAAGCGGCGTATCGTATCGTAGGATCGATAGTGTTGTTAATGAAGTCCTTGAAAATATCTTTCCGGGTCTGTGTCAGGAGCGCCGCATATACAACCCGGGCCACTGCGTACTCCTTCAGACAAGGATGCCAGCGTTCCTTGCGCGCTACCTCTTGCCTCGATTTCTGCCCTTCGGACTGCTTCTCAAATTCCCAAGCACCCGCCATGGAGCCCAGGTAGGCTCTTGCCTCAAGAATGTCGGTTTCCGAACTTCCAGACGAAGCGCGATCTTGGAGCAGTGTATATAGCTCACGTGCATGCTTGCTGGCCTTTGAAAGTCTAGTCAAGATGTGATCCCTGGGGTTTCCGGTCACTGCTTGGCCAGTTGTTTCTTCCGACTTCGTGGATTTGATCTGCATCGCATGAGCCCAAGCTCTCTCGGCAGAGAGCAAGAGGAGATGAGCATATCTGGCTTCTCGTTAAATCTACTACGCGCCAGAGGAAAGCGATCACCACTGACTCTTTATTCGACTTGACATTCTCGGCAGTGACAGGTTCCTTCTTTTGGAACTTTTGGTTTTTACTGTTTGCACGACCTAGTCGTCGCCTGATCGCCAACAGCTTCTGGGACAGCTGTTTTCGGTATGACCGATAGTCGCCAAGCAGCAATGAGCTGTCGCGCAGGCCAATTGCAAATTCGGTGATGTCCATCGTCATTGCAGTAGGGCTCTCCAGGGTAAGAATGCACGGCAAGAAGCTGGTCGGCAACGTGGACGATGGACCTTTGTGATTGACGAATAGAGGGGCTGTGGTGGTGGGTTTAATCGTACTGACTCGTGCGGATGCCAAGCAAGCTTGAGGATGGGCCGACGTCTTGACATCAGCATATCCAGAGAAAAAAGTCCAAGTACCTCCTTGTCTCTCGTTGATACGCCATCCGCGGCGATCTGGATTTCTGCTTTTCGTAAGGCGTTCTTTGATGCATGCGGCTTCTAATTCTGTGTTTGACCGGGAAATTACTGGGTTTACACCACTATCAGTGACGCTATCTGATCTCCCGAGTCGCCGCTCGTGGCATGCTGGAGAGGGCCTCGGTATGCGTCGAGCCTCGCATTTGGTGCTCTCGTGCCACACGCAAACATGCCTCTCAAAGCTCTCGCCTGCTACATTCGACATTCTGGACCCATGGAGCTGTTAGCCTCGAGCTCCCACCTTACGCTCTTGACCTTTCAACGAACAACCCGCCACCGAGCTCTAGTGAGCGATCCCCAGGAACGCGCACAGAAGCTCCCTTTCTAGACTTTCTGTATCCTCCACAAACTCTTGCTTTGCTTCAGCGACCATACAATGCCTGGGCCGACAACGCTAGCAAACGGCGCTCCGCTACAGGATGTCGCAAATATTCATCATCTCCTGTACGCATGTCAAAATTGCGGAACTCTCCAAATCAGAGCCCTTTGGATGTGTTCAGGGCTGGACCCTGCGATAGCAATATTACCGCCGATACAGAAGAGCTATTGGTCACAGAATACACCGAGGCTCGAGGCCTTGCTCGCAAACACAATGAACCTAGGCAAGTCACACAAGGGGATGTCCACTTGGAGAACAGTACTGGAGAGAAGGTCGCGGGTTCTGAAGCCAAGTCGAAACCATCGAGCCCGCTAGTGCCGAACCAAGCTGAAGCCAATCAGCTTGCAGAACTGAGAAGAGCAAGGAATACATCGCCAGGCGCGTCCTCGACATCGTCGCAACAGAGCGCTACGGGTGTGCAGCGATCCACAAGACCAAGAGTCGACCCGGAAGCAAGCCTGAGAAGCGCTCTCGCGACGGCAAAGGTCGAGCGAACGGAGTTAAGGCGTATAAGCGCTCTGTACAAAACTTTGACCGACAAGAACCTGGCATCGTTGGATATCAAGCGACTCTTGATCATATGGCTTGCAACCAAGCCGGAGCGTGGAGTGGATCAACGAGCACTGAGTTGGCAGAAGCTGCTTATAGCTCAAATGCCACTCGAAAATGATCTCCCAGACTCGCAATGGACGACAGAATATTGTCACGCTGCTATAAAGTTTTTTCTGTCAGGTTCCCAAACACGCCGTGTCAAGGCAATACTTCGTGGCGCGATAGAGCGAAAATTGAGGGGAGACTTTGGAGCAGGCCTGGTTATGCGTTCCTTGGTGGAACGTGGACATTGGAAAGCCGCAGCTGCTCTGTTTGCAGACGTGCGTGCATGCAGAGAAAATGGAGGAGATCCTGCCGCGCTCCAGATCCTTTTCAGCAGGTTTAACAACGCTGAACTTTTGAAATATCAGCAATGCTTAATGGTATGGCTATCATCTCGACGAAGTCATGAGAAGGACTCGACCGACCTCAAAGACATTTATCAGCTACACGGCAGGCTCGTCGCTCAATTCGTGTCATCGCTACAGCCGGTCTTGAAGACATCCGTTTTCCAAAAGCTGTGCAGTGATGTCCACGATCTGATCAAGACCTTGTCCAGAGGTGGTCATTCTGAATCAGCACAGTGGGAACCGCTCATCTTGCAGCTTCTACTGGTGCAACAGCCACTGGACCAACGTTTTCATTCTCGGCTCGTGGCTGATGCGTGGGTATTGTACTCCAAGACCCCTAGTTTCCGTCCATCAGATACTCTCATGATCAAGATGTTGCAGGCATGGAAGACCAAGACGCTCTTGGACCCCATTATAGCATTGGCCTCCACTGATCGTCAGACTTTCACGCCGGCTTCGATTGAGTCGGCTTGGCTTCAATGTCACGACAGTCTAGGATTTATCCCCGGCACAATTTTATCTCAAATATATGCTCAAAGAGGCGAGGTAGAGGAAGTCGAACGCATAGTCAAAGATCATGTTTCCAGACGGGACGTTAAAAAGCTTGAGCCCGACTTCTTCTGGCCCTATATCCAGGTCCACGGCGTTAGGAGGGATGCAAAAGCGGCTCAAGAGGCTTTTGATAGACTAACAAGCGATTTCAAACTGGTGCCGAATATCAAGTCCTGGGATATGCTGCAATATGCCTACATGAGGGCTGATGATCTGGACGGCGCGATACGCACCTTCCAACAGCGACTGGCTATAGGTGCTGAACTATCTCCTCAAAGTATCGGCACCCTGGCGGCCATGCATTCGAAGCTTGGCAACTCCGCCGGAGTCCTATCTCTGATCAAGCAAGCAGAGTCACGCAAAATACCAGTCACGACTCATATGAAGAATGCACTTATCCTTGCATATGGAAACGCCGGGGAGATTGAGGACGCCTTAGGGGTGTTGAAGTCTACCGTAGAGCAGCACAGTGCTGGAACGGTAACTGGATCACTGACTCTGTGCTTCAACAACACTATAACCATGCTTGCACTGTGTCGAGAGTATTCAAATGCAATTGCAGTCTACAGAGAGATGCAGAAGTTGAAAGTGATTCAAGATACCGAGACCTACAGTGCGATTATACTGGCATTTTGTATGGATCGGAGACCGACCGAAGCTTGGTGGACACTTAGAAAGTTCATGCCGGAAGACAAAATCAGGCCTACAGCATCGCAATTTGCCACCATTATGACAGGGTATATCAAAGTCAAGGATTACAAGGAAGCGTTAAATGTCTGGAACTATATGCAGTCGCACTCGATCGAGCCGACCATCAGTACGCGTGCTATATACCTTCGAGCAAAAGCTTTATTGGAGGATTCAGAGGCCGTAGTGGTCCGCGATGCCAACGGGTTCCCTGACGCGAACCAAGTTCTTGGACCTCTCAGCGACACTGTGAATGAACTCCTTGACGCCTTAAAGGACGACCCCAAGTTTGGCCCAACCAGTGAAGTTGGCATGCGAAATATAGCACCGTCAGAGGCTGCGGGTGCCTTGTTTGAAACGTTGATTCATCTTCACGGCCAACGACGATGTTTCGATGCGGCATGGGAACTTTTTGAAATGTACAATGCTCGACGTACTACAGACCAAACAGCAGACAAGACTGGTGACGGTCATCAGAATGATCCGACTCTTGTGCCGTATCGAGTGATATCGGCCATGATGTCCGTATATCAAAACGCTGGCCAGCACGAGGAAGTAGGAAATTGTTGGGATCTTCTCTTCGAGCAAGCAATCCAGTCGGCCAAAGCCACGGAATCGCTACTGGCCTCTACACCGACCGCGCCCAATTCTTCACCATCGTCGCCTTCGCCACAAGGTCGCAGATCTTCAGATCCTCCTGTAGCAACACCACCACCTGCAGAGTCCTCTGATCTCCCAAGGCCGGTTCCCGCAAAGCGCTTCCTGCTAGCAATTCCCTTCCGATACTACGCCTCTTCAGTTCTCACCTCTCCCACCTCAACACCCGAGTCTGTCTCCGACCTAATTCGCACACTCATGTCCCTCCTCCGCGCCGGTTGGGCCCTCGACAACATCACCTGGAACATCCTCATCCAGCGCTTATGCGCCATGGATCCCTCAAGAGCAGCCCTCGCTTTCTCCCTCACGGAGCGCTTCCTCATCCCGCAATTCCCCGGCTGGATCTATCCCCGGCACATCGTGCTCAACGCCCAGGGAGCGCCCAACAAATCCAAAGTCGCAGAGCAGGTGCAGTACATAAACTATCCGCGACGCTTCATCGCGCCTACCGAACGCATGCCGTACTATAAGACAATGGTGTATCTGGCGTACGCGGTGATGGAGCTGAGAAGACTTAACGCGATTGGGCTGAGCACGGGGGGGAGTGCAGGGAAGTTGTTGAAGGCGCAGGTGGGGACGATGGGGGAGCTCGAGGCGAGGACGCCCAGGACGTTGGAGCATGTGAGGAATTTGCCGGTCGTGTTGGATGATATTCAGCGGAGGTTGATCAGAAAGGGAGATGAGTTGTTGCAGGGTGGCAGGTGGTTTGGGAAGGTTTAGGGGGATCTGTGTGGAGGATGGCTGGATGTATAGTATTGTATTAGTCGAGACGAGACGTAGATAGACTTGCTGAATTTGTTCTTCTTTTACCGGTAACGTCCAAAATTATTTCTTAACTGATGCACTCAGGTACTCAAATGTTGCCAGGTCAGACAAGACATACATCTCTCACCACCCTCCTCATCTGGTATTCTATTCGCAGAGATCCTCAAGAGGTAAACACCATAGTCCACCGCGTACGAGCTTGCGTAACTTGTTGGGGAACTATCCGCACGAGCATGTACTGTCCTGCAAAGTGCCAACGCTAATTTCAATTTCTGGGTGCAACCGGATCTCTAGTCCGCGCAGAGTACAAATACACAAGTTATATCATATCATATCTCATTCGGCGTGCACAGCCGTTACACCCGAACTGTCAGTGCTCACAGTCTTCGTCACACGCTCTGCTTCCGGGGGCACGTCTTCCATCGAGCCCGAGTCCTCGATGTTCCTTTCCACCTCTTCCTCTTCTTCATCATTGTCGTCCAAGCCGGCGGAAACTGCTCCAATCGCACCGCTTCCTGTGTCCTTCTCTCTCAACTCCTCCCTCACCGCGATATTCCGTAAATATCGGCCCATGCTCTCACACAGCCTGTCCAGCACGAACTCGGCCTCGGTCTGCTTCGCCATCATAGGGCTGTTCTCACCGATCCAGTCCCATTCGATGAGCTCGGTCGGCTCTTCGGTGTCGACTTTCTCAAGGCTGGCGCCGTTGCCGTTTGAGTGGTGGTGCCGATTCGCCGGCTCCCGACCTCGAGAGTTGTAGTTCGTGAAGCGAATGAGCTGGGTGAACTCGACCCACTCTTCATAGCAGTAGCGGCGTGGCGGATGTTCTCGGAGGTCTAAGGCAACACGCTGGATAGCTTGTGCGAGGCGCCGAGCGAGTTGCAGCTCGCTGAGGGGGTGGTCACCATCGGCAGCCTCTTGCGCCAGAGTCTCGATGTTAGGGGTCGGTGGACGGTCGGGCTCATCGGGGCCATGGGTGCTGTGAGTGGGGTGCAGGTGGAGCCCGTGGTGAGACTCCTCGACACCGACTGGGAAGCCAAGCCGGAGACGCTGTTTGAGTTTGCGTTCGGTGCGCCTTTGTTGGAATTTCTCCATGCTTCGTTGGTAAAATGGCCAGCGCTGAAGAGCATCTCGAAGAAGTCCCATGCGTGGGAGGACAGTGACTTCTGCTACACGTTCGGTGCCGGTCTTGAAGCCTTGAACCACTGTAGATCCCATGGAGCTGACGAGGATAGTCATGGTGGGCACGGCTATGAGACTCCAGAGCACAAAAAATGGACGACCCACATTGGACTGTGGAGCAAAATCACCATATCCGATGGTCAGCAGGGAGACATAGCAGAAGTACAGAGCGTCACCATAGGTATAACCCTGCGTGTCATGCTCAGCATAGTAGAAGACCATCGCGCCTAGCAGCCACAGGAGGGCGAAGGCGAAGGTGGACAAGACAAAGCTCATCCAATGCTTGAATCGCGTGGTCGACATCTCCAGGCGACGCATTGTGTTGAACCGATCTCTCTCTTCGCGCAGAAGCAACAGTCGTGTTTTATGGCTGCGGCGTTTGCGAAGGGGCTTCGGAGTGAGCGCCTTCGTGGTCTGTGCCGCAAACCGGACTAGGGTTGAGCCGCTGGCGAAGGATTTGGTTGGGGACGTGAGGTTCTTGTCAGGGATCCGTGTGATTTGCGAAGTATTTATGGGGTCAAATGGGGCAGATATTGGCCCACGCGCGGAGGACGAGGCACGACGAGACCCAGGGGCAGAGTTGCGACGAGATCCTGGGGTGGAATTCTGGCGGGGTCCAGGGGCTCCAGGAGTGGAGGACCGACGGCGAATACCCAAACGTGATGCAAATTCCTCGGCGCTGTTGACCACACGATCGAAAGTACGAGCTCGGCTACGTTCTTGATGCTTTTGAACAACTTTTGCGGCTCCGAGATCAGAGGCAAACTTGGATATGCTTGAGATGACAAGACCAAGCATGATAATGCCGGTGATAGAGTATGGAAATACAAGACCACGACCGAGACTTGAGGTGCATGTGAGATCTCCAAACCCGACGGTCAGAATTGTGACGTCTGAGAAGTAGAGGGCGTTGACAAAAGACCATTCCTGAGGCGAGTTACCATATCTGGTCTCCACAGTTGCGAAGATAACACCGCCGAGTGCGAGCCAGATGAAAAACATCATGGTCTGCAGAATGAGCGTGCGTTGTGAGTCGGTTAGATTGAAGTGTTCAGGGAAATGGCCGAGGAAAAATCCAACCATGTTGAGCATCAGAAGCATAGAAGCGAGGAGGTAGAGAGCAGCAGCCATGACCCCATACCAAAAGCCTTGTGAAAATATCTGCTGAGGCGAAATTGGCGGCACATATTTGTGTACTGATATTGTAATGGCGACAAGCTGCCAATGTCAGTACCGAGAGAAGGAATGTGGACTTTCTGTGCTACTCACGATGGCGGTGGCGATGTACCACATTATGATTGTGACTGGCAAGGCAATCTTGTAGCGTACAAACCCGGTGAAATTGAAAAGCAAGAAAATATTACCAACAAAGCCCATGACTAAAGAGGCGACATTGAGATAGTAGGCCCAATGAGGATCGGCAAAAGGATGTCCGTACAATTGCTCGACGAGGGATTGGGGGTTGCCATCCCAAGGACATGCCACAGGATCAACATTATCGACCAGGCACTCTCTCCAGGAGGTAACGAGAGCAGCAATGGACAGGACATTCGCGGCAGGTCCTAGAGTGGCGGCGAGAAGTGGGACTGCGGTGCCGGCAAACCACCAGTCCGTGTCGTCGTCCTCAGTCCAAGTCTTGATGTGCACAGGGAACAGAGAGGTAGCTCCCCAATTTGCACCTTGCAGGGCGCCTTTGACGGTAAACAGTCGTTTGCCTCGAGCATGGGACTTAGCCTGGCGTTGGCGATCACCATTCTTGGCCCGTTTACGCGGGCCCTTGTGCTTGTGTGCCATGTTGGCGTCGCCCTTGCCAGGGTTAATCGGATGAGACAAGCCAGGTCAGTCGTGTTCTAGGCGTGCAGAACATTTTCCATGCGCCTCCAAGGGGTAGCAGGATGGTCGTCGATATGGGTGGTTAGCTGCATCTACGTTCGAAGTCGAGACAGAGGATGTGACGAGGAGAGAAGTCTTGACAGGAGGGGCCTCGACTTCTGTGGCGTTTCTGAACCCTTTCAAGTATAGCGGCGAGTCGGAAGCGAAACCGTGCCGCAGGAGGAACGAATAAGGCCGGCCGTATGCAGGTAGCAAGAGCTGCATTCAGCAGATTGCCCAGATTCCAGTATTATAAGATGTACAGGATAGAAACACGAAAGGTTTTCATGTTTTGGCTCAAGAATGCGAATGCGAGATAGGGTATGAAACCGGGGCATGCCGGCAACGGCAACGTCAGTGCGAAAGCATGAAAAGGGAGCGAGCGGCACACCCGGCATCGATCCCCATGATCGCATCGCGGGGCGTCATGACTACTACGATGGGGCCAAAAGGGCATATCCCTGCCACCACCAAAGACATGGCTGGTACTCGTCCACTTTCCTACTGTGGGTGGGCGAAAAAGACATCTTACAACCAGGTGTCGAACTTGTGATCCGTGCCCGTCCAGCTGAATATTTTACCTTCTGTCGCCCGATGCACCGCAGATCTGGTCGGTCACACCACGTGATCCAGCCAATCACACACGGTTCTACTGGCCCCGCCACAGCCTCAACAACCTACAATGGCGAGCCACTTATACACCCGGTATCTACCCGGCGAAGCCTTGTTTACATATTGCTCCCCACCTAACGTTAGTCTGACTTCGTGCTGGCATCTATGAGGCAAGTGTGTGGTTTCGAGAAGTCTAGAGATGGGAGGACAAGGCGAAGGTAAGGTCACAGTACCCAGCCATCAAGAGACGGTCTGATGTCTGGCGACAACGACACACGGTGAGTTCAGCCTCGATGCTGCGTACCTGATACCATGTTCGGGCCTGTGTCACGCAGTCCGTCGTCGATTGGCCCGCCGTCTCCAGATCCAATTTCAGGTATTTCGTACTTCCAAAATGGTCAACACTTTGTGCCTGGAAGTGCATATCCTGGTTTACTTGCAGCCTATCACATTCTGCCCTGCCACTCAGCTGAGTTCCTGGCTGCAATCTTGTTCGGAGCCTAAATACACCAAAACACTTCCGTTCTTTGCCCAGCTTATTTTTTTGTTTTTATCTTCCACCACTTGCTACGGAAGTATAGTCAAAGTGTATTCGCCACCATGCTCCGACCAGGACTATCTATCTGGCTTCTTGCTCCCTTGTTTACTCCTACCGTCTCCTACGTATCAGTTCCCTTTCAATCGAAAGGTTATTATGGCTCTACTGGACCTTGGCAGGCAGTGCAGGTTCAAGTCGGACGCTACCTGAATGGCCAAACTCCACGATCTCAGTATAGTGCAGTTGATCTGCTACCTTCAGGCGCTAACACCAACGTCATTCCAACTATGACTTATTGTCAGACATACAGCGCTGCAAATCTATGCGGCGCCGGGGGCACATTCGATCCTTATCAAGACAATGATATGCGAAACGATACACAAGCCGGCCAAGAAGGCGAAACCTACGTATGGAATATCACTCGTGGGCTCAATGCAATGGGCGGTCCTGTTTTCATCAAGGACCTCCTCATTGACACTGGCAACCAATCCATTATCATCCCTAACGTGGGTAAGTGTGTCAACACCTCTTTCGGCCAATTTCGATCACTGACACCAACCAGGCACTACTGCCGTCACTGAAGGCAACTACACACTCCCCAACGGGTCTGCCTATCCTATCGATGTAGGAATACTCACTGTTGGGGGTCCATCGCAGTACTTCACTGTGCACGTGAATCATAGTCCAGTGGAGATGTGGAACATGCCGGGGTATTTGTTCAATCAGAGCATTACAAAGTCTTACTCGTTCACCTACCATATTGGTTCTGCCGCTTTCGACTATCCAGGATCCCTCATCTTTGGTGGATATGACAAAGGCAGAGCAATTGGTCCGGGTACCATTTATATGGACAAGCCGCCCCAGCTACTAGACATTGTGATCGGCGTCGAGACTGGCGCTTCGCCTTTCTCCTTCGATTCTCAGGATGGTCTGCTGCTGGATTCGGCAGGGATCCAGAGGTCTGGGCCTGTTGTCCTCGAGAATGGGACCCCCAACTTGCTCTTACCGAAACAAACTTGTGACCGTTTAGCTCAAATTCTCCCAGTGATATTTGATTCCAAGACTGGGTTTTACTTGTGGAACGACATAGATCCAGCCTTCAAGAAGATAGTCACCTCGCCTGCCTATCTTGGGTTTGTTTTCCCCGGAGCGGGCCAAAGTGCCAAAGATGTCACCATCAAGGTTCCTTTTGCCCTCCTCAACTTGACACTGACCGCCCCTTCCATTTCCGACAGTAAGCAATACTTCCCTTGTCAGCCTTATTCTGACAGCTATGTTCTGGGTCGTGCCTTTTTACAAGCTGCTTTCCTCGGTTCATACTGGAACAAGGTGAGCCTGAGCCGAGCCTGAGCCATGGTGTTCAACGAGAACAAAGACTAAACCACTTCAAAGCAAAACTGGATCGCTCAAGCTCCTGGCCCTGGCGCGTCAAAGCAAGGCCTCGGACTTTTCCCTCAAGATATTGAGAGCGGGCAAACCACACTTGAATACAACGATCCCCCGACGTTCGCACAATCATGGTCTGAATACTGGACACCTTTGCCTAGCACAACCACGAATAGCAACACTACACCACCAATTGGTCATGACAGTGACTCGTCCCGTGGTTTAAACACGGGCGTCAAAGCCGGGATAGGGGTCGGCGCGGCAGCCGCAGCTTTACTGTTAACATTTCTTGTTGGCTTGCTTATTCGACACCGACAAAATAGATCCCCATGGCTGTCAAAGGACCGGCTCGTGATAGACGACAAGTCCAACAGTCAGGACAACTCTTCGAATGCCCAGCCTCCTGTGCTCACGGAGATGTCCGAATTACCTCTTCGAGATCCTGTTGAGCTACCTCTTCGAGATCCTGTTGAGTTACCTCTTCGGGACCCTGCTGAATTGCCTCTTGGCGACCCTACTGAAATTCCCACTCGTAGTCCTGTTGAAATGCAGCATGATACTAAGGCGCGTGAGCTCAATGGAAGTTCACAGGATAGCGATGAAGATAAGACAAATGGCAGGTCCGTCCTTCTTGCCCGTGGAGACAAAGACGGTGTCATGAATGGCTAGTAGAAAAGAGAAGCAAATTTCAATTCTTTCACAGGTGTGGACATTTATGATAAGAGGGAATCCTCCCAAG
The DNA here is from genome assembly GCA_010093895.1 of Myriangium duriaei CBS 260.36. Lineage (NCBI taxonomy): Eukaryota > Fungi > Ascomycota > Dothideomycetes > Myriangiales > Myriangiaceae > Myriangium > Myriangium duriaei. The sequence goes on from ML996084.1 coordinate 1,460,868, forward strand.
GTTACAAGAAATAAGTGTCCGTTTCGAGTCGCTCCATAGTATCGCATGACCTGGTTGCGTTAAGTACTGCAGCCTCTCAAAGACTGGGCGCAAGCTGACTAAGAAGAGAGGCGCCGGATCCGGTGGGACGCGGCTAATGAAGGAGGAATGCGCGACCCGGCCCCACGGGCTCGGATGGAAGGCTCCCAACCACGCCTGCGGGGCAAGTCTTTGCGATCGGCCTTTTAACCTCGAACGCTATTCTATCGTCATACCCTCTGGAAAATTTCACGCCTTCCAGAGAAAGACGACCCGATTTTTGTTTGACTCTCACACCGCCGTCTTCTCGACCTCTTCCCGCACTTCAATTTCGCATCTCCTTGAGCTCTTTGCTACACCATCAAACACAATTTGCCCCTCATGAACTACTCGAACATGACCCATCGCGGGTCCAAGCCGACTTCAGTTGGTGAGGTCCAGGCCCAACCTCAGAACCCGCTGCAGAGCGATTTCACCGAAACCCAGAGCATGGACTCGGATGAACAGTACTTGGTAAGATGAAGAATGGAACGAAACGGGCTCAGATCGTCAATGGAAAACAAATGCATCTCTTGCGCGCTTCCGGGATCAGGTATGTATTCAATGGCTGTCAACAAACTACAATATACAGGGGTCATCGCACGCGGGTGTCCATCGGCTCTCGTCGCTTCGTGCGGCGAGAGACCAAGGGCTGAGAATCCACCGCTTGAACTTGATCGCTTTCATGAGCGCGTAAGGAGATGCTATGACCAAAAGATCCGGCCTTCTTCTTTTCCCATCCTTGAGTGCATTGACCGTTTCTGACCCAGCTCAGAACTCGCTCGGCTATAAACAAGTAAGCTGCACTGTCCATTGGGTAGAACAATAGATACTGACCTTTGAATCAGGTCCTACATCGCAAATGGAGACTCTTCGAGAGCTTCGCTTCCGCCTTTGGTACCCCCCAATGTTCCCCAACTGACATGTTTTGATACTAACACTACTCAGCTGCACTCTACTTTGTCGGTGGCATTCGAGTCACCTTTTCTATCGGTGTCGGTGCCGGTGGACCTCTAGCTTACTGGTAGGCAGCCCGGTGTTGAACTCATGAAAACATGCTGATCAAGTGCCACAGGACAAGTTACCTTATCACCTGCGTCTTCGTCGCTATCACCGCTGCAGTGCTGGCCGAAGTTTGTTCTGCCCTTCCTGCAGCCGGGTCCATCTATTTTTGGGCCGCAGCGGCTGGTGGCAGGCGTTGGGGCAGACTCTTCGGCTGCATCGTCGCTTGGTGGAGCTGTACCGCCTGGACCACTTTCATTGCTTCCAACGCTCAAGGTGCTGCCAACTACATCCTGTCTGAGATCACTGTCTTCGGGGACACTTTCACCACCGACGTTAATGACATCAAGTTCCGTGCTGTTCAATGGATCGTTTCCGAAGGTATATGCTTCCTGGCTATTGGTTTGTGCTTTCTACCGCCCAAGGTCTACACCAATGTCTTCCGTGTCGCCACTGGTCTTGTCATGCTTGACTTCTTTCTCAACATAATCTGGCTTCCTATTGGTGTTTCCAAGACCTATGGCTTCCAGGACAAGTCTTTCCTCCTCCAGACTTACAATCAGACTGGTGCCCCGCCCGTCTGGAACTGGATGCTTTCATACTACGTCACGGCTGGTGTACTAGTAGGGTTTGAGGCCAGCGGCCACATCTCGGAAGAGACTCAAGACGCTAGCATCACATCGGCCAAAGGTATCTTCTACTCAGCCATCGCATCTGCGGTGCTTGGCTTTCCCATTGTCATCCTCTTCCTCTTCTGCACCCCGGATCTTGACACTCTTTACTCCTTTGGCGCTCCTCAGCCCTTTGTCAACCTCTACGCTATGGCACTAGGCAAGGGCGGACAGGTTGTCATGATCATTGTTGTGGTGCTGGGTACTGTATTCAACACTTCAGTCGCAGGAGTCGCTTCTTCTCGTCTGATCTGGGCCGTTGCCCGCGATGGCGTGCTTCCCTTTTCCGGGTGGATCGCGAAGGTGGGCGCAACTCAGGAACCTCGGAACGCGGTCGTGATTATGCTGTGCGTCGCGTCCCTGCTCCTATGCACTATTCTTCCCAGCCCGGTTGCTTTTACTTCGCTCGTCTCAGCCGCAGGTGTTCCCACTATCACTGCATACGCTCTGATCGCATTTGGCCGCACCTTCCTTACTCCACATGAATTCAAGAACGCTCGCTGGAGTCTAGGCAGATGGTCCCGGCCGATGAACTTCATCTCATTTATCTGGAACACATACCTAGCCGCCGTCCTCTTCAGCCCCATCGAGTTTCCTGTGTCCAGTGGCACCTTTAACTACAGCTGTGTCATTTTCGGTGCCATCACCATCTTTGGTATCGCTACTTGGTGGTTCACACCCGAGGACAAGTGGTTGCCCTCCGCCAGACTCGGAAAATTGAGGGAGATGCAGGAGGAGGAGGCCCACAGGGAAGCTCATAAGGCTTCCGGCATAGAGGCAACCGGGCCGACAAGGAGCAGCAGTCAGACTACCGTGCAAGACTAAGTGCAAGCATGGATGGAGAGCAGAAGTGGAGAGAAATTAAGTGAAGGCGCGGATTGTAGATGAAGTGGAACATTCTCATTCATGCAGGTATTACCACCGCTTACTTGCAGTGGTGTACTTGAATCTATTCAATAGAAGCCAATTCTAGACATGCAGAGAGGGAATACGTAACTGAGGGCAAGCCCATGATGATATTACCTCTCGTACAATCCGTCAATAAATGCTTAGGGTGACATCAAAAAGACATATATCTTGCCCTCAGGCCAGAAGAAGGGACTTTTGGAAACACAGTGGGGCGCAGTGGTGCATAGCACAACGCAGATTAAATTACTGCAACGTAGAACGTGCCCCCTGTCGTGTCGCCGTGGGAGCCTGATGAAAACAAAGATTCCTAAGAGGTAGAGGGCGTGCAGGGTCAGACCGTTGAGAACGGCTGCAAGATTCAGCAGCACATGGACAAAGGGATCTGGAAGCTCGAGCCAAGACGTAACGACATCTCCTTAATCCAGCGCGCCTGGTCGATAGTCTTAATTACTGTATATTCAACTTCGCGTCGAAAAGTATTCAGGTCCGCTTCCCCGGTTGCGCGACCCATCGCATGACAATCTGGACACCCGGCCACACGCACCGGACATTTGTAGACATCTGCGGATAGCTTGAGCTTGGCGGACAGAGATGGCAGAGGAGGACCACCCAGATCGAGTCGAGGCCGTGGTGGATGAAGAGCACAAGGAAGCGGAAAAGGTAAGAGAACATGGCACAAGCCCGGCGATCTGCCCGGCCCATCAATCTGAAACGCCGGGGACCCATATTCAAGCCTGACATCCCGTCAACCTGTCACCCATCTTGCTAACACATCATGATCATGTAGACTCCAGATGCAGACGATCAAGACGTACGGCCAATATACGGTCCCAACAGCAAAATTACTGACATGCTGCATAGGTAACAATGGCAGATCACAGCGACGAAAACAGCCATCCACCACAAACGGCAGCTGCCTCCGAGCAACCCCCAGAGGAGCATGAGCCAACACCGCCCTCAACAGAATCCGAACAGGAGCCATTCCAAGATGCAACGGAAGAGCAGGGTCACATGCACTCCCGCAAGATCGCGGTAGATGGAATGGAGAATATGTCTTTGGAGGATGGTTTGTCGAATGGTACCTGTTTGCATAGCACGCGAGCTGATCGTACCTGCACAGTCGAGGCAATTCAGAATTCTAAATCAACCTCAGATCTCCTCGAATCAGCCCCAACCCTGTCTTCCGAAACCGCGCCCTCTGTCGAAGTCACTCAATCTCCAGTAGCTGAACCCACCAAGACTGAAAATGCCGTGTCACCACTCCCATCTCCCTCAGCTTTGCCATCAGAAGACTCCGACCGGCCATCAGCACCGTCGCGGACGATTTCTGAGGGTCTGTCCAAGAAGATGACTACGGGCTTCTCCTGGTTCACAAGAGCTGCAAACAGAGGCAAACCCGCAACATCCCCTCCGCCTCAAACCCAATCAGGCTCTGGCTTCCCTTCATTCGGCACTCGAAGAGGTACAAACTCCTCCGTGTCAACCCTTGCAAGTCACACGGATCGAACCCTCCCTGCAATAAAGGACGATCATGAGGGAGGATTTGGGAGAGCTCCGACTTTGCAGGATAGGTTTCAAGCACTCAGAATGGAAGAAGAAGCTCGAGATGGGTCAGATCATGACCAGACACCGCCGGCAGAGAATCCTTCGAAGAACCCCATGTCGAATAAAACCACAGAGGCTGGATCCGATGGCGCCCCAGTGAGCCCGAACCCAACAGACTCAGTAAGGAAGCTGGCCAGAGCACCCACCACGCTCAACGCAAAATTGCCTCCGGGCACTGCAGCAGGCATCGCCATGGGTCCCAGCACCGAAGATGAGGGGCCTGTGGACTGGGATCTCTGGCAAAACCTGGTTTGCGAAGGTCCGGCTGCTGTAGCGAAGACCAGCGGCCAGGAACTCAATGCGGCCATTCAAAGTGGCATTCCTGCTCCCATTCGCGGCGTCGTCTGGCAAATCCTGGCCGATAGCAAGAGCGAGCACCTGGAGATTGTTTACAGAAGCCTTGTTGGGAAAGACGAGGTCAGTGGGCTTAAATCACCTGCTCTCTCAAGAGGTGAGAGTGCAAATTATATTAACGCCGGCGAGAAGGAATCATTGGCCTCGTCCGCCTCATCTATCCGATCACATTCTTCCACACCTGCTACGAGTACCAACGCTGCCTCTCCCCCACCAACGACTTTGGAACATCCGAATGATGAGGAAGAGAAGAATTTGGCGTTACCACGCAAAAAGAGCGCAGACCAGACTGCTAGCATCCAAAAGCTTGAGAAGCAAATCCGGAAAGATCTCGGTGCGCGGACAGCATACTCCAAGTATATCGCCAGCCAAGGCCTTCAGGAAGGGCTTTTTGGCGTTTGCAAGGCCTACGCCCTTTTTGACGAGAGCATCGGCTATGCCCAGGGCATGAATTTCATCGCCATGCCTTTGCTTTTCAATATGCCCGAGGAGGAGGCTTTTAGTCTTTTCGTGCGGATGATGTCCAAATACGATCTCAGGTCCATGTTCACTCCGGAGATGACTGGCCTCCATCTGAGGCTGTATCAATTTGAACGTCTACTGGAGGATTTCGAGCCGGCGCTCTACTGCCATCTGCATCGCCGCGGCGTGACACCGACGTTGTATGCTACGCAATGGTTCCTTACGTTGTTTGCTTATAGATTTCCCTTGCAACTGGTACAGCGCATATACGATCTTATTCTTAGTGATGGACTCAGCGCAATTCTGAAGTTCGGCATCGTCCTCATGCGGAAGAACGCCCAAGCCTTGTTGGGTATGAACGACATGGCGCAGTTGACGACATTCCTGAAGGAGAAACTTTTCGATGTCTACATAGACAAATCACCTTCAGCTTCGTCCATTCTTGACTCTGGCTTCTTCGGTCTCGCAGGAGGTGTGGACAAAGAAGTCTATCACGCGGACGCTCTCGTGCGCGATGCTTGCGCAATCGATATCAGCGACAAGACATTGTCACAATATCAAGCAGAGTTTGAAGAGAAGACACGGACGGAGAAGGAGCGTGAAGCTGAGCTGGAAAACTTAAGGGTGTCGAATACCAAGTTGTCGTCCAAATTGCGGAATCTTGAGGCACGAGTGGAACAACAAGACAGCGACCACGTAGGGATCGCATCGGAGCTCATTAGGACCAAGGTTGACAATGAGGCCCTGTCGGACGCGAACGAAAGCCTCAAGATGCAAGTCGAGGAGTTACGCAAAGTTGTGGAACATCAGCCAGCCGAGGTGGAAGAGCGCTTGAAGGAGGAAATGCAGCGTATCATGGCACGCAACATGGAAGTGCAGAATAGCAACCGAGCCCTGGAGGATTCGATGCAAGAGATGGAACAAGAGCTGGTTGGCACGAAGATGCAGTATGCACAGGTAAGTAATGTTCTGGCTCGCCACTATTTCGACTGCGTCACTAACAATTGCTACAGCTGAACGCAGAGTTCGAAGACCTCAAGCAGAAGCTCTCCAACATCCAGCAATTGCTAGGCGGGGGCGGCGCCGCGGCCGCTGCAGCAGCAGCCGTCTCCCCATCCGGCGGACGGTAGTACCTCCGCCCGCCGTCATCACGCATGCCACTCCCGAAGCGTACCATGACCTCCATCACCTAGTCCTCCCTCCTCGGCCTCGATTTTACGCTTGGGATAGGCAGAGCGTCATTAATCACCCAAACCTTTCGCCCTATCTCAGCATCTCGCTCATCACACCTAAGCACGAATTAATGAACCTCAAACTCCTCGAACTCAGAACTTACATCGAAATCAAAATGCTAGTCCATATCCTAGCAGTCGGGCAATACTATATCCCTTTTGTTTTTTTGTCCTCGTCACAAATCCAGCGCCACTAGTACGGGAAGGAAATGCTCATCTTAGACATACTGTTTTTCGGAAAGACCAAGAACCGGCGTCGATAATCATATGGGAACAGTGGAATGGATAGTGCGTAGTGGATAGTGGATGGTAGACAGTCGAATTTGAGAATCGAATCGATATCCTGATGCCTATCTTTCGGTCTAATGTTAATTGAGAGGGTTACATGGTGACTCGTGCAACTTTGTGCTGTACCCATTTACTCAAGCAGGAACATATCATAAAACTCGTCTTCATTTCGGACCAAGCTATCATTTTATGCTTCCTCTACCTGAGTCCACATTTTTGGCAATCTACCTCTAAATCTCCCTCTCTAGAACCTCAAATCCCACCCAATCCCCGGTCCCAGTCTCGGCAACTCCTCAGCAACACTCTGCACATCTTTATCACCCCTGCCCGACAAACAAATCACCACATCCTGATCCTTGCTCATTGTCTTGGCCAACTCAATCGCGCCAAATACAGCATGACTCGTCTCCAGCGCGGGGATGATGCCCTCCAACTGGCTCAGCAGCCTGAAGCCCACGAATGCCTCGGCGTCAGTCGCAGCGATGAATTTCGCCCGCTCGCTATCTTTCCAGGACGATAGCTCTGGACCGACGCCGGGGTAGTCCAGCCCTGCGGAGACGGAGTGCGTGTCCAGGATCTGGCCGTGCTGGTCTTGCAGGACGTATGTGCGTACACCGTGAAGGACGCCCTTTGTTCCGCCGGATAGCGTGGCGGAGTGGCGAGCGGTGTCAAGACCGTCGCCACCGGCTTCCACGCCGAGGAGTTTGACGGTCGGGTCATTGGAGAAAGGGTAGAACATGCCGGTCGCGTTGGAGCCGCCGCCTACGCAGGCGACGACTGCGTCTGGGAGCTTGCCGCGGAGCTGCTGCATTTGGGCTTTAGTCTCGTCGCCGATGACGGATTGGAAAGTGCGGACGATGGTGGGGAAGGGGTGGGGACCGATGGCGGAGCCGATGATGTAGTGTGTTGTGCTGAGGTTGGTGACCCAGGAGCGCATGGCTTCGTTGACGGCGTCGCGAAGGGTGCGCGATCCGGCTTCGACCGCGACGACTTTGGCGCCCAGAAGCTTGATGCGGAAGACGTTCAGGGCTTGACGACGGACGTCCTCGGCGCCCATATAGATCGTGCAAGCCATGCCGAACTTGGCGCACACAGTAGCGGTAGCGACACCGTGTTGGCCTGCACCAGTCTCGGCGATGATCTCGGTCTTGCCCAGGCGTCGGGCGATGAGGATCTGACCCAAAGCATTGTTAATCTTGTGCGAGCCGGTGTGGTTCAGATCTTCACGCTTCAACCAGATGTTGGCACCACCGGCGTGTTCTGTGAGGCGGTTGGCAAGGTGGAGGTGGCCAGGGCGACCCATCCAAGGGTAGTATGATCTGAATTCTTCCCAGAACTTGGGGTCTGCCTTCGCCTCGTTGAAGCCTTCCTCCAACTCGCGCAGACAATCCATAAGCGACTCAGGAACATACTGGCCACCGAACTCGCCAAAGCGCATAGGGATGGCAGCCGGGTCACCACCGTCAGTGTTGAGTGCGTCAATCTGGTCGGCGAGACCCGGTTCATTCGGAACGTCAGCATCCCGCACGACAGCATCAACATGGACACCGTTCGGTTCCTTGGCCTCATGCATAGTCTCCACAACGCCCACTTCTCTCGTCGTGCCATTGACCTGATTTGTGCGTCCAGTGATTTCGCTGCAGTACTTCTCCACGGCCTTGGCTCCTTGACCGGCTTGGGCGTTTGCAAGGGTGGTGATAATCTGGCTGCCAATGACGACACCTTCTGCGACCTTGCCTACGCTCACAAAGTGTTCTCTCGTGCTGACGCCAAAGCCTACCGCTGCGGGAATGTCCCCAGAGTATTTGTGCACTCTGTCGACAAGCTCAGGCAAGCCAGCGCTCAAAGTGCCAGTGGCTCCAGTCACACCCATACGCGACACGACGTAAATGAAGGAGTCTGCGATCTTGCAAAGCAGCTTCATGCGGTTCTCAGACGTCGAAGGGGCGATGAGAGGGATGTAGGAAAGACCGGCCTTTGTGCAGTGGTTGCGGAAACGTACAGCCTCCTCGGGCGGCAGATCGACCATGATGAATCCATTAACACCAGCCTCTTTTGAGTCCTTCAGCATCTTCTCCTCGCCGTAGCTCAGTAGAGGGTTGTAGTAGCCCATGAGCAGGACGGGCGCTTTCAGACCCTTTTTCCTTGCATCCCGTACCATTTGCAGGCAGCCAGTCACTGTGACGCCATTCTTCAGGGCCTGTGTGTTTGCTTTCTGGATGGTAGGACCGTCGGCGATTGGGTCTGTGAAAGGCATTCCCAGCTCGATGAGATCAGCACCTCCGCGCTCCATGCCGACGAGGATGTCGGACGTCTCCTCGGCGGTGGGATAGCCGGCGGTGACATAGGTGACGAGGGCGGACTAAGTATGTCAGTGATGCCAATTACGCATGGAGTCGACGACACATACGCGCTTCTCGCTCTTGCACTGAGCGAATGTGCGCTTAATCCCCTCCATGGTGGGGGAAGAGGGGCAATTCGGAAAGGAGTATTCACACAGTCGGCAGTGGAAGATCCTGCGGTGAAGGAAGAGGAATTGGTTCAAGAATGGTAGAGAGCGAAAGAGGATGGGAGGGTTGAAGTGTGTACAAGTACAGTGTAGAAGTAGGAAGTGAAAGGAATGTCGGCTCAATGTAGACAATGCAATGACTCTATCCCGCTGCTCAGACTCACCCGGAAAATTTCCCCAGGTGCAGGGACTCGGTGGCGTCGATTGGTGCTTGCACCTCGACCGCGCCGAAATCGCTGGCCGCCATACACCGACCTCCGACCACGACCCGCCGCAATTGGAAGGAGGCACTTCACCACCGCACTCAAGGTCCACACCTTACCTATCGCAAACTCTCGCTCTGATGCTCGGATGGCTGGTTTTTGTCCTCGAAAGACCGGTAGCCTGCATGACGGGAATGGCTTGTGCTCACTGTACGACTCTTCGTCACACAAGGTCCGCCGAGATACCCGTCCAGTTGTACCAAGTGGCGGTGTTATGACTGACCAGCCCTGCTGCTCTTCATATACATCGATTATTATGCTATATGGTCAACAGCCGTGCAACAGGAGCTGACACTAACAATACTGAAGCATTCACCTTGTGGGCGGACCCAAGGACATGATTATAAGCAGCTTATCTGGTTATGAAAAACGACTCCCTTCGTGCCTGGATAGATCGTCCTCCAATTCGTACAGACCAGAGCAGCGTACCTAAAAATTGCATATACCTCATGATTGGTAGAGACCAAGTTCTGAGTTGCAGGCACAGTTTGGCGAGTGAGCAAGCCTTTATCTTTCCAGAACCCGTACATTCAAGCTGCGACAACGTTGGTGGGACCGGCAATTTAGATGGCAAAATTTGTGTCAATCCACGCACGCACGGGAACGACATCCAGGCCCGTGGATCAGCCAATCCGAGGTCTTCAAGTGATTGTTGCCTCTAGTGTTTCGAACCATTGGACGAGAGTGGTCGCCGGTAAGAAACGCCATCATCTCCTTAAGTGGTGTGAATGATATGGACCACGCTGCTGCCTCAGCCGTGTTACACCAAATGGTCCCTGCGATCCCGCTTCCAATCATGTGGCTTGGTCATCCCTGCATAAAGGAACATCCACAATTTGGTGCCTTTCACAAGTTGCGTTGCTGCCTTCTGCCTCAAAGTGATGCTTCACATCAATTCAAGGTATGAACACATATACCCTGATCTCTACGTCTCTCTTTCACTTTCTCCTGTCTCCTTCCTCCTCTGTATTCTCGCTTGACCAGCATGGCATTCCAACATGCGGATTCGGCTCACGAAGCCTCAACATGGTCGTCCACAGAGCTCGGTGAACTCGCGCAACAGGATGCTCTTCCTGTCTTTGCATGTGGTGGTAGCATCCAAGTCGGCTCTGAGACTGGACAGACACCACCCATCGTTATGACTTGGACGATGCGACGAGCTTGGGAGTGACGGCTACGGCGCAGACCAAGCGAGCAGGACGAAAGGCAGACCCATCCCAGTCTTGTCGCAATGATATGCTCCCTTTCACAATGCATTAAATTTGATTAATGAATTTTGTGTCTTCTGCAACCATTGCAATCACTTCGGGCTGGATGATCTACTACATCGAGCCTACCATCTCTCTAGGATGATAATGTGTGAAATGTGCAGCGGCACATAGCGTCGTACTGCAAAATCCTAGAAGCACCTTCAGATGGCCCCAATGCGGAGATTTATCGGACGACGGTTATACCATTGGCCAGTGGAGGACATTTCCGGCGGTGGCGTCAGAATTGTTGCACACCAACAGGCGGCTATAAGCCTGTGTTCCAGGGCCCCAAAACCGTTCGCACGGGCTGGGCTGACGGACGGAGACGGCCCGCGATTCGGGGCTCCCGCTGGAAATTGGGTGGCGGGTCTCGCTTAGCCTATGCCCCGAACAAATCGTGCATGCGGGGGGCCTGTCAAGGTAAAACGGTCCAAAGTCTGTCGCCGTTCGCCGTTACACACGAAGATATTGATTTTGGTGTGTCGAACTGAGACTACCTAACTGATTCTTCACGTTCGTAGCATCCTCCGGGTCAAACATGCTACGATCGGCCGAGGAATATTCCTCTTGATGTTTCAGGAGCTCTATGCGACGGCATTTCCACGAGGGAGGGATTCAATAGACTCAACGACAAATTATTGGAACCTCAAAGGTCAGTTTTGATACGAGATGTGCTATATGAATAGTACTGCAATTCCCATACCATACGACTACCATCGCAAATCTTCCAAAGATCTACTCTCATAAATTTGACATCAATATGCGCTTCTCCCACGTTGCAGCTTTGTCGGTGGTCGGCCTGGTCGCGGCCACACCTGTGGGCTCTACCACCAGCGTCCACCCCGCCACCACTACCAAACACCCTGCCAGCACCACCAAAAAGTTCCCCTCAGGGGCAACCCAGACTCCCTCAAGTTCAGATAATGGTCTGAGCCAGCCCTTTAATCTCCAGCTGTCAGGCCATCCCAAGGCAGCTGCAAATGGAGCCTTTATGACCTTCATCGAGCCCCAGTCGAGCCCTTCGCAACAGTTCAACTACATGACATGGACGCAAAACACACCGTCCACAGCTCTACATGTCAGTACGTCGGGGGCCACCTACCTCATCGACACAAACGGCGGCTTCCAAGGAGCTGCCGCCGTCGCCTGGGCGTCTAGCCTTGACAAGGGCATTCATTTGATACAAGCCACTGGCCTTGGTGCTGGGTCGAACTTGTATGTCAACTGGCCAGGCAATTGGAACACCAATGCCACTATTGTCGATCCTAAAGGCCAACGTGTCTACGTGATGACCTGTCCTAAGACAGACAAGGACGCCCCCATCGAGATCGACCACGGCGTGTACGTTTCGTACAGCGCTAACGAGGCAAGCTGCCTGACGTGGGATCTTGTCCCTAAGAGCGTGGTCCTCTAAACTTTGAGAGGGGTCAGCATGTTCCAAGGAGCTGCAATGCCCTCGGGAAGTGGGCGGTCATCTTCATCGGCTGTAAACAAACCTATTGCTTCCTATCTGTAAAATAAATACCTTAGCATCCGGCTACATAGAAATTGAACATATGTACTCATCCTTCCCTTCCCGGTCCACTTCCCCTGCGTCTCGTCCTCCACTTCCTGGTCAGCATAATCGACCCCAAACCGCCATTCTCTCTTATCATTAGTCCACCACTCATATTGAACCTCTTCCTCTCCCATATCCTCAGCGTCTCTTCAGCCCAAGTCGCGAAGTCCTCATTGTCCGTCATCTCCTCCAGCCCCAAAGTCGCCATGCCCGCAATACTGCACGGGTTGTGAGGCAGCGTCGTCTGGTGTCGATCGGCAGGTGCCCAGTTGTGCCAGGAACGACCATAAGCCTGAGCTTGCTATCAATCCAAATCAACGATCATAGCAGTCAAATCCTAGATACAAGCCGAGGAATGTCCTCAAGCATTTGGTCACCTGACTTTTTATCCTCGGTTAACCGTACTGCAGCTGTCCATTATTGACCGCTAATTTACCCACCTTCCCTCTTCAGATTACAAACCACCTTGCGCACCCGAGTTGTCTCTGGCCATTCGACTGCCGTGTTTTTAAGACTGGTCGATTGCGCCATGGGCTGGATTTATAATACGTGAACCACACTTAAAGCTAGGTACCACCTCTACTTTTTGCCGACTTCACAGAGGTAGGGTTTTCTACTGGTGTTGCCGATCATCCGGTCCGTTTAGCTTGTACCAAATAACAACGGGCTTCCTTCCGTCTTCCTCTATAAATCTGTACAACTTCATCTCTACTCTTGAAACTTACACAAATCCAATTGTATACCACTTACCAACCATGGCTCCCCCAGACACCCGCCTCTTCTCCCCTCTCAAGCTGGGCTCACTAACCCTCTCCAATCGCCTCATAATGGCGCCCCTAACCCGGTTCCGCGCCGACAAAGACCACATCCCACTGCCAATGGTATCGACCTATTACGCCCAACGCGCTTCCTACCCCGGCACCCTGCTCATCACTGAAGCAACTTTTATCTCTCCACAAGCTGGCGGCTACGCCAATGTCCCCGGCATCTGGTCACAAGCCCAGATCGCTGCTTGGAAGGAAATCGTCGCCGCGGTCCATGCTCAGGGCAGCTACATCTTCCTGCAGCTGTGGCATCTCGGGCGAGGGGCTAGTGCGACTGAGCTTGCGAAGGATGGGCTGGATGTAGTTTCTGCGTCGGACGTGCCGATTACGGACCAGGGGACGAGGAGTGGCGGGTCGAAGCCGAGGGCGTTGACGGAGGATGAAGTTCGGGGCACGATCAGGGATTATGCCACGGCGGCGAGGAATGCGGTTGAAGGGGCTGGGTTTGATGGCGTCGAGATTCATGGCGCTAATGGATATCTGGTTGATCAATTCATTCAGGACGTCAGCAACCATCGGACGGACGCTTGGGGCGGCAGTATAGAGAAGCGCTCGCGATTTGCACTGGAAGTGGCGAAGGCTTGTGTGGATGCTGTCGGCGCGGAGAAGGTAGGTATTCGCCTGTCGCCGTGGAGTAGATTCCAGAGCATGCGGATGAGGGAGCCGATCCCCCAGTTCTCGCACGTCATCAAGGGATTGAAGGAATTGGGTCTGGCATATCTGCATATTGTGGAGAGTCGGATTTCGGGTAGCGCGGATGTCGAGTCGACAGACAAGAATCTGTTTGCTATTGATCTCTGGCGCGGGACGGAGAACAGCCCTTTGCTGATCGCGGGCGGCTTCTCGCCTGCCAGCGCGAGGAGACTAGTGGATGAGGAGCATCGCGAGGATGATTTGGGAGTGGTGTTTGGCCGGTACTTTATCAGCAATCCTGACTTGGTGTACAGAGTCAAGAAGGGCATTGAGTTGACCAAGTACGACCGGGCGTTATTCTACACGCCCGAGGCGGAGAAGGGATACACCGACTATTCATTTAGTGACGAATTTCAGCATGACAGCAAGGAGTCGAGGTTATAGAGACATAGAGTGTTTGCAGAGATATAGAACACTTTGACAGCCGGCTGATCGTTTGGATCGTTCGGGTAGTCGCTTGGTCACAACTAGAATTTGAAGCACATGATTCGGAGATCTCGCTAAAGTACATATATGGGGTAACAGAGACTTGCCCTAGCTGTTCAAAGGTGCCAGTGACGCCAAAGAAATGGGCACCGTCATCAGATCTAGATAAATTGAAAATGGTCATATACTCTTCATCGACCCTGGCTCCGGGCCATGTAGTCATTGCCACGCTGTTCCAGCGGCGTGATGGGCAGAGCACCTGGCATCGGTGGCAGACCCAAGCTATCTTGTCTTGAGTACAGAGGTGGCTTTCCATCTACTGCTGTTCCTCCGACGTCCTGCGTCGTTGTTGGCACAGGCTGGGCTGGCACCGGCCGAGCTGATGTAGGTGGATTTGACGCTTGCTGGACAGGCCGGCGTGGTAGCTGTGAGGAACCATTCGGGGCAGTATTGGCTGCCGCAGGGGGCAATCGGGCACTACCGGTGACATGTGCCAGACGAGCCTCTGTCTCTTTAAGACGACTCTCGATTGCTGCTAGCTCTTCACTCTGATTGGAGACATCCCGTTTCCTGGTGGACTGGTTCAGTTCGAGTCATTGCTTGTCAAGAGTCGAGGCTCACTTTTCCTCCACCTTCTGGGTCAATGCCCCTAAAGGCTGGTTGATCGCAAAGAGGCTGTCGAGATCTTGAGAGAAGGTCTGAGCAAGGTTCCTTACGAGAGTATCAGCGGAGACTTGGATGGATGGAGGGGTAAGGAGAAGAGGGGGTCCGGGGGCACGAACGATTCTGGTTGAAAAGTCTTGGTGGACTGATCCATGTTGAAATCAATTTGGTTGACGGATTGCTCGAGAAGGAGTCTCAGCTTCGCTCTTTGTTGGGCGATGATGTGAGCTGACAGTCGCGCAGAACGGGGGGTTTAGGAAGGGGTGCAATGCTCGTGCGGGGGAAGTTGGGGAAGGACGCTTGCAGCGGATGCGAATGTGAGCCTGCAGGAATGGCCAGTCGTGGGCAGCCGAGAATATATATAGACGAATGGTGAAGAGAGATGCAAGAAGGCATGAATTGAGATTCCAAGGCAGTGCACGAATGCATGAGTGCCTTGTGCATGGCGACCGCGGGGATCCATAATTTTGGGGCCTGTGATTTGCCTGAAGTGGAGGTGGTGGTGCAGCATCGCAATAATCACCGCAGTGATGCTTAATTGCCTTTTTATTGCCGGGGCGATTGCCATGACATATGGCGGCGGAGTATGCATGAGAAGGCAGATCGGAAAGGTGGATGGCAATGATCTATACTGTGCGAAGTGAAGTGAACCATGGCAACCGAGGGTGGAGTGACGCTGGTTTATTCTGTTCCATCTCCATCGCGGCTTCCCATACACCACCGACGCTTCACTCGCCTCAAGCCACCGTCGCATGAAAAAAATTCGACAATCCGTCACAGCACCCGCCATCGCGTTTCGCATCGACATTCATCGCGACAACACATCTCTCATCATGGACCGCAATTGATCGCCTCCATTTTGACACGAAATATGACCGCACCCATCCCGCTGTCCCGGTCTTCATCCCCATCGTCGCGGTCGCACGTCGCCTTCATTCTCCATGGTGACGAACGGCATCTCCAGCCCGCGCTACACGCCCCTCGAATCGCTGTTGTTCTTCCAGGCACTTAGGGCCCAAGACTTGACTTCAATAGATTTCGACGTAATTTCAAATGAGCTGGTCACACTACCACTGGTCAAGGACGATGCGTCCTTCGAC
The DNA here is from genome assembly GCA_010093895.1 of Myriangium duriaei CBS 260.36. Classification (NCBI taxonomy): domain Eukaryota; kingdom Fungi; phylum Ascomycota; class Dothideomycetes; order Myriangiales; family Myriangiaceae; genus Myriangium; species Myriangium duriaei. Next base: position 1,476,734 of record ML996084.1, read on the forward strand.
CGCGATCGGCTGTCGGCCGGCGCATTGCGCAGTCTCTACCTGAACTTGGTTAAAGAGGAGGCACTAGAGGAGACAAAAGAGCAGTCCGGTATGCCAAATGGGGAGCTGTCACCAGGATCAAGGAAGCGAAAGGCGGCAAGCCCGTCACTGCCGACCGTCGAAGCGGCCGCCAAACACGCGCATCTGCTACCCAAGCTTCTCTACAAGCTCTACTCGCGCTACCGAGAGACAGTGGTGAATGCAATCAAGGAGGAAGAGCAGACTATTGATCGGCTGAATCAAGAGATTAAGCAAATCGAAGCTGGCGAATTTGACGACAAGCTTCGATTGCAGAATGGCGACAACCTACACGTTCCGCAGGTCGAAGAGAAGATTGCTCGCCCAGAACTCGTTCACATACAAACGGCGGACTTAACGCAGCCAGACAAGATCACCCAGGTTGCCGATGCTCCTCCTGCCAACGAGCCGGAAACCACGAATGCTACAAAGCCGGATCAAAGGTCAAGGTCCGCGCGTACTAGCATTGGTGCACTGGTCAGCCATACCCCCGAGCCTGAAGCTGCCAAATCTGCACTCGCTCCCACTCAGACTTCAAGCACAGCCGGTCCAGCGCCGACGGCCCCGGACATGGCACAAGAACAACTTTCCAAAGCGCCGCCTCCGATCCAAGCTCGTCCGCATGGTCAGTCTCCCTTGCTACAACAAGGACCACCACCGCCGATATACCAGCCATCACCACCCATGAAGCAGACGTCGCCATACATGTCACAGCTCCCATTCCAGAACCTGCCGCCTGGACCAGCCCTCAGTCCTCCGACTCAACACACTGCTCAAAACCGGTCTCCAAATTCACCGCCACGCGTTTTGCCCATGCCTTCCGCAGCCAAGACGCAGTCGTCCCCCGTCATGCAAAATGGTTTCCAGCAAGCTCGAGGCCAGCTGCCTATGCAACCTCCACCTTATGGCTCTCCTAATCAACGGCCATCTCCTACTCCAGGCCATCCTGCTGGTCGTGGCTACCCGACACCACAACACCAACCATATCAGAACTTTCAACCGCAATTTCAACAGTACCCACAGTCTCCTTATATGCATCAACACTCCCCCTCGCAGCCGCAACAATACCAGATTCGCCCTTCTCAGCAAGGTGGCTTTCAACTACCGCCTTTCCAAGTATCTGCCCAAGATCCGAGCAAAGTCCATCATCAGTATCCAAACCAGCAGGCATCACAGCATAACCGCCACTCAACCCCAATGGCCCAGCACGGGGCTGGTGGGCAAAGTCCTTATGCTCAGTATACTCCTGCGCCACATACTCCTCAGCCTACGCAGCGTTCTGCTCTTGACACGGATCGCCTGACCAAATCTGTTGTGGCGAGCTTGCGAAGACGGAGATCAACATCAACGTGGAAAGCTTCACCGCACCCGCCTTTGGTACCGCCCAAATCACCACCAAGACCAGTGGCTGAGCCGATGAGTCCGGTCCGAGCCCACGCTGAGCTTCCGAAGAACGAAAAGCGGGAGGACCCCGCAAAAACGCCTGCGGAGCAACTTGTTCGAGAGGATGAAGCCATCAAACAGCTCAAATCTGAGTCGAAGAGGTCGACTCGCAAAGCACGCGGTAGTAGCGTTGCCTCGTCGACTAAGACAGGGTCTGTCCGTGGTCGCAGCCAATCAGTTCTCTCACAACCCGAGGGACCCTCAACATCCGATCCTACCCCTAGCAGCCGCCGCAAAGTCAAGGCCGAACCCAGTACCCCGGCTGCAGCTCCGTCTGAGGCCGGAACTCCTCAAGCGCGCACCACTCGTACCCGCCGCGGCACACTGCAACCACCCCCCTCGTCTGTCCCGTCTACCACTCGACGCAGTCCTCGAGCCGTTACCCCAGCGCCCACTCGCTCCGATACAGTTCCTGCAACGCGAAACTTCTCGCGTCTCTCGAACGTCATCCTCAACGAGATCACCGCGCACCGCCACGCAGGGCCATTCCAAAAACCCGTCTCGGACCGCGACGTTGAGGGCTACGGCGATATAATCAAGCGTCCGCAGGACCTCAAGAGCATCAAAGCCGCCATCACAGCGGGGTCGAAGGCGGTCAACGCTGTGCTCGCCACGCTTGAAGAGGACGATGGTGGCGCAGCGCTAGTGCTACCTAAGACGGAAGAGCTTATCCCACCAAGAGGCATAGTCAATTCGGCGCAGCTGGAAAAGGAGGTGATGAGGATGTTTGCGAATGCAGTGCTGTTCAATCCTGGCGATGAGGGTATTGTTAGGGATGCAAGGGAGATGGCTGATGATATTACTGGTAAAATACAGGATTGGAGGGGCGTGGAGAGGGAAGGTGCCGAGAGGGAGAGGGATAAAGAGCGGGAAGAGGAAGACGGCGGGGCCAAGAGGAGAAAGATTTAGATTGGCGTTGGGGATGAGCAAGACGAGCATTACTTAAGTGCGCGTTAGAGATCGAGTATCTGATACAAATTATCTGCCTGTACATGACTTTTGACCATGCGAGATGCCACTTTTCGCTAGTTGTCGTGATGGGATTCCTTACAACATTGCTGGTTAGCCATAGTCCAACTATAGTCCCAACAAATTCCCTGGCACATTGATATCGTCTTTTAATGCTTAATCAGCTTCCATCTCCGCTCCAGCCTCCTCTCCCTCCTCCTCAGCATAACTAACCCCCTTCTTCGCCCTCCCACTCGTCCTCCTGCCACCCTTTCCTCTTGCTTTGACCGGCTCCTCAACTACTTCCTCCTCTTCAGCATCGCTACTGCTAGGCGTCATAACCTCCTTCTTCTTCCTTCCCCTCGCCGCCGTAGCAGACTTCTTCGGCACCGTCTCCTTCTTGACCACCGCCGGCTTTTCCTCAGCCGCGGCATTATTATTCTTCTTCTTGATTGATTCCTGCAATGCCGCGAGCTTGGCCTTCTGTTTCAGCATCATCTTCGCCTTCTTCGTCGCGGGCGTAGCATCGGGATCACTGTCCTCCTTCGCGGAGCCGTCATCGTCCACTGGCGCTGTCTTCGCCTTCTTTAGGCCAGGCGTCGCAGGGCTGGCCTTGGGCTTGACTTCGCGCTTCTTCGGGCGCAGCCATTCCTCCATTCCAGGCGGCCAGTAGACCCTACCTTCGGGGCCGCCCATGCCGACTTCTTCGTCTGGGATGAGATTCGCGGTGATGGATGACTCGTCTTCGTCTAGCTCCTCTCCCTTCTTTGCGGCCTTCGCCTTCTTAGTGGCCAGCTGACGCTTGCGCTTGTCGATATCCTGGTTGGCGAGCTTGTTGTCATCGGCCCGGACGTAAGGGATGATGTCGTTGATGGTCTCGTGCCCAGGAAGCTTGAAGGTCTTCATCAGCTCAAAGACGGCTTGCTCTTTGTCTTTGGCTTCGATCATAAGGTCCATGTCATCCGGGCACGGGGGCAGAGTGGCAACACGTGGACGGTGCTTCCGGCGTTGGCGGCCAGTGATGGCGCCTGGGCACGGCTCTGAGTAGTGCATTTTAGGCGTGATGTTTTTGCGCCGCCAGGTGGCAAGGATGCGGGGGTAGAGGTCGACTACGTCCGCCGTGCCTTCACGGATCTGAGCGGAATCGAAGATGATGTTGTTGTGGTGGAAGTCGAGGACGAAGGGGATGTTAAGCTCTTCGCAGATGGGAAGAAGCTCATGCATTGACCATGAGACATCGTCGTTCTCGAGCACAAGGCGATTCTTAATGCTGGGTGAAAGAGTAGCGTATACCTCGCGGAAACGATTGAGGGTTGCCTCTTTGTCGCCAAACACACCTCCCAAATGCAAGATCATGACTGCATCACGATCCATTTGCTCCGGTAGCTTCAATAATGATAGCAGCTCATCGTGATATGCGAGATCTCGAATAGCATTGTCCGTCACAGATTTTCGAGGAGAGCCAAGTTGGGTAAATTGACCTGGGTGTGTCGTCACTCTATGACCATATTGAGCAATGACTTTACCCGCCTCAGCAAGATCACGAGCTGCAAAGTCGGCGAGCGTATAGCCGTATTCTTCGTGAGAAGCGAAAGGAAACATTTCGCTCGATAGACGCAGGAAGCGAATACCATATTTTTCGTTCCAGCGGATCATCTTAGGGATGTCGCGTACATTGGCAAGACAAATGTCTTCCACATACTTCTTTCCCAGAGCTATGTCCGCTGGCTTGGAGCGGTCTGGACGGTTCTTTGTCGCATGTTCAGGCTGCGAAGGGTCGGTCAAAGGATGACGGTGCTCTAGGATTGAAGCAATGCGGCATGTTCGAGATTGAAAGACTGGTGGATTGGAGTTTCGTAGATATGTGTTCAGACATGCGTAGCCTAGTCGCCCTTTCCATGGGAGAGGCAAGTAGGAGCTGTTGACTGGAGGAGGACGGGCCAGAGCATCTTTGACCTCTTCCTCGTCTGCTTCTTCATCGACCTCGTTTTCGTTGTCACGAAGGGCATCGACATCCTCGACAGTCTTTGCTGGCATACTAGGAGCAACTCCGTCCGTCACGCCAGGCGCCGTCGCTGCGGCCTTTTTGCCACGCTTAGCCTTCGGTGGAGGGGTCGCCGCTTCTGGTGCTTCTGAGAGTGGGCTGTCTGGTACCTCTTCAGTCTTTACAGCCGGAGCTTCGAGTGGCTCCGTCTTTATCGTCTTCCTCGACTTGGTCTTCGGCAAATCAGGCGATGGAAGACCGCTGTCATTAGGCAATGACGGTGGTGCGGAGAGTGGTTCAGTCCCCGGTACAGCAGAAGCCACTGAGGCACGCTTTCGTTTCCCAGCCATGTCGGGAAAAGGCACAGATACTTGACTCCTCACGATCGATCTTGCGGCAAGGCGTACGCAGTGGCGTGTAGTGAACAAGCGGAGCATCAAACGTGACCCAACTTTCCACAGGAACTAAATCGTAGCATATGAAATGGACTGGTTCAGCAGTGGTGCAATTTTTCCAAAGATATTTCTGACAAGCAAAAGGGGCGGAAACATGCAAAAAGGAACGCGTCGTCTATCTGTTCTGCGATCTTACCTCGAGATCGGATCTGATCTCGCATCTGGCAATGACGTCAAGTTTGAACGCGAACTGTTGGGATCGGACCCCACAATCACGTGCGCGTATTTGGAGAGGGTCTTTATCATCCTGCCATTCCAAAAACAACTTACGAAGTGGTTCGTCCGTATGAAAATAATTTTGTCAGTAAGTGCGCTTTGGTCTTTGAAGACCGTCAATCGCTAGCATCCACGAACAAGTGTCACAGCGCAAATACCAATGACTTGTTCTCTTTTTGGTAATTCCTCAGTATCAAGCAAAGAATTCCAGGGCCATTGGTGGTAAACACACATTTGATCGTTACAGACCCGGTCATTCATTCGCGCAATGTGCCAGCATGGCGAAAACAATACTCTTTACATGGCTCCCTTGCTCCGGTCAGAAGCGCCTTTGGTTGTCGACAGACACCTGGACCGAGGGGTCTGTCACAATGTACGACCTGTGTAACACGTTAATGTGTACCGCTTGGTATCGCAGCTGCTTTTTCTTTCTTCGGCAGAGCCTTTCTAACTCAATACCAGACTGGTAGGAGGACAGGTCGACTTGTGGTACTCCTAACTTCTAACAATTATCGACATGGCCGGTTTCGCAACATTTGATGGTGGCGCCCCGACTCTTGAACACTGCATTTTCGAAGAGGTGCTTGGGGGGGGGAGCAAATGATCAAGTGTCTTTCGTGCCTCACTGGGCAAAAACGAATACGTGCTGAAAGTGGTAAATTATTGATCTCATATCGTCAATCAGGCGTTCTGGTTATGTATGCCTGCACTGACTGCCATCTAGTACCACAGGCGTATGAAGATGCCCGGTGATGCCGTGAACCGCGAAAGAGATGTTTACATTTGCGAAAGTACTGTACACCGCGGACTAGCCGAAGCTGGCCTTTGCGAAAGAGGTCTTGTACCTCGATACTACTGTTCCATCATCGACATTGATCCCAAGCGGGTGCTGCCACATCTGGCCGATTGAGGTTTCGATCAGATATAGGTATATGATGTGGTGGGTTCATTGGTAGCGTGGAGTTCGGCCGGATTCCTTTGGGGCCAGTGGTTTGTCTATTGTAGCTGTGCTCGTGCTTGCAAAGTGAGATAGCTGGATAGCTTTTGTCAATATTAACAGATGCACCTCCTCTAAAATCGGCCATAGAATTGATCAAGGCGATCATCCAGCAAGTCGATCCACAAAATGCGGGGCATTCGTGAGATGCAGCGAGGCACGGTGCGGGGCATTACACTACCCATCGCACTTCAACACTCCACAAGCAACGCGAAGCATGATACAGCAGATCTAGAAAATGCCAATCGTACGGACTGGGTTCAAAAGAACCTACTATAAACAATGGGAGCCGACAGAAGGCACGAACGTCAAAGAAACCCTGCTTATGGTAAGCCACTTTCTTCAAGCATGTCGTACACGATCTAGTATCAGCGATAGACAACTACTGTTACTTGCATTGCTGACCGTAATTCAGGCTCACGGCCTAGGCGCATCCAACAACTACTACACCGCGCTAGTACCCATCCTCACCACTGCTGGCTACCGATGCATCACATACGACCTCCACGGGTGCGGCCTCTCCCCATACGGCGGGGTAGAGCAATCCGTCCCCTCCTTGGCCAAAGACGCAATTGACCTCATGGACGTCCTCGCCCTCAAGACCGTCACCTTCGTAGGCCACAGCATGTCCGGCATCGTCGGCCCTCACCTGGCCGCCACCTACCCGGACCGCATCTCCGCGCTCATCCTCGTCAATCCCGTATGGCCCAATAAGCAGTCGGGGGCCGTGTTCGAAGACCGCATCCGCACCGTGGAGAAGTCCGGCATGGAGCCTCTGGCCGATGCGATCCCATGGATGGCGGTGGGGAGCAACGCTACTGGCTTACAGCGGGCGTTGATCCGGGAGTTGATCCTCAGGAACGATCCGTACGGTTATACGAGCTTATGTCGAGTCATCGTCGGGGCATTGGAGCACCTACCAAAGTACGAGGACGTGCATTGCCCTACTCTAATCCTCGCTGGGGCAGAGGATAAGAACCCTACAGTCAAGATGTGCGAGACGATCCTAGACGCGCTGAGCAGTAAGAACAAGGAGATTAAAGTCCTCGACTCGGTGGGGCATTGGACGTGTATCGAGGCACCTGACCAAGCCGGACAAGCGATCAAGACATTCTTGGACAAGACGCAGAAAAGCGTGCCAAAAATCTAGATTAATTGCGTATCTCCTTTTATGGCTACCAAAGCCTCCGTCACATTTCATTTCGGACGCCATTCGCTCGAGCCCAGTACATAAAACTTTTCACCCCATCCGCACGTTCATGAGATAAAAGCCCCGTTCGCCTGTTTCAGTGTCCCTGCGCTCCGACCTGCGTCCCAGAACAGGCTTGTGGCTTCTGTCACGTCCTCTGCTGACACCACATTGCCTTGGCTTCCTCTGCTGCGAGCCAGAATTCCGGCCGGGGCAAGTAGTTGCAGCGCATACCTAAGGCTAACGCTCTCGCCTTGCTTTGTCAATGCCTCCAGTGCGTCATCGGCCAGGGTCATGGTGCTTATCAGGCCGCCGCCCTGCAGACCTGCTGGAGCCGGTGTGCTGAACTCCAATGTGGCTCTCGTGGAGATGATTTGCCGGATTTCGGTGGCGTTGTATGGGTGAGTGGGGATGATGAGAAGACGGGGAAGGAGATCAGGGGGAATGCCATGGGCGGCGATGAGGTTGTCGCTGCCTTTGACGCTCGTCTGGCCTCGGTTAGTGGCAAGAATGACGATTGGCGAGATGCTGGATTCAAGAGCGCGGTTGAGGTAGGTGAAGCATTCGAGGTCGAGCATGTGTACCTTGAACTAGGTCAGTCAAGCATTGAGATATACATACGTAAAAATCTTACCTCGTCGATGAAGAGCACACCGGGAACCAGCTCCGCAACACCTTGGTCGATGTATTTGTTCACCACCTTGTTGATCTCTGCCCGCAGCTTGTCTGTGATTTCCGTCTTTCTCGGCTTCATGAGCTGGCCCATCATGCTCATGACATCCTGTCCACCCTGCGGTCGCGCGTTGGCGACATCGAGATCATGCAGCGTCACGTCCTGAACCACTTGCTTCTTCTTGTGCACTTCTCCTTTGGGCACCGGGACGTACTCCTCTGCCTCCAGATCGAATTCCGTAGAGAAAGCATCGCTCCTGCCGACTCTCTTGACAGCGCCTGTGTTTGCCTCGATGTAGATGACATCTCCGACTCGCACCCGCTCCTTAGTAATGGCCTCGTAGATAGATGGATCTAGCCGCAGCTTCTTCGTTCCTCTCGCTGACCTGAGAGTGATGATGAGATGTGAAATTGTCCTCCCGTAAGATCCAAGCGGGTTCTCCGTCTCCTCCGGGCTGAGTTCTGTGACCTCTCCCTCGTACACCTCCTTCGTCTCTTGCACGCGCAGGCCGATTGCTCTCCGGAAGTTCTCCATCAAGGATTCTGTCTTCTTGACCTCAGTCGAGTAGACCTCGCTTCCGACGATCGGGCAGAAAGGCACTTTCGTACCAAGCTCTTGTGAGACTGCCAGTGCAAGCGCAGTTTTGCCCGTACCAGGTCCACCAGCAAGAAGGACTGCGCGACCTGCCATCTTCTTGGCCTTGATCAGATCGACTACCAGACCCGCAGCTTCTCGCGCTGAGGCTTGCCCGATGAAGCCGGCCGCATTCGTGTTTGCTCGGCCATCTGCGCGCAGGCCAAGGCCTTTGATGTGTGAATGGGCTGCTGTCCGGTTCTCGCGACTGTTGCCTTTGACCTCAGATATTTGCACTGGCTTCATTCCGCCTGAAGGCGCAACTGCGCCATTCGTCGATGCCATCGCTAACAAGCTTGAATAAAGAAGTAATTTGTGGCGGGATGCTCGATGCGCAGTTCCGACGTAGCGCTCAAGCTAGGTGATAGGCTCAAGCGGAGAACGAGCCAGCTGATCGTGTTGCAATTGTGCTCACAATAAGCGCTAATATCCCAGATTGAAGATGAATGGCGATACTTGATAACGGAAAATGCCGCTTTTATAGGACAATCGGTGAACAACGAACGCGAGGGTGAAGTTTAACAAGAGCAAATGCAAGGTATGGTCGCGTCGCGAGTCCTCAGAAAAGTCGCGGCTTGGCAATTTGGTATCGGCTGATCGTCGGCTCAAAAAGTTGCTTCACTCCCCGTACAACCAGCATCTTGCGCCTGTTCTTGTGATACTATTTGGAGATGGACTAGAGACCAGTCTGAAGCACATCGACATAATAGCACAACATGTCGAGCTTCGGAGTGCGGCTGCGCAAGATGCAGACCGTGAGTATGCCACCCATCCATGAACGACCTGTACTGACATATACATAGAAGGTAGACCACTCTCTCAGGCTGTCGCGGTCTCGGCTCAGCTAATCTCTCATAATAGCTTCTTGCGATGCGCATGGGTTCAGGTGCTGTAAAGTTGCCCAAGGAAGTCCAGCGGATACACCTCGGCTTTGCGAAGAAGAGCGGCAATGGACACATGGGACCACGGTATGCTTCAAGAGAATGTCTTGACGAAGACCATGGTCGGCTGATTCTAATGTAAGCAAATTCTGGCACCATGAGCTTGTCCGGTTAAAATTCCACAACCCCGCGGTGTCGATGACGGTGGATCGCGACCTCAAGAACGACCAGGAAGCGTTACTCACAGTCTTCTTCGCCCCAGAAGATGCGCATTTGACGTCGAATACCGCAACAGGAGGACCGAGCGCTACTACTTCTACGTCTGGCGCGAAGGTCGCCTCAGATCACGCCCCTGTGGAGAAGACGGAGTCCGTAAAGATATCGCACAAGCGTGCAGAGGAGATCCTGGCAGACTTGATCCGGATAACGGACGCGGAGCCGATCGAGCCGGCTGAGGAGGACGTGCAGCTGGAGAGGGAATTGGCGGATCAGGAGCAGAGAAGCAAGGCAGATCACGACCGCGGTATGGCGTTGAACGCAGAGAAGGCAAGACAAGCGGCCCTGCTCGCGGAAGCTAGGGGACAGACGTAGCGGCCTCGGAACTGTTTTGCATATACCGGCGTCGGAAAACCCATGTATAAAAGTCATCAATTCTTTTTTAGTAACGCTGTGCCGACCGACCGCGAAGGTAGCCATTACGCAGTAGCCATGCCCTTCCACCACGCTATCACGCCCAGCACAAACACCACTGTCATCGCATCCCCCACAACAGTCGTCCAAATAGTCATGTACCTCCCTGCCACTCTGATATAGCTCACCCACGGCTCCGGCACCATTCCCGAGTTCGCTATCGTCGCCAACCATCCCGCGCCCTGTAATTGACCCTTCTCCAGAAAGTACCGACTCGACTGCAACACCGTCTCCACGGTCGCAAAGATATAGAAGATGTTCGGACCTGCCGCCTCCTCCGGGTCCACAGGCCTGTTCCGCGCCAGCTTCGTGCCATTGAAAGTCGTAGTCATCGCAACATAGACCGCCAACGACAACGCAAATACAGCATGGACGATGCGCCAGACGTACGCCGTATCGCTGACCGGCTGTGCTGCTTCCTGCGCGGCTTTCTGCTGCCCGGACATCATGGACTGCATGAATGGTGGGAGACCGGGCATGCCGCCATTGGGCGCATTGGGGTTGGAAGGGTCGCCTCCTGGCATGCCGGCAAGCATCTGTTGCATCATCTGCATCATAGGGTCGGCGTTGGGATCCATCTCGGAGCGTGGTGTGGGGGTATTAGATGGCAAACGGCGGGGCTCGGGGCGCCAGTGGTGCTCTGATATGTCGACTTCGGCGGGATCGTCCACGGACGCGGAGACGGTGGGTTGCGGTGGCGGCTGAGATACTACATTGTGTGAGCGAGGATTTGAGTATATGCTATAGCTCACGTACCATTTTCGACTGCAGGAGCTGGTCGTCCAGAGACACCAGTGATTTTAGCAAGGCGATCTGTTCCTTCAGATGTGATCCTGGCATTGCGCTTTTCGCGCCTGAGACGCGCCTGGCGCTGTGCTGGCGACTCTTCCGCTGTGTCAGCCATTGTTGATGGATGTGGCCAGTGTACAATGTGGCCAAGGAGATATTATCCGAAAGTAGAGCTCACAGCTGTTCCAACCTGTCAAACTTCCTTGTGACGTTGGTGATGCGCCGGGACACGGGCCGCAGAAGCCGTGGGTCGGAGTCCACTCCCTCTTGTGGGTCGAGACGCGCAAAGTCGCAGTGCAACATAGTGACAATTGAGCCTAGCCCTTTTGTCACGTCAACAACGTCCCAATTCCAAGACCTCTGCAGGTACCTTGTGCGATATCTCGTTTGATGGACCGCTTTGACAATCAAATCAATCTATGGTATCTCACCGGGCTGTGCTCCGTCTTACCGGACGATCAGCTGTCGGCAAGACGGTGCAGCCGCGATTCCAGCACGCCAACCAAAACCTTGCACAAAATACCTCATAATATGGTCACCTGGTCACGTTCCTATCTGGCGTAGCACAAGCAATGGGCCAGCCTTTCCTGGTCCCTTGGCCTGCAGCAATCTCTCAGCCTCGGCCACCATCGATCTTCCCTTAATCTATGAGGCATTTACCACAACAGGCCATCACCAACTTTCCTCACGTAGCCATAACGTCTGGATCTAGCGTCTGAGCCACTCATTCACAACAAGTATTCTCCCTGTGTACGATAATCCCTCATACAGTCAATGTATCATCACAACGTAGCAAAGTCAAAGGTAAATATATAGCGCAACACGTTTCTTCCGCATGACGCTTTTCACTCCTTCGTTGACCGTCTCATCTCACCGATCAACCACTTCCCCTGCTAGCTCTGCACATATATAAGACAATGCGTGCCGGCGCCTTTCTCTTCAGCATCTTCTTCGTCTGCTTTCTTTGCCTCCTTCCTCTGGCATAGACTCGCACCACCCGGATACGCCACTTTTCCCCATCTTTGCGTCATCACCACAACTGCTTGCCGCCAACAGCGACATAGACACAATGCTCACCGCATCCACCACCCCCAACCCTCAACCAAGACCAACAATGTCCTCCCGTCCCTCGACATCGCGTACTCCTTCCCTCCCTACGATCCCGGAGATCGTTCCCCTCGCCTCGTCACGTCCGGGTAGATACTCCTCCCTACTGGGTCGCTAGCCAATCCAACTAACTCCTCCCAGCTCCTCACCCGATACAGTCGATGACATCCTCCTACCGCGCCCGCTACGCTTCCTATCTCGCCGCCTCGTTCGGCATCAGCATCCAAGCCGCTGCGGCTGATGTCGAGTCCGTTCTCGCGCCGCGGCCGAAGACTAGATTCGTCGTATCAGAGGAGGAAGCGGAAATGATGCGAGGCCGAGCCATTCTCTAGCCTTTACGCACATGTATATATGATGACGATGATATGACATTGGGTGTGGAGTTCTGGGGTCCATTCATATGAAGTGCAGGGGAAAGCACATGCCACTTCTGTAGATACTGGAGCATTTCAAATGGCTGGAAATGCCAACAATACAACAGTATAAAAATCAGAGAAACATTCGTTCATTTCGGCTAGCTATAAGCTTAGCACAGTTGACACTACCGTCGTCCTCCTGCTCCGTTTCCCCCAAGTATGACCTTACCACCTGCTTTTGTCCTCACTCGCCATCAGAATAATCGTTCGCTAGTCCGGAAGGAATGTCGTCGACGAAGTGCACCAGTCACTCCGTCTATACAACCGTGCGAAAGACCAAAACAAAGCCGACCCAGTGACAACGAAGGACGTCCAGCCCTTCTAAGATCGCAGTGTGTCCAGGAACAAAGCGTCCCTGAACCACACACGCATTCGCTATCTCGCCAAATGCCTCCCAATAAGTAGAAGCTCGCGAAAATGTTCAGATCTGAAAAACTTTGAATAGTGTACAATCGATGCGACATGCAGATCAACCCCGTAGGTGTTGTCAGGCATTAATTGTCATCATCATCTCATTCGAAAATCATTATATGGTTGTCCAGCATGGTGCGCACCACTTCGCGCTGGGCCTGCATGTCGGTCATCTCGCGCTCGATCGACGAGGGGCGCATGATGGTCGGAGCAAAAACAACCGAGAGGTTGGTGACGCTCATCTGGAGGATGTCAGTCTGATTTCGTTGTGATCACATGTTTGCTATGAAGTCTTACCAAGTTCACGTTCTCCAACTCTACCACCCTCGTCAAGTGACCTATGAGATACTCCAGAACGTCCTTGTGGCTGGGCGGTAAGTTGCCTAGGGCAATCTTCATGGCCATGCCCCTTTTCTCTACCTCTGGCAGTTGCGCTGCCTCGAGAACACTCTCGTAGACATCATATGTGATCAGTGGGTTGGGCAGCTTCCTGAAGTACTGCTTGAGACAGCTAGTCACGGCGTGAATGTCGAGATCCGGATCCGAAATATCAAAATTGCCGTCTCTCTCAAATCCAGCTTGGATCTGTTTGACTTGGCCACTACCACCGGACTTGCGATAGATTCCTTCAGCATCCATGCCGCGTGCTTCGATCTCGTCGATGCATCTGTTAACGATAGAAGGCAGTACACGCTTCTCAAAGTCGCAGCGCTGAGCAAGGTCTGACCCGAAGAGTGCTGAGGGGGCATTAGCATACGGGGGAATGATGTGCATGGAACGCCGCATACCGGAGGGGTCATGGCCGAGCAGGTTATTACTGCTGTTGCTCTTAGGTGTATTGCCAGACTGACCGGTCCTGCCACCATTCTTCTGACCAGAGAAGAATGGCAATCTGCTCCTATCCGAATCCACGGACTGCGCCTTCAAAGACCCCGAGTCGTTTGTGGGAATGGTCAACACCGGAGAAGGATTCAGCGGCATGCCATTCAGATCGTACTGCCCATCCTTGACGAATGCACCCTTGATGCCCCCTGTCATCTTCTTGGCAACATCGCGGCCACCCTTCTTCCAACTAAACTTCTTAGCTTGACCTCCCTTGCGGATATTGACAACCTGCGGGGCGTTGATTAATTGAGCCTGTTCGAGATCGGGGCTATCCTGTGGCAAAGATGTGAGAGAAATAGTGTCCTGAAGACTTCCAGACCTCAGATCCATCATGCTTCCTCCATTGGGCAAGCGGTTGGCTTTGTACATGTCCTGAATATTATGGACGAGCTGGGCATTCAGCTCATTAAGCTGGTTGTTCTTGCTCGATAGACTCTCAAATTCTTGCAAACCCTTGTCTTTGACCTGAATCAAGTTTGAGATGTCATCAGTGAGTTCGTTGCGCTTGTGAACAAGGTCTTCGATCTGACTGCCCAAATTGTCCTTCAGGCGCTGCAGAGAGTGCGCAAAGTCCTGCATGACGTCCGTTTGGAGTGCGGCGAGATCCAATGGCTGATTCGTATCCTTTGCCCGACTGAGGTGTTCTGTCATGACTTCCAATTCTCGTACAACCATTTCTCGTTGAGTGTCGAGGAAAGCCATGGTTGATCTCTTCTCACGAAGCTCGGTGTTGACCTGCCTGAGATCTCCGGAGTTGGCCATCTTCTCCTGCAGACCGATTTTCTCGCTCTCGAGTTCAGCGATACGCTGTTGCGCACGCTTGAGATGGGCTTTAAGGGAGGAGACATCGTCACCACGCAAGACCGGCGACAGCGGGTGGCTTGGATTCAAAGGACTGCTGATATCCATCTGAGCTGAGGTGGGAGTTCGCTGCGCCATGGGAACTGCTCTGTCACTGAAACTCCTACCATGGCGGACAGCGTTACTGACGCGGCGGAGAACTGACGGTGAGGAGTCCCCTGGACTGCTGTCTTTTCGGCCACCAATGATGCGAGACATCTCTTCCTCCAATGAGAAATCGGCACCCAAGCTAGGTTTGTGAAAGTGCCCGCGCATAGGTGAAGACGTCTCCGGACTATGCATGGAGCTGATCGACTCGTTGCGACGATCATGTCCAATTGAGGGTGGCGCGGGGGGTGCTGCCCTTGGTGCTATAAAGTCGTCGTTGGCCACCGATTTGCTAGGGGCGCTTGCACGGCCAGCCGCCCGCGGAGGAATATCCATACCGCGACTCAAAGGTGAGTCAAGTCCTCTACTATCACCTCTAGGAGGTACGCCAGGCAAATCGAGGTATCCGCTGGAGGTTGAGACAGTGGATCCAGATCGAAGATGATCCTGCAACATGGCACCTGATGTGGGCGCCAGCTCAGAACCAGATCGATCGGGCCCACTTGTTGTTGGGACGGGCTTCCGACCAGAAGTATTGAGCGAGTCGCCTCGAGCAGGATGTCGAAGATTTGGATCGCGCAACTTGGGATCGTCGAATGGATTTATACCGGAATCCGGAGTTGCCACATCTTTGACATTAGGCGATGTCGTAGACACATTTCGCGAATGTATATGCGGTGTGCTGGGATCTCGTAGCGCATTGTCAAGGAAACTCGAGGGTTGCGGGTCCTGGTCGTCGGATCTGAGAGAGCCTTTCCGCGTCCTCGGGGCATCTTGTAATCGGAAGCCTTCGCCCAAACCCAACCCATAACCACTCGAATCAGCGTGCTGCAGTTGAGGCCGGTGTGTTGTGTCAGATCCGGAACCCTGAGGCGATGCTTTTTTGCTCGACACTTCTGGAGTCTCCTTTCTCCGTGTCTCGCGACGTTGTTTATCCTGGACAGACAAATGTGGACTCCCAGATTTGTGTGCGGCCTCTCTTTCGGACGAATTGGACCTTGACGGGGCTTCTCTAAGGTAGTCCCGATGGTTGGCTTTGGAACTGCCGCGAGCGTTGAAGTAGTCCCTATGATTTGAGACCTCCCTGATGTGCGACTCGCCATGGTCAGATCGCCTAGGAGATCGAGTTGTGAGTGCAGGAGGAGTGGGGTCGAAAGCCATGGGGAGGTAACCGCGTTGATCATCGTCGAGCTCAGACGGGGCTAGGGAGGGAACGTTGGAGAGTCGCTCCTGACCATAGGTGCTGGCTGGGAGAGTAAGAGTGTCTGCATGCGAGGTCAGCATTACGCGGACATATGTGGTGAGATCCTAACGGCTTTCCATACCTTTGTGTGCGTCGTCCGTCGTAGGTGAACTATCTCGTCGAGCAGGATCGGCATGTGAATTATACCTCGAGTTTGAGCTGCCTCTCCTCGACCGATCCTGGTTGTCGGTGAGACCATCTTTCAGATCAAAGGTTGCAGGGGGGTTGGCGTTTGGAGGTAGAGCGGGCAAGCTCTTGTCGAGGACCACAGGTCCGTTCGAGGGTGTGGTGGCCAGGGCGCTCTTTTGTGCCTTTGCCTTTTTTCTTCGTCTCTCCATTAAGCTTTCATGGCAGCGCATACAGAATATGCCTTGACTGGTGCGAGCATAGCGCAGGTTCTCAATCTTTCTCTTGCAGTTCCTGCACCTGAAGCAGGCTGCGCAGAAGGCCTGATCGCCGGTGAGGATGGCGAGATCCTCGATTTTATTGCCGCAGGCGTTGCAGCTGTATGTGCAGTTGTTGCAAATGAGCGAGCCATCACCGAGGAGAAGTAAATTGGCGTCGGAATCGAGTAGGGTGCCGCAAGTGTTGCAGCGAAAGCAATCTATGTGCCATCGGTTGCCAGCTATGTGTTTGGTCAGACAATGCTCTCTCGGCGCACAAGGCGCATGGGTCTGGGGCTGTGGAATCCTTCTTACCTAGCTCGAATGCCTTGCCTTCTTCGAGAATCTTAAAATGACTGTCAGTAAAGGATTCAGCAGAAGTTCTGCCAGTGACTATTACTTCTCCACAGCCTTTGCAAGGATATATAGCATCAGACTCTTCCATAGGCGACTCCGGGTAGCTGATGGGGGATTCGATCGCGGCCGCCATGTTGGGCAGGGAGCCACGGTCGTGATGCGAATTGACGCGTGCTTGTCACAGCGGGGTGCGCTGGTAAATAGAATTACTGCTCTTGTGAGCTGACGTGGCGCACACTGGGACACGGATTAGTTTTTGCGACTGGCACCAGAGACGGCGAGTCAGGATGCGGAGCAACAACAGCAGCGGCGGCGCAGATCAAGCAGTGACCGAGGCCGCTGATGCATTGCCAACAGCGGGAGACGGCGAGAGCGACAGAGCCGAGGGCGCGGCACGAGTGAGAAGAGTAGGAGAAGGAAGAGGACGTGTTTGCGTAGAGGGGTAGTGGGAGGTGTGTTCGTCGATGTGGAGGAGGATGTGGATTATGGAAGCAAGCCGGTATGGTTG
The DNA here is from genome assembly GCA_010093895.1 of Myriangium duriaei CBS 260.36. Taxonomy (NCBI): domain Eukaryota; kingdom Fungi; phylum Ascomycota; class Dothideomycetes; order Myriangiales; family Myriangiaceae; genus Myriangium; species Myriangium duriaei. The sequence continues at coordinate 1,493,947 of ML996084.1, forward strand.
GTGGTCTACGTTGGTGGGTGGTTTCCCGCTGGTTTCCCGCCGCGGTGGTCGGAGCTGGTCAAAGGCGGTCGGTACTCGTAGGGCGGACCCTGGGTCTGTGTCTCTGGCGGGTTTCTGTCTCTCACGCAGCAGAGCAATGCGCAGTCACATCCGATCGCGAATCGCGGCTCGAAGTGGAGAGAAGAAAAAGCAAACACGGAAGGAAGGATGGCAGGTTTGGTAACGCAGTCCACCGCCATGTGTGTCAACAGAAGCAGAAGCAGAAGCAGAAGCAGAAGCAGAAGCCAAGGAACCAGCAGCGATACAGCAGCGATACAGCAGCAAGCAGCAATCGTGTCACTGCGGTAAAGGGTGTGACGGTGTCAGCCAGACTCTGAAACCCACTAGTCCGACACACTCAAATTTGGTTAGCTAGCCTGTCTGTCCGGAGACTCGATATCAGGCCAGTAAACCGTGCTTCGACCGCCACCATTAGACCGGTCACCGTTTTGTCACGTGTGAGTCGTCAACCTCGTCTATAGTCAATGACGCTGCTCCATCGCCTCTCCGTGTCTTTGTCACTGAAGAAGACAGACGACGCGGCATGCACCACGAATGCATGGAGGCGCATGCTGGCCGGCTCAATGGCGGGGCACACAGGATCCTGCAGAAAATTATCGAGTATATTCGGGAAATTGCTGGGGCATCCAGGGAAGCTTAGGCCGACTCAAAAAAAAGAAACTCCAGCTCTACTGGTGCTTGTACTCGCTGCCGAATCGCCCTAAATGCAAGCCTGCCGTGTATCAGCCACAAATCGCAATCCGTCCGCCGCCACCCAGCACCTCATCGAGCTGCATAAGAGTGGGCCGTCGCTGCGTTTGACATCTTGTCCCCGCCCGGCGATTGCCGTGTTCCTGTACCTGTAACCTCTCGTTGCCGCGTTGTGCTCAGGAACACAGAAGCTCATAAATATAAGTCAGAGGACGGATGTCCAATGGACCGGGTATTTTGATTTGGTTCGCTGTCCATCAACCAATGGCGGGGATTGGGGTACATGGTCGAGTGGCCGTGTATTTGGCCTGGCCAAGATCGACAAACCCCCATTTGCTGAGCAACGCCACATTTCGAACAGCAGGGATATGGGCACGTGTCACATGAGCGCAATGTCGTGCGTGGTGCTGGGCCGAATTGGCCTTGCATAACGTGTCAGGCGGTATGACTTCGGTTGGTGCATCATATAACTAAGGCATCTTGGTCTGCCGGAATCCCAAAGTCCGTTCTTTATATTACACGGCGCGACAATATCGACCATTTGAAATCATTGCGTGCCTCCCTCTGGGTATCTTGCCAAAACTCCATGTTTACTAGCCGCACGACAACCACCCATTTCATTGACAATACACACCTGCCCTCAATCAAAGTTGCTCAAGCCGGTAAATTCGGCAACACTGTCCATCAATTCCTGCCATGGGGTCTTAGGCCTAGATGCACGGTGACTCCCCACCTCTTTCATGTGGTCTTCCGCACTTTCCGCGTACTCGTCCTCGTCGGTCTCGTCCTCCTCCTCTTCGTCGTCTTCGCCGGAATCCTCCTCGCGAGCTTGCTGATATATAGTGGCAATTTCCGAAAATCGTACGGCATGCTGACCCAGCTTAGTCGTTTGAGTGCCTGTGTCAACCATTGTCATTGTAACAGGTTTCGATGAAGCCGCGGTCTCCTGCCTTCGATCATCTCCAGGCTCCGGATACGCTCCCTCTTGGCTATGAATAGTCTTGATGGAGATTGTCCAGGTGTCTTGGTTCGACTTCAGCGGGCCCCTCTCCGCGAGAGCACCGGGTTGAGCGTCTTCGAAAGTTTGCTCATCCTTGACGTCGATCTCATTGTCAATGGTACCATCGAGTCCTTGAGAATTGAAGCGACTGATTGTGATGGATTGAACCCGACCATTCCGCTTCTTGGACATGTCCAGCTGCCAGTTGCCTTGTTCATCGATGGACCTGCCGTCTTCCCGGGACCGCACCAGATCTGATGGTTCCGAAGACATGACACGATGCTTGATGCGTCGTCCGCGAAACCTTGCGTCGATGTCATCCCACATGTGCTTCCATTGTTCCACTCCCTGCTCCAGGAGGACTCGCTTCTGGGTCGTCAATGCAGTCTCGTGCTCCTCGTCATACAGGCCGTCAGCTTGCATCTCCAGGGCTTTGAGTTGTAGCTTGAGAAAGAGCAACTCGGAGTGGTCGAAGTTGAGGTCCGCCTTGAGACCGTCGTTCTCCGACCGCAGATTCAAGACCTCACGTGTCGCCTCCTCCACCTGGTAGGCATGTTGATCGCTGAGTTCGCGCATCTCGTCAAAGCGACTGCGGAGATCAGTGTTTGCCTTTGACACACGTTGCAGAAGTTTTTGAGCGTCGTAGAGAAGTCGGTCTCGTTGATTAGCAGTTATACTGTTATGTCTGTCACGTTTGACGACAGGGGAAGTGGGGATCAAGGGAGCGACAGGTGAAGGTGAGGGTGAAGGTGAAGCGGGGTCGGTGAGTCGGGTGTCGGGGACCTTCACTTCAGGTGAAGCTGGTGCATCATCCCGACCATCGGGAAAATCATCAATGAATCCAGAGTCCCGCATGCTACGTCTGTGTCCGATTCCACGCTCCGACCCACTGATGGCCTGCTCAAGTTGGTCGAGCTGCACAGCAATAGCATCAAACGTGTCACCCGTGGGCAGCTGGCGTAGCATATGTGCTCCCAAATTATTCAGCCTCAGCAGCACCTGTTGTACTTCAGGCGAAGGCATCGCATATGCCCCCTTTTGCGACATGGCGGAGCGCGCCTCGTCGGTGAAATAGTCGGAGAATGGCGAGTCTTGGATGTGCATGAGAGTGCTCTGGTGTGGAGAGCTGATCGGGGTAAGTGGATCTTGGAGATCCATTACGGGCGCGGTATGGCGCCTCGAGAGGGAGAAGTGAGTTATTGGCGGGCTGGTGCGCGAATTGCGATGAGGGGTGGACGTCGGCTGCAGACGGATATGTTCTGCGTCGGTACTGAGGACGGAAGGCGGGCGAGATGTCTTTGGTGGGTTGTGGGTGTATTCGCGCTTATGATAACGCGACGAGGGTCCGGGGACATGCCATGAGATGCCCGGCGTGGGCGAGGGAGACGGCGACGACATGTCGAAGAGGGGCTGTACAAGGTGCCATACAAGATATTGTCCTACATAGCCATTTGGATCGGGCGTGGCTGGTTCAGAGTTTGGGTCCAGGGCGGGTCGTAGAAGTTGTGGTGGAGGAGGGAGGGATGCTCGCTGGAGCCGGCGGAGGTGGAGCAGCTGACGATGATGATGTCTGTCTGTCGCTAGAGTCTGTCTTTTGAGTTGGTGCGGGAGGCTGGGCTGCTCGGGAAGGAGTGGGTCGGGGGGTTCGCAGAACGGCGATGCGGCGAATCATGGCGATTAGTGTTTCACCTGCCTCGGCCGCTCCCGTGCAGTCGGCAAGACTTTGGAACAAATTCGCGGAAATTATCTCCGGTTAAAGCCATCGACGGTGACTCGCCAAGAATTTTTGTATTTCACCTTAGGTATGACTCTGTGATCGGATATTTGGGTACGAGCGCTTATCATCATTTTTTTGTTTGCATCTACACGAGGATTTGGAATATCCGTTGGGAGACTTAAAGCAGCCGCGATGGCTGGCAAGGTTCGTTCTCGACTCTACAACGATTCACCATGGCCGTGATATCTAAGATTCCTCCGCTGCAGATCAAGGTCCAGCCCTCCATCGAGGAGGTTCGCAACATTATCACCTCCAGCAAGGATCTTCCAAATCCACCAAATTTGATTCCGCTATGCGCTTCTATATCGTCCGAGTTCCTGACCCCCTCGATGATATATCTCAAAATATCCAATAAGTCCGTTCTCCCTCGATTAGTCATGTGAACGGGATCATCTACTGATCGCTTTGGTAGCATCAAGTCAGACCATTCATTTCTTTTTGAGAGTGCTGCCACCACAGAGACCATCGGTCGCTACAGTTTCGTCGCCGCTGGCAAGTCTCATCAGTATTACTATCTACGAGCGCAATTCTAACATCTTCTAGGTCCGCGCAAGATCCTCAAGACTGGCCCTGGTCATGGCCCCGAGACGGACCCCATGCCACTGCTTGATGCAGAACTCTCACAGTACCGGGTCGCCAACATACCGGGACTTCGGCTGCCTCCCATGACAGGCGGAGCCATCGGCTATGTCGGGTATGATTGTGTCAAGTACTTCGAGCCCAAGACCAAGCGACCAATGGAGGACATCCTCAAGGTACCCGAGTCCTTGTTCATGATGTTCGACAATCTAGTCGTACTCGACCACTTCTTCCAAAAGGTCATGGTCATTACGTATCTCAAAGTTCCCTCCGACCTCGCCACTCTCGACTCCGCTTACCAAGAAGGTGTCGCCACCATCACCAAGTTACTCGGTATTCTGCACGCACGTGACCCTATCCCTTACCCTTCACAACCCTTTATCAAGCGCGACCAGAAATACGCTTCCAACATCGGCCAAGTCGGCTACGAGCGCCACGTCACAACCCTCAAATCCCACATCGTCAAAGGCGACATCATCCAAGCCGTCCCCTCCCAGCGCATGGCTCGTCCCACCTCCCTCCACCCTTTCAACATATACCGCCACCTCCGCACCGTCAACCCCTCTCCGTATCTTTTCTATCTCCAGTGCGCCGACTTCGAAATCGTCGGCGCCTCCCCCGAGCTACTCGTCAAGTCCGACTCAGGCCGCATCATCACACACCCCATCGCTGGCACGGTAAAGCGCGGCCAGACTCCTGAAGAAGACGAGGCCCTGGCATCCGCTCTACGCGCCTCTCTCAAGGACCGCGCTGAGCACGTCATGCTCGTCGATCTCGCCCGCAACGACGTCAACCGCGTGTGCGACCCACTGACAACCCGCGTCGACAAGCTAATGACGGTGCAGCGCTTCTCGCACGTCCAGCATCTTGTCTCTGAGGTATCAGGTGTGTTGAGACCGGAAAAGACTCGCTTCGACGCGTTTCGTAGCATCTTTCCCGCCGGTACGGTGAGTGGTGCGCCAAAGGTCAGGGCGATGGAGCTGATCGCCGAGCTGGAGAAGGAGAAGCGAGGTGTCTACGCTGGTGCGGTGGGGTACTTCGGCTATGGCGGAGTGGATGTGGCAACAGGCCAGACGACCGAGGGAGCAATGGACACATGCATTGCGCTGCGGACGATGCTTGTCAAGGACGGCGTGGCGTACCTCCAAGCTGGCGGAGGAATCGTGTTCGACTCGGACCCCGAGGAGGAGTACATCGAGACGCTGAACAAGCTCAAGGCGAACATGACATGCATTGAGAGCGCCGAGGACAGGCACTGGGAAGACCAGCAGGTCGACGATGAGGGTGCGGCTGAGGTGCAGGCAGGGAAGGTGCATGTTGATTTTGCAGCATGATGAAATGAACTTGAGAGCCCGCGCCTCCTCAGGAGAGAGAGATATAGATAACCCATAGGCTCAAGCAAAAGCATACCCTAACTCCCAACCCAGACAAACACTCAGGTTCCAGTGCCTTCAATTCCCGATACCCTTCACCGAATCACCTCCCCTAACCTCTCTCCTAACATCTCTCCCTCCAACACTCCACCGCCAAGCATACCCACCCCTCCATTCCCACCAGCAATCCTTCTCCCGCCCGGTTCATCACTCCACACTTCATGAAATTTGATACTCGCATCACTCGCCGCCACCACCAGCCCTCCCTCCCTGCCCGTCCTAGACTTCCACGCCGCCGCCCCCTCTCTAGCCCTCCTCCCCGACCCCTCCGGCCCACCAGGCCACGCCACTCCCCACAGCGCCCGATCATCAGACGGCCACTCCAGCCTGACCAACAGCTGGCAGCCTGGCCACGCATACACCGCCACTCGAGTCCGGTGCTCAGGTTGCGCAAATCCGAATGTAGCGGCAATCTCAGCCCGCGTGGAACTCCATGTCAGAGAAGTGACTTGGGCTGCGCAGTCAATGGCCGCGAGTTTGGCGCCGGACGACGCGTGGTGGAAGTGGATGCCGCGGTCGTTGGAGCCTGCGCCGAGGGCGAGGAGGGATGGGGCGAAGGGTGCGAAGGCGAGGGCTTTGATTGCTGCTGAGAGGGGAATGCGGTGCTTTGCTGCTGAGCCGGGAAGGATGGGGAAGGACAGGGATGGGTCTGTTGGGTTTGGTAGAGGTGAAGGGAGTTGAGGAAATGTCAGAGTTAGGGTCCCGGGGTGGTGGTTCCGTGGACGAAGGTGTTGGCGAGGCTTCTTGTGGGTGGATAGGAGAGGCCTCGTTTCGAAGATGTAGGCGCAGTTGTCGTTGCCTCCTGAAGCGAGAAAGGAGTTGTCCGTCGACCAAGCGAAGCCGCAGACCTGTTGGCTATGAGCATCAAGCCGGACTAGGATGTTCATTGCGCCGTGCCAATTGTGAAGGTTGCGCTGATCTTCGTGCGGCCATTCCACTGCGTACAAGTATACTTGGCCAACCTCATCTCCTACAGCGAGGAGCTCCATCTGTGTTTTGTTCATAGCATCGCGGAAAGACTGACGTTCGGTCTGACGGGGCGCAAAAGCGACACACGAAACTGGAGAGGGATGATCGGCGTCAAAGCACAGCTCCCGTCTAATGGTGTCCTACAGAGTGACCCTGCCGTCCGCACGACCTATGGCCAACATGGCTTTCCCTCCATCTTCAGATGAGAAGGAGAGCGAAGTGATGTGGCTAGAGAAAGGAGATGTCACGTTCTCCGGCGTTATGCCTTGGCCTTCGGACCAGAAGTATACGTTCGATCCTAATCCGACGGCCAGACAATGCACTGTAGGTGAATATGCGAGGAGTGAGCAGTAGTAATCGTCCCGAAGACCTGGAGCATTCAGAACTGTACATCAGATCAGCCAGGAACAATGAACTTCGCACTAGCCGTCGCTTATCTGAAGGGCATATTAGGGACAGCTTTGCGGCGTTTCGGTGTGGAACTTCGACCTATGGTTGTCAGTAACAGCCAAGAGGAAATTAACGCTACTCACCGCCACCTGGTAGGTCATAAACCCATGCTCCGTTCTCCCATTTCGCCGATTGCTGCGGTGGCTTTCTTCCTGTTGTCGTGGTAGAGGCGGGACTTCTGACAGACGAAGGCGAAGAAGCACTGGATAAGCTGGATATGGAGGATGCAAGGACGCGGCCAGCCAGATCCAGGTCAAGAGCGGTAGCCAGTCTGTCTCTGAACATGTCCTGATCCGCCTGAGCATCACCTTTACTGAAAAAATCCGAAACATAAAGTGGAGCATTGCTTCCACTTGCGATTCTTCCACCACGCCCGTTCGGGATGCTGTGGATGCCGTCGATCAGCACTTGTGCTTGGCCAACGTTGAAGACAGATCCTTGGCTGATGATACGGTCTGGACCCGCGTAACCGCGGACTTGCCGCTCAGCACTGGCTGAGCCATGTGGCACAGGAATACGAGAACGATAAGTTCTGCGGATATCCAAGATTCTCTCGCTGGGTTTAGGCCTGGCAGCTCGCGTGGGTGAGAAACTATCATGAAATGGAGATGTTTGTCTGGCAACCTTCTCGTAAACTCCAAGTGTACGTGCTGGTACAGAGGTAAAAGACACCTCACGAGAGTTGTTGTTGAAGGATCTCGTCGGCACGAACCGGTCGTAGAGGCGGTACGGAGGTGGTCGTTCCAATGCTCTTTGTCCAATCGGTGCCAGCCTTCTCATTTTCTTCATTGTCACAGCACTCTTATCTCCAGCGTCTGTAGGGATGGGCGTGTGCGATGATTGCACAGGCGAAAAGTTGTTGAAGTCATCCTGGTAAGTCGAATGGACGGTTTTGTCAGAACCTTCATAGATGTCCGTCCTGCTACCGGATCTTTCCAAGTTTTGCTTCTGCTTGTAATCAATAGGCGTGACAGTATTTCTTGAACCTGCCTTGCCGGATTTGTTGTGCTTTGCTGGTTTGGAGATCGGAGGACGTATCGGTCCATCATCGGTCAGGTCATTATCACTTGCTCCATCAAGCCCAGCCCAACTTGGAAAAGCAGTCCTTACTGAGCCATAGGACAGATATCGGTCTCCATTAAGAGACTTGTCGTGCTCATCACGTCTTATCGATGTCGTGCTGTCAATTTCATATGCTTGATGCAAGTGGTCATGTCTCGATCGCGGACTTCCATGTGATGCAGTTGATACCCATCGTCTCCAGAGATGGTACTTATTGGCGTTCCTATAGTGCCATGAATACGGATGATTGGGCCGGAGTCTCCTGAAACTTGGTGGCTCGTTTTCGTAATTGGAAGCCGAGCGAGGCGCGAATTGTCCCAGACATTCTGATCTCTTCGCATGGTAGCAATTCCCAAGCCTACTATGACTCACAGCCGCAAATATATCTTGTCCAAGAACATGATCCAAGTGGGCCGAGTGATGCCTCCTTTGCACTTTCCAGGTACTGTGTTTGAAGACGGAATCGGATTCGTCCGAACAAGTATCAGTGGGAGCTGGAAGGTCAGTGTAATATTCCGACATGCCAGCAGCGCATAGAGAGACACAAGCGAGTGATAAGAGCGCCCCTTGAGCCCGTATGGTGTCCTGTAGTTGCACTGTCCAGACAATCTTATCCTCTATACTCTCCGATTGTCCGTACTCCTGGCTCAACCAGGCATGGCCACAGTGATCAACGACAATCTATGTTCCGGATGCCCCGCAGCTACAGAGCGCAATCTTGATATGAATAATGATTTTTGAGATGCAATGAAAGACGGATAAGGAGCTGCACAATCGACCTTACCTTGTCGCCTGCGGATGACCTTCGAAGCCGACGTCCCATCATCGCAACTTCCGTTAATTGTCTTCCTTTGATAGCCACTACGTCATGCGACTTGAGCCTAACCCACAAATTTTTAGAGACGGAAAAGACTGATGGACAATGTAAGTCGGGAAAAGATGCCAATCAAAGAGTGGTGGGGTTTTTAACAAGGGTTGCTGCAGCATGGAGTCGCCCGCTCGGCTCGACGCCAACTCACCGAAGCAGAGAAGAAGAGGGAGTTGAAGCGCATAGACAAATACCGCGATCTGGTCGCCCAGGTTCGTGAGAGAGTAAGTATGTTGCATAGGAGCCTCATAAAGCAGACTAGCTGACACGGTCCAGTATCGACAGAAGGATTACACGGTCGAAGCTCTCACCCTCACCAGCGCCCTCCTTTCCGAGAACCCGGAGTACTACACCATCTGGAACTATCGCCGCCTGATTCTACAAGATGTCTTCACAAAAGAGCTTTCTGCGCCTCCTGAACCAGATGAGGAGCAAGAGACTGGCACCGAAGCGGACAAATTACAGACCGAACCTAATCTGAACCCAGCTCAAAAGGAGATATCCCTACTGCTCAAGGAAGACCTACAATTTGTCACCTCCACGCAGCGCATAAACCCCAAGGTCTACTGGATGTGGAACCACCGCTCATGGCTCCTCAGCAAAGCCCTTGAGTACCTCCCCACCGCAGTCGCAACCCGTTTCTGGACCGAAGAGCTAGGGCTAGTGACGAAGATGCTCGGCTGGGACAACCGCAACTTCCACGGCTGGCAATACCGCCGCATCGTCACGGACGCACTGGAAGAGCTGCGACTCCGCACATTGCAAAGTCAGGTTGCTCAGAAGACCACGACGAATGAGCAACTACAAGCCCAAGCCTCGCTAGCGAAGCAGGAGTTCGACTACAGCGACAAGATGGTGAGGGCGAACTTCTCCAACTTCTCAGCGTGGCATCACAGGCTACAGCAGGTGCACAAGCAGCTTGATACGGAAGGCGCAGACGACAACGCTCGACGGAAGGCGTTTGAGGAGGAGCTAGCGCTGGCTGCTGAGCTTCTGTGGGCTGCAACGGACCCGAAGGATCAGAGCTTGTGGTTCTACCATCAGGATCTCATGGCGACGTTGGACCCGGCGGCGGAAGCGAAGTTTCGGCTGATCAAGTCGCCGAGTGACGAGGAGAGGCGGGGGTATATTGACGGCCAGATGGAAGGGATCAAGGAGATTCTTGAGGATAATGAGGATTGCAAGTGGATCTACCAGGCACTTCTTGGACTGTCGGAATTGTATGAGAAGGTTGGCGGACAACCTGACAAGGCGGATATGCAAGACTGGCTCGACAGGCTAGAGAAACTCGACCCTCTACGGAAAGGGAGGTGGGCCGATCTAAGTACGAGGTTGGATCTATAGCGCCGCTCAAATGAACGATGTACCTTGAATGCTATCTATATTGCGTGCTCGACGGCAAAGTGGTATATGAATGCCCATGTGTCCCGACCTTTATGCCTTCCACCGCAGCATCGTCAACGAATGCTTGGGGAATGTGAAGCTTCCTTTTCCGTCCCATTTGGACTCCTCAATGCCAACCTCCTGTTTGCTCTCCGTGTTCGTGACAAAGGGGTCGCTCCCTGTGACAGTATACACAACAACATCTTTGCCCACACCTTCCACCTCAGTGCTAAATGCCTTCTCTTCATGCACATTGACCACCGCCAACGCCACCCACCCATCATCCGTCCGCGCACAGCTGACATCCAAGAACGGCGTTTCAATCGTCCCCCGAATCCACTTCGGCTCCGTCTCACCCTCAAACTCTTCAGACCTGACATTGACTGCCACAGTCCAACCCCGCATATACTTCGAGTACAACAGCAGCGCCCACCAAGAAGTCTGCTTAACAAGCCCCTTCTCCGTCGTCATCAATGGACTGATGACATTCACGCTCTGCGCAATGTTCGCCATCCCAATATGCTTGCTCTGCCTGACGAACACGTTCAGCCATACCGCCACAGCCAGTGCATCGGACAAAGTGTATTTCTCCTCTGCGCCCAGCTCACCTGGCGCTCGCTTAGGGTCCCACACGTTCCACTCGTCGAAGCAGATTGTCTGCCTAGGCACCGTTACCGGAACGCCATTCTCGATGCGCGCCAGGTCGATCAGACCGGCTGTGATTTCGATGGCGCGCTCGGCGCTACGAGGGGCAGTGGCATTGGCGTGGTGGTCTTTAGCGGCGGTGTAGATGTGGATAGAGTGCATGTCTATGAGTGAGGTGGTGGTGGAGCCGCCGAGGGCGTGGTCGGAGTGCTTGATGCATTCTTTCAGCACGTAGGTGTCCCAGCTCGAGTAGCCGGTCTCGCCGCAGAGAATCAACACGATGCCGGGGCAGAGGAGCTTGAGGGCTTTGGCCCATTGGAAGGCTCTATCTGCGTAGGCTTCTTTGGTCATCTGGCCAACTTGCCAGGGACCCCACATCTCGTTTCCGAGCGCCCAGTATTTGACCTAGGTGAGGATTAGCTGCGACATGAATTGTTGAGGGGCTGCTAATGCATACGTTGTAAGGCTTCTCGCGACCATTCTTCCGCCGGAGGTTTGCGTAGTATGTGTTGCTTGTGGAATTGCAATATTCAACCCAGCCAAGTGCTGCGACGAATCAGGACCAGCCTCAGCTCCTACATTGCTGCGGCTCTCACCTTCGTCAAGAGTGCCTGTGCCGAAGTTGAGAGCGAAGTACGGCTCTGTGCCAACAATCTCACACCATTTCAAGAATTCATCCGTACCAAATTGGTTGGTCTCTTCACCTAGCCATGCCAGCTCTGGTCTGTTGGGTGTGAGCTGCAGCCATAGTGAAATGTCAATATTTATGTTGCGACTACCTCGGTGGCCTTTGATCCTTCGGTCCTACACCATCTAGCCAGTGGTATGTGGCGACAAAGTTGCCTCCAGGATATCGTACCACAGGACAATTCAGCTCCTGGAACGCTTGTATGACATCTTTGCGATAGCCGTGCTCGTCTGACAGGGGATTACCAGGTTCGTAGATGCCGCCGTAAATACAGCGGCCCATGTGCCTATAGAATACAAGTCAGAGACCAGTCCACCATAGTTTATGTGGTGGGAGCCACTCACTCTGTAAAACCGCCGTAGACATTGTCGTCAATTTTGGAGATCTTGTTGCGTACGTCGACGGTGATGGAGGGGCTCTGCCCCGCAGCAAGCTTGGTGAAGGTGGCCATGTTGGGTTCTAATTTCTGCTACGTCGCGTCCAGAATGCAGGGCAGAACGCGTGTTGATAATCCCCTGGACTTTTCTTGTATTGACTTGTAAATATCCGCATTATCCACGATTCGTGGTACCGATCACGTCAAACACAGCCAAGGCCCTATGTAGCTCCTGGGTCGACCCCGATGGTGGGAAGCATTCGGGGGGAGAGTGGGGTGGTGGGGGAGTGACTCCGGTGGGAGATTGGGCTGCCGGACTTCGGTCATGGAACGGCTGGACCCAATTGTTAATTCCGTAAAGAGGAGGCAGTTATTGTTCGTTCAAATTACGGTCACTAAATCGTCGTGACTCGCATGAAATGATCTGAGCATCATCGCGAATACAGGCTTGTCATTTCGGTGTGCCTTGGAATACATGCGAACACAATATACGGGAATTGTCCAAGCGAAGCCCTAATTCATACAGAGGCTTGACTGCCGACGTCCTAGCATGAGAGTGAGTCGCTGCCGAGGCATCGAGTTTGCAGCCCTGGCTAGAGTGAAACTGGCTCTAAGTATTTTCGTCCGCATGACACACGATTTGTTCGGTAGAGCGAGACGGGTTCGAACACAGTAGCACGAGCATGAGGTCGGATCGCACGTTCCCGGAAACCCTCCACATGTCACCACCCCACGCCCCCATGGGCAGATGCGGCAATTTTCCTGATTATCCTATTGGTCAGTGGCGTAAAGCTTGTTCGTCTCCGCATCGCAACACGCGACAAAGAACATCGACAAAGGTATACGATCGGCGGCCCCCACATCCGCTTTCGCCCAAAGTCTGGCTTCGTTCCTGTAAATGACCCCAGCCCCGGAGGGTGGCAACGATGTAGCTATTTTTCCGGACGGCGCGCTGTGCTGTCTGCGTGCCGTCGCGCCGGATCATCAAGCCGACTATGCTATATCATGCCGCTAGTCCCACTCATGATGCTGGAGCTGATCTTCACTTCTGTTCAAGGTCCTCAGAACAAGCAGAGCACAGTCGCATCCTCAAGCCTTCATTACTACCAGCACCATGCCTCTTCCACCAAAATGGTACCAGGTGTGTCTTACAAACACTGGCATTGTTCCACCACAATCTTTACTGACCTCTCATAGTTTCTGGTATCCACCTTCGCCTCTGTCGGCTCCATCCTTTATGGATATGATTTGGGTGTTATTGCAGGCGCCATTGCCGCCAATAACTTCAAGGCATTGTTCAACCCTACCACCAATGAGACGTAAGTAACTTTACCTGCCACAACGTGGTGAGCTTCGCAGATTGATTAACACGCGATAGCGGTGCTGTTGTCTCCGTCTTTACTGGAGGGGCTTTCTTCGGAGCCTTCTTCGCCGGTCCCATGGGTGATTGGCTGGGTCGTAGGCTGACCATTATGATTGGTGCTATCGTCTTCCTTGTTGGTGGAGCCCTCCAAACCGGCGCCCATAACCTTAGCTACCTCTACAGTGGTCGCTGTATTGCGGGGCTCGGTGTCGGTATTCTGGTCATGATCATTCCCTTGTACCAGGCCGAATTGGCGCACCCTAGCATTCGAGGCCGTATCACAGCTCTGCAGCAGTTCATGTTGGGTATTGGCGCTTTCGTTGCTTCTTGGGTCGCTTTCGGTGCATACAATTTCCCCGACACCAGCAGTTTGCAATGGCGTCTCCCTTTGGCTATCCAGCTGATCCCCGCTGGTATTCTGGCCGCACTGATCCTCATCTTCCCCGAATCGCCCAGGTGGCTCATTGACCATGGTCACTCCGAGAAGGGCTTGCAGACCCTCGCCAGACTCCACGCTCACGGAAACGTCGATGATCCGTGGGTCCGAGCCGAGTACGAACAGATCCAAGATTCCATCACTTTTGAGCATGAGCACGCGGCGAAGTCATACATGGAGCTTTTCCGCAACAAGTCCTCGTTCCGCCGTCTCTTCTTGGCTTGCGCCATCCAGGCTTCCATCCAGATGACTGGTGTATCGGCAATCCAGTACTACTCGGTCACCATCTTCGGCCAGATTGGCATTGCCCCGACCGATACACTGAAGTATCAAGGTATTTCGTCCCTTATTGCGCTGCTTGCTCAATTCCTCTGTATCATGTTCATTGATCACTTCGGTCGTCGCTGGACACTGATCCTTGGCAACATCGGCAACATGATCACATTCATCATTGCCACCATCCTTCTGGCCAAATTCCCACCGGGCTCTAGCAACAACAACGCCGCCTCCTGGGGCTTCATCGTCATTACCTGGATTTATAACTTCTCTTTCTCCTTTGCTTGCGGACCGTTGTCCTGGATCATCCCAGCCGAGATCTTTGACACCCATACTAGGTCCAAGGGAGTGTCGATTGCGACCATGGTCTCGTTTGCATTCAACACCATGATTGGCCAGACCACATCTGTGGCTATGGGCACCATTCACTACAGGTGGTACATCCTCTTCATTGTCTGCAATTTGACAAATGCCATCTTCTTTTGGGCATTCCTGCCCGAAACCGCTAAGCGACCACTCGAAGAGATGAAATATCTATTCACAAATGCCCCCATTTTTGTGCCGGGCATGAAGAAATCCGACTTCGATACGCATGATTTGGATAGGAGAGCTCACGAAGTCGAAGAAAAGCTTGGTGCTACACACCATGTTGAAGAGCAATAAGAGATACGCAGCAGAGCTTATATAGGAGATTTATTATCGAATACTCTACTTACTCTACTTACACATTTGTGGTAATAATACTGTGTGAATCAGATCGAGAATCAACAAGCGGTGTTGTAGAACCAATTATGAAGATTAGACAACAATATGCAAACTAAGACGATCAAGACTCTTGTTTTTAAAGACAAGACCGTATTGAAGGTATCGTCGGTATCGTGATGATTCGGGCAAACGAGTCAGAGGAAAGTATAAAGCATGAACACGTGGCGGGTGGGGAGACGAGGCCGGATAAATCACTAGCGCAAACAGTGCAAAAGCGGCTTCCGTTCGCGAGAATTTTGCCAAGCTCGGAAAAACCTTTCGAGGATTTTCCGACGCCAAGCTGAATTCCCACCAACTAGCAGTGCAGCAAGCCTTGACTACACTGCTTCAAGTCTGTTTAGACACCCAGCAACCCTTCAACTGACGACAATTTTCGACATAGTACGAGATATCGGTACGTTCTTCCTGGATGCGAACACCAATTCATCTGCAATCCATTCGAATCGGTCGAGCCTAGTGCGCGCACAAGGATCGACTCTGCAATACCGCCAACGTCGAACTTTTTTTTTACCGACTGTACCGAGAAACTAGACTGACGACAACCTTACAGCAGCTATCTCGAAGTCGTCAAGATGAAGTTGAACATCTCATTCCCCGCCAACGGCTCGCAGAAGCTCATCGAGGTCGAAGATGAGCGCCGGTTGCGCGTCTTCATGGAGCGCCGTATGGGCCAGGAGGTTCCCGGTGACAGCGTCGGTGACGAGTGGAAGGGCTACGTCTTCAGAATCACTGGCGGCAACGACAAGCAGGGTTTCCCAATGAAGCAGGGTGTCATGCACCCCACCCGTGTTCGCCTTCTCCTGGCTGATGGCCACTCGTGCTACCGCCCCCGCCGCACTGGTGAGCGCAAGAGGAAGTCCGTCCGTGGATGCATCGTCGGAATGGACCTGTCCGTCCTTGCTCTCTCCATCGTCAAGCGTGGCGAGGCTGAGGTTCCTGGTCTGACCGACACTGTCCACCCTAAGCGCCTGGGTCCCAAGCGCGCCACCAAGATCCGCCGCTTCTTCGGTCTCAGCAAGGAAGATGACGTGGGTTCCCCCTTGCCATCTTCGCCGATCTTAAACGAGATCGAGTCTGAGCTGGAGCTGAACAATTTCACAGGTCCGCAAGTTTGTCATTCGCCGCGAGGTCACCCCCAAGAAGGAGGGCGCCAAGCCTTACACCAAGGCCCCTCGCATCCAGAGGCTGGTCACCCCCCAGCGCCTCCAGCACAAGCGTCACCGCATCGCACTCAAGCGTCGTCGCGCCGAGGCATCCAAGGACGCTGCTGTAAGTTACACTGGTCGACTTATCTTCACGTAATGTACTAATCATCGATACAGGCCGAGTACGCTCAGATCCTTCACAAGCGTGTGGCCGAGGAGAAGGCCAAGACCATCGAGGCCAGGAAGAGGCGGGCGTCGTCGATGAGGAAGTAGAGGAGTTCAGCCGAAGCCTCGATCCACTGCATGAGGGTATTCGATACACAGGATCTGGTCTCGCAGGTATTGAGGGACTGGCCATCAAAACGGAGTCCAAAAGGTCGATGAGCTATGAGGGTTCTGCTCGGGACCTAAACTGTCTTGAGCTAGCGAGACGAATTGATCACATATCTTCCAAAGGTTCCCGCCGACCAGTATCCTGTGACATTGCATTCATCCCGATACGGCCGAATGTTATCGTGTGTGGTAGTCATTGTATCGGGCACATGCGTCCTCCGCACTGTTGATGCTGCGGTCCCGTGATCGTTATGCTGTCGCATAATTAGGCCGTGTGACATGATCTGGCCGAGACATGGTTCTGGGCTAAAAGCTTGGGGATCTGTTGACCTCCGGGTGCTCCTACCTCCGTATCCTGGTCTAATGATCCCAAACCTGCTTCGAGGACTCCAATCAGAATCTTCTCAGATCTGCCCCAGCCGATCTACTGAGGCTCCCTTGGAGACATCTACACGTGCATACCACGCTTGTATGAATAGCCATGACCTTCCAGAAGGAGACTAAGGGCGCCTGAGCCCCGCTTCATGAATAAATTATGTTGCAAGGAGCATCATCAGCAGACGCGATACGACACAGGTATACATACGTCTGCATCCTGCACGCAGTTGATTTCATCACCAAGGTACGGAGCCACGCACCATAAGTAGAATCAGCCAGGCGGCATGGTCCACCAGGAGATTTTGTGAACCCCCGAGAGCCGCCGCGCAACGCACCCAAGCGAGGCCGATCTGTTCACTTGTCAGCCAATCCTTTGACCGTGTTTCCTTTAAAGTTTCACATTGAGGCCCACGCCGTCCATTTCTTAGTCCAGCAACGTGGTTGACCTCCATCAACCCAGTGGAGGGTTTCTTATTATGCTCCTTTCACCGTCCTGGTGCAATTTAGTCTCGGACTAGAGGGCACGATGCACTGGCAGCTGCGGACCGATTGCATCTCTACATGTCGCTTGCTCAGTCCATATTTGCGATATGCATGAAGCTCTGCGCCAGCCTTCTGGTTGTACCTGACTACCCTCGGCCATGGCCAAGCGGGGAACAGAGATCTACCTCTTGCGCGAGAAAGTATATAAGGGCTGATCTCCTGCTGTGTCTGGCATGGTATCCAGTTCAAGATAAGCTGCAATCACTTTCCTTGTCATTCATTACATCCATTCTTTTACCAATTGGAGAAGGTCTTGACTACCATGCGTCTTTCTCCTGCGACCGTGCTGGCACTACCTGCTGCCGCAAATGCTTTCAACCTGGTCCTGTCGAACGACGATGTATGCCATAAACACAGGATTAGCTGAATAGTCATACTAATAAATATAGGGCTGGGCAGAGATCAACATCCGGACGTTCTACAATGCTCTGACTGCCGCTGGCGAAAAGGTCATCCTTTCCGCCCCGGCTCTTAACAAGTCTGGGACGAGTATGTGATTGAACCCGCAATACCATTATCAATAACTGACTGTAGCGAAGGTTCGTCGGACGCTCCGCCAACGACCCTCAATGGTCCCTGCGAGTTCAACAGCTGCCCTTCAGGCAGCCCACCTACAGGCTCAAATGCTACCAACCCGTACTTAAACTACGTTAATTCGTATCCGGCTACCGCGATGGCGTACGGCATCCAAACCCTTGCGCCGAAACTGTTCAATGGTGGCAAAGCAGACTTCGCGGTGAGTGGCTTCAACGTTGGATGTAAGTAATACCTTTCCAATTCTCGTCGCCATGGTTGTTAGACCAAACTGACTTCGTGAGCCAATACTGGTCTTACGGGCATCTTCTCAGGCACTATCGGAGCGGCAGGCAAAGCCGCTAGCCTGGGCGTTCCATCAATCGCTTTCTCTGGCACGACAGGAGACCAGACAGCCTGGACCGCGCCAACGCCTCTGTATGCCAGTATCTACGCCGATTTGGCCGTCAACTTGACCGAGACGGTCCTGAAGTCTGGAACTCCTTACCTGCCTGCCAATGTGTACCTAAACGTCAACCTCGGTGCTGTATCGCCGTCGGCGTGCACAAAGGCTTCGGATTTCAAGTTCGTTCTCAGCCGTCTATACACTGCTGTGGCGTCACCAGATGATGTCCAGACATGCGGAAGCAAGCGTCTGCCTACTGAGAGCACAGTCATGAAGGCCGCTGGGTGCTATGTTAGCGTTTCGGTTGCCAACGCCACTAACAAGCGTGATGCGTACTCTGCCCAGGCGCCTGTCCTGGCTAAGCTTGGTGGGCTGTTGAGCTGTCTGCCTGAGTAAATGGGATGACTAGATACTGTGCTTGGGTGCTCGACATTGCCAACAAAGATAGCGCCAAGGTCAACATTGGAGGTAGCAATCGTTTGTTCTGGGATGAACAGGAGGTATTTATCTTCGTATCAGCTTGTACATATGCAATGCATTACATATTGCTCTTGAAATGCTGCTATGGATGTTGAAAAACTCAAGTTCTCCAGCCACCAATCGATTTGACAACATTCTCACACGTCAGCTTTCGCCAGTCGCCAGTGGCCTGGGGGTTTTGTCATTTGCATCATAATATTTTCTCCGGGGCAGCTGCTTCCCATTCCCGCAGGATTATGTTCACCCCAGAACCCGGAACTCTTCAAAATGGCAGGAGACTTCGATCTATCCTGAGCAGTCGCCCGGGTGAAGCTTGGCGTCCCGAAATCCCGGGCGGCCCTGGTTGGATGATACAAAGAGAACAAAATACTTCACGTTGCTCGACTTGCTCGGTCCGCAACTGAGAATTGGAAATCAAGACACAAGCAAACACAATTTCTATCCAGCAACTCGTCCTCTCAGTGGACTGTGTATATGTGAGACCGTTCTACAACGTCATGATAGCCTAGACTAGCCCTTCTGGGAAGGAAGATGCGTTTGTAAGCAGAAAGCCACCTACCGCTGACCAACAACCGCATCCTTACCGTACATAAATATCCTTGTAAACCCGCTGAAATGCATGTCAGCAGGAACAGGGGATTTTATCGGCGATTGTTGAGGTCAGATCAGCACAGTCTAGTATCGTGATTCGAATGCTTCGGCCCACAACAAATATGGTCAAAGTCGTCTTTGGACTTATGGGCAGTGGCCCTCACATCACAGCTCCTGCTCTTGCCGATGCTGGTGGCGTGCAGAAGTTCCTTGATGTTTGCAACAAGCACAAGATTCGCGAACTCGACACAGCAGCGGCTTACAAGGGTTCCGAATCGTTATTGGGCCAGGTAGACGCTGCGCAGAAGTTTATCGTTTCGACTAAAGCTCCGGCGTTCTCACCACATTCATTGGCATCCGACAAGATCATCTCGAACTGCAACAAGAGTCTGCAGGACCTAAAGACTGACAAGGTTGACATCTACTACCTCCATGGGCCAGACCACAGCACGCCCCTCGAGGAACAATGTGACGCCATGGGCAAGTTGTATGCAGAAGGCAAATTCCAGCGCTTCGGAGTCAGCAACATTTCGCCTCAAGCTGTCCGGACAATTCATGAGTACTGCAAAAGCAAGGGATACTGCCTCCCCAAGGTCTACCAAGGTTCCTACAACCCGCTGCAGCGACAGCTCGAGATAGAGTTGTTTCCTGTTCTGAGAGAGTTGGACATGAAATTCTACGCCTATTCGCCATTAGCAGGCGGTATATTCGCCAAAAAGCTTGAGGATATCTTGAGTCCTGCCGCGGGTGATCGTTTCGATGTGTTCCCTGTCTTCAAGCGCTACTTGACGGACGATAGCATCCCTGCGCTGCGGAAGCTCCACCAACAATGCGACGAAGAAGGTGTAGGCATCCTTGAGGCGAACTTGAGATGGTTCAAGCACCACAGTGGCCTAGGTGAGGGGGATGCTTATATTTTAGGAGCCACCAAGCCTGAGCAACTTGAACGGACTTTGGCGTTGTCTGAGGGCTTGCCGTTGAGTGATGGTCTGGCTAAGGCGTTCGAAGGTCTCTGGGAGGCTACCAAAGCGTCAGCGG
Source organism: Myriangium duriaei CBS 260.36 (assembly GCA_010093895.1). Classification (NCBI taxonomy): domain Eukaryota; kingdom Fungi; phylum Ascomycota; class Dothideomycetes; order Myriangiales; family Myriangiaceae; genus Myriangium; species Myriangium duriaei. The sequence goes on from ML996084.1 coordinate 1,514,194, forward strand.
CCTCCTACCATTTCTAACGCTGAGTTGCTTTTTGACAGTGGTTTTTTTTCGACACGAGAAATGGACTGGGATACGAAATTGAATGTGGGCTGCTGCGCTGTCGCTTCCCTGTTTGATCATGCATGCTGCTGCATCGCGGACCCACGTGCGGTGTGGTGACACAGCCGATGCCGCCGATCCGCGCCGCTGCAGGACCTGCTTCACTTTGACTATTCTTCGTATCCAACAAAATTCACTTCTCTTTCTGCTCTACTTTTTCTCGCTTGCACATGTGCTTTTCCCTTCGTTCTGTCCTGTTTCCGGTGTGAGTGTTGTTGGTCGAGGAGCTCAAGTCGGGCCGGGGCATACCACATCCCACTCAACAGCTGCACGGAGGCCTGAGGCCACCAACAAGCGACCACGAACATCCTGGGCATCGGCCTCACAACAAAAATTTCACTCTCCAATGACTTTGTGAAGACATGCACAATGGATGTTATGCAAGCGGCTGGTCTGCTTGTCAGACAGGAAATAAATGGACCCGGTGCTCAGAGTCGACTTCATGGATGGCGCATTCAAGATGTATGCTTCACCACAGTCTCACATGGTCTCACAAAGCTAATGGAACTTGCAGATTATATACGTTGCCATTGTTGGCGCTGTCATGCTCGCAGCATTCCTTGAGTGGATACTATGGCTGGCTGCTTTCCTCTACTGCCTTATCAAGGTATACCAGAAGGCCGAGAATGCCAGTATCAAGATTTTGGCCGCCATTATGATGGTGCTATTCACCGTTCTCCGGTATGCGTTTTCTATATCTAGTGAACGGTCTTGCGCTGCTGACATCGGCAATAGCGTTATCTTTCTTCCTGTAATGATTGTCACTCTTCCCTTGCCCCCGAAACTGTCTCAAGAGTTTCCAGAGACACTAGTCGTCTTCTTACAGTGGTTTGCTTTCTGGACCTTCGCTGGTTTGCTCACCGTTCCTTGGCTGTTCTGCGTCTTCCAGCTCGTCACTCATTCAGTAGGTCGCACCCGCAGGATCAAGCATGTTCTCAACGAGAAAACCGCGCCGAAGGTCGTTATCGTCATGCCATGCTACAAGGAGGTTCCTGATATCCTAATCCGTACTGTCGATTCACTGGTTGACTGCGAATATCCACCGTCATGTTTGCATGTTTTTCTCTCGTTCGACGGTGACCAGGAAGACGAGCTTTACCTCAACACCATCGAAAAACTTGGTGTACCCATGATCATGAAGACATATCCGAAAAGCATCGACCTTGTCTATCGTGGCACACGCATTACCGTGTCACGTTTCCCTCATGGTGGGAAACGCCACTGCCAGAAGCAGACGTTCAAGTTGATCGACAAAATCTACTCCACGTACATCCAACACCACGACAATCTCTTTGTCTTGTTCATTGACTCTGACTGCATCCTGGACAAAGTCTGCATCCAGAACTTCATGTATGAGATGGAGCTCAAACCCGGAAGTAAGAGAAACATGCTCGCCATGACAGGGGTTATCACTTCAACCACCGAGAAGCACAGTCTAATCACTATACTCCAAGACATGGAATACATACATGGCCAGCTTTTTGAAAGGTCTGTGGAATCTGGATGCGGCGCCGTCACTTGCTTGCCAGGAGCGCTCACGATACTGCGCTTCTCTGCCTTCCGAAAGATGGCCAAATACTACTTCGCCGACAAGGCTGAGCAATGCGACGACTTGTTCGACTACGGCAAATGCCATCTGGGCGAGGACCGCTGGCTCACTCATCTCTTTATGATAGGAGCTAAGAAGAAGTACCAAATCCAAATGAACACTGGTGCTTTTTGCAAGACCGAAGCGGTCCAGACATTTCGTAGTCTGCTGAAACAGCGCAGACGATGGTTTCTCGGTTTCATCACCAACGAGGTCTGCATGCTGACGGACATCCGTCTCTGGAAGCAGTACCCAATTCTCTGCATCGTGCGTTTTGCCCAGAACACGATTCGAACCACAGCTTTGTTGTTTTTCATTATGGTCATATCCATAATCACCACTTCTCAGAAGATCTCGCAACTGCCGGTCGGATTCATCGCCGTGTCACTCGGTTTGAACTGGGCTCTGATGATGTATTTCGCTGCCAAGCTTGGCCGCTACAAGATCATGCTGTATCCCATCATGTTCGTCATCAACCCTTTCTTCAATTGGCTTTATATGATCTACGGTATCTTTACCGCTGGTCAGAGGACATGGGGTGGTCCACGCGCAGACGCTGGCACAGCAGACGCAAAGACGACACCTGGTGCGGCTATCGAACATGCCGAAGCTACAGGCGACGATTTGAACATCGTGCCAGAATCCTTCAAGCCGGCGGTCGAATCGATCACGCGCAAGAAGTCGCAGAAGAGCAGAGTACAGCCTCCTGGAGGCCTCGAAGGCCGCTTCACTTCTTCTCACCCAGACATAAACGGCAACAACCCCCTCCACAAAGACGAAGAAGCAATGCAAGGCACCGACTTGACCAACCTCTCCGCTCCCCAATCCCGTCGCCACAGTATAGAATCCTGGACGACCGAACCTGGCCGCCCGCGCTCAATCGTAACGCCTCGCAGAGTAGAATCATTCGTCGGCCCCGACGGCCTAGTAGCCTACCAGCACGCGCAAAAAACCCAGAATCCAGGCCGCGGTGTCGTCTATGAGACGCACCACACCAGCTCTGATCTCGGCCAACCTGTTTCTCCAATGATCAGATCCACAACCGTTCCCCAACGCCGCAACGCAAGCCGCACTAGACCTGTTAGGTCTAGACAGCCATCCATCAGCCCAATGTCCTCCGTCCCGTCTTCGCCAGAGTTGATGCCGAGCAGCTTCAACCCCTACGCGCCGCGGGGTCGCCAGCCCCACAATAGCATGCCTTCGCCGGCACGCGGTAGTCCCAGAGCGGGAGAGGCGTTCGACATTCGCCGCGCGGCAGCTACAGCTCAGTACGACGGCGCAGATGATCTACCGCAACTCCCGCCTGCTGCAATGCAGCCCGGTCATGCTGGAATTGATGTCCCTGCTGCTGCGGCTGCCAGGCTCGCGGAGGAGCAGAGGGCGCCGAATAAGTTGAGGCGTAGGTCGGGGTCGTCTGGGCCGGGGAGGAGTCGAGAGCGGGAGGAGGAAAGGGAGGAGAGAGGGAGGGGGAGGTGGCGATGGCGCTGAAGGCTTTTCAGGTAGCTGGATCGATGGCTGGGCAGTGCTAGAAGTTGAGCAAATGGGTTTGTGGATTGGGAGAGATACACAGAAGAGGGACGAAAATGAGGTGGAAGTGGTGGGACCGGAGTTCCTATGCTGCCATGCTGTCACGCGCATCACGGGAATATATACATCAATGTATTTTTATGGTTAGATGGGCATGAGGATATAGAAAGTAGTGCTTTATACACAGATGCTGTCTTTTGACACGGGCTTCTGATATAGGCAAAACTACTTTCAACTCAAAGTCATGAGAACTGCGCAGTACGACACTAATCTCATCAGCAGTAGGGCAGGACGTCAAGAGCAGGGTGAAATGAGCTATGACATTCGGATAGGTATACAACGCTTGCATTGCCCCCTCGTATCAGCACCTATAAGCACCCTTTCCGAGAGACGCTTCGCCACACAAGACGAAAGCTCGCCGTCCATCCCCATCTTTTAGTCGCACTTCCATCGAACCCTTGTGCCAGCTTCCCTCTTCCCAGAACAAAAATACCAAAAAAACACAATCGTGATTGATAACTGTATCGAGTGACAACGCTTCACTGCATGCCTAGCGCAGTGACCTCGACAATCGTTTTGAGCGCGGGCTAGCGTAATGATGAGTGTGGTAACCGAGCTTGACAGATTGTTGAGATTTGAGATGAGGGATTTTAGGTCATAACGTGGACGATGTAGGCATTGTCCATTTCCTTGTGATTGCACCCAGTGTGCTAAATCACGCCTGTTTGAGGATGCAAGTCGGGGTGTCTGAGCTCTTCCAAACGCTAGGGTCTGGGCTGCTTCACCAATAACCCAGATTCCAACTTTTGTTGTCCGCTTGCCGTACCTCTGTTGGTCATCCCATTGGCAGACACAGCTTACTGTGCCTTCTTGACCGGGCCTTGGGCACCAGCGAACCTGTTAATGTCGGTGGCCTGGAGCGCCTGCCTAAGGACACCCTTGACGGTGGCCCAGGCGTTGCGAAGTGCAGGGGGAGAGTCTTGCCTGTTGGCGAAGCTATCAACATAGGCACCTGCCTGACCGAAAGCGCCTTGGACAAAAGTGCTCTGAGCGTAGCGGGCGCGGAGGAAGACGGTGTAAGCGAGCAGCAAGAGCCAGGTGCCCTTCTGGAAGGTGAGAGCAGGGAAGAGTAGGCGAACCCACAAGGCGATTTCCAGACCAGCGACAATGGTCATGCTGCTGTCGTAGTAGTCCTTAACGAAACGGCCAATAGTATCGGCAAGAGCGGAGTTGGATTTGGGCCTGTTAGAGCCACCCGGAGAAGCGGTAGCGCTGTTAGCAGCAGGAGCCGGGGAGATGGCGGGCAGCAGGTTGGAGCGCGTGTAGGTGGCGACGTGGAAGAGCGAGTAGACAGCAAAAGGGAAGACGGCGAGCGGCACCTGGTGAGCGAAGAGCCAGACGAGGGCCATAGCTGGGAGGTTTAGATCAGCATGAGTTCGCGATCTCGCAGTCGATTCTTGATCTTACCCAAATATTGCACATTCTCATCAGCGATGATAGCCAACGGACTGCCCTGGCTCTTGCCAGCCCTGGCCCTCGCACGGAAGCTCTTGTAAACGACAATACCGTAGGTGACGCCGGCGGCGACGAAAGCGGTGCGGTAGGAGAAACGAGCCCACTTGGAAGCGGCATTGAAGGTGATGTAGGACAGGACGTATCTGGTGGTACAGAGCAAAAGCGTCACATGGCCAGCGAACCAAGCGAACTGCAGCGTCTGGGCGAGCTGGAGCAGTCGTTGCTGGAGCGAGGCTCCCTGGGTGGGTGGAGGCGGAGCCATTGTAGTGTCAAAACTGCTTCTTGGCAAGGTCAGCACTCTAGATGTTCGGTTTGAAAGCTGCTGCTACTGCTGCTGGCTATGACCAAGATGAAGTAAAGAGATGTTGAGGGAAGCGTGGATTAAAAGGCGCGGTGGGAGGCGGCAGTGGTGGTGGAGGTGGCTGGTCAGGCAAGGACCGCTTGGCCGACAGGTGGTCTTATCGCAGAAGCACGGAGGGGAAGGGGGATTCAAGCTCACCGAGGTCTGTTGCGTGGGCGCACCGTCAAAAGAAGAGTTGAAGCAAAGCTCAGGTGTCGTTCCTCAAAAGAAATGAGGCAGGCTGTGAAGCAATTGGAGAGAATAAGTGGGAAAGATGGAAGCCACGAGCTCGAAGATGGACGATGTGTGGCTTTTTCGACCGACCGAAGCTGGCAAGCACCGCCAGGGCAGCCACAATGACGTACACGTACCCCCAGCACGCTCCACCCATGAGCACCAAAAATCACGTCAAGTCCACGTCTTCAAAACCTTGAATTACCGGCCAAGTAAACGGCCATGCACGGTCGACGACTAGAACTAGTATACCATGGTATGATAATCAACATTTGCAGACTAAGAGGGTGGTGGACATGAACGACAAAGGAAATACGCTGCAACCACTTTCCTGCTGCTCCTCCTCCTCCTCCTTGTTTAGCCTCTGATGGAGAAGCCCTTCCTCTTGCTCTTCTCTTCTATCGGCCGGCCACTCTCGATCCGCGCCTTCTTGTCCTCGAGGTCTGCGCGCTGCTTGTCGAGGTTCTCCTTCATCTCGCGGTGACGAGCGTATAGTTCCTCTTCGCTCTGCTTGAGCTTCTGCTCTTTCTCTTGCACCTTCTGCTGGAACACGTTCCGCATCTCCCTCTCCATCTTCTCCAGCTTCTGTTCGTGCAATGACCGCTCCTCCTCCTGCTTGGCCGCCGGGTTGACCTCCTTGAACACGGTCGGGTCCGATTGCATACCAAGACCCTCGAGCTTGTCGGATCGGTACAATTCGTACAGCGAGTTATTGGTGTGCTCCTTGAGTTCTTCCATGTGCGTGCGGATAAGCATTTGTCGGAGCTTAACAAAGTCACAGTGGTCCTCGTTGTCCACCTCGATCACACCCCATGGGTATCTGCGGCCACGTACCCTCCGACCCTCGGGAGTGGTCACCTCCTCATTGGAACCAACCACCGCGAATGGAATCTTGGACATTATCTCGTTGTTTTCCGCGATGGTTTCCTCGTCGTCGAGCTCGTAACGTGGGCCTTCGAAAATTTGAATGCTGTGATGTTGAATGTCCGCCAGAATCTGTAAGCTTATTAGTCATGGCCCCGTAAACCCTGTTCGTTCGACTGACCCTCTGCTTGAACGAGATGATCTCCTCATCCGTGAGGGTATCTGACTTGGCAATGACGGGAATCAGGTTGACCTTGGTATGCAGACGGCGCATAACCTCGATATCCAAAGGCTTGAGTGAGTGACCTGTCGGCTGGATGAAGTAGACACAAGCGTGAATGCGGTTGTCGACAATGTTCATACGATTGATCTTGTTCTCGGCATCCAAGTAGGCGTCAAACCTCTGGTCGATGTTCTCGATGATAGGTCGCCACGAGTCGTCGTTGTTGACAAAGTCTCCGAACCCGGGAGTATCAACCACAGTCAACCTGAGACGAACGCCATTTTCCTCAATGTCGGCGCTGATTGACTGTACCGCAACTGTCTTGGCAGCAAAGTCCAGACTTGGTTGCTTTCTCTCTTTCGGTGGGTAGAGTGACGTATTGAAGAGGGTGTTGACCAGTGTTGATTTGCCGAGTCCGGATTCACCTGTATGTGTCAGTGGAAGATGCCGTGGTGGTTGAACGCAGAATGATCACGAACCAACGACCATGACGTTGAAGTTGAAGCCCTTGCGCACACTCTTGCGATGCCATTGGTTGGGCAAGTTGGCAAAACCGACAAACCCTGTCAATTTCCTTCGCACAATGTTCTTGTTCTCCAGCGCGGCCGCAGCAGCTGCCTTAGGGTCTTTTGACGACACGGACTGAGCGCCTTGAGTCAGAGATGGTGACATGGATTGGCTTTGCGGGAGGCCAGGAGGACCGGTGGGTTTGCCATTGGGGACTTGAGGACCGGGCGAGGCGCGTGCGGCCGGCGGTGGAGCTACGCCGTTGGAGGCTGGAGGTGGGGGTTCATTGTCAGCAATGTCTTTGGAGAGAATTTTGACGTGAAAGGACTCGACGGGTCTGTTGATGCGACCCAGATCCAAGAGGATGGTCTGAGTAGGAGGCAGCTCGGCCTGGACGCTCATCTTTGTGCACGCTCAAATTGTGCCGTTGCTCAACGTGACAATTGACGAGGTCGAGGCGAGCGGGAGAAGAGGAAAGATTGGCATACCCATGTGAGAAGGTGAAGGCGACGATGCCTTGCCGCGCTTTCAAGGAAGGTAGAGGTGGTGTGCACGAGGCAGCTGCGTGGGCGTCAGTGACAAGCGCAGGACAAGGGAAGGAACGACCTCGGCAGACGCCTATAGCTGTGGAGAGTTCAAATGCGCAGATTTTGAGGCTCTTCGGTCGCACCAATGCTGCATTGGACACCGTACGTGTGTGTATGTACGTGAGTGCGTGCGCAGGTCGACCTGCAGCTGGCGAAGCTGTCGGGCGCGGGCGGCCACGTACCTTTTGGAATGGCGATGGCGTGTAAATAGCAGAAGCCAACAAGATCGATGGGAGTGACTCGAAAGAAGGTGTGAGAAGGACCGTGGAGGCAGGAGCTGCACGCGTGAAGATGTGGAGGGAGACAAATCGGAGTTGGCAGTCCGAGGTCGAGGTCGAGGTGGTTTGGACGTGCAGGGTTGGAGATGACAGAGGTTCGTGTGTGAGGCACGGGCGGTTCGACGGATTTGGGAGGGATTGGAAGAAACAAGGTTAGGGGCCTCAAGTATGCCTATGTACTCTACGGAAAACGAGTGGCCGTGACACTGGCCTCTCACAGATTATCTCTTTTTTCTGCTGCCGCTCGCGCTGCTCTTGTTCCTTGCGCTTGTTGCGCCAAATTCATGCAGGTGGGTGCATGAGATTGTTCCTGGTCATTTGCGAGCCGAGCCTGATTTGCTCCACATCTCAGCCTGCCACCAATCGGCAGCTAAAGTTCCCCTGCCATTGTGCCGCGTGTGACCCCTTCAGCATCCTTTTGGCACCCGCGAGTTGGCTGCTATTCATTGCTATTACTTCGTATGCTTCATCGTCGTCGCGCGACTTCACAGGGGTGAAACGATCCAATGAGGCTTCGCACGGGTATGAGACATATGTTACCACCGTGCCGCTTTATCCTCCACAAGTGCACCGGATCACCGCACGTGACAAGTGACCAACCGCTCCGCATTTCGTAACTTGGAGTCTTTCTCCATCCATGAATATCCTGAGATATGCCTGCAGGTCTAGTGTCATAGGGGAAGAGGCGAGAGGAGGAAGTCGACGCCTGGTACAGAAGATACCGTTGAGAGGGGGGCGCAAATGTAAGTATGGGAATTGATCCCCTCCTGATGAATAATGCCAATTGCCTTGACTGTATGCAAGGTTCCGATGTCTGTGCTAACGCTATGCTTGTCAAATCCTACCAAAACGCCTCGCTCATTAAGCTAGCAATCGCGCAGCCCATACAGTATATCGTCGCAATTCATGCAAGATTTGACAGCCACGCATTGAGCTGATTCTTGTCGTACTTGACGTACTTGCCCTTACCCTTATCGATGTCGTGATACCGGTCCCAAAACCGTCCGTAGAGCGCCTCAATGAACATCTGTACCTCGCGGGCCAGCATTGTTCGCACCTCTTTCTCCATCTTATATGCCTTGTGTCTCTGCATATTGTCGTCGAAACTAGCATTGAAATTGCGGAATTTCTCCTTGATGGCGTCCTTGTCTTTGGAAGAGAGTGATTTCACCACGGCCGTCGAATCGATCGCCGCTCCCGTGCTAGGGGGCCGTGCGCCACGGTTGGTGTATTGTACATCAAGGAGGTATGCCGAAGTTTCCTTCCACGTATCGAGGTACATGGCCACCGCTTTCTTCCTCCATGCCTCAATCTTGGGTTGCGCCGAGTCGAGCAGCCTCTCCAATTGAGATTCTCGGATCATGCGCTCGACTATGGCCATGTTGTTCGCTAGGAACACACCCTGTTGGCTTTTACTCCTGTAAGCTGCGTGTGCCCGCATCTGTAGGTTGGACATAAGAGTCTCGATCGTGTCCGAGGCATAATGTGCGAACAGCGCTTTGCCGTCGGGACCCACATCAAACGACCGCAGGTTTGGCGTGTTACCACCGCCCTGCGCCAGATTAGGTGAAGACCAACCTCCATCGCCTAGGGATGTGAGGATGGATGTGACGGGTGCAAGGTATTCCGTGAGCTGTTGGAGCCGCGTCATGGCTTCACCTGTCAAGCTGACCGAGGCAGCATCTTGCGGTAATGAAGACAGCTCTCTAGCTCGGTTGCGAATATCAGCCAGGAACATGTTGAGCGATGTCTTTGCCGTCTCCCTCAGCGGCTTACACGCATCGGCCATGGTCTGCTTCACATCGCTCGCTCCGGTTCGACTTTCGAGTTCCAAGGAACTGGCCGAAACTACCTCAATCACCTCATAGGCCAGGTAGCAGTCACTCAGTAGGTTGTCTTTGACATGTCGATCAAGATCCTTCAGTGTAGCAGCAAATGCATTCAAAGCATTCTGACAAGTGAGCATGAAAACCTGCTGCCACTCGTCCTGATCAAAGATATCGCGGATGCTGTCGTATTCGGCACAGAACACTCCGCAGAGCCCTTGTGTATATGTGCCAATCGCATTGTCCCCACGTTTATACGTGCCCTCTCCTTGCTGCTTTCTCGTGGTTCCGATGGCAGCCGTGGCCAGATTTTGCAGGCTATAGGTCATGTACTGGCCTCTGATATCGGCATAGACCTGTGCTGTAGATGGGACGCCAGCGCCCGCTCCATTGGCCATCTCTGCTGCACTGGAAGCTACATACGAATGAATCGACCGCAGCTGAGATGCTTTGCTGGATGGTATGCGTGGGAAGTCAACGCCTTTGGTGAGGAAGTTCAACGGTTCGATAGGTTGCTGCCCCTCTCTGAGTACGTCCCGGAATACATCCTCGAGTTGACGGCAACCGGCTTGCAGTAGCGAGAGCAGCTCCTGGATGGCTTGCTGGTTCGATTTGAGATTCGTCTGTTTCATATCTCTCAGCGCCTGTCGTGTACGATCGATGGACGCCATGTACTCGGATAACCCGACTCTTTGTGGACTGGAACGGATGATCCGTTCCTCTCTGTTCCTCATATCAAGTGGCTCCCGGACTCTATCAATAGCATTGATAATGCGGTCAATGTTGTTATTGGTAGTCTGGAGCTTCTGCGTATTGCCATAGACAGGACCAATGGCATCTTGCACTGTCCTGCCACTGGTCTCTAGTCTTGACATGGAGGACTGAATCTTCTTGGTGAGGGTCCTCATCTTATCGAGATTGGCGAAAAGCACCTCCACCTCGGCGCTCTCCTCGGCATGCGCATCCTTTCGAAGGCCGACCATCCTGGCTGGGAAAGGCTTGAAGGGTGAAGAAGGTCTTATGACGGTGAAAGCTCCATGGGGCGAGCTGACGAGGAGTCAGGAAATATTTCCCAAGGCGGGCGGTAAGTACATGGATACTTGGCCGACAACGCCGTACGCGAACTTGAGGAGCGAGATGGCGACGCTCGGACCAGCGGTTCGCGTGCGGCGGGCATCACCGTCAATCATCGATCATCCGATCCGCCTCATACGCAAGCAAAAACCCATCCCGATTTATTCCTTTGCGCTTCCAAGTTTTTGTTTCTATTATTCCTTCGCTCCCTTATTCGCTTCTTGTATCTGTTGATGCGTTGCAATTGGTCCCTTAGCGGCACTCCACGCTCCTTGAACTTGTCCACACCTGTGACGTGCGATTGACATAAACTGTCAGGCCGCCCCCATTCACTATCTCTTCGCCTCTCCAGTCAGCAAAAATTGGGATGATACAATTTTGATCATGATATTCTCGCACTAATTATTGATCGCCTTGAAGAAGAAAATTCTGAAGTCTCGTGGAGGGTTTATCAGATGCGCTTCAATGCTGGGCTGCGAGTCCCGTCCATCACGCGAGTGAGGCTATCAATCGACCGCCGCCGATATCTGCCCCAATGGCGATTCAACCATGACTGCGCCTTGGCCAAGACCGCTGGTACAAACAGACGCAATCTTCCAACGCTATGGCCGGCACTGATTTTCGCTGCTGCAGTCTTTGCCTCCACGCAGGAGCAGCCACTGAAGACCCGTCTGCTTACAGAAAGTGGCGAGGAATCAAACGGATGGTTTGGAATCCCTTCCATATTGGGGGGAGATCGCTCGAAGGCCCCGATAGTCAGTGAAGATTTGGCTGAGGATAATGCAACTTCCAGTCCTCAGTCGCCCCCACCACAAACACGTCAGTCGGATTCGAGTGTCCCGGATATCGAAGAGGAGTCGGTTGACTTCCTGACTGCAGTACGCAACCGATTCGCTGCGCTACCGGAGTTAGGCGACAAGATTGGAGATGCCATCTTTCCGTCATGGGTCAAAATCCTGCCCGGTCTGGTCCGGAAGCTACAGGCAGAGATGTCCATGGCACCGGGCTCCCTTGCGGATGAGATCTGGTCGGATGCGAACGATGTTGAAATAAACCCAGAAATCATGTGGGATGCCAAGGTCCGCGTATCTGGAGATCTATGCAACGAGGAATTGTCATTCCTTCGCAAACGAAAACTACATTTGAGGAAGGCGTTGGCCCGGTATCTCGACGTTCCAGAGGATGATATTCATCCGGATGATATTCCGACCATTGCTATTTGTGGCTCAGGAGGGGGACTGCGGGCGATGGTTGCAGGCACCTCTTCGCTGCTATCTACTGCGGAAGACGGTCTTTTCGATTGTGCCACCTATACCGCTGGGGTCAGCGGAAGCTGTTGGCTCCAGACTCTATTCTACTCGTCCATCGGCCAACAAGACCACTCACGCATTATTGAGCACCTCAAACATCGCCTTGGAATTCATATTGCCTTTCCTCCCAACGCGCTCGGACTGCTCAGCAGTGCACCAACCAACAAGTACCTCCTTAGTGGAGTGGTGGAGAAGTTGCGAGGTTTACCAAATGCAGATTTTGGTCTTGTTGACGTGTACGGCATGCTTCTCGCCGCTCGTCTGATGGTCCCAAAGGGTGAACTTGGCATTGACTACAATGACCTCAAAATTTCGGATCAGAGCAAGTATCTTGACCGTGGAGCGTATCCGCTGCCAATCTATACAGCGGTACGCCACGAGATCCCCGAAGAGGTGGCCTCTTCGGCCAGCAGCAGCGAAGAAGTGCAGGCGAAAGCGAGAAAGGAAGCATGGTTCCAATGGTTCGAGTGGACCCCTTATGAATTTTTCTGTGAGGAGCTCGAGGCCGGTATCCCGACCTGGGCCGTAGGTCGATCTTTCGATCGCGGCCAAACAAGCTGGAGGAGCAATGATTTGGCTTTACCGGAGTTGCGCATACCGATACTGATGGGGATATGGGGTAGTGCCTTTTGCGCCACGCTTTCTCATTACTACAAAGAGATACGCCCAATCGTCTCCGGGCTTGCGGGTTTTGCTGGCATTGACGACCTGATTTCCCAAAAGGATGACGACATGATAAAATTGCACCCGATCGACCCTGCCACAATCCCAAACTTTGCGTTCAACATGAAGGACCTGTTACCAGAATCTTGTCCGGAAAGCATTCACAAAGCAACACATTTGCAACTGATGGACGCAGGTATGAGCAACAATCTGCCAATCTATCCCTTGCTGCGCCCAGACAGAGAGGTAGACATCATTGTAGCATTCGATGCTTCAGCAGATGTCAAGAAAGACAATTGGCTCAAAGTTACGGATGGGTATGTAAGGCAAAGAGGAATTAAGGGCTGGCCGATAGGGTCCGGATGGCCGCCTGAAGACGTTACAAGCGAGGAGGCAGCTCGAGAACTTGAACAAGCTTCTGCACAGACCGATGAGGAGGCTGCAGCTAAAGTGGAAGAAGCCAAAAGTAAGCAGAAGAACAGTGGCGGCCTCGGATATTGCACCGTTTGGGTAGGCTCCAAAGAAGAACGACAAGGGGACGAGGAGATCCCACCAAGCAAAGCAGTGGAAGACGACATGGAACTAATGGAGCACGACGCTGGAGTGACAGTGGTGTACTTTCCTCTGATGGCCAACGAAGCAGCGCCTGGAGTGGATCCTTTGAAATCTGACTTCCTGAGCACCTGGAATTTTGTTTACACGCCAGAGGAGATCGACCAGGTCGTGAAGCTGGCCCGGGAAAACTTCTCGGCAGGTTGTGAGCGCACGCGGCGGACAGTGAAAGCGGTATGGCAGCGGAAACGCCAGGAGCGATTGAAGCGGGAGGAGGCCAGGCGCGATTTGCGATGGGCGTTGCAGCTGCAAAAGGCACAGAAGAGCAGTCAATACGGAGACCAGGGCGACCATTTCAGCTGATGAAGCGGTTGCGAAAGGTATCGAGGGCTGCCCATTTGGAGGTGAGGACGGGATCTGGGCAACGGGTTGGCCGCGGGAGGCTGGCGGTGATGGATCCGATCGGGCGGTTCGGTGCGCACGACGAACGTTTCGAGGGCTGGAGGATAGGCGGCGATAATCCTATCGTGCTTGGCCTTGGCCGGGTGGGAGGAGGTCCAGAGAGGTGCATGTTCGATATAGAGTGTTTCCCTGTCGAGCGACACGGCAGAGCGCGATTGATACCCTAGTTTCACCGAGCAATTATTGTTTGCCCTGGCTCTTGGTCTTGGTCTGGTTGTAATGAGTTACTGTTCTGCTCCCAGCCGGGGCGGCCGTTGAACGGGTGCCTGTCGCAACGTCGGTTGCGTAGGCGGTGGGCCAATGGGTCAGCACGAGTTGGCGTCTAGATTGCCGCAATACTTGTACTGGTCAACGGGCGGGCAATGGCTTGCAACCATGGGCAAATAGCTGCGGGTGCGGGCTAACAGTCGTGTAGCTCGTCTCGTCTCGTCTCGTCTGGTCGTGTCCTGGTCTGCCTGTCGTTCGCTGTCTCCCATACCGACCGGCATCGCTCTGTACTCTTCCACTCGCGGCACTCAACCGCCCGCTTCGATCCTCCGCCGTCGGGTTGTCACCTAATTTCCTCGTCACCTCTTTCTCTCCCGTCTCACGCATACCACCGACACACCCTTCCTCAACCCACCTCACCACTCGCTCGCAGCCTCGTCAGTCGCAGCACCGAGTAGAGGACATCCAGCATCAAATACGCACCGCCAGCGACACGCCGCCACCAGTCGCGGCTGCAGGGTAGGCTGATCGACATTTGGATCGATCTCGACGCGGGAATCTCGGTATTTCGGCCCAGCCTCGCACACAGCTCACAGCCTCGCACGGACAGCCCTCGCCCTTTGCCTGTGTGTCGCCACGAGGAGAGGGATCATTAGCAGCGGCAACAGCAACAGCAACAGCAACAGCGACAAGAACAAGGCACATCAATCAAAAAAGAAAGCTCACCCAGCGGAGCAGCCGTGATCCGGGAACAGAACACTCAGGCCAGCGTTTCCGCATGGTCGCCAGGCCTTGATCTGCATAGGGTCTCACATCCGCGCCGTACGCGGGTCCCATACGACCCGCCTCCATTCAATCAGCTCCATCAGCCATCCCTCACCACTCGAACAAGGCATCCCACGCCCACGCTCTCCATCGCTCGCCAAGGCGGCTAACCCCTCTCCATCTTTCGTTGGTTCAGCGCCATCGACCCTTTGAGCGCCAAACACCCCAGTGCTCAGCTCGCCTGCACTCTCCGGTCCCCGGCCCGGGCGTCTGATCTGCAACGACACGGACAAGTGCCCAATCCTCTTACCCTTTGATACACCTCATGAGCTGCTACAGCCGCTGCTGCTGACATTCAGATCGAGAGCGGCGGGTTTCTCCACCATCCTGACCACGCCCGCGCGTCCACACCTGTCTGCGCCCGGCTGCCGCGTCTCTGTGCGACGACCAAGATCACGCCTGTTATCGCGACGCTGATGACAAGATGGGAGCCTGCATGAGCACCAATCAAGATGAGGGCGAGCAGAAGAAGAAGAGCCAGGCCATTGACAGGGCGCTGGAAGAGGACTCTAAAAAGCTGCGCAGGGAATGCAAGATATTATTACTGGGTGAGTACCGAGCTGGATGCTGCCTCGAATGCTGATGCTAATACACGACTTCCTCAGGCTCGGGCGAAAGCGGCAAATCCACCATCGTAAAACAGATGAAGATTATCCACCAGAACGGTTATACTCATGAAGAGCTGGCATTATACAAGCACACTGTGTACAAAAATCTCATCGACTGCGCAAAAGCACTTATCAGTGCCATGCAACAATTCGACATCGAGCCCGAGAAGCTCGGCAACAAGGAATGTGCTGCATTTGTCACGGAATACCAATTGGATCCGGATCCAAATGCGCAGATTGATGCTAGAGTGGCAGAGGCCGTAGCCAGTGTATGGGCGGACCCGGCCATGCCCAAAGTCTTCGATCATTCGACGGAATTCTATCTCATGGATTCTGCACCATAGTGAGTGCTGCACGCGATCCAAGTTCATGCCGCCGTCTCCTGACCAATCACAGCTTCTTTGACGAGGTAAAACGTATATGTGCGCCGGGATATATACCTACGGAACAGGACGTGCTGCGAGCACGAACGAAGACGACCGGTATCTACGAGACGCGGTTCCAAATGGGTCAACTTAGCATTCAGTACGTTCCTGCCCTCGATCGACTTCCGCCGCTGATCTAACATCTTCGCAGCATGTTCGACGTAGGTGGTCAACGCAGTGAGCGGAAAAAGTGGATCCATTGCTTCGAAAACGTCACCAGCATCATCTTCTGCGTGGCACTTAGCGAGTATGACCAAGTACTGCTAGAAGCCAGCGACCAGGTGCGTTTGGATAAAAAGTCCCCGTAGAATAACATTGCTAACACAGCTTAGAACCGTATGATGGAGAGTCTCGTGCTCTTCGACTCGGTAGTCAATTCGCGATGGTTCATGCGCACGAGTATCATCCTCTTCCTCAACAAGGTCGATCTGTTTAGGCAAAAGCTGGGCAAGTCGCCACTGTCAAAGTATTTCCCGGACTACTCGGGTGGCGACGACGTCAATCGGGCCGCCAAATACCTCCTCTGGCGTTTCAACCAGGTCAATCGCGCACATCTCAATCTCTATCCTCAGTGAGTTTCGCTCAAGTAGCAATCAGCCTCGAACATACTGACAAGTCCACAGTCTCACACAAGCTACCGACACATCAAACATCCGGCTAGTCTTCGCCGCAGTCAAAGAGACAATTTTACAAAACGCCCTGAAGGACTCGGGTATCCTTTAATTTCTCCCAACGACCAGCAACGTTCGATATGTATAGAACCCGTTCTTGACGGCTTCCGACCCTCTGCGCACCACCTTTATTGCCGTAACGAAACAACCCTCCACCACTCTTAATGTCCGCTTCCCACCATTGCGCATGGTCACAGTAACGCCGCATCACGTATCCTGGATTTCAGCTGCGATCGTTTTGGATATCTGCGAAGGATCCGGTCCTGCGCATGTGTACTTTGTGCGCCTTTTTCTTCTCTTTGGATGCTTATTTTCGAAGTCTGCTTCAAACCCATCTAGCAACGGCGTTGTCGGCGCTGCATCAATACCATCAACAGTTCATCATCACCAAAAAGTCGACTTCACTTCCTCCCCACCGAACAACAGCCCGTCATGACATGGGAACTCATTTGGCAGTAAGCGAGCAAGCGAGCGAATGGATCAAGCACTTTACGTTGGGAAGTCGGAAATATGGAAAGCTTGAACATGGCTTCCACTTCCGACCTTTTTCACTCCCTCTTTCTCCATGGGCGGCAGATCTGAATTTTATACCGGCGGCCGCAGGCCGAATGGAAGACCGATGGCCTGACGTATTTGTAAGCTCTAGAGAGTGGCTGCAAAAAGCTGGATGGCGAAGATGATTGGGGATCCATCTCTTCCACAGTTTCGACTGTTCCAGCTGGTAACCGGACCTTTGTCCCAAAATCCCCTCTGCAGGAAAATTCAGAGCCATGTGTAGCGGAGAAGCCAGCTTCCAGCTGGACCTGGTAGGGAAGACATGCAGGCCGGGCTTACTATAATTCTATGCAGCAGAACGAATGCACGATCTCTCAATTTTGCCACGATATCAATATGTGAACCGACTCAAATAGTAGTGGGTATTCAAGAGTGAATTCGAGCTGCCGTGTGACATGTCTGCAGAACAATCTATTGCTGCCCACCCTGCAACATCTGATCTCGGCGCAGTCTGGCTTGCGACTGCTCTATCGCTAGCTCTCCTCATGGCGGTGAACAACAGAGCTCAACAACTTGGTTTTCATCGCCGGATTTGCTACGTACGGACACAAAACAAAGCTCCGAGTTATGTCCTCGGCAATCAAGACTCATTCATGTTAAGCGAGCCGCTGCAGATGTGGCTGATCTTGATCTGCAAGCGTATTTCAATGGATAGAATGAAAATGCTCACGTCAGACTGCTCCTGATCCAAGACCATTTGCGCCACAGGCATTGTGGCTTCGGAAATGCCAGAATCATTGAAGCTTTGCCCATCCCACAACATTTGCAGCAATCTATCAGGAATCAGAAACATGCATATGACTTGCAGATTATAGATATTGTGGGAGCATTGTAGCCAAGTACGAGTTCGCAGCAACCATGGAACGGGACAACGGCCCCGGACTAGTGGCGTTCACAACCCCGCGCGATGACCCACGGCAGATCAACTGGGCGGGCAAGCAAGCATGGAGGGTTTAGGTTGCCGATGCGAGGGTCGCAACATCTGGGATGACGGCCTCAAGATTTGAGTATTAAACATGAATTCCTGCTATAAGTATAGAATGAAATCAACGTCTTCCTTCGTACAGCCCTCACCTCGTCCTAGCCTGTAAGCCATCTATCCAGTAGTACATCTGCTCACCTCGGCGTGAATCCAATTACAAGTACGAGATTCAAGCCTTGCCAGAAGAGCTGTCACAAGGAGTCATACGCCACTGCCTTTCCCGAAGCAGAGGATCACAATATCCAACAGCACCAGTGATCATGTCTCCTAATAACACAACAATCATCTTCGTCCACGGCGCCTGGCACACCCCCTGGCACTACACCTCCCTCCTCACCGGCCTCAAAGACGCTGGCTATCCTGTCGTCTGCCCGCAGCTCCCCAGCGTCTCCTCCTCAGACGCCGACTTCAGCCGCGACGTGGATCTTATCCGACACGAGATCAAAACCGCAGTTGATTCAGGCCAAAAGGTCGCGCTAGTCATGCACTCCTACGGGGGCATCGCCGGTGGAGAAGCCGCCGCCTCTTTCAAGGCCGACGTCGTGAAGCTGGTGTACCTCGCAGCATTCGCAGTGCCGGGCGGGAAGAGCCTCATGGACATGCTGGGCGGTAATCCTCTCCCGTGGTGGCGGAGCACGGAGGACGGGGCCGGGTGGGTGGCGATTGACGAGGAGAGGATCTTTTATAATGATACGACGGATGAGGAGGAGTTGAGAGGATTGAAGGAGAGGTTGGGAACGCAGGCGCAGGGCGTGATGAGGTCGAAGACGACATGGGAGCCGTATAGGGAGATTAGTAGTGCGTATTTGTTGTGTGAGAGGGATGAGGCGATTCCGGTGCCGGCGCAGGAGGGGATGATTAGTGCGGCGGGGATCAAGGAGGTCAGGAGGATTGAGGCGGGACATTCGCCTTGGTTGGCGAAGGGAGAGGAGACGGTGAAGGCGGTGGTGGATGCTATTGGGGGGAGGCTTTGAGGCTGTTGTGTTGTGGTGGTAGAAGATAGTTCGACTTACTGTGTCAATCTTGATAGACGAAATCAATGGCACGAATGTTGGGAGTGTATCAATGACACAAGCGGAGAGAGATTAGGCCCCAGATATTTGAAAACAAACAATGTCATGGTCCGCGCTGTGTTTACGGATTTCAGCATTATTGGCAAGGATAACGCATACTAGACCCACTGCAGGCCATAGATAGCATGCCGACTGCATTGATGCTTGCTTGATAAGGTCCATTAGGAGTGCTGCTGTAAATTTCCAAGCACAGTGATGGTTCCCAGAAGACTTGGTTTTCCCGCAGCCTCAGCCAGTCACATGACGAGGGATATACCAGAGGATGCGAGCTCATTCCTTGGGTGCATTGCCGTGATAGATAGGGGAAATTTTGATAGATCTATAGACAGTACTGCCTTGAGGTTGTCCAGGAAGCCGACAAAATAGTTTCGTTAGCACTTGAGGCTAGAAACAGATACATATCACTCGAAGTCGGCCCCTTATGGTCTGATCTTACGGCCAGAAGTCATATGCGGTGATCGATGGCGGCCGTGTGTTAGGATAGTGCTTACTGTGTCCGGAGTTCCCGCTACATGCTGGCAGGCTGAATGTCGCTCGTATGTAGGTATCGCAGGACCCGTTTCTCAATCACGCCAAACTATGAGTGCAGACAGCCATCTCAACTCCGGCATCCTGCTCGCTTAGCTTGCCCCGGGACGCTATTACGGGATAAGCTCTTTTCCAGTCAGGAGATCGTAAGTGGCTGCTTTGGATTGATCAAAATCTCCTTTACCGTCGAACCGGTGAGCCGCTTTCTTCATCCGAACATAATCAAGTGCTTCCGTCCTCACAGTTTCCCAGTCAACCCTCCGAGGACCCAGGATACCACATATCCCGCTCTCCTTGTCAAGAGCCTCCAGTGCTGTCTTGACCCATGCCACGCAATTCCAATTTGGTTGGTTATCGGGATACACTGGGACCTGGGCCAGCAAATCTTCCATGCGGCCAGGACGATTGATTTTGGCCACACACACGCGCACCAGCAAAGCTCGCTCCAGAACGTTCTCCACCGTATGATGCTCATAGATCCAGACTGAATCAGAGCTGGAGGGCTCATTCTTGGCGTGGAAGCGTGTGTAAGTAGAACCTGGGATTTCTTTGTAGGGTCCTCGCATCAAAGCCCAGTGGTAGCTAGATCAGGTAAGTGACCGACTCACGAAGGTCCAGTGAAATTGAAAAGGACAGACGAGTCTTCCTGTCTTAGCATCTTGGACTTCCCGGAGCGAAGATGGAGACAGATGTACAGGCGGTCGCGATGCAAAGGCATTTTAGCTGATTGGCTTGAATTTTATCGCAAGCGGCCAGAAGGGTTGTGTCAATTTGACGCTACATATGAGAATCATCGCATGTTGATGAAGACAACGTCAGCGCTCATATGAGGCAAACATTTGAAGGCTTCCAGCCGCCGTATTTACAGGCGATAGGTAGTGATGAGTTCGGACTAATGATGGTCAAGGAATAGACCAGATGATAATTGGACAAATCAAGAGGACTTCGTTGAAAAATCGATTTTGATTGGCTGTTGAAAGTCGTGGTATTTCGGCTATATGGACAATCCTTAACAACATAACTTTGTCCACAAAACACACCATAACCATCTTCGAATTTCTGGCCACACTACGTACGTGAACAGCACTGGACTAATGAGCTTAGAACATCATGGCCCTGAAAAGGCTATACGGCAGCTCTGATCGCCGCTGCACGATGCAGATGCCCCTTCGTGATCTTCATGCAGTCCGCGATCGCACGAGAGGGGATATCGGGGCCTTTTTGGTGAAGACACAACGACGAGAGCAGTTATCCTGCCAAAGCCTTGGCTACAAGCTACGTGCTAATCATACGTTCTCCAGAGAATTCGGCACTGTACCACTCATTCGCAATGGTTTGCGCAGCAGAGCTACCTTGAAAAGACCAGCGCAAGGGCTCCGAAGCTTGACCTGCATTTCTGGATCACTAAAACAAATAGAACCAATAGTTGACGACTTGGAAAGTATCGCACGTGCTCTTTGGCATCTGTTGTCGCAGCGAGACGAACGCCAGAGCCGTGATGACAAGCCTGGCAACAAGATACCAAGAGAGACACCCACGTTGTAGCAGGCTGATTGGTCCCGTGTATTTCCGCAAGATGCCCCGAAATCGTACAATACAGCAGGGATATATGAGCAGACTTGCGGTGTAAAATGCCACCTAAAAGCTCTTATTTGGCGAGAAGCAATTGTTGAAATTGAAGTACAGTCTACAAATGACGCGTGACCCAGCACTTCGGAGGGTCTGCACGTGTCACCATCTCACGACTTTCCCGCTTATACATAGAAACCTATCGAGAAATCAGACAGCGATGTATTTGAAGCAACCTGAATTGGTCTCTTGCGAGCGCCGGATACGTAGAAAGCCTGACGCCTATTCTATCCGTTCTTGTTCCTGCCGTGCTAAACTTCAAAACTCAAAACTCAAAAAAGAAGAAGAAGAAGAAGAAGAAGAAGAAGAAGAAGAAGAAGCGAACACGGCCAGGGATTGAGCTGAACATACGACTTAACACCCTTCTTTGATCACGACATCCGCGAAATGATCGTGCAAAAATGATAAGGAATCTGACAGGATGCAATATTCGATCACATCGCTAGGATTGTCAACACATTGCCCGTATGAAGCCCAAGCAGACCGAGGTCAGTCTAGGTCATGGACTCGAGCTAACAGCATTACATTAGTGAACGACCTGCAGTCTTCCACGCCGTACATGAATCCCCCGCTGGGTGATCTTCAGTCGCTGGGTACTATCCTGGCAATACATACTTCGTCACCACCACAATGGGTAGGCAATCATCCACCTCTCCAAACTTCCACTCTATAGGCTGAGCCGCAGCCGCACCTTCCAAACTCACAGGCTCGGAATTGATTACCTTCCCGTCCGCACAAGACTCCATTAAGGGAGGCAGGTTGGGGTCGATCTTGGTCAGACCCAACGTGAGGTCAAGGCGTTCCTCCACGAGGTATTGTCGAAAAGCCTCGAGAAATGGATCATTCGGCAAGTTGATAACGGTAGTGTGGCTGTCATACTCGTAGGCCTGGAAAACGCCATAGTGCAAGCAAAAGCTTCGACCAGAGATCGCACGTGTACCAAGATCCGAGTTCAGCACCGGAGAGCAAGACATGCCATGATGTACCATGACCTGGTTTGGCTGAATCTCAGCATGCTTGTGGACCAGAATTAGTCCGTAGGTCCTGTGGACACCGTACTCGACGAAGAGGTCCCAGAGTGCTTCGAGATGCTCGTCTCCAGGACTTTTCAGCTGGCTGACATCTGGAAGTCTGTTGTAGGCATGACCATGGAGACTGGTTGAGGAGATCATCATTAAAATCTTTATGCCGATGGTTGAGACGCAAATCAGGGTGAGGACTGGAGGACTGCTATGGGAGGAAACAAGAAGGGAGAACGAGACGAATAAGTACTCGGATATCTGCATGCACATGCCGTCATAAGAGGCAGGTAATCGTTTCTATACTGGTAAATACCAGCCAGTCGTTCTCACATACCAATCATCCGCCATTGTGGCATGTGCAAAAGCAAGGATACAGAACGATGTAAAAGCAGGATTAATTGATTCGTGTACGACGGAGTACACAGTCGTCTGGCCCCACGACCTTCAATCATGGCACTCTTCGGAGTACTCTCGCATTCTTCGATACTAGTATCAATGCTATTTGCGGATTCAAAGCTCCGTCTGACTCAAATTCAACCAACACAAGCCGTATTTGCAATTGTTCTGTAGTATACTGCTATTGAACTAATCAAATTGCTCGAATCTCCTTGCCTAGGTCTGGAGACACATGTAAAACTAGAGACCAACCTGGCGCGGGAATATTGGCCACGACTCACACGATGACACATTGACGTACGCCCTATTGTTTTGCGGTAGCAGCATGGCAGGAAGCATACATATCCTGTCCCACATCACTTCTCAAACCTGACACAACGCTTTCGGCCATTTGTCATTCTGTCACATGTCTTGCGAGCATGTGTTCAAGCTCGTAAAACGCAGTAAGTGCATTGCCTAACCAATCCCTACTGCTGAGTCCACATGAAGTGCGCGCATGCTGTCACACTTTTTATCGTCACAACGAGGCCAGGTCATTCCAAGAATGCAACGATGGTACAGTGTGCCATCTCTCTCCACCGCGCACAACGAGAAAGCAAGATCAGCATCAAATGTCACGCCGAATTGTGCACGCCAAGACGATTTGCAGTGTAAATGTCCAACTTGAGCTTTCCATGGGCATTGTGCAAGATTCAACGTGGACAAGCTACATCTCAGTGGCACCTGAACTGAAACACGTGTCGCTCGTGGAATTTTCCGCCGGCTGCACTTGCGCGGCGAACGTGCTCGATGGTTTAGGCGATTCCAGGCCGTCGAGGGCGGGTAGCTCAAAAGTCTCGCTGTGGCAGTGAATGAACAAAGTCGCCAGAGGGTAAATCAAGTCTACTACCGCTCAATTCCTGAAGAATATTCTGTTGCCCGTTTCCGGCGGGCAGCGTGCGTAGAGAAGGCAACTCAAAGTCTCGTTGTGGCAGTGAGTCAATGAAATCACCACAAGGCAAATCAGGTCTACCACCACTCGGTTACCGAAGCATATTCTTCTGTCCAGACTCAACAGACGGCGTGATTGGCAGGGCGTGGTTAACGCTGGTAATCCAAGGCAGTCGAAATTCTTGCGGCGGCAGTCCATTGATGAAGCTCGGAGAAGGCAAGCCGAGGGAAGCCCACGTTGGCGGCGTGTTCTCCTGGTCGGGCTCAGGGAATGGCGACTTCGGGACAAGTGCTGGAGCGGTGTCGAGCACCGGGAGCTCGCCGACCTTAGCGCAATCCTCAAGAGGAATGGATGCGTCCACATTATACCAGGATGACAGCGATGATAGCGGGGATGAACTCCTACTACTGTCGAATAGCGTATAGAGATGGCGCGGTCGGAGTATATTCATGGAGCTTGCAGAACTTATATCCGTACCGGTACTGGACAAGGCCTTCACGGTCCTAGTATTTCCTTTATCATCGATGAGGGGTGCACCGATGCCACTGACGAGTGATGGATCATTGCTATGAAGAGTTGGATGTTCCACGCTGCCCTCAAATATATCATCCATGCCGGACGTGGGCGACTCAAACTTGTTGTGAGGCAGCGAGTTCATGTCTGCAGGCTGGCTGTATATGGGATATTTCATGGACCCATCAGCCTCCAAAGACGAGGTACTTATCTCTGAGTCGAGCTTTGCATCAAGTCTCTCGCGTCTTTGTTTCCAGCTTTTCTCGGCAGGTGATGCTAACAAGGCATTCCATCGTGGGCTATATTGTCACTGTTAGTAAAAGCTTCTCTAGCCGCGTAGTCTTGATAACTTACAAATGGCTAGACATACAGTTTAAGATCACATTGGCGGCGGAGTAAAGCTGTTGTTCTTCTGTATCAGTCAGGGGCGCAAGGTCAGCCAATGCCTGAATGACTGCGGTCTTGAATTCTCCGCTTGTGGGATCCGCATCGTCACAGGACTCTAGTACGGCAATCTCCAGCCAGCGTGGATAAAAACCAGAGAAAGCCCAGTCCAAGAAGCATAAGGTGCCATCGCCCGACATTGCGCGGAGCAATGCCAAAGTGACAGAAGACCAAATCATCATTATCCAGCACAAATCCTGCACCAATATTTGCTAGCCTCCGGTTTAGAAAGGCTTCTAGATCTTTCTTGTCCTCAAAATAAACATCCTCGTCAAAGCGTTCTCGTGAGAAGCCTCCACCGACTGGGCCCGGTCCACGCGAGGACAGAGAGTGTATGTGTTCGACTGCCCATGCCACGTCTTCAGCGTCCTCGACCACGACCCGCTGCAGCCCTTGCATGAATTCCATGACGAGATAGCCGTGTTCGTCGTGTTCGAAGTAACGGAACACCTTCGGGAATCGGACGATATCCTGATCGAGATGTCGATAAGCGAAGTCCTGGTTTTGAGCTTCTTCGGAGAAGATGTGTCCGAACTTAACGACGACTCCTGGCATCAGGGCAACAATTTCGGTACGTTGACAGGCGCAGAGTATAGAGCGATCATCGCTGCCGCAGTACTCGATGATCGCATTGTTGTTGGGAATAAGCAGTGTCGGATCTGGGTCTATCGCTCGGTCTGTGGGCGAGGACAAATGGCCAAGAGCAGGGAACCAAAGGGCTGGCATCGTAAATATGGGAATAGATATTAGTGCCCATAAGAAACTGTGGATGAATCGAAAACACAGTGTTTTGGAATGAAAAATTCATGAGATGGACGAGAGAAGCAAGCAGATATCTATGTACAACCTCTAAGAAGCTGGTGTTACACCAGTGTACACAGGAGCCATCTCTCTGGGCCTCATTGTCATCATCGACAGCACCTACGATTGCGAGCATGTGGTTTCCTGAGCACATGAGTATGGAGAGTGAGGACGGTAGTATTACTTGCCTGAAGTTAGCGAGGTGGCACGCTACCGCACCCTGACGGCGTGATGCATGCCGTGCGGCAGGACCAGGCATCAACATTCACGACCAAACAACCTCGACATATAGAAACTCAGCATAGTGGACCGCATGGCGTAAGTGTCTCTATAATCAATAAAATTCCCATAAATTGTCCTGGTCTAGTGAATTAAAGGTGATCTCCTTCTTGGCCTAATTCACTCAGCCATGTCTGGTCCACTTACTTGGACAGCTTGCGACTGTGCAATGCTACTCCAGTCCAATCATATCACAAGCACCGAATTAGTCTGGCAATACCTGGACCACTTCAAGAAGCACAACAAAGCCGGACTCGATTTGCGAGCCATCATCACAGTTGGTGGACGAGCAGTGCTCAAGCAAGCCGATGAGCTTGACCAGGAACGCAGAGATGGCAGGATACGAGGTCCCTTGCATGGCATTCCCATCATTCTCAAAGATTGTATTCAGACGTCTGCAGAACTAAACATGGCCACTACCGCTGGTGCTGCGGTCTTCAGAAGCTCCATCGCTAGGGAAGATGCTGAAGTTGTGCGACGGCTGCGGGAACAAGGACTTATCGTTTTTGGGAAAGCCAGCTTGACGGAGTTCTGCGGGGCCAAAGCTAAAAATACTACTGCTGGGTGGAATGCTGTCAATGGACAGACGCAATCTGCCTGGATTCATGGCGGTAAGAAGAAGGATGATATCTGGTATGGCCGCTCAACGCCAGGCGGCTCTTCGTCCGGGTCTGCCGTCGGCGTGGCAGCTGGATTTGCACCACTATCTGTGGCTACGGAGACAGGAGGGAGCTGCTGTATGCCTGCTAATAGATCTGGCCTCTACTCCCTTAAGCTCTCGCATGAACCAGAACTCCTGGAAGGAGTATTGCCGTTGTGCCTGGACCACGATGGTCTCGGCGGCATGGGGAGGTCAGCCGAAGACGTTGAACTGCTCGTTCAGGCAATGGCAGGCTCCAGGAAGATCACTGCACGAACACTGGAGTGGAAGGACCTTCGCATCGGATTTGTGGATCCGACAAAGTTCGATGCAGTGCCTACGGAAGAGGACAGGAGAGACGAGTCACATTTACAGATCGTGAGCTGTCCATCTTATGATTTCGATATCCTTAATTGATGATTTACAGCTAAAAGACTACGATGATGCCATAGAGAAGATTCGCCAGCATGGAGCTAAGATTGTCTATCCGGCAGCACTGTCTACCATGGAGGAATTGAGTTATAAGGACCAAAGTGTTCTGCATATCATCTCGTGTACTTATCCATCACTGCATAAATTAAGAGCTGTACTGACTCCTCGACAGATCTCGATACGGTGAAAGAATGGCCCAAGTGGATTGCTAAGATGAACAACACCCCGGTGAAGACCCTAAAGGATATCGTAGATTGGAATGAAGCGAATGCAAAATACGCAATGCCTGAGCGTACGTTTCTAGCATTAAGTCACTTCCGCTCCAATCAACTCTTACTTACCTGCAACTAGCACATACTAACCAGAGCGATCTTTACGACGCCCTGAACTCAAAATACACTCAGGGCGAGGTCAAAAAGATGCAAGCCGAATATCACGCGAAAGCACGAGAAGCCATTGAAGACTGTCTGAGTTCCAACGACATCGACATTATCATCGGCCCGGGAGACTGCAGCATCTGTGTCGTCGCCTCGCTGGCTAGATGTCCCTCAGCCATGGTCCCCATGACCATCCTGACCGGCGAGAAAGGCATGGGTCAGCCACAAGGACTGATGATTATCAGCAAAAGGCACGACGAAGGGAAGATGCTCGAGTTTATGAAGCTATGGAACAAGCACATCGGACCATGGCAGATACCTACCCGTTTCAGGGAAGACCCGCCCGCTCCGACGCCTGCTCCCGTGTCTGATCAAGTGTCCGACCAAACAGCAGAGCTATCCTGAAGTCCGTAAATACATCCATCTATACATACGCTTCTAACCCTTCCATCTTCTCCCCTCAAAAGTCAACACCACCTCCTCCCCTCCGTCAGCTCCAAACCTCGTTCCCACCCCTAGTCCCACCAAACTCTCTCCCGCCGCCGCATTCCACAACATCTGCACCACCCTCCCCTCCCCCTCCACCCCAACAAACCCCATCGCCACTCTCGACCTCTGCAACGCCTCCCTCACACCCCTAGTCGCGTCCCCCTTCGCCGCCAACCACGCCACCGTCCCCTTTCCCCTCCAGCCCGGCGGAGCACCAAGCAACCCCCCCTCCATCTCCCTCACATGCTGCGGCGTAGGTGTTAATGCTTTACACTGCACTAAGACGTTGAGCTGCGTGACTGTATCAGGAGTGGTGGGAGTGGGGACCGCCCAGCGGCCCACCAGGTCGATGCCGAGGTCGGAGGCCCCGCCGATGCGGGACAGGGTGAAGCCTAGACGGGATAGGGAGGTGAGGACGAGGTATTCGTAGCGCGTGCCGATGTAGACTGTGCTTGTGCGGGAGAGGCCTGTCGCGAGGGCGTGATGCTCGAAAGTGGCGAGGGTGGTGTGTTTGTCTGTTGGGGTGCGGAGGGCAAGGAAAGGGTCGGTAGGTGGTGGAGGGACTTTGCGGGGGCGACCACGCTTTTTGGGAGGTGAGGTGGGAGGTGATAGTGGTGATGGGGACCCGATGGTGGAGGATAGAGGGTTGGCGGTGTCATGGTGGGCGGCCACGCGTGAAGAGGCGTGCCATCGAGACAATGTCCATTGTTGTGATAGTGGCGCTTTTGCCCTGCATGGGCGGCTGAGGTGGCGCATGCAAGAAAGCACACCGCTTCTCATGTCACTTCATTTTTATGCGATTGCTGGATGCAAAAATGAGATGCCGAGAAAACCGAGATTCTGGGAAGCCATGGCCTGCAGGAGATCGTCACGATGAATGGTAGATAGCGGGGATGTGGGGAACATGGTCGCCAAAACGAAACATAGCGACATCATGAGAGGGGTCACTAGAAGCTACTGTTGTGTTGCACGGTATATAAGTAGGATACCAATTCCCGGTTTTCTGGTCTCCGAAGTTGATTGATTCAGCATATACCAAAATGCCAGACACAAAGACAGTTCACGTCCCCCATTTGGGCGGCATTGATGCCGCCTATCGCATGTCTCCGGACCACGACTCTTCGAAGCCGACTCTAGTCCTCGTGCACAGCTTCATGACCTCATCCAAGCTGTATGCCACCCAATTCGAGAACACGCAACTCACAGACAGAATGAATCTGATTGCAATTGAGCTTTTGGGTCACGGCCAGACCCGGACTAAATCACCACATTTCACATATTGGGACACCGCGAGCATGAACCTGCAAGTCCTCGATGCGCTCGGTATCAAAGGAAAATTATTCGTGCTGGGAACTAGTCAGGGTGGCTGGATCACTGTGAGAATGGCGCTGCTTGCTCCGGACAGGGTTCGCTTCTACCTCGCTGACAATGCGCGAACGAGTTCGCTGATGATGCCGATAGATTACTGGAATTATACCACTCGGGACTTGCATGGACTACGAGTCTGAAAGGATCCGTGAGCTCGGGTGTTGGGATGGTCGTGCTGCCTGCACGGGCTCAATTGATGAGTGGTCAACTTTGTCATCCACACCCGACTTCGCGCCATCGGAAGACTTCTGCAACTTCTTGGTGTCACAGGGATTTGGCAAGGGTGTTACGCAGGCCGATCGAGACTTCTGGGTCAAGGAGACTCGAGCTAATTATGCTGGCGATGATGGCCGACTCCGTGCGCGAATGTCAGCCATTAATCTGCGTGACCGGGATGGCCTGCTGGGAAGACTTTTCGATGTGCGCTGCCCGGTGTTGTGGCTGCACGGCACCAGTGATCCAGTCTATAACGTCCCGAATGCCGAGGAAGAAATCAAGCTGTTCGTTAATAGTCCAGACGCCAGGGTGCAGGCTGTCCAGGATGGAGCCCACTTCTTGAGTTTCTCGCATCCGAAAGAGGTTAATGAAGCTATCCTGGGTTTCATCCAGAAGTACGGCGGTTCCGGTCACAGATTGTAGCGAATTATGTCGAAGAGGAACAAGAATGAAGATCTGCCCGAATGGGCTGTATTTGAATTCCTTGACGCCGCAGCAATGCAGTATTCTAAAATCGGGTATTCCTTGCCTCTACACCTCACCTGAACTTGCTCACAATGACCGCGATGATCAATATCACCAATACCGTTATGATTGCCACGGTAATAATTTTGTTGGTAGCCATTCTGTCAAGCTGTCAGCAACCACAATTACGAGCTCGGTCCGAGGAGAAACCAACCTACGCGCCATGCCGCGCAACGTCTTGTTACTCCTGTCAGTATAGCCCTCGCTCTCCAGCAATGTACCCCTAGTATGCTCGATCGTCTCACGCTGCCGACTGAGGTCCGCAAGTGTGTTCCTGCCAATGTCCTCCGTCTCGAGAGCGACCCGCTGGCTTTCCCGCAATCGTCCGCTTGAGCGCTCCAACCTCTCCGTGCCAGACAGGAGCTGTTGCCTCTGCTCCAGTTGGTCGTCTGCGGTGGGGTTGTCCCTGTAGCGTGGACCTAACAGAGCGGCACGGTCACTGGCTAGACCTTCCAGTTTCCGTTTCGCGACATCCACATCATGCTGATAATTCCTAAACTTCTGGTTGATCTTGCTCTTCTTGTTGGCTGGGAGATTCTCCTTCTCCAGTCTCATTGAGTCGATCTAGTGATGCGGTCAGAGAGTGCTAGTCAGTTTATGCTTGCGAATGGGCTGCGTGTTACCAATTCTTTAGCCTCTTCCAGAGCACGCTGAGCCTGGCTGACCGCGGCTTTCCTGGGCTCCCCAGACAATTCCGGGATCTGATCGAGCTTTTGATTCAGGTCTGCTTGAGCAAGCCTCAGCTCGGCTTCATAATTGCTGAACAGTTCCGAGCGGGCATCGTTGTCGTTGTGAGCCATGTTGACGCACTGCTATCGCAATAGAGAGCGTGGCCTGAGTGTGAAGATGGGTAGGTGTTTTGTTATGAGATGGACTGGACTGTATTAAGTGCCGCGCAGAACTACAGATTGTACGTTGACAAGCGAACAGCAGGCGACAGGATAATTCGTTCCGGAGATAGGAAGTGAAGGGCGAGGCAGGGTGGACCGGCCAAGTGACATCAATGGCTCCGGTCTTGGCATCCAGGCTGAGGGGCGGGAAGAACGAGATCACCGGATCACGTGTTATGCCCAGCGTATGGATATCGGTCCGAACCCTCGTCATCCGTACCTTTTGGTGGGGAAATAGACTTTGTTCTTGCGCGTGGACCTTGCAAATGATCGGCGAGGGATTATTCGCTTTGCTTTGGAGGACGACTCGCGCGTCATTCCTCGTTTCTTAGACTTTTCTATGCCACTAAATTGCTTCCCACCTCTATGAAGTAATTGCACAGTGCCTTTTCTCTTCCAAACCTATGACCATCGGATCTTCTGTCTGTGTAACAGTCGGACTCGATCCTCGACCTTTGAGTCGCAACAGGGAACCTTCACGGAGGAACATGCGACGGGCAGACTGGGCTGCCGTATAGCGAATGGCAAACACTTCGCCCAACCCAAGCGATTCTTCGCGAGCATCGCCCTCACACTCCCGCAGCTCATCCGCCGCACAATCTCGCACTGCCCACGACCACAGCCCAGCAAATCCCAGTGGACTTCGAAACACCCACAATTTTGACGATACCGCTTCGGAAACGAGCAATCCCTCAAATCCCTCGAGCCGCACTGAAATACCCCAGAACTTACCACAAACGTCGAAAGATGGCATTCAGCCGACCAATCCAGAGGGCGCTGATCCAGTGTCAGACGAGGAGGATACACATGTCGAGGGATATACGGTATCGGGTGTTCAACCCGACGTCCGCACTCGGCTACTGGATCAGCAGCAATATGATTCGTCTTCGAGCTATGGCTCGATAAACAACAACCCGCCGCATTCCCCACGACCACGCTCATTTCAGACATTTAAATCTTTTGACTCGGTCAACACTACTTTGGACTACGCCGCTCGCTGGCTTCCCAGCGGCCTCATGAGGAAGCACGATGATCCTCTCACAGAACAAGAGATGGACATGACATCTTTACTGGCAGCACGACATGGTATTACAGACCGTCGGAAGATGTATTTTCTCTACTATTTTCCTTTCGCCAATTGGATTAGACAGTACAGATGGTCATTTCTGAAAGGAGACCTGGTCTCGGCTTTCACAATGGCTTCGTTCTATCTACCTATGTCTCTGTCCTACGCCGCGAACCTCGGCCATATACCCCCTATAAACGGCCTGTATTCTTTTGCGTTCAACCCATTCATATATGCGCTGTTGGGCACTTGTCCTCAGATGGTAGTCGGCCCCGAGGCTGCAGGGTCTTTACTCACGGGTCAGGTCGTACGCGAAAACATCAACAACGGCAAGCACAAGGACAAAGATGGATACAAGAATGCCCAAATTGCTGGAATGGTGACAGGCGTGTCAGGAGCGGTCATTCTCATTGCTGGATTATGCCGCTTGGGTTTCCTCGATAGCGTTCTAAGCAGGCCTTTTCTCCGCGGGTTTATTTCCGCCATTGGAATCGTCATCTTCGTTGACCAGCTCATCCCGGAGATGGGTTTGGATAAAATTGCAGCGCACGTGGGTGGTGCTGCTCATGGTTCGTCGTTGGACAAGATCATTTTCCTGTGCAAATACTGGCACAAAGCGCATGGTCTGACTTGTGCGGTGGGTTTTGGATCCTTTGCCATCGTCATGATCTGCCGAGAGGTCAAAAAGAGAATGCAGCCAAGGCGGCAATGGGTTGCGTATATACCTGACCGCTTTCTCGTCGTCGTATTCAGTGCTGTCTTTACATGGGCATTCAAGTGGAACAAACAAGGGCTGGAGATCTTGGGTAACATCAAAGCGAAAGGCAGACCCTTTCAAGCGCATTTCCCGTTCGAGCCTACCATGCTTGAGCACGCAACAGACGCTTTTAGCACAGGCATTCTTATCGCTTTGCTCGGATTTTTCGAATCGAGTGTCGCAGCCAAAAGCTTGGGCAACTCACCGCAAAAGCCACAAAAGAAACCAAAGGACAAAGAAGATGACGGCGAGCCAGACGGTATTCAAAACATGATGGTTTCGCCTAACAGGGAGTTGGTGGCTTTGGGTGTTGCCAATCTTGTGGGTGGTCTTTTCATGGCACTGCCGGCTTTTGGGGGTTATGGAAGGAGCAAAGTCAACGCAAGCACCGGAGGCAAGACACCGATGAGCAGTGTTTTTCTCTCCATCATCACCGTGATCTGTATCTTGTTCTTGCTGCCGTATTTCCACTACATTCCGGTATGTACTCTTTTAATCGTCCAGAAGGGTTTAGCAAGAGCTGACATTCTTGCTTCAGAAATCCGTTCTGTCAGCCATGATCTCGGTCGTAGCGTATTCTTTAATTGAAGAAGCGCCGCACGACATCCACTTCTTTTGGAAGATATCTGGCTACCAGGATCTGATACTGATGGGCTTGATTTTCCTGACTACTTTCTTCTGGAATCTGCGCATTGGCATCTTTGTGGGCATCGCCCTCTCCCTCGTCCGCCTACTACGCCACTCTACTCGGCCGCGTATTCAGATTCTCGGTCGGGTTCCTGGCTCCAAGAAATTCGAGAACGCAGAGCTGTACGCGCTGAGACACGATGAATCTCACGAGAACCTCGAGTTTATCGAGAACACGCTGATAATCAAGATTCCGGAACCGCTAACATTCGCCAATACCGGCAGCCTCAAGACTCGACTAAAACGCATCGAAGACCATGGCATGAGCTCTGCACACCCAGGACTACCCCAGCTCCGCCGGCCGGACAAGGATAAAGTGGTGATCTTCGACGTGCATGGCGTCACTGGTCTTGACCCAGCAGCCGCGCAGGTGTTGCTGGAGATTGTGGAGGCGTATCGTGATCGTAGAGTGCGGCTCTTCTTCTGCCGCGTGATCAGCCGCAAGTCAGAAGTGTGGAGGCTGATGAAAGTCAGCGGCATTGTTGAAACATGCGGTGGCGAGAGTAGATTCGTCGACAGCGTTCAGGAAGCGCTGGATCTATCCGAGGCCGAAGCGAATGCGAATCAGACATTTGACCACGTAGCAGAGCAGGCCGAGGAGCAGGTCGATGGTGATGGGGATGTCGAGTCCGGTGTTAGGAACAGGGCTGGTAGGATGTAGTACATCCTGCCGGAGCCGGAAACGGATTGGGACTATGGACTTGTTGAGGATGAAGGTGGAGAGAGCGACGAGAGCGAGGCAGAGTCTGTACATTGAGCAAGCGAGCGTTATCCATAGCCACCACCAGACAAAATCCTAGACACGACCGGATTTCAAGCATCATACTGACTCAAGACAAGATTTTTTTTATTCATACAGCTTATCTATCTACACATCACTTCTTCTCCTCCTTTATCTCAACGTCCGTAGGCGGCGTTTCGTTCTTCTCCTGCTTGACGTCGTTGTCATATCCCGACCCAGGGCCGATGCTACTCGCACGCTTTTCCATTCCCACCGCCACCAACCCATCCGGCGTCGTCGGCCTCGACGTCGTCGTTGTGCTCTCACTACTCGCCATCCG
Organism: Myriangium duriaei CBS 260.36; assembly: GCA_010093895.1. Classification (NCBI taxonomy): domain Eukaryota; kingdom Fungi; phylum Ascomycota; class Dothideomycetes; order Myriangiales; family Myriangiaceae; genus Myriangium; species Myriangium duriaei. Next base: position 1,548,240 of record ML996084.1, read on the forward strand.
CGATGCCGGCCTTGCAGGTACCTTCTTCCTTGCGCCCTGCCCACCGCGCTGGCTACTACTAGTGCGGCGCATAGCAGCATCACCAGGGCGTCGCGTGCTCCTCCCCTCCGGATCCGGCGTAGGCGTCGAGCTACGCGAACTCGAGCGCGAATTGATATGCTTGTCGCTGCGCTTGAGCTGCTGGAGCGACGGCTTTTCCTTCAGCGCCGCGACGGCAGCAATACCCGCGGGTACGGGGGCGGGCTTGCGCTTCCCGGCGCCAAGCAAGCGTGACCAGCCTCGCCATCCGGTCCACCAGAGCCAGCCACCTTGGCGGCGGGCGAGGTCGCGGTCGCGAGACTTGATGATGCGGCGGAGCACGGCGCGGCGCTCGTTTTCTTTGTCCCAGTAGGCGTTGCGGTAGGTGTCCCACTCTTCGCGGAAGTCGGGAGAGAAGGGCTTGGGGAGGAGTAGGAGCTTGATGGTGTCGCCGCCGGGGGCGATGTCTTCTTCGATCCAATTGGTGTGGCGGTCTTCGAGGCGCTTTAAACGATCCTTTTCACTGGTGGAGGGGAGACGTTCTATGTCCCGCGGGAGGTATTCGTAGCGCATGCCCTTGGTGCCCACCCAGTATCCGAATGGTCCGAGCAGGCTGAGGTAGCCAAGGACTTCTTTCCACGCTGAACCCTTGATCACAACGACTTTCATGTTGAAGCCGCGCAGACCACGATTTGTTACGCTGACCCAGCGCCGTGGCCAACGCATGCCGCGATCCCACATGCCAGTCCCCCATACTAGACACCATGTCACCACGCCGCCAACGAAAGCCATCTTTTCCATAGTCTCGATGACCCAGTACACGCTGCCGCCTGTGCCCTTGCCATCTTCACGAGGTCTCAGGAATAAGAGGTAGGTAAAAGTTAGCGTCCAGGCGGCCAATGCGCCGAGCAGTAGGACGTGCAGGCGCAGTCGGGCGCGGAGTGACAAGTATTGTGCTCGTAAAGAGGCCTCGAGGATTAGGAGGTTGAGGTATATTTGAGGCGGGGAGGAGGGGAGGTGGGAGACCGGGTCCAAAGGAGGGGGCTGGGGCGCTGTTATCGAGGAGGAATGTGTGGTCTGAGAGGAGCGGCGAGCAGCAGAGGCGACTTGATCCGGGGAGACATTGGGAGGTGGAGCGCCCTTGACAATGCGGTCGAGCTGTGAGGTCGCCATGTTGTTCTTTGGGGAGGCTTATAGAAGCCGAGGCTGGGGTCAGGATGGAGGTCGGACGTCGAGGAAGTCGAGCTCCCAGCGATGATTAGAGACGCGCGCGAGTGGGGCGGTCAGGCCATAGTGGGCGGTATCATCCGTATGGCTGTTGGGGAACGCGGATGTGAAGTTTCGCAAAGTCAGCAATATTGTCTGAGCATGTGAGAGAGAACGAAGAGCAGCTGCTGTGCTGCGTCAATGCGCCTGGCAACCTCGAGGCTGGCGGAGTTTGTCGGGGCCCGCAAAGTCCGACATTCAGCATCAGTCCATCATCATCCGCCACTGTTTTGTCTTCGGCGCAACTCAGTCCCGCTTCATCCTCAAAAATAAAAAAATAATATCGTTGCCTGTTCATCCCTGTGTCTTCTTTCTTTTATATATCCCTCTCCCGACCCTTGCTCGTCCGCCACTCCTCGCCATCATCCCCACCATTCAACCCCACGTTGCGCGCTCTTGCGCCGCCCATGCCCGCGTGGCTCGCCTCCCAACAACTCTCCCCCGCCTCGCCACGCCTCACTTCCGTATAACATACCGCACTCACGCCACCATGTCTGCTGCCGAGTCCGGATCAGATGTGCACAACCGGACGCAGCAGCCTATGCTCGCCCGCCACCGAGCAAAGGACCCGAACGACAGCAGCGAACCGCCCACCGCCCCAAATGGCGGGAATGTAGGCCGCTTTCCTCTCAGCTACCGCGATGGGTTGAGCCAGTGGTGGGCCGGTCTATCGCCCGCTGTCACCGAGCACAAGGTGCTCTCCTTCATCCCTTATCTGCAGCAGCATGCTCCCACACATGAGCAAACCGGCAGGAGACCCTCAGCTCCCAATGCGCCGGCCGATGACGACGTAGACGCGTCTCCAGAATTAGAAGCCAAACCTTTTGTCACCGACAGCAACACAGATCCCTACGGCCCTCGACGGTGGAGGTCGGATCTTGTGCAGCTCAAGGGCAAGAACCGCTACTTGAATGAGTTCTCTGTTGAGAGAGTGGGCGAGGACGTTACAAACAATTTGGTCATGTTGCACGGATATGGTGCTGGGCTGGGCTTCTTCTACCGCAATTTTGACGCCTTGTCCCGTCTGGCGGGCTGGAAGCTATACGCGCTCGATCTTCTCGGCATGGGCCGGTCTTCAAGACCACCGTTTCGCATCCATGCCAAAACTCGTCAAGACAAGATCACAGAGGCTGAGTCGTGGTTTGTCGATTCACTAGAAGAGTGGCGAGTGAAGAAGGGCATAGACCGGTTTACTTTGCTCGGTCACAGTCTGGGTGGCTACATGGCTGTGGCGTATGCGTTGAAATATCCAGGACATCTGAACAAGCTGATTCTTGCCTCGCCGGTCGGTATCCCAGAAGACCCCTACGCGGTCAACGCAGAGATGCCTGAACCTGAAGACAGCACAATGGGTAATGAGTTCGTTCAGAACAGCAACGAGACCACAGCCGGCGCCAGCAAACCCGCCACCACGAATTCCAAGCAGCCTCAACCTCGCAAACCTCTACCGAAATGGCTCACCACTTTGTGGGATGCCAACATCTCCCCTTTCTCAATAGTGCGGCTTGCTGGTCCTCTGGGTCCTCGTCTCGTATCTGGCTGGACCAGCCGCCGCTTCAACCACCTCCCAGCAGACCAAGCTCAGGCTCTGCACGACTACAGCTACAGCTTGTTCCGCCAAACAGGCAGCGGCGAGTATGCACTCGCATACATTCTCGCCCCAGGCGCATTTGCACGGTCACCACTGATCAGACGTGTGCAAGGTATTGGGCGGCAGTGGATCACCGATAACAATGCCGACGCAGCCACGCAAGGCGTGCGAAAGGTCCGCGAGGCCGGTGTGCCTGTCGTATTCATGTACGGCGAGAACGACTGGATGGATGTCAAGGGAGGCCATGCCGCGGTGGAGAAGATGCAGCAAGAGAAGCAAAAGGTGCTCGAGTCTGCGACATCGGAAGAGAAGGAGAGAGATAATGGTGACGCGAAAGTGGTCGTCATCCGTAAAGCGGGGCACCATGTCTACCTCGACTCGGCGGACCACTTCAATGAGGTCGTGACGGATGAGATGCGGGATGTGGAGAAGAGGGAGAAAAGGTTGGGTTTCCAGAAGTGAGCCCAACACTACGAAGAGAGTCCGTCACATCATGGCAATCATTGTATGCCGGGATATATTGATGCCCTGCCAGGATGTTTTATTGCCATAAGCGTGGAGTACAGGTACCAATTGTCCTAGGCTAGAATACAGAACATGTCGGACAACTAGAATAGAACTAGGGACAGTCTTACTATCTTATTTCATCTTATTCTGAGAGACGTTTATTCCATCGGCTAGAATTCTTCTTGTGCTCCATATGCATTGTTAGTCTTGATTTCATAAACGAGCATAGACAGGCCTTGAGAATAGGTCGAATGATCATCCCTGTTTCTAGCACAGTGGCGAATCGGGGGTGAAAGGGGTCGCAAATTTCACGCCAAATCTGCCACTTGAGCAACACTTCAGGCGCAGCTGAGCCATAGCTTGGCCCTTTCAGTCGTGAACAAGTAAGGATACCAGCTCTGCTCGCGGGGATTGACGACCCGTTTGAGGATCTATGAGTAATGGATGCATGTACATATAATGGTTTCTGGCGGTTTTGACTAGTGTGAAATTGGAAGAGATGACGTTCCTTGCTGAGGATTTCGATCGAAGTTCAATTCCGAACAAGCTCTGTTGTGGTATTAAAAAGTCCTGATCCTCTTTGATCTCAGATTACAATTCTCCTGCCATAAAACGATACCCTATCGGCTTGTTCCAACACCTGTACGGTTCCATCAATCTGGCTGCGTACCAGCTAACAACAATTCCCTCCTTCAACGTCCCATCTACATACGCTACCCTATCAGGGAAATTTGTAAGACTCTCGGCATACTACCAAAGCAAAAAGTAGTTCAGAAGAAGCCTATTGTGAGATCGTCCACACGGCGATACCGGCATTGATCCGGTCTGAAGTTGAATCCTCCTTGCCGCTGTGCCACCTGATGGGCTTACAAGGAAGATTGACACGCCTGTGACCGAAGTCATAGAAATGGAGACGCCTTTTTGAGTCCTTATCAACAAATTTTATTTTTAGATCTACATAGTGAAATACGTGAAGGAGTACGATGATCAGTCGATCTTTCGCTTCAGTGTGGTCTTGATCCGCGACGCCGCCATGTCAATCGCCGCGCCGTCCTTGAGTCCATCATATCCCTCAAACTGTCCATCTTCAGTTGTGTATAGAAGCAGACTCAAGATCGAAGACTTCAACAAGCCAGGCCATGATGGGCTGCTCATAGAGTTCAGGGATTGCCAGACAACCACAGCAAGGAAGACAGCCGTCAGTGAAGTCAAAACCATTGGCAAGGCAAGCCATTTCCAGCGAATTATGGCACATGTCTTCGCCGCTTGGATCAGACCTGGCGCCGGGTTTTGGCCTGGTAGGGTTGGGTCGGAATATGCCCTCATGTACAGTCCCAATGTCTCCGCAAGGCTATTAGCAATGCGAGACACACTTTCTAGGGATGTATTTCCGAACCCTCCCATCGCCTTGAGCCACTCAGGACCGTTCGCTACCTGTACCACGTCGTTCATCAAGGTAGTGTCGTTCTCAAACCCAACTGTCGTAGAAACTGTCCCTTTCATAATGCCCGAGAAGACATCCTCAAAGTCCATGATTGAGTCATTGTCCACTTGAAAGATACACACAGGATCGGCGTAGGACATATTCTTTGGGTGCTCTATACTTGGTCCCACTCCACCATCAGTACCTATGGCAATAGTGTGTGTATCTGAGATTGTTTTTGAGAGAGCGCAAGCCTGCAGGTTGCCTCCGCTGTAACGTTGCTCAGCAATGTATACCCACTGCCAGCCAGAAGAACCGTTTGAGGCATCCTTCCTATAGACGTATTTTACTAATGCATTGTCCAGGACATTTTCTTTAAGAGTTCCAGACGTGAGACTAGCATTCAGGACTCGTACCGACGGTTTGAAAAGACATTGAAAGGCTACTGGGGCCCAGTCGTCGTTGAATAAGAGCACAAAGAAACCAAACATGGTTTCGTTAAAGCGGATTATTGGCAGCGATGAGACGATAGTGTGGTTACCACCTATGGACAATAATCCTGCATTTCCTGGATATGAGACGTCTATTGAGTAGTTCACGTTAAGAGGGTAAAAAGGGATATGGTGCGGTCCAGGATCCAGTCGAGCCCCTTTGCTGGTTATCTGCGATGTCATGTCGTCACAATGATGTTCCATGGCTAGAGTTTGGAAAGAGCCATCGGGGCCGTTGAAAGTGCAATTACCAGACGAGCAGCTAGGATTTAGCGAGACAATTGAAATCGTGTCAGTAATCAAACTCATCGAAAAGACTGTGTTATAAGTCAGGGGGGAGCCGAGAAGGCCGGACGTGTTGAAGTTATTGACCCTGGGCAAAGAAGCCACTTCACCGTCGACGGCTCTGTAGCAGATCTCGTAGGTGATACCTTGTTGGACCATTGGGCTTATTCCAAGAGCCATGATGGTGATGACAGCCCCAAAGTAGGTAGTGATGCTATATACACGTTAGTTGCTGTCAAAGATGTCTTTATATACGTCAATCTTACTTTCTGCGTGGCCTGAATAAGAGCAGTAAAGCTCCCCACGGTCCACGGCTGGCGCTATCGAGCGCATCAAGATCAGAAAGCTTCTGCGGGGAAACGTATAGATTCCACTTCTGTTGGGAGATGGCTTGTGAGGTGGCGAACATCATAGTGCCTTTCATTAGGGTTGTAAGAAGAGCAATCGCCGAGTTTATGGTAATAGCATGCGGCCACTTCGGGGTCGGTGCTTGATTATACGCGGCTAGAAGGCCAATCATACAGCCGAGGGCACTGAAGCTGGCTATCGTTGACGTGATCTCCCAGATCCATTTCCTGTTTGACCAGATCTGGAGTCTTTGAGCCCGGGAGAAATGACGAGTCTTCATGTGGAAAACAGTTTCTGAGCTTTCGGATTCGTGACTAACGAGTTTGCTGGAATCATCTTCACTTCGTGTCCGCGGCTGTGGGAAATGCCTTGCTGGATCAGATGATGGCGGATACAATGACAGATCCAGATCCGAGCTTTGATCAGAAGCACCCATTCCTGCAACTGCAGGTTCTGGCTCCTGGGCTCGGTTAGGAGTAAAATAGCGCGTGAATGAACTGCTTGCCAAGGTATGTGGGGTTGTCGTGTCGACCAATGTTGGGAAGTTCGGAAACATGATCCAGTGATCGTCTGTATATACCTTTTGTCTTGATATGGCAAAAACAATGGCGACAAATCCCACAGTCGTTCTGTCACATCTTGGGACACGTCGACTTTACCCCCCCTTGGTCACACGTGGCTGGCAGCGCGGAAGGATAATGGCTCGAGCTCGCAGATAAGACTGCGGCTGTGATATACGTTGTCGAGAGATTAAGTGCCTGGATTCGTCGCTCCAACAATTATGGACGCCTTATAATCAGCTGACTGCAGCAAAGCAACAGTTCCACGATCGAGGGCAATTGTGTGTTACCTTGATGTGTTTCGTGTACTTTCCTTCGTGCCAAATCATCATTTCCTTTGTCCGACTAGTAACTGGCAATCTTCTCCTAAGAGGATTAGCATTGTGGCCATTATACTTCCAAGCCAGTGCCTCTGGTAACTCAGAACGTCAAATCGTCGTCCAAATCACGATGCAGCTGTGCGCCTTACGGCGACAGCACAACATTCTCGCAGAATTAGTGTGAGAGCTAACCTGAACAAGGAAATGCAAGCCGGCGAGGTCTTTTTATAGCATTCGTCCCAAATATTCCCTTGAATTGTGACACTGCCGGCATTTGCGGAATTAGGATGCACATTCTGATTTAATGGGGTTTTCCTAAGAAGAAACAATTCGCACACTAGTCACGATTGAGACATTCGTACCAGCTAAATTTGTCCAAACGCACAATGTCAAAAAGCATCGGTGGGGCTCGGCGGGAAAATCACTTCGATGATCGATCAACGATCTTGTTCTTATAGCTCGATATACGACGACATGGAAGACCTGGAGTCTACTCAGACAAACCACCTCTGGTATAAAGTAATATGAGTTCAAATGAGTTGCATTGCGAATCGATTTCGAAGGACTTCAAGCGCAAAGAGCCTCGACAGAATAGGATAAGCCCCGAGCCTCACCGCAACTCCACATTGCTCTATTATTTGAAGGCTTTACGGGTCGTGTGGGTAGCGGTCAGGAACCAGTCCCTATCACTGATGACGAGAACTGTCATTATCATATGCTCTCACTAGATGGGTTCCTGCTGGATCCAAAGACTAAACTCAAACCCCTTGATGCAAAGTAGTGTGTAACCAAACCTGTTTCAATGAATCCATGGAGAAACAGTTGGCAAATACTCCAGAACGAGAGTGGTTAGAACACGATCTAGTGGTTATCAAGAAGCGAGCTATTGTGGAATTTTAAAATGCAATAGTCTTAACATTGGTTCCATGTGAAGTAGGCCTACTGTCAGTAATGTCAAACCTTGCTTGCTTTTGTACCGTTCTACCTGGTCGAAGGATCAACCAAGAGGTCACTCTATCTCTAAAATGATTGACAAAGCCGCATCTTCTTAAAATCGTGTCTTCTGAGCGGATCATGTTCCTTTACCTTGACGAAGGCTTTGCTACGAAAAGTTCAGCATATCTTCTTGTGGAAAATAGAGACTGGGGTCCGGATCTCCAGATGGGCAAAGTGGAGCCATGGTCGGATCGAATGGTAATGAGAACCAGTCACTAGGTGAGAACTGCTGCGAAAACATGTCGAACATCGGATCCGATAGTGTACCTCCCGCCATCTGCGTGAGGTCGTCTTGATTGGTGAGAATGGTAAGATCATCATCATTCCTATGGTTGCTACTATTCGCGTGCTGTGATGGACGAGAATCCGGATTATGTGGTGAAGTGGGACGGGTAGGATAAGCCTTCTTAGAAGAAGCAAGGAAAACTCTCTGCAGCCTGCCGATATATGTCTGTAATAACATCGCATAGTCGTTTGCTAAATGAGTATCGTCGATCACTGACGCCTTGAATGCGGCGATGGTCCGTTTGAGCATATTCAGAGCTCGACGTAAGTCACTACTTCTTGCGCCGAGACCAAGAGCTTTGAGTAGAAACACGGAGGCAGTCGTGACGCGGAGGTAGACACGCACAGGTGCAAATCGTAGACTGCCTTTTTCATGCAGTTCGACTGCTTTGTCAAGCAACTCGCAACTGTGGGCAATGACTTTCTGTATGAAAGTCTGATCGACATCATCGATAGACGAAGCCAGATGTTGAGGATGCAACGTTGAGTCGGTTTCCCTGTCCATGCGTTCGCATACTGCTTGCATGCCTACCGAATTGCAGTAGATTTGGGAATATGCATATTCTATGACGAGTAAATCTTGCAACAACCCCGAAGTGGCTGGGATGAATGAGTCCAGTGATGATCACATTTAGACAAGAGAACTTACCAGACGACTGAATCCATTTATCTCGCCAGGATGCAAATAAAGGACAGAAGTGGTCCCATATACTCTGATAACGTCCACTCCGTAATATTTGTTCCATCGCTGTCTTTGAAGGCAGCATTATATCGCAAAATGATTTTAAAAGTTTAGTGAGTTCCGTCCAAGCTCTTATATAGCTTTCACTGTGACTGCTGACACCTGCGGGGTCGCTCAAACGTGGAGAGGCAGCAGACCTCAATGTGGGTAGCGTTGAGGTGGATCCTTGACTGAGTGATGATTGGTTGATATAAGTGTAAAGAAGACACTCTATGCGAGTACGCTGGGGTGACAGTTGGGGTTGGCTCGACGTTGCTTCTTCGCTGAATACATTTAGCTCGTGCGCCAGCGACAACGCCAGACCCAAAAGCATCCAGGTCATCCGGTCTGAACGTCGGGCCGGCTCAATGACATTCTCCGCCCATCTCTTTTTGATGGAATTGCGTTCTTCAAAAGGGATTACGTTAGCGCTGAGCAAAAGATCAGAGTCCCAGCCATCTGATTCAGGCGGAAAATGTAGTGCTCGCGGATGCCACTCAGAAAGCAGTATAAGAGCTTCTACAGATCCTAGAGTTCTTGTTCTCGCGCTGGATAGCTTCTCCTGACCCAGCATCAGACGAAGAAGTAAGTGTTGGCAGTGCTTCCACATCCTGTCATGGATGTAAGTTGTCCTGGATCCGCCGTGTGCGCCGGTCAATGAATGGTAGCGAGAAGATATTAGCAGGATCGTACAGCACAAGAGAGGTTCCTCGACGACGAGGGAATGATGATTACGGTGATCTCGGCAGAGCTCTGTTGAAATAGGTGTTAATCCAGACATGTTTCGATAAAATCTGTCCGACGGTCAGTGTTGCTGGATAGCCAAACGACGGAACGGCAACAGATAGTACAGATCGATATAGGTAGCTGCTTCTTCAGCACTAAACCAGCCCATACGAACAAACCTACAAGCATTCCAGAGTCGGAATGTGTCTTCATTGAGTTTGATCATGGGAAAAATGTCAATTTGGTGTCCAGGTGTGCCAGCCGACATGGCATGGTCATGTTGCGCCGAGATAGTGTGAGCAAGCGGTGGTGTCGGCTCGCTATCTGGATTGGTCGATGGCTCTCGCTGAGTGTGTGCTGCTTGATACAAGAGGTTAAGTGCATCATTACCGCTGGACACGACCGTTCGCATGACTGAGCTTGCAAGATCTGGGTTGCTCCGCTGATCTTCGCTGGCATTGTTGGCATCTTTTTGGGATTCAGATACCTCTTCGAAAGGCGGAGTCTTTCCATCTCGATCTGCGCGCTGCGAGATTCGCTGCATTCTCGGTGCTATGTAGTCATGGTCATAGGTTGATGCTAGTCAGAGTGTGAGGCTCCTGCACAACACCTGGGTCTGATAAATCAAACATACCTGTCGACCGTCGGAAGCGTTTCGAAGGTCTTTGAGGGTCATCTGGCGACTGAGTATCCTCCGTGCGCTGTCTGGAAGATCGATGCTCAGCGAAGGTGCATTCCCGCATCTCCCGTCGACAGCGAACACAGGGTGGGCCATCTCGATCGCCGAAGTCACAGCGCGACTTTCGCTTGCGGCACAATGTGCATGCCTGGTAAGCTCTTCGATGATGCTCACTTTGATCTTGCCTCTCGTTCGCACTCGGCATAGTGTTTGTTGCCATCTTGCGCTCTGGGCCGACCCCGGGTATTAAAGGCCGGACGCGGAGGCGAAAGGGCGAGGAGTGGGGAAGTGGTGCCTCCTTCTTGAACGGGTCCGCCCGGAAAGTGACGGAAATCTCGGGCCTTCAACGAAGTTTGCGGCGTCACAGCTTCCGTGGGGCTACCGCGTCTCTTCAACGCGCGTTAGCAACAGATAAATGGTCTCCTGGGCCAGTCCAGCGGCCACATGAGCTCAATTAAAGCGTAAATCTCAGGACATGGGTAGTACGTGGTCCGGGGGCCTCTGCAAAGGCTCTCTATGGTCTACCTCTAGCGTGCTGCTTGAAGCTAAATCCCCTCCACAACTATGCTTTGATTTACATTTGTACAGTGGGCCACAAAACTCCTGATCATCGCATATCTAAAATTCTTCATATTGAGTCGGTGCATAGGAATATCTAAAGAAGATATCGGAAATGGGGATTCTTATCACCAGTCTCCGTAACGTCTAGACGGAGAGTTTCATCCGCTGGTCCGTACTTGCGATCACGCCGTTTGTTCTCGGTGTGTAAAACCACAGTATGAACGAGAGCGATCGCGGTGATTAAGAACGTCAACGCGCAACCAACAGCGCAGCCTTTTTTGTAGTATGGTCTACAACGGTCAGCTCCGACGGTAAACAGCTTGACATTGATAAACTTACGCAGCTGAATTGGGGAAGAGGCTGCTGCTGACGAAAGAGCTGCATTGTCCGAAAATGGCTAGGATGGCAAGTCCCACTCCGCGTTTGGAATCACCTTGCTGATTGTTCAACAGCCAAGTCATGTTGAGACTCAATGCTGGAAATACACCACAGGCGGCGAGCCAAACCCCGGCGTATCGTGCGGCATTACTAGCCTTGTCATCTTTCGTGACCAAGATGAGATAGCCAATTCCTCCTATGGCACTGAAGATGGCGACGAGAATGCCCCTCTTCTTGATCCTGTCCGAGAGAAAGGCCGTGCCAACGCAGCACAGAAAAGCACCGAAGTAGATGGGAGCAGTCACACCTTGAGCATTGACGTTCGTATACCCCATATTAGCAACAATAGTCGGAAGAAAATTGGAAAGTCCCTACTGGCCATCAGCAATGATCCCCAAGTCAGTCTCCTTCTTTTTGACTTACAGCAAAAGAGAAGTTGCAACAAAAATGAATGGCCGTGTGCACATAGTTCTGGTAATCTTTCAGTCCATTGAGAACCTGCGATCATTTGACTCTAGATTTTCCAGTTCTGTCAACAGTCTCGAGCCGTTCCAGAGCAAGGGTCTGATCCTCTTCATCGAAAAACTTGGCTTCGCTAGGTCCATCAGCGAGAAAAAAGAACACCACGACCGAGAAAGCAATTGTCGGTGCACCCTCTGGATCTATGTCAGAGAAAGGTAAGGACAGAAGAGTCGAGTTATCACTAACCAATGAAGAACAGGTACCTCCAGGGTAGGAGGGAGCCTTTAATTTGCACAATGCCATACGCGAGGGCGGACGCGAAGCAGTTGGCAAGCGGCGACATTCCAAGCAGGAGCGCGATTCGGAATCCTAGTTCTTTGCGATTGTAGAATAGAGACAGAAAGTAAGGCGCGCCCGCGCCAAAGGCTGCTTCGAAAACACCCAAGAAACAGCGAGACACAATCAAACCGCCCAAGTTATGAACCTCATACTTGTCAGTCCTCGTACTGTAGCGTAAGCTCGAATTTCACCTACGGTTCCGGAAGACATGGCAGCTGTACCCCAACTAAAGATATTGTTAGCAAAACCTCGAAGCAAGTTTAGTCCATATGATCTTACAGAATACATAAGACGGCGACGTAGATATGCGCAGGCCAGATCTTCCACAGCATGTTGGTCCATTCGAAGCACACATAGCAAACATAAAAGGAGTTGAGAACCCAAGTCCATTGTGAGCTGCTGAGGTGAAGGTCTTTCTGCATCCCTGCAGTTTTGGCATTGCCAATGTTGCCTCTATCCAGATAAGATAGGACGTAAAGACAGCATACAATAGGCAAGACTTTGAGATCAAACTTTGAATTCATTGTCAGCACTTGCAAAACTGTCTTCCTGGCTGGGGAACCGATCACCTGTCTGCAGACCCACTGCGAACGTGAATTGGCGATTTGGACGCCAGAGATCTCAGGCGATGTGACGTCTGCCTTTTCGAGCATCTCAACGCTTTGCTGCTTGAAAGCTGACGGGTGTTTATGGGTAGACATTGGACGTGTGGCAAGTGGGCGGAGGCTATGTGCGTGTACACCCAAGAATGCGTGGTAAGAAAAGTGCGTTGATGAACAAAAGATACACCATGATGTGAAGGACCTTACCAGACTTATATGTATGATTGGTCGGCAAGCGACCGAAGTCAATAGGTGAACCGGTGTTCCGATACTCTGGGACGAGATCCCCACGGGGTGCTGCGAGATGCGGGGGAATCGTGGGGGCGTTGAAATCGGCATACCAGCCGGGCTATCCGACCTATGATATCCTGAACAAGCCGTGCTTTTCCCTCAGCTTCAACTCTCGTAGCACCTCCATACGGTAACGAATATTCGCCGAAGCACCTTTGATATCCTGGGTAAGCCGCTGGAAGGCCGAATCTCATTGCACTCCGACTTGACTAGGGGCTCGGGTGAACCTTTCGATGCCTTTCGGTATCTTGTCGGCATATCTCCGACACGTTAAGCGATCCGTTGTCGTACCACAACCTGCAGGCCACGTCCTCCAAGATGCTTCTCCGGAGATGCAAGATCCGCCGGACCGATGTGCCTGTGATAGCCTGAAGAACCCGTCCGATGGCTTTGTCCGGTAGGCTTTCACGGCAGGGGCGTTGCGTCGCTTCTCAATATATATATATATATATATATATATATATATATATATATAACCAAGCATAGTTCCTACTCAATCTGACTCTGCACTCCATCCGACAGTTAGAACCAGAAGCAAAAACGTACCTAACACTCTTTTACAGCTTCATCTGCATCGCAACCCCACGATGGCGATCACCAAATCCGATTCGGTCCCCTACCCTTTCAAGTTCGACGTCCAATTGGCACAAAATACTAACAAGAAAGGCGTCACCACTGATGTTAGCTTGACCCTCCCTGATGTGAGGGGTCGCATACCTTCACTCCAGGCGTCACGTCTTCGGACAATGATGCTCCAAGCACACCGCGACCCAACCAAAATCCTGGCTCATGCCTGCACATACGATGGTCTCTCTTCTCGCCTGGTAGAAGAAGCTGGCTTCCCGATGGTTTTCCTTGCCGGTTATGCAGTTGCCAGCTCCTACGGGCTTCCGGACACTGGTTACATTGCCATGTCGGAGGTTTGTGACAAGATCAGAGATGCAGTCAGACAGACATCTGTTCCAGTTATGGCAGACGGTGACACTGGATATGGCAGTCCCATGAACGTCAAGAGGACGGTTGAAAGCTTCGCAGCAGCTGGTGCAGCAGGTGTCATGATTGAAGACCAGACATGGCCGAAGCGTGGGTTTCTAACTTTATTGATGCAAGCCATACATTAACAAATATTATAGGTTGTGGTCATACCAAGGGAAATTCCGTTGTGCCTCGAGGAGAAGCGTATGCACGAGTACAAGCCGCCGTAGATGCTCGCAATGAAGGTCTCGACATCTTCGTACTGGCAAGGACAGACGCTCTAATTCACGGCTGGGACGAAGCTATGACACGTGCAAAGGAGTTTAAGCGCATCGGTGTTGACGCTATCTTCGTTGAAGCACTTCCGGATCGCGAAGCTATGCAACAGTGCGTGAAGGAGTTGGACATCCCCTGCTTTGCCAACATCATCGAAGGTGGAAAGACCGAAAACCTCTCCGCAGCAGCGCTCGCGGAGCTGGGTTTCTGCGCTGTTGCTTACCCGTGGACGCTGGTGGCCGCTCACCTGAAGGCCGTGCGGGAAGCATTGAATGAGCTCAAGAAGAGCATGACTGTGGGCCCGCCTCCCATGATTCTTACATACCACCAAGTTTGTGAGGGTGTTGGCTTCAACAAGTACTGGGTAAGATTGGACTCTTTCGTACCGGAAGTTTCAGACCCCATACTGACTGCATTTCAGGATCTTGAAGAACGATATAAGTTCAATGAGGATAGGCTTATTGGTCAGACAGTTACTAACGGTACTAATGGCACATTTCATAAGGATACTGAATTTACAGCATAATGGTTGTTCTCATAGACACTGTTGGAAATGAATTTTTCATGTCAGGCATAATTTTCGTAATGAAACCTGTAGTACGCGAAATTCGTAGTCGACATTCGGTCAAGTGGGCGAAGCGAAACCATTACTCGTCGTGATACGCGAGCAGTTTAATAATAGAGTGGCATTGGTCGTGTTAATCTCGCTACCTACTCATCCATCTTGTAGCATGTCGGATAACATATCCTCAAGGCAATCCCACATGGTAAAATGGCTTTTACCCGGATACTCCTTGAATACAGCATGCTGTAATCGTTCAGCCATATAACGTCCTGCTTGGGAAGGTGTATTGACGTCTTTGTCGCCATACCAGAGTCGTATGCCTGGATATTGAACGTCTTCCAGCTTGAATCCCCAGTCTCTGGTGGCCATTTTACTGTCTTCAATATAGCCTCTCGAGCTGCCTTGCCGGTATATCTCTCTCTCAATGTTTACAAGTCCTTGCATCAATTCAGGATCCTGTAGAGCTTCGCGATCCTCCTTAGTCATGTATTTGTTCTGCTGCTCGATCATCTTCCGCGTATCGACAGGACTAGACTGATACACCTTTGGTACCACATATTTATCGAAAAGCCACCTGAAAATCCAAGGATGGTTCTTCCATATCCAAAGACCTATGCGGTTTAGAAGGCACAATCCGGCCATTCCTGCTTCCCAAGGGCCTACGCCAAAGCCGATCCCGACCGATTTGAGTTCGCTTTGCGGCAGTAGCAACGCACAAGCTAGCGCGTAAGGCGTTCCACCACTGACGCTGAGTATCCAATATGTCTCGGGTTTTAGTTCTTTGATGAGACATTTGAGGTCTTCCACCCATCCGAGTACAGTCCGTGTTTCTTGAAATGTGGAAAATCCTATTCCAGGACGATCGATGCCGATCCATCGTATGTTGAGCTTCTGAGCTAGTACTTCGTTTGACGATAATAGACACGCGTCAAGCCGTGTATCGGGAATGCCATGGATGAAGATAAAGGTCGAAGCATTAGCAGCCTTCGAGCCATACTCTGCATAAGATAAATTGCGACCATCTGGAAGCACAAGAATTCGACAATTGTCGGGTGGAGGGTATTTCAAAAACTCCGGGGGTACGTTTTCAACGCATGATTGATCAGACTTCGGGGTCGATCCTTGTTGTGAAGGGTTCTCAGTCATCGTTTAGTCATATGAAAGTTGTGGTGGCAATTTATAGAGACTTGTGGGTAGTAACATCATAGCATGCTAAACATACCAATGGGAAATCATGTGTCATTCTACATCGACCCGTACCAGAATCCAAAGGCCGCCACAAGGATGAGTCAAAACGGTCTGCGGCGTCAGGATAGCCCGACTCCGTCCGATAGCCAAAAGCACAGCCACCAAAACGGATGAACAATGTTGGTCATCACGAACCTTTGTGGAAAGGTTTATTTCGTACGAAAGTAAGGACATCAAGAGCTAAACTACAGATTTAGGAGCCTATAGTAAGAATATACTTACATAATCTTGAGCTTATTTCAGAGTCATCGGCCAGGCTTCACTAAACCCCACCAGTCTTTCTGTTGACCCACGAGTTTAGCAGTGACTCGGCCAGATATCGGAGCACATGTTGTTGGATCAGCGACTTATATAACTGGCTTTCGAAGAAATCTCAATAATGGCTTGTCCTACGAACGACACAATGTCTTCTCAGGAAATATCAGCAAGCATGCCGCCAGATACAGCACGGTGCTACTTCCCCAGTTTGATTCATACAACTCCTCATTCGCCAGAACGAAAGCGATGTATATTTTGGACGCCTTCATACCAATATACCAGAAGGAATGGGCTTCTTCCAGTACCAGCGACATACTCAGAAGATGTGTGCAAGCTCGCTATCGCGTTGCTGCTCAGAACCTATATCGGAACAAACTCCGTATCGTACGGATTTCTGAAACGTGGCTATTCGGACAAGAACGGACGTCCAATAGTAACACGAGCTCATATGTGCAAGGCCGATCTTCATGAGTCTGAAACAGTCCACGAGAGTTTTTCGAGGCTCACATCTACACCACTTAATTCATCAAATGGCGAAGGAACAGACCTGGACCACAGGGTTTTTAACACCACCCTGTGCCTTCAGCCGCCGGGTTTACACGAGCGCTACCCTGAAAAATCCCTCGATCCGATTGTGGAGAACCCTTGGGAGTCCGATATGTTTTTCTGCGTCGCGAATGGGATATATGGCGCCTCCTCTCAGAACTGCATCAAATTCAGACTGCATTACAGCACAAAGCTTCTGGATAAAACGCGCGCAAGGAATGTCCTATCAACTTTTGAAAGCATTGTTTCGGCCATAACAGACAACAGCACTTGCCCCTTGAATAATTTGAACATTATCAGTCGTTGGGACGAGTATAGATTTGGCAATGGAATGCCAGAGTACCGGTCCCCGCCAAAGGAACTTCTAACGAGCGTTTGGCGAGGGAAAATCAGGACGAGGAAGCAGTCGACACGTCAGACGATCTTTTGGGTTTAGTCTGGCTTGTAAGTCCATCGAACGTGAACAATCTTGTCCCTATTGGTGCACGTGGCGAGATCGTGTTCGAAAGTTACTGCAGAGCTGCTGGATATCTGAACGACCTTGACAAGACTGATCCGAATTTTATCAAAATTCCGACCTGGGCAGAGAAGAGGAATGAAGGAGCAGTCGGAGGCTATAGGTACTTCCGAACAGGCAAATTGGCAAGGTACGAGCAGGATGGCACTATTACTATCTTTGCATCTTGATACGTTCCTGCCGCTTTCCTAGCAATTGCAATTTCTTTTGTCAACTCGCAGTACTTATGAGAGGATGCAGTCACGGAAATAACGATATGACAACAAAGAGAATGTATTGCTCCTGAATAACGCGAACTTGCCGTGTTTGTGTTTACTCCCCAGAGATTCAAGAGCCTGAGTGCAAAGTTGAGATCGTGATGACCTAGAAGAATGATTCACTCCTCCAAGCAAAGGATGCAGAGCAGGACCGGGACAGGTATTAGTATACCAGATGTCTAGGCGTTTCTATTGACACAATGCCACGAGTGTAACAACCGTTTCTGCAATATCCCGTATGTACGCGCGCTTAAGGGTGAAATGCCAATCACGGCGATACTTAAGAAGCACAATTCTCGCTGTAACGTTACAGGCTTTCACAGAAGTAAACAGACAGCATGCCGCCTTCTCGATCTAATCTACCCTTCACTCGTCCCTATAGCGCACCACCCTACAAGCCTTCAGGCCAGTTCGAACCGGACCCGAAACCTGTAGGCCGTCGTCAAACCTCCAACCAATCTCATGGTGGATGGTACCGGATCTATCGAGAACGTGAGCAGACCTACCATCCTCAGTCACAGACCCACTCTCCTGGAGTCCCTTTGCATCAAGCCAACAACTACTCTAATCTATCACAGCAAGCCTCCTGTACCCATCAACAAGTCCTGAATCAGGGCCTGGGGCATGTTATATTGGTACCGCAACAGCAAGGTTGGAATCGGCGGCAGCATGCTTTCTACCGGACAGATGAAGCCTTCCACCAGGGAGAGGAAACCCCTCGTCATCTGGATGACAACCTTCGTCAGCGAGAGCAAGTCCTCCGTCGCCAAGAGGAGCGCTCTGCCACCAAAAGAATACCATTTATGAGCGAGAGGAAGCTCTTGGTCGGCAAAAGGAAGCTCTCCACCAGCGAGAGCAAGTCTTACAGCATTACTGAAGGGACGAGAAACGGCTTTAATCAATGGTTAAAGACCGGGCAAGCCCCATGAAAGTCTCCGAGGCCGCTGACTCGGACACACCCCGCTCCGAGCCTTGGCGCCCGAGCTTGAGAGCACATGCTACCCCACATCCACCACCTTGCGAGGGAGCACTCCATGTCTCCGGCGATAATATATTATAGTCTGACAGCGGGGCGCAGAGGCACCACTCCTCCTCAGCATATACCTCCTCCTCTCTATCCCTTGACCACCTCTCATTTCAATCAACCGCAACGCGCCATCCACCACCACCACCACCACCACCACCACCCAACATGGCCCCTCCCACCCCCGCCCCCGCCTCCTCCACTCCCAGCAAAGAATCCCTCTCCCAAGCCCACCAATCCCTCTTCACCCTCGGCCTCGCCCAACGCAAGGCCGTCGCCGGCGCCTCCTACGTCGACACCGCCCTAGCCAACGCCTCCTCCTCCTACGCGCGGCCCATGCAAGAGCTCGTGACCGAATTCTGCTGGGGCAGCGTGTGGACCCGCCCCGGCCTGGCCCTCAAAACCCGGTCTCTGCTGAACCTGGCGATGCTGTGCGCGTTGAACAGGAGTACGG
Organism: Myriangium duriaei CBS 260.36; assembly: GCA_010093895.1. Classification (NCBI taxonomy): domain Eukaryota; kingdom Fungi; phylum Ascomycota; class Dothideomycetes; order Myriangiales; family Myriangiaceae; genus Myriangium; species Myriangium duriaei. The sequence continues at coordinate 1,567,209 of ML996084.1, forward strand.
AGCTGGCCGTGCATACGAGGGGGGCGTTGAACAATGGGGCTTCGGAGGTGGAGATCAGGGAGACGATCTTGCAGGCTGCTGTCTATTGTAGGTGTCTTGGGAAGTGATGGGAGGAGAGGGAGAATGCTGACAATATACAGGTGGGATGCCGGCTGGTATGGAGGGGTTTAAGGTTACGGAGCGGGTGATTAAGGAGTGGAAGGCGGAGCATGGAATCGAGGGGGAGGTCATGGGGGATGAGGCGCGAAAGAATAAGGATGCTGAGGAGGCGGTTAGGGATGTGGATGTTGGGGAGAGGATGAACCTTGAGGGCGTCTGAGGAGCGAAAGAGGGGACGAAAATTGTATAAAGCTTGGTATTTTGAATTGGCATAGGTAATGTTGCTTGCGGCTTGCAATTGATGAGGCTTACGACTATTTACTCTATCTGCTGCTGTGATTGCAGCCGCATCCATAGCCCTTGCATCTGCGCGAAGAGGCGAGGGCTGTCTATTGCCGCTTTTGCTAGGTTGAGCGCTGCTTCGGCCCATGTTCGACAACCTTCATGATCAGATGCGCAGAACCTGTCCACCGCTTGGTTGAAAGCCGTGCTGGCCAACCATTCCAACTCCGCGCTCGGATAGCGTTGAGACTCCTGGGCCCTGTCAGTACTAGTCACGGAAATGTGTGTGAGAAAATGCAACCCACTCTGCCCAAACCACTTCCGACGGCGATCGAAGCGGCTTGATCAAGCACTCGCAGAGCTGTCTCCGGACTTGTGCTAATTGTCATACGGAATATGCACCGCAGCCACCGAGCGAGCTTGGGCAGGTTGCCCTTTTCCTGGCGCCAGCTCTGATTGACAATGGCTTGCATGACTGGTGGAACCTTGGCTACGTGCTGGGAGTCGATGCGTTGTTCCAACATGACGGAATGAATCGAAATGATTAGATCAGCCAGCATCTCGAGATGATCTCCGCTCGTTTGTTTCGCACACTCCTCCAAGACAGTGTCCAGCTCGTCGAACTGCTTGAGTTTGAAGAGAGCCTCGATCATAAGACGCAGCAGTTGTGACCTCTTCGAAGCGATATCGAAATCATCTTTGTCCCACAGATCTTGCGCAGCGATGTCAGCTGCTGCCTCGGAGAAGCCAGAGCTGTACTTGAGAAGCTTATTGTAATGCTCTTCCGAGGCCGCTACATGATCATTTGACCTAGCGAGAACAGCACAAGCAGAAGCTCCGATATAGTAGCAAATAAGAAGCCGGTGTGATGCCTGTGTCCTGTTGGCTTCCTTATCGCTTGCAATCAAGTCCTTGGTGAACTTAAGGCAAGCGTCGACGATGGGAAGCGTCTGGTCAGGATCTGATCGGGCCATGGATCTCACCGCCGTGTTGTAACTCGTTTTTGCAAACCATTGCATCTCCATGTACGCGCGATCGCCGCCGTCACCGCTATCCGCCGTGTCGATCAAAGCAGCAGCCATTACCAGGAGTCTGGACACGTCTGCCAAATGTGCTTGAACATCGCCACTGCCGGTCTCGATCTCGACGAGCAGCATCTGCACCACACAGCGGATTAAGGCCAGTAAAGTTAGCCCCTTGAGGTGAACGGAGCCGGCTTTCTGCATGATGGTCTGCAGGGCCGTTAGCGTATACTCTCGACTGTTATGTTGCTGTGCCTCCTGGGCACAGGCATACAATAGCTCCGCGTCGGTATCCGAATGTCTGACCAGATTCGCCAAACACTCATTCGCTAGGGTCGGCTCACCATCCTGCAAAGCTACTCGATAAAGCAAGTACTGGCTGGATGGTATGGATTGTCCTGCTTGGGACATCTGATAGAAAGCCTCTCTTGCGACAGGGACTTTGCCTGCTGCCAGGGCCACAATCATTAACTTGCGTGCTATTTTGCTTTTGTTGTTGTCTCCAGCATTAGAGAAGAGTCGGTGCATTGCAAGTCGGCACCATTGCTCCGCCACATCTGATCGCTGAGCCTGGACTCCAGCCTCAATACACTTCCAGCACAGTGTCAGCGCGGCGTGTGTCGCTTCGTCGCTGAAAGAAGAGGATATCGCATTGGACGTGGCATCCATGGTTTCTGACAGCAACGCGAAGCTACTACTGTCAAGGGGCTGTGTCGAGCAAGTCCAGACTAACATGATTATAGCTTTCTCGATAGAAGACTGATCGCCAGACCCGAACAAGCGTGCAGTCAAGAGAAGCTCGAGCGAACGATGAGCAAGGGGAGCCGATAGTGCGTGCAACTTTTGTATATGAAGCAGGATTGATTTGAAAGCGTTTTGACTGAGCACTGCATTCTGAATCATTTGTGAAATTATCTTGTGGTATTCGGTAGGATCTAGCGGATTTTTAGAACAGAGCAATTCCACTTTGAGTAGGAGGACTCCAAGCTTGGGCCCTTGTTCATTTTCCAGGTACGATATCAGATCTGCGGCGCGACTGCATGACTGGTCCTTCTTTTCGAGGATCAAAGCCCGGGCCAGGTCGCGCGAGATACTCAATCGCAATTCCAGCGCTTCCGAGCGCATTTCGTCGTATGGGATACGATCGAGAGCCTTGGACGCTGCTTCAAACCACGGGATGCAGTCAGGCCCACTAGTACACCGGAGTATATCTTTCCCAATCTCGTAAGCCAATTCAGATAACTTTGTCTTCGCGCCATAGCCATCACAGCCGTGTTCCGACGCGCATTTGAAGTGGGACTCGGCGAGGTCTAATCGATCTTGCTTCCAAGACAATGTAGCCCGTAACAGCCAGTACTCGACCACCAAATCACGGGCTGTGTTTCCTACAGGATCCTCGTGGGGATGCGTGTGCGGTCGAATGCCATCGCTGAACGGAGCAGCAAGATCGGCCGAGTCTTGTAAAAGGTCGGTTGCTAAGTCGAGCTCACCGGAGTTTATACAGGTCTTGGCCGATTTGAGCGAGGTGCGAAGGATTCGAACAGCGGCCTGGTCCTGCTTCATTCCTTTCGAGCCCGTTGAGCGAAATGAGACTTTCAGCAAGGACAATGCAAATGCACGGATCAGGGGAAGGACAATCGTGACATTTCCGGTATCTCCGTGGCCGAGTCGGGTAGCGAGATTCCATATCTCAGTGCCTCGCTGGTCGAAGGCTGCGGCTAATGGCGAAGCTCTACGGGAGATTGTTTGGGGTAGATTGCCTATGGCAGTGCGGATCTGAGCGCAAAGGGGTTGATCGATCAAGCCAGATACCAGTCGTTTCTGAACCCGGTCGGCAAGCTCTTCCAGCGGTCAGCAAGATGTCCCAGATAATGTCAAAGGTGCCTACTTACCTAGTAGATATTCCGGATCGAAAGCTCTAAGGCGTTCAAGTTTATCTACAGGCATTGTTCCGCATCGTCGATTGCCTTCCACTCGCGCTTGAAATTCGATGCGCGAGTATCGTCATGGGTTCCTTACGCCTGCATGACGTGCAAGTAAAGTTCTTGGGGAGCGTTTTAGGCAAAACCGGGACGAAGCGCAACGAATCACGTGGCACACAACTCCATTCTTACGAGCCAAGACACAATGACTGCAGTGCGGGAGGGAAGTCTACTCAGGCTGGATTGGTAGAAAATTACCGACAATGAGGGCAGGACTGAAGCGAGGTCAGCATCATCTTTCCGGGGTCTGGACACATTTTGAACTGACATGTTATGGGTATCCCGTCGTATCGTAAACGAAAAGCAGCATCGCAGTAAAGGATCCTTTGACTTGGGATCAGGATTTCTCAGTGAGCAGCTGGTGAGAATGGCCTTCTGAGACTGATCGAAGGCGATAGCTCCGAACTTGTCCCAATAGCTGACCAATGAGTCTTCTGCCATGATTTCATGGAGGGTAATGCGACCCTTTTTCACTTGTTAGCACCATCATGATCATCTCCTTTCATGGTGGTTGACACTCACATCACGCAGATTCTCCATAGGTACATGAATCAATTCTGCCATCTCCTTGTTCCCTCTGTAGATCTCCCCTGTCCGCCGCCAACAGCAAGCGGGAATGGCCATACTTGCGAACACTCGGTCATACTCCATCAGACAGCGCTCAAACCACATCTCAACCTTGACAAGCTGCACATCTGACAAGGTGTGCATGGCATCTCTGAACTTCGGCCGGAACCGCTCGAGCTGATTTTTGATCTTCTGCTTTGATGTCTGCCGCATATGCTTTTCCATGTATGCGTACAGCCGCGCATACCCTTTGGCGTAGTTAAAAGGTTTCAACATGCCCGCGTCATACTTCGCCTTCAACAATCGATTCATGCGTTCCTCCGGGGCGTCATTTCCTGCCGGATCCGCAGCAGTCAAGAAAAACTTTTCCCTGGCTTTGGCATCCGTTGGGAATGCACTCGAAGGTCTCGAAATCTCACTTCCTGCTTGCGCCTGTGCTTGTGCCTGCGCTGGTGTTTGCGCACCAGAAGGTTGTGTCGCATTCTGGATCCCCAAGTTAGAAAGGTTGTTGGCAGCCCCGGTCGTCAAGAGAGGGTCGTTGAAGAAGGCTTGCGCATCGTCTGCGCTGTACATGCCGCCGTCGTCAAGTAGACTTGAATTGAGGAAATCGCCGAGCATGTTGTACTCGTTGTTGACTTCTGAAGTATTGAAGGTATTGTAGGGATGAAGGTTTTGCATGTCAGTAAACATAGTAGAGTTACCAAAGTCCCATTGATTGTTGTTAAACGGCATGAAATTTGGGTCGTTGCTTTGAGGTCGATGGAGTGAGGGCGAGAGAGGTTTTGGCTGTGCGATCGGTGGTGCTTCCATGCTGCCAGGAATGGTACCGCCAGCTATCATACCAAGACTGGAATCATTTTGGACAAACCCATTGAATCCATCAGCTGCAGAGGGCAACTCAGTGGTCTTGTTGTCTGCCTGGCCGAGTTCAAGCTCGGACTTGGTGCGTTTTGGAGGCTCTCGAGGCTCGTCGTGACACAGATGACCAATATCGCGTTTGATGCACCTGGCGCATGGTCTCTCTAGGTCGCATGTCATGTGAGAACGCCTGCAGTAGACGCATGCATGGTTGACCTTCCTGCGTTTACTTGGCTTTTTACCGGACGCGGTGCTCTTGTCATCTTTGCCTGCATCCTTCTCTTTATCGTCTGGCGCCTGAGCAGACTCTATCTTTGTTTGTTTCCTGCCGTCTTCGGGGGTCGTGTCAGCCGCTTTGGTCTTGTCGCGCGCATCTGGGGCATGTGCGGAAGAGCCATTGGCGGCCGCCGATCCTACGGACGGAAGATGCTCGACCATGTTAAGAAGCTTGTCGCATGACTTCCTGCGTCCCAACGAAGGCAATAAGTGGGCCGACGGAAGAGCGGCAATCCCAAGGGGAATCTCAGCGAGCGTGTGGTGTGTAAGAGAGTGTTGACCAGAGCGTGTTGTGGTGGTGCGCTCGGCTGATGGACCGAGCCAGCGAGAGCAGGGTCTTCATATTCACGCGGCTTTTGCGGGGATCCACAGACGACATGGCGACAGCCAGTAGCGCAGCTCGTTTACCGGCTTCGGAGTCAGCTTATGGGTCGTACATGACAAGATGCATACAACAGTACATTGGCCACATTTTTGTAGAGATTTGATCCATATGCGTACTAGGCTGGTATCTACATTCTGCACGGTGGAATGCTACAGCACAATGAACTCCGGTCCAGCTTCAGAGATTACGGGGATAGAGCTGTCACGTGAAAGGATCGACCGACAGCGGAGAATTCGGAACTCGGCTTGCGGCATCATCCGGCGTCCAGTTATCATTGTGACCAAAAAGATGTGGGAAAGGTGTGATGAAAGCATTGACCGACAGCAGTATGTTTGTCGCATCTGTAGGTGACTTCATGAGCTCAAGTGCTCAACCATTCTCTGGAAAGGCGATGAAGTGTACGGCGACCAAGTGGGCAGTGTCGAATGTGCACGTGATCGCGTGCCATTTCTTGTGATTTGACGTCATTGTACTTCATCTTCACCCCGCTTTTTGTTTTCCCTCCAAGAATTGAAAGTTCGACATTTGGATATCTATTCACACTGGAATCTGTATACCGCAAAGTTCTGCAGTCCGTTTGGTATCACGCTATTCAGGCCATAGCAACAACAACTTTCGCAGGACCGTTCTCCCGCCTCTGCAAAACAATCATATCCTGCAGCGGTTCAACCTCTGGTTCGCCCCCACTCTTGTTCGCCACACTCGTTGTGTCCAAACTAGCCAATCATCACAATCATCCGCTCGTACATGCACAGACAGGGTTATTTTGGCGGCTTCCAGAAGTATTGCTACAATGTAGTCAGCATAGCTTTTAAGCAATCGACGATAAGTACTGACCTTGTGCTGTTTCCTAACATTCCTCATGGGAGGTCGTCCAATACTTACCGCAGCCTGTCTCGAGACATCTTCGTCAAGATCAGGCAAGTAGTAAAACTCGTCTTCCAAGGGCTGGCCAGCTGCATCCTTGCCCTCCCTATTGATCTGGCCAATGCACGGTATCTTGCTCATCAAAGTCTTTAACTCCATCCTAGTCATGGGTGCCTGTGATCGAACAGTTGATTCCGGCTTCTCTGTTGAGGATTTGGGTCGTTTCATTTCCGATGGCACGTTGCTAAAAATCGTGGACAGCGGTAAGGAATGAACACGCGAATAGGCAAGCTGGTTAACGACGTGGTTCTTAACAGGTGACTCTCTGAAGTATCGAGGAGATGCGCCAGCAGAGTGGATAAGCTTGATGCGAAGAGGATTGCTGGCCGACCGCGCGTCATCGTTGGCGGTACTGGGGGAAGCAGTGGAGTTGAAAGACGAGAACTTGTCAAGCAAGTTTTCCCCGAAAGGACCAAATGAATATACAACGGGGTCATTCTCCTCGTCATGCTCAGAGAGCTCTTCAGGATCGGATAGATTACCAGAGTCCATAGAGTCGGTCTTTGCCAGGATGGCCGGCTTTTCGTCAAGATGTCCGGCTTCCCGACCACCCGGGGTCGGTGTTGCGTCTCTCGGAAACTCGTCAATTGAGTCGCTGTCCTCGTAGACCTGGACCGCATCGGCATCATTCGAAGGTTGGCTGGCGATGAAAGTGGACTCGAAGGTGGTATCAACGAGGTTCCGAGGACTGAGTGACTTTGGCGAACGTATCTTCATGCACATCGGAGGAGGACTCGAAGCTAACACGTCTCGATCCAGAGCTCTTCTCTTAGACGGCGACTGGAACGGTGACCGTGAGGGGGACGGAGACGAGTCACGTGAGAGGTCGGCGACAGCAGCAGCAGCATCGGCTCGCGGCCATATCAGCAGGACACGGGTATCCTGGACGTCGACCATGATCTGTGCCATTGGTTTGTCCGAAATGAAGCTTTCTCCCTTCGCCAGATCCACCGCTTGTCCTCGATAATGGATCTTGCAGCCGTTCCAACCAAGACACTCGACAAGGATTTCTCCGTCTGGGCGATTATCTGCCGGTGCATGATATGTTGCTCGAACATGCACGCGAGAGATCAATCGATTGGCTGAGAGCTGGTAGTCCGAGGAGTTGGAAGACCTGCCCATGAGAACGGGTTCGCCAGTGGAGGGCACGTCGAGGCTAGGTACAGCACCGAGAGGCGCGCGTTCCGAGAGTGCAGACACGGTCCGATGCAGACCAGGACGCGGCGAGGAAGGCAGCATACCCGTAGAAGACGTGGGCACTGGTGTGGGGTAATATGCCCGGTCATCGCGGGCGTGTTCGTCGTACTTCCGTTTGCTGAGACGCGGCAGCATCCCGCCTGGAGACGATGACAGAGGCTCGAACGCCGGCAGCAGTGACGGGGCCCTCGGAGGCGAGCTCTGAATATTTTGTGCATCCATGATGACTAGATACACTTATGAACTCGATTGACTGAGCTGCATGTAGTAGACACGTCAGTACACGAGAGATATGTCGTGTAGTGCGTGCATATCGAGACATACCTAGGACCCCCAAGCAGGCCTCTCTCTCGACCCGACACAGCAACCCGAGACTCGGAAGACCAAGACGAACCAGACCGATTGTGACTCTGATCGAAGAAAAGAATTGTTAGACAGACATGTCCCGAGTCCGCTATGCAAGACCAGCAGACCGTGTCTGTAGTGATTGTATGAGGAGGGGAGGAGGTGGAAGATCCGGTTACGTGCACACGAGTTCTTGTGGTGTGCCGGGGCGGGCTGGCGTCGCGAGGCGCGCGCATCGACAAAACGCGCTCGCTCCACTCTACACGCAAAAGCTTCAGAACTTTGCCCGATTCATCTCATTACCGGCCCGCTCCTCGTCCGAGCGACCGCCTTGGTTCCGACGCAACCACGGCGATACTTATGTTGTATGTGTATAGTCATTCTACTGCATGTTTACTGAACGCTTTGGTCGTTTTAGGATTGTTTGGAAGCGCCGACTTTATATTTGGCAATGTGCATGCAGAAGTCCGTGAAAGAGTCGCACGAGTGCCAGCCATGTTGATCATGCTCGACAGCTCAGGTCCTTTAGTCTGCCTAAGCGCCCCGCTTCGTGGTCACTCGAGCACAGAAAACTGCCTGATTACCACAAAGCTACGCATGTGGTCTGCACGGTCATATTGGTTTTCGAGACACAATAATGCAACAACACAACCAGTGTCAAATGATCAAGTCGGGATAACAAGGACGGACAGTCAACAATGGCCCAATCAACGATAGTCCAACACAGAATGCCACAAGACAGAGATGGTGGAACTTCGAGGAAAATCGGGTTTGCAAGCAACAAAGTCGTGAGCAAGAGAGTCCTCGGGAATATTACTGAGCAGTGAGAAATCGAATAGAGAATTTTTGCATTCGTGCTTCGTCGCCATGAATTTGGGAGCGTGTCCAGAGTAACCAGTCGCAAAGTGCCTTCTGCAGGACGAATTTTACTTCGACGACCACCAATGTGTCACTGCGCAGTTCCAATCGAGACTTGTTTTGGACATGTTCAGCATCCATTCCGCATGTGATCTAACACACAACGATCCATATGCGACCCCCGTACGAACGCCCAATGCAAACCACCATGCGAATCGTCTACTTCAGCTTCTTCTTGGGGCGCAGCTGGTTGGTGTGACCGCACTTCTTCTTGCGGCAGTTGGTGGCACGGGGCGGGAGACGGGCGTAGCACTTCCGGCAAATCATCTTCTCGCAGTTGTACTTGGAAGCCAGAGCCTTGAGCGAGGGCTCGATGATACCACCACGAAGACGGAGGACCAAATGGAGAGTCGACTCCTGTAAGGACTGCGTTAGTTCCGAGGCTTACGACAATCATCGTATTTGCGGTGGATCTGCGGCGAAGATGTCGCAGTCACCTTGGGGGATGTGTGCTGACCTTCTGGATGTTGTAGTCGCTTAGGGTGCGGCCATCCTCAAGCTGCTTGCCGGCGAAGATCAAACGCTGCTGGTCGGGAGGAATGCCTTCCTTGTCCTGGATCTTGCTCTTGACATTGTCGATAGTGTCGCTCGACTCCACCTCGAGGGTGATAGTCTTGCCCGTGAGGGTCTTGACGAAGCTGGTTAAAGTGTTAGTTCATGCACTCCAGCGCAATATTCGTCGGGTTGTCGAGGCTCACATCTGCACTACATAACGCTGTCAGCATTCGGGAATGGTGCGCTTGTCGAATTTACTTACTGTTGGCTGATCTCCGATCGGTAAATGTGGCGATGTTCGTAGGAGAGGATGTTGCGGTTGATTCAAAGTCTTCTCAAATTGCTGGGTGTGCGGGATTACGTAAGGATGAGTGGAACTCTTGGCACAAATTGCAGCCCGCAGAGCATCAATCCGACTGCGACAAGAATCGATCTCGGCTGTCTTGAGTTTTGAACTTGGGAAACACGTTAGCACGAGGAATATTGTGTCTTATGCAATAACTCTCGCAAGAAATGTGCTGTGGTCTATTTTGAGGAAGTCATGCTCAGTGTTCTTTGACAACCCGTCTGCACAGCGAGGTATATAGCGCACCGTTCTCCGCGGCCTACCAGATATAGCCTACCACATTTACGCTGCACATCACTTCGCATGTGTTACTGAACTCGTTGCACTTGGCTCAACTGTCAATCGTCATATGCGCATTGGCCTGGCGTAGATGTCTTGAATTCAACAGCTAGCTACGGAATTTCGCGACCCCAACTCGACTTGAACAACTTTCGACCCAGAGCCATGGCGGATCGGCTCACCCAGCTTCAGGACTGCCTCGACGATGTGAGTTAACATCGCAAGGATGGTACCACTGTGAGTATGCGACTGACAGAGCCCAGCTAGCCACTCAAATGTTCGCATCCCTGCGGTATATCAACACGCATCATTCATTCGCATCAATTCAAGGTCAACCAGACCAGCATCCTAACCAGAAGAACGAAGATGGTACCACTCCGGTAGTGCAAGACGGACAAATCGAAAATCTTCCGGACGAGCCACATGTCTTCCAGGCCAATCTGCGCGAATTGGCCAGGGATCTGGTGGTCAAGGAACAACAGATCGAATACCTCATCAAAGTGCTACCCGGGATCAACAATAGCGCCAGGGATCAGAACGAGAGAATCAAGCAGCTGGAGCAGGAGCTAAGAGACGTTGAAGAGGAGAGAAAGCAGGCAGCAGCGGAGAGGGATGAAATGCTGGGTATGGTGGAGAAATTGGCAAAGGGCTGTCGAAGAGTCCATTGAATGCGGAACGCAGTGGGCCATGAGAGTGTGGCTCGAATGCTCTAGATGCGAGCTGGAGGTTTGGTCCAACAAGTGCCTGAACGGAGAGTCTCAAGCCCATCTCTGAAAGATGCAGCAACAACTCGTTGTCGATATATCACTAAACGCAATGAGTCGGAGACGTTGCGCAAGGTTTGCGTCCAAACTCTCAGACTGTGGTATGGCTCAGCACTGCTGGAACTGGTCAATTGGGTGGAGACAATTTCAGGTGCCTCTTCATCAGCTCAACAGCGGGCACAGTGTATTGCGAGGCGTAGTGCGCCACAGTCACGTTGCGCTGCTTTGGAGGGCAAGGAGCAGCCCGTTGGAGGTACGCTGTGGTTGGCAGCGCCGCGGACCCAGCCCTATCACTGGCTGCCTTTCCTTTGTTGGTCGGTGACTTGGCTACTGCTGTTGAGTCATGGTCAGCTGAGAAATGGTTGTGCTTGGACGATGGTGAAGCCGACGACGACGGCTGTGACGATGAAATCGAGGCGGACATTGGTGTGACTGTCTGTGCACAGCGATTTGATCTTGGTCGATGGATGGATGATGTGGACACGGCAAGAGGACTCCAAGCACAGTCTTATATATCATTGACATGGCGAATACAGGGCGCGTTTCGGAGAGCACAGTGTGGCAGAATCAGTCAGGCGGACACGCGAGGCAAGCAAACAATGTTGTCATTCAATCTGAAGGGAAGAAAGAAACCCACCTGATGTCACCACATATCGTGCTGGTGGGTAGCGCGGCGGTTCCGGTTGGTTCCTTACGCAAAGAACCAGGGAAACAGCATATGCTCTGCCACGTGGTTGCTGTTGTTCAGCCCCTTGTGCCTTGGGAGACATCCTGGTCCACTCGACCCAGATGCCCCGTGGTTGGGTGGTGACATAGCCAAGGCTTTGACTTAGTCGATGCCTTGTTTTAGCGTCCGTGATGCAAATAGTCGGATAAATTGCGCTCGGTCTCACGCCTCGAGGTATTCACCAGCTGATCATTGACGGGGAGACGTGGATACAGGACCCGACTGGATGGAACAGCTCATGGGAAAGGCGTGGCAAGTCACCATGTCTCCCATAGATTTCACTTCCACCCCACTTCTAATAGGCTGCTCCTGCAGCGGCTTGCTTTCTGTGCAACCGAAGACATTTTCATGGCGAATGAGGATTAAGCGCTGAACAGCGTTCAAATACCAAAAGTGTTGTATATACATCCTGTATTGCATATACATTTTGCTGCCAATCCTGGGCAGTCTTTCCCAACGTATTCGGAGCGTCCCCACAACCTGCTTGTCTCCTGCAGGGCGTATATCCACACGGGTCTCCGTTGCCTTGAGGACGAGCAACTTATAAAAACCATCCACAGTGCTCTTCCAGGCCTGAGACGGTCTGCGTTATCCCAAGTGGCGGTCAACATACCCTTGTAAATACCATCGCTCACGAGATCTTCACCGGAACAAAACATCCGGCATCCGTCGGACACCACCCGGACCAACTTGTGTTCACAAGCCACTCCTCGCGCCCAGCATGGTTTTGCAACGGACACGCTCGTCCTCGGCCGAGGTGATCGACTGCGGCGCATCCGCTAGGAAACACTTCCTGTTCGACGCGGACTACTTGAACCTCAATCACGGTAAGTTGTGTCACGTTGCCAGCACTAATGTGGCGCTTTTCAGCGACCCGCTGCTACCCTTCGACGTTTTTGTACTCCTTCCTAGTCATGATGATCATCCACTGAACCGTCATTCCACAAAGGCTCATTTGGCGCTATTCCCCGAGAAGTACGGGACGTCCAGCGCCACTATCAAGATGCCTGCGAGGCAAAGCCGGATGTCTTCATCCGCTACACCTTTCCGCGACTACTGTCAGCCTCGCGATCTGTGATTGCATCGTACCTCTCCGCGCCCAAATCTGATGTCGTGTACGTCGGTAACGCCACTATCGCTCTGAACACAGTGCTACGCAACCTCCGCTTCGCCGAGGGCGATGTCTGCATCTACTTCTCTACGATCTATGGCGGCATCGAGAAGACTCTCCTGTACCTCGCCGAGAGCACGCCACTGCGCGTGCATCGCATTCCCCTCGTCTACCCTCTGACCGACGCGGAAATCCTTACGACATTCCGCAACGCTCTCACGGAGATACGAGCCGCGAACCTCACCCCCAAGATCGCCGTCTACGACACAGTCTCCTCCCTCCCGGGCGTCCGCTTCCCCTTTGAGACCCTCACGCCCCTCTGCCGCAAAGAGGGAGTGCTCTCCTGCATCGACGCTGCCCACTGCGCCGGCCAATTACCCATCAATCTCGCCGACCTCGACCCAGACTTTTTCGTCACCAACCTGCACAAATGGCTGCACGTCCCCCGACCCTGCGCCATTTTGTACGTCCCACTTCGCCACCAGGCCCTCATGCGCACCAGCCTGCCTACCAGCCACGGCTTCGTGCCGAAAGCACTCGAAGGGAAGGTCAACAATCCGCTGCCCAGCACGGGCGAGCCCCTGTCGGAGTTCGAGGCGAACTTTGAGTTCGTCGGAACGCTGGACACGACGGCGTATATCTGTGTGCCCGCGGCGCTACATTGGCGGAGTAAGCTTCGGTGGCAGGATAGGGTGGGTGAGGAGGCTGTTATGGGTTATTGCAACGACCAGGCGAAAGCGGGAGGTAAATTCGTCGCCGATGTGCTTCGGACGGATGTGTTGGAGAATGAGGAGGGGTCACTGGGGAAATGCGCTTTCAGCAATGTCCGACTGCCGCTGGATTACGATACTCTGGTGGGCGGAGGTGCTATCGAGTGGAACAAGGTGGTGGACATAGCTCGATGGATTGAGGAGATGCTGGTGCGGGAGCATGGGACGTTCGTCGCCGTCATTTTCCACGATCGGTCGTGGTATGTCAGGTTGAGCGGGCAGGTCTACCTCACTATGGATGACTGGGCACGAGCGAGTAAGTGGCTAGAAGCAGTGTGCGATCGGGCAAGGGAGAAGAAATGGTAAAATGGTAAGATATTGACAATGACAACCCTATCTATAGACCTTTTTTCTAACGACGACAATGACTATAAACCTGTGTGCCATCCCAACGCCCTCGCAACACTGTACACCACCCGCCGCTGCACATCTCTCGCCACTCCAGCGATGCTGTTAGCCGATGTGATGCCGCCATACCGCCCCAGCCACACCGACACCACCCCAACCAGCACCGCAACCAACACCGCAGAGGCAGGACGGCGGTACGTCAACACCGTCTTGCGCATCCTTCTCAGCGCCGCCTTCCTCACTTCCTCGCTCTCAATCTCCCTCGCCCGAATATCAAGCCATTTCTCCCCTTGTACCAACGTCTGCTCCCGCAAGCTCTCCAACGGAATCGTCGTCTTCAACACCGACGACCGACTCACCCCTTTCCACGCGCGTCTTGGCAGTTTCTCCGGCGGATGACTTTCCCTCAACCCCTCAGCACGCCTCACCAACGCCTCCAAATCCAGCGGTTTCGGTAACTTACTCAGCACAGCGTACAGCATCTCCGGCTCGTCGGCTGGAATGTCGAATAGCTCGTCTCTCCGCAACGTCACTAGGGCAGCGAACATGTACACCCCGGCCACCGCATCGCGCGCCAGGAGGTAGTCGAACAGCCGCGCGATACCGCCGTAGCTTTCGACGTCATGCGCGAACATAGTCAGCGTGGCGGAGAGGGCGAAGAAGTTCTGCAGCCCGGCGAGGTGTGCTGTCAGTGGTGGATCTGAGGCGTAGAGGATGGCGGGGATGAGGTCGAGGTGGGAGCGCGTGCCGGCTATAGAGGGGAGCATGAAATCTCTTATGCGGAGAAGAGAGAGCCGGGCCAGGGCGGAGCGGGCGGAGGGCAGGCCTAGGACGAGAAGCAGGACTTGTGCGATGTCGTGGTAGCCTTGGAAGTAGTTCAGGGAGGGGTGGGTGCGGAGCACGGAGACGATAAGGGTGGTGAGAGCGGCGCGGCGGGAGGAGAGTTGCGCGGGAGTATCGTGGGACGGGTAGTAGACGAAGGCGCGGTCGACGTCGAGGGAGACCTGGTGCTCGTCACGGTGCGGTGGGAGGGATTGCCATGAGTCGTCCGGAACCGGTGTGGAGGTGCTGCCGAGGAGGATGGGCCAGGCTTGTCGACGGATGGCGTCTTCCACGAAGCCTTGCTCCGTGCCTGCCAGGGAGCAGAGGGTGGAGAAGTCGTTAGAGGAACAGGCACGGATGATGGAGGCGACTTTTGAGGATTCGCGGGGTGAGAGAGGTTCTTCTCGCCACGAGGAGGACAGCGGGGTGTTTGCATCGACGCCATCATTGGCTTCAGCCTTTTCAAGATTGATCGAGGATGCAATACCTTCTGGTGATGATTGGTGTGATTTCTCATCCTCGTCGAGAGTGTGTTGCGATCGCGCGCCCGCCATTTGTTTCACCGGATTCCCCTTGGGGGGCAACTTTTATTATTCGATTTGGGAGAAATCATAACTTCATCGGAGATGGGCCGGCATATCCAATCATTAAAAGACAAGCGAGTGAAAGGTTGAATGGTGAACGTGTCTGCGTGAAAGCGGCTGAAGAGATGGACACCTCGAGCTCCAGCGACCTGATGTCGCCGCATTGAAGTCGCGATATCGGCTGCGGTTAATCACAGCCCCCGCCCGTCGCAATAGCCTACCTCATCCTCACTCTATGGCTATGGCAAATCATTGATAAATTCTCCTCTAAACCGGCCTTGCAGCAAGGACCAGGTTCTTATATATGCTTGCAGATTGGACCAGGGGCACACCCGTACATCTGCGTTCGGGTGTGCTTGGATAGATGGCGACGACCCTCATAGGGCTGCTGGGGCTGCCCAAACTGGGGGACAAAGCCCCGTGATGGGCGGTGCGAACGCCTGAGAAACCCCATTAACCACCTTTTATTCACCAATGTTACTCGTCCTGAGCCACTCACTCGCGCATGGAGGAGCCGCCGTCCACGCCCACAATTGGGTTGCTCACTAGGACTCTGAGCGACAGTCCTGTCGTGCGATGGATTTTACCTCTCAGCTTCCAAAATAATCTGTTATATGTCGGCGAGGACTTTGTGCACCGTTACGAGTGCAGTCCCTATGGCGGATATGTCTCCCACGTCGAATCACTTCCACGAATCGGAAGTAAGATTCTTGCAGCAGCTGTGATGAGAGACGCTCACAGCGACTACGATATACTACTCCTCACGCTGGACGATGGCATTATCATATCAATCAAATTTGGTCTGGTGGACGATCGTCTACAAATAGAACTCGCAGGATCTCATGCTCTACCGCGGACTCATGACCCTCTGCAGAAAGTTGGCAAGTTTCTTGCTGTCGAAAACTCATCAAAAGCTATTGCTGTGGCCGCACACGAACGTGGTCTGATCCTGCTCGGTGCAGTTCCTGGCCTGCCCAGTCTGGTCAATGAAGCCGCTATTCTGGACCATACGCACATCCTGCAAATGGAATTCCTACATACACCATCTAAAAGCGCGAATTCCATGACCCTGCTGTTGGTCAAGTTGATCAGCAAGAAGCTTGTCATTCAAAGACTCGAGTGGTCTTCTCATGACAGCAATGCAAAAGTTAGGACGCATGATTCGCAGAGGATCAACCTCGGTAGCAGTAACCTGTCTAACTAAGAGAACATAGCTGACTTGGTTATAGATGGTGCTCTCCCCGACTTGCTGATTCCTCTCAAAAGTTCGGGCATGTTCATTCTCGCAGCATCTACTGGACTTTTTCTTTTCCAACATATATTTTCAGGCCACGCTGAGCAGCAGAAATTGCGTTTCCCCAAGTCAAACAATGATTCGGCTTCGAAATCTGGCTGTATCTGGGTCTCGTGGGCATCACATCCTACAATGGATTCGGTCATGGTCTTCAGAGATGATGGTCTCGTCGTGCGTTTTGATGCTCATGCATACGCCTCCAGTGAAGCCTATGTCGCACCGCCACTATCTGTCTCGCATATTTCAGTTGTCCCAGACTTCCGGGCTGTTCAATGGTCGGATACTGCAGACGAAAATGACATTGTGATCTTATACGGCACCTCTGGCGAAGGCGCAGTGTACAAGGTTTTTACGAAACACGAACCAGATACTGATTTCGGCGATCTGATATTTGATCGCATTCAAACATTACCGTCGTGGGCCACTGCACTTGACCTTGTCTGCTCGAAATTACCGCGATCAAATGAAAGTCAGCTTCGTGCCCTTGACGGTCTTTTTATAACTTCAGGAACAGACAGCAGAGGCCAAATTACTGAACTCCGCCCAGGCCTTGAGGCTCACTTAATTTATGCATTCGACCTCGGCGCCGAGCAGACTAGGAGTGACTTGTGGATAACACCATTTCCCGATGACCAAAAGCACATGGTGTTCTTGTTATCGGAGCATGATTCTAATAAGTTGGCTGGTACAAGGGCCATATGGTTCGACGATGAGGGCGTGGAAATTGTGGATCACTCAGATATGGAGGACAACACAGACATCCAGAACGATCTGAAAGGCCTGACTCTCAATGCTTCTACAATTAATGTTTCCGCGACAACGGGAGGCATCTTGCTAACCACACGGACAGCCGTCACTCGTATTGTCGACCTCGCATCGGAGGCGGAGACAATCTTCTCCGTTCAGGATGGCACAGAGATTGTCGCTTTTGATGCACTAGACAACACAAGCAATCAGTCTATTGTCATTATCACTTCGCAAACCTCTCTGAATATTGACGATTACGCAACTCTGCATTACATGTCGCTTCGGAATCCAGGTCATTCACAAAGTGTTTCATTGCCCGGATGTATCACCGCTGTTAAGGTTTTGTCTTGGGAGTCTGAGGAATTATGTGCTCTTGCCACGAGTAGCGGCGAGTTGCTGATCCGTAATATAAACACTGATAGTCCGCTAGCGGTCCACAAGTTCGCACAGAGTGCCGACATAACTACCACGGCAGAATCCGTCTTGCTTGCCGGAAAAATTGGTTGTGAAGGCCAACAGCCGATATCGCTTCGCATCTTATGCTCGTTGCGTAACGGTACTGTCGAGGTGTTATTATTGGAGCACGGCAATGGTACGTTGGTCTGCCGAGCACTCGAACCAATAGAATCTGACATTGGCAGGCTCGAAGCATATCACCCTGCTTGAGACTATCACGCTTGGAGTCACTAGCGTGATCATGACTCCAATGCTAGCTCAGTCTGACGATATCTTTCTCACTGCTTGCGGTTCCAATTTGCACGTCGTCACTGTTTCTCAATCTTCGAAATATGCCAAGGTCGAGCAGCTGTGGACCTCAGATCGTGATGAACCATCTTTTCAACACGAGAACATCTCTGCCATTTTACAAGTTCGCCATCATCTGCCAATGGCTGGCAACGATCTCTATGGTGCTTTACTAATTGTCATGGGCTCGAGGTTTTTAATTGCATCACTACAGAAGCAGGTCAGTCATGCTGTGCCACGATCGATTATCCCTCAAGGAGACATGCAGTCAGGATATCCAGTCCGCCTGATGTATTCCTCGGTCTTGTCCCACTTTGTGGTTGCGACAGTTGAGAGACAGCAAATCCCAAGCACTTCAGATACCAGGCAGTACTATCGTTCAATTGTGGAATACCAACCTCCACAGCGAACAGCCTCGGACAAAGCTGACGAAAGGCCGGTTCAGGCACTCCTGCAAGCCGGTGAAAGAGTGTATTCGCTGGCAGAATGGACATACCGTAGTGCTGAGAATAAGAGATATGTTTTTACCCTCGTTGGCACCGGCATAGAGTCCAAAACCCATGGGTCTGGCCCGCATGGTAGAATCCACATCCTCCAACCAACACTCCGACGGCGCCGAGTCGAGGGCGTGGTCTTCGCCAACAAGCTCAAATTTGACCACCCCGTCTATGCCTTGGCAATGTACAGCGACACCATTCTTATCGTCGGCTTTGGCTCAAACCTCTCCTGCTACCAATACTCCCCTACGAACCGGAAATGGACGTCCCGCTGCACATACCTCCTCGGTTCCCCCGCCGTGAGTATCACCTGTAGCACCACCTCCATCCACGTCGCCACGGCCGGCAACTCACTCGTATGTTTCGCGCTGCGCCTTCCCAACGCAGAGTCCATCACGCTCCACCCCCTAGCCGCAGACGCAATCCAGGCTTCCTGCCTGCACCACATCTCCGACATCATCCCACCAAACCCCATTGCCAACTCCTCCATCCACATCCTCGCCACCAAATCCGCCCACCTCCGGGGGCTGGTCACGCCTGCATCTGCTGAGGACCATTTGACGACAGCGCAGTGCCTCTTCTCCGCCCGCCTCCCGCGCAGCATCACCCGCTTGCGAGCAATGGACACATCCTTGGACCCGCTCGTGACGAAACACAGCATCGTGGGTCTGGCCACCGACGGCGCGCTGTACGGGCTGGCGCTACTGGACGCGCACGACTGGGCCAGGCTGAAGTATGTCGAAACGCTTGTGCGGCGCGACAAGGAGCTCGGGAAGTTCGAGCTGCGAAATATGGCTGCTGCTGGGGCTGATGTTAAAGAAGTGGAGGGAAGGATACCGCTTGGGTTGGCGGGGCTGGAACTTTATGCTGGGGAGACAGAGGTGGGGAGAGAGGCGAGGACGGGGTATACTGGGGCAGAAGATGTGAGGATGGAGGATGATGGTGAGGTGCGGGATCTGGATGCGTACGTGGTGAGGGCGAGGCAGTGGAGGGCTGAGGATATGCATGTTGATGGGGATGTTTTGGCGCGGTTGGATGGGGAGGAGGGGATCGAGAAGATGTTGGAAAGAGTGCTGAGGAAGGTACCGTTGGGGCAGGATGATAGGATTGGGAGATTTGTGGCTGAGCGCCTGGAGGAGGAGGTTGCGCTTGTGCCGAAGGTGGCGGAGATTGTGAGGAGGTGTTTGAAGGAGTGGGGGTTTTGGTAGCAGGAAATTGAGCATGGATGAAGAAATACGGACATAAGTATGCATCGAGGTAGGACATGAAAGTTATGGAAACACCCAGTGGGGATGATCATTCTATTAGTGACTACGGCCGTCTAGATATTGCGTGACTTTTTTTTAAACCGAGGTTGAATAATGCAACACTCCATACGCCGAAGCGTGCACCAATTTTTGCTCCCAGGACACAAAGACTGGAGACTAGCGTTAGAAGAAAAGGATAATATTAAATGCCCTGAACCCATTCTTGGGGAAGGAAGTGAAACGTTGCGTCGTACTGGTCCGCGAGCCCTACATCGGGCTGGGTGCCGATCCATTAATTAAGAGGCCGTCGAAGGTGACATGACAAAGTGAGAGGTAGGGACGTCACTGCATCACTGCATGTCGACGAGGTCCGAGGCGTCGCTGAGACGCACACGCTTCCTCTCACCGCCCTCACCAGAGACTAAGGCGAGCTCAGCCTCGAGCTGCTCGACGCGACGCTTGAGAGCTTCTTCGCGTGCACGAGACGAGTCAACGTCCATTCTGAGGCGTGCAGATTCGTCCTTGGCGGCGGCCTCGGCACGGCGGGCATCGTTCTCGGAGGCCTCGAGCTCGGCAACGCGGCCGCGGAAGAGGTCGTTGATAACTTCGAGCTCGGAGACACGGGTCTTGAGACTGCCGGCGGGGCCGGAGGATGAGTCTGGGTACGAGCCGGAGACTTGGTTGGGGTCGAGAGCGGAAGGGGAAGGCGACGGTTGGCGGAGGTTGAAGGCTGGTAGTGACGAGTGGAAGGCGGACTCGGCAAGGCTTACATTGTCGAAGATGTGTTGCGGGGCAATGTTGTTGGTCAGGTGTGTGGCGAGGGGGTCGGCGTTGTTCGACAATGGTGAAGCGGAGCGGTCGGTGCCGGCGGAGACGACGCGGCGGGGGTTGGGGTCGGGGTATGAGGCTGGCAGACCAGGCGCGTTCTCGAGAGATGCCTGAGTAAAATTGTCAATCGATACTGCTCAACAGACAGGCATGGGTTGATTAGACTTACCCGCTTCTTGGGGCCGGAAGCGGTCTTAACACGGTTACGGCTCTTGATCACATCGGTCTTGAGGCTGATAGGCCTAGGACGGCCATGCAGCTTGAGGAAAAGTCCACATGCATTGCACAAGACGCTGCCGGCTTCGTCGCGGCGCCATAGTGGAGTCGTGCTCGTGCCACAGTTCTGGCAAACGGGCTGTGAGGGGTGAAGGTCAGCACGGATGAAGGTTCGTTATCGGCTTATCGATACTCGATAAGAAAGTTGGGCTGGACTTTGGGAATGCTCGGAGAGAATAATACTCACAGGTCCATTCTGGGTGCCGCCCGCAGTTGCAGCAGGAGCTGCAGTGGCGTAGTTCATCGAAGCATGAAGGGGGAAGTTCCTGCAAGACCAAAAAAATCAATCAGTGAATTGTTGCTATCAGCGGTTGAGTTGTTGAAATGTCGCGATGCTGATTAGATGTCTTGGCACAGCTACGGTAGGCGGGACACTCCATGTATGCAGTCCGACTAAAGTTGCCGCCGAAGCAGTGATGCTTGTTTACCCCAAGCTTGTCCCTTGCTCTTTTGCATAATGGAATACCCACACTCACCTTCCTTGAACAGGCACACTGGCAGCAGCGAGCGATGCTAGCGTTGAGAGGGCTGGCAATTGCACACCGGGGCCGATCGACATGCGCTGCGGCATGTATGTCTGCATGGGCGCTGAGTGGATCGAGTTGGCCGAGGCCGGTCGTGAGATGTCATAGCTGGGCAGAGGAGAGAGGTGGAAAGGCTTGTCGTCAAGGTAGATGGGAGGAGTCAGCTGTCCTGGTTGCTGAAGGGGCCATCCTGTGAGAGGCTTGATGTGGTCGAAGGCAGCTGGTCGTCCGAGCATTTTGGTTGTGTCGTAAGGTAATTATTAGAATTAAATCGGGTAGCGTATTGGTGTTTGATGGGGCGTAGGAGCGTGATTTGGTTGCAAAGGACGTAGTAATGACTGACTAGGGTGAGGTAATGCTTAACGAGTGTGAATGGAAATACCAAGCATTAAGAGCAAGTATAAAGCAAATGCACAAGAAACGAACGTCAATTAGTCGGAGTCTGGCATACAGAATGGGTGAGTGATGATCTCAGCTGAAGGATGCGGCATGGCTGATACATAAACGAACTGAGGGTATGGCAGCTCGACGGGTAAGGGGGCGACGAATTGGCCTCAATCTGCCTACCCGCCACCGGTGCGATCTTTCTGTTCTTCACAACAGGCCGTGCACATTCCCGCACAAATATCCGACCAGTACAAATTCCTGACAGGTCCGGACGTTGGCTGCTCATATCCTCTCAGCACCGATCGTTCCACAACAGACCTGCTGCCTGACGAGCAGATAGCCGTCCACGGAATGACAATCAGGACCGCGATAGTACCGTGCTGTTGGGTCTCGAATCCTCCTACTCCTGACTATCGCTAGAAGTTTTGAGGACGACTGAAAACGCTCAAAACCACCAGTGTGGAACACTGTTCGCTTCAAACCTTTGACAGATGCCTTAGTCTCGGACGGCAGTGATGCCCATCAAAACAATCAAACCATCATCTCCCGCCGAGGGTGAACGGTGTCGGGGGCCACTAGCAAAAGGGCTTCGTATGGGCAAAGAGTTCGTCGACGTTGACTGCCTGTTGACTTCTCTATCTCGGTGCGGCCCGCGTCAACGTCCCTACCACTTCCACGCGTGCTCCGCCTTGGCCACACCGATGGGCTGTCCGACGTCCAGACGCAAGAGATCGAGATAAAATGATATGGAACAACGTCGAGAGAGTCTGAAAGTCTTGCGTGACAATCCGCGCAAAAACAAATATTGCCCCTCGGCGCAAGCCAGTGCAAATAAGGCGATCGCACTTGAATACGCGGTGACTTGGCCCCCCGGCGGTCGACAGCTGATTTGCCCGTGACTAGGCTCGTCCCCTTTAGGCCAGGCTTCAGGGACACAAAGCTGGATCCCCGGAGCTAATCCCGCTAAGACTCCGGGGACCTGCTCATCAAAATTTGTGGAGCTTGCTGTAACCTGGCTTGTCATCCGTCACCGGCCGTCACCCGTGCTGGCCAAATCACGCCAACTCAATCAACATCGATAAACCACGCTCCTGGTTGTTATTATCGGCAGCACCTGCTCTAGCTCTGAGCCGTTACTATCCACCGCGCCATGCCAGAGGCTTAGAAGGCATTCGCTTCCGTTGTTATGCCGAGGCGACCACCCACCTCCGGCTATGCCCGGATTGCCCAGGCAGAAGAGGAGGAAGAAGAGGGCCAGTATCTTGATTCCGACGAAGAGACAACACTTCCAAACGCACTGTCAACATCAGATAGCCAATATGCTCCTATTCAGTCCCGCCGCAGGGAGCGCATGCAGGCCTTTGGCAACTACACCCCCAACTCACCCAAATCTCCTTATCAGAAGCGCAGGCGGAGAACAAACTCCGGTGTCGACATCAAGGCCATCAACGCCCGCCTCGAGAAGTGGGCTGAAGAGATTGCTCACAAGTTCAAGATACGGAAGGTTACTGGCAAGACTGCGGAGGAGGAACACCTGGAAATCCACCACTCGGTGTTTCAAGCCCCGGACTGGATCAGACCTGCCACTGATGAGGCACTATCCGCCTATCCAGACGCTCCAGTGGATGATGCTATATCCAAGCTTGAATTCGACGACATTGTGGAGAGTGTGAGGATCGCCATCGAGCAGGGGGTCCACCCAAAGCTCATCAGTCAAGGCAGCTCTGGCAGTTATTTCGCACGCACCCCTGAAGGTAAGGTTGTCGGTGTATTCAAGCCCAAGGACGAAGAGCCCTACGCCAACAAAAACCCTAAATGGACCAAATGGATCCACCGCAACCTCTTCCCCTTCTTCTTCGGCAGAGCATGCCTGATTCCCAACCTCAGTTATGTCTCGGAAGCGGCTGCATACGTTCTCGACTGTCGATTGCGCACCAATCTGGTTCCCTACACCGATGTCGTCGCCCTCTCGTCCAAATCCTTTTTCTACGATTTCTGGGAGCGCAGAGCGTTTTACCGCAACAAGAAACCATTGCCAGAAAAATTTGGAAGCTTCCAAGTTTTCCTCAAGGGTTACAGAGATGCGACACTCTTTCTCAAAGAGCATCCATGGCCTGACCAGGCCGAGTTGGATAGGCAACGTGGCTCGTCTGCTAAGCGGAAACGTCGGGCATGGGCCCAGGATTGCCGTCCCATGTCGCGCACAAATGTTGACCTAGACGGCGAAGGAGTCGAAGATGGACCAGATGGGAGAGAAGAATCTCGTCGTAAGGTGTATTGGACGGAGCAACTTCAGAAAAGCTTCAAGGAGGAGTTGGAGAAACTTGTCATTTTGGACTACATCATGAGGAACACGGATCGGGGTTTGGATAATTGGATGATCAGGATTGACGAACAAAAACAAGAGGCCAACATCGTGATTGAACCACCGAGCAGGACGCCATCACAGAATCAACTCAGGAAGGATTGGAACGATGATGAAAATGTGGAGCCATACAAGAGGCACGAATCTATGACGATGAATGGGCATGGAAGTGCTGATGGCGGATTTAACACGGCAAACACGAAGACGGTCAGGATAGGCGCAATCGATAACAGTCTGTCCTGGCCTTGGAAGCACCCGGATGCTGTAAGTACAAGGCGTTAGCTATTTTGTCGCAATCCACTGACCATCCTTAGTGGAGGAGTTTTCCGTTTGGCTGGCTGTTCCTGCCCGTGTCCCTCATTGGCCGCCCATTTTCCGAGGCGACTAAGCAGCACTTCTTGCCATTGTTGACGTCAAAGCGATGGTGGAGTGAGACACAGGTTGCGCTGCGACATTGCTTTGAGAAGGATTCGGACTTTTCGGAGAAAATGTTTGCTCGCCAAATTGCTGTCATGAAAGGACAGGCATGGAACGTTGTCGAGACACTGAAAACACCGGATCATGGTCCCCTGGAGCTAACTCGCCGGACAAGAGTATGTGTATGGGATGACATCGTGGATATCCCGGTTGCGACTCCTCTACGGCCTACGTCAACCGAGATACGCGCCAGATACAGCGCTGAAACACCGACCAAGAGAAGATCTCTAGCTCAGAATGAGGAAATGGATATCTCTGCAGCGTTGGAATCGGAGTCATCGAATCAAGCTGATTTGATCGGTCTGTCGAGTGCCCCGGCGGAGGGTATGCCTACAAATCCTTTCAATTTCTCGAGGCAGAACAGCTACAATAAACCCAGCGCGATCGAGGAGGACGGTCCGTTATCACCGAGTAGCATAAACGGGTTCACATTCGATAACACGAAGGAACGTGCAAAACGACCGAGCATGCCACATTCGCGAGCACGCATGAGCATGGACGACACGCGACGTCTGTTTGATGGTCTCGGTGAGAGAAGGCGTAGATTCTCGTTGGGCATTTCGCGGCGCAACACATTATCGGATACCCCAGACGACATTGAAGGCGATCTCGGCTACGCAGCGGCCGAAGATCAGGAGCACAACCGACGCAAGGTTATTGTGGAACGATTAGAGACGGTCAAAAGCAGCAAGCCGGTATTTACCTGGTGCTGATGTTACCAACATATGATATGTCGAGACGAATGCATAGACGGTGGAGGTTTACGTTTCTCTCAAAGTTTCTCTTCGTGTCCATGCATGAGCGTACTTTCACCGTGAACCGCAGATCGCGACATGCTTGACCCACCGTTTTGCCGCAGCCTCGCCTTGTGCCGACGTCATCGCATAAATGCACCACAGGCCGGACGACAGTGTCACACTATCTGTTAGTCGGGACAAGAAATGACATTCTCGTGACTGCAGCCGAATGGAGGTTTCCTTCAACAAAATATACCTAGGAATTTTTGATAGTGTCAGATATATTTGGTGGGCAGCACCAGGCAATATCTACATCAAGCTGGGTAGTTGGCAGGGCTGCCCCTTCACTCGCCCACGCCGCATCTCGACATAATACATTTCACCTGCCAGTCAAAGCCTCAATCAGGCAACCACCAAAACGTCCCTGCTATCACGAGTCGTCTGCAAAGCCATGATATTACGATAAAAATCCTCGGAGACCTTCGCGACGGCGATATGAATCCGGCGCAGCTGCTCAACCCCAAGGCGTTTGCCAAAAATCCCGCTGCCAAAAACAAATCACAGGGACAAACACAGGCACGACCACAAGCACAAGGTATGCAGATTAATTTCATATTTTGAATCGCTACTCTACTGTCAAGTGATACTTCGAGTGCGCTCGCCGCCCTCACTCTCGCCCTCACCCTGACTTCACCTTGACTCTTCATCCTTGCCACTGCGCTTTAGACTTTGACTCGACATCGACTGCGACTACTATTTATATGCTTCCCTATCCTCTCCCTCCTCTAAACAACCTTCCATACTCTCTTTCACACTTCAACACTGCCTTTTATTCATTGACAGCACTGTGGTCATGGAGCCATTGTCGTACTCAAGCACGGTCGCTCCTGGCGAATACTTGAACTACCCCAACAACTACGCAACCATACCTTCCGAGCGACAGCTAACTCCTACAGATCGACAGAATGGATCTCCAGCAGTCAACATCCCCACCTACGATCCGGCGATGCTGCTGGGCCGAAATCTGGCCGCAAGCAAAAACAGGGCGGACCCGCAACCGAAAAATATACAAAGCCAACCGCCAACACCCAGCGTAGAGGAATCTAGTACGACGAGCAACTTCTCAAACTTGGTTGAGAAGCACCATGGTGTCACAAAGCGCGAGGCTGCACCAATGAGACGCAATCACGATGATGCTGATTTGGGTCCTGATTCGCCAAGAAAGCGAGCGAAGTTCACCGGCGGTGTCGGCAAAGGCGGAATTATTGGTGATTCGGTGCGCGAGCTCCGCCAACAAGGGCAGGATGAGCGAGGTGTTCCCACCAGTATTGTGGATCTTACTGAGGAAGACGACGAGCTCACTGTGGTAAGCACCAGACAGATCGGCCCGGATCCGAACCGCGAGGTTTGCATCGGAACAATCGTCACCAAGATGCATGCTCATCGTGTGCCTTTCGTTACCAACAAGGCACTTGAAGGCATCAAAGGAAGATGGCCGCCTTGCCGAGTCACATACGAGAGAGTTCCCGGACAGGTCCTCGCCATCGACATCATCGACAGAAGGGGCATCCGCTTCGGAAAGCTGGACTTCAAGGAGTCTGGTCCACTAGCGGCGCTTCTGAACGGCACAAAGGTGCATAAGATGCGCCTTTCCCCGTTCCTCACAGACAGACCGAAGAAGGATGGCCACATTCCTGGACAACCCATCTCGGAGCAAATGGACATTCGTATCGTTGTCTTTTGTGCCTTCGCAGCTAGTGAAGGTGTTCGAAAGAGCTTAAGTCACAAGAATATCTTTCTACAATTTCCCACAGCCAACACCGAAGGCAAGGAAATCGTATTTCCCCAGATAAGGAATTTTGGACCTACGACGCAGCCCATCGCGCCAGGTCGAAATGGACAGACTGTCAACGTTTCATACTATTCGCGCACAGTGGAGGAGATCAAAAGTGATGTTCAAAATATCATCGACAACCTGCCAAATTCTGAAGGATTGCCTTTCATGGAGGCCGATAAAGACGTAGTCGAGACTGATCTTCTTCCTCACCAAAAGCAAGCACTATACTGGCTCACGACGAAAGAAACACCTCAGGAGGACGGAGAAGGCTCGTTGTGGAAGAGCCGAGCGAAGAAAGATGGCTCTGATAGCTGGTATAACGTGATCTCCGGCACAGAAGTGAAAAAGATCCCAACCTCTTTAGGTGGCTTGTTCTCCGATGACATGGGTCTGGGTAAGACGCTCAGTATACTATCTCTGGCAGCGTCGACCTTGGAACAGGCAAAGGCTTTCGGATTCAGCAAGCCGTCAGCCAGTATCATGAAGGAACATCCGATGATCAAGCAGAACAGCAAAGCCACTCTCATTGTCTGCCCCAAGAGTGTGTTGAGTAACTGGGATGAACAGATCACGGCCCACCTTGACAACGACAAGGTCTCCTTCTACAGCTACCACGGCTCGCAGCGAGAGCAGGACCTGGCCAAATTGGCAAAATACGACATTATCATCACATCATACTCGATCATCGAGTCCGAGTTCAGATACCGCAACAATTCAAACGGTAAGTTCTCAGCAATGAACAAGCTCAGCTTCTTCCGGGTTGTGCTCGACGAAGCGCATATGATCCGCAACATGACTACTGGTGCCTTCAACGCTTGTATGGCCCTAGCCAGTAGTCGGCGATGGGCAGTAACAGGCACGCCAGTTCAGAACAAGCTGGATGATTTGGGGGCGTTGATCAAGTTCATCCGTGTTGCGCCCTTTCACGAGAAGGGTCAATGGGAGATGAGCTTCACTTCGGCCTGGAAATCTGGTAATGAGCAGGTTATACCCAACCTCAAGCTATTGGTCAGCAGCACTATGCTGCGTCGATCCAAGAAGAAGATCAATATCGAAGATCCAGACACGAGACTTGTCTACCTGGACTTCACAGATGAGGAACGTGGGCTTTACGAAGCTTTTGCAAAAGATTCTCACAACAAGATGGACGCTATGACGCGGGACGGCAAGCTTGGCGCACGAGGCACAGCACATATGCTGACCTTTATCACACGCCTGCGACTCATCTGTGCTCACGGCAAGGACCTGCTGAGTGATGAGGATATGAAGCTGCTCGATGGCGCCACCATTGGCACAGCGATTGATCTGGGCGACGATGACGATGATAAGCCTGTCATGACCGACTACCAGATCTACAACTTCCTCATCATGATGCGGGACAGCAACAGTAACTTTTGTATGTTTGATGGCAAGGAAGAAATCGGCAAGGAAACGGAGGAACCATCTGAGGATGACTCCTCGTCAGACGAGCGTGAGGATGACCGTCCCAGTCGACCTTCCTCAGACATCATCGGCTACATCACCCCATGCTACCACGTCATCTGCCCCAAACACATCGACCAATACCGCAACGAGATCAAGCAGACCCTCACAGCAGACGGCTACGCTACCTGTCCATCATGCTCAAACTACATCCGCGCCTCCTTCCCACCCATCCTCCGCTCCGGTCTCGAAGCCGAAGAATCCCGCCGCGCCGTCGTCCGGTCGGGCCCCACCTCCTCCTTCTCCAAAGCCAAGAACACAGGCGGCTACACCGGGCCACACACCAAAGTCCGCGCCCTACTCGCATCACTTCAGCAAAACGATGCCGACTCGGCCGACCTGCTGGAGCTAGGCGAACCACCCATCCGCTCCGTCGTCTTCTCAGGCTGGACGCAGTACCTCGACCTCATCTCCCTCGCGCTCCACGACGCTAATATCCCGCACCTGCGCCTCGACGGCAAAATGTCCGTCCGCGCGCGCACGGCCGTGCTAGCGCAATTCCGGTCTGATCCGAGCATCACCGTCCTACTCGTCTCGATCAAAGCCGGCGGTCAAGGGCTGAACCTCACTGCCGCGAGCAGGGTGTACGTCATGGAGCCGCAGTTCAACCCGGGCGTGGAGATGCAGGCCGTCGACCGCGTGCATCGGCTGGGCCAGACGAGGAAGGTGCAGATTGTCAAGTTCATCATGGCGGATAGCTTCGAGGGGAGGATTTTGAAACTGCAGGATCAGAAGCTGAAGTTGGCGAGGGAGGCGCTGGGGGGGAGGGAGGTCGGAGGTGAGAAGAGTGTTAGGGAGAGGATGGAGGGGTTGAGGAGTTTGTTCCGCTAGACGGACGAAGAGATGGCGGAGAAGGAGTCGGTGGAGAGGGGTTGCTGACATGGATCGTTCATTCTTTTGATACCTGGCGTTCAAGGAGACTGCGGCTGCAGTCTGCGGTCGAGGCAGTTAGGGCTATCGTTTGGAAGGGCAGCATTGCTTTGCCTCAGCATATAGATTAGCAATACACTCGTGACAAGACAGCTGAAGACATTATAGCGAGAGGATCGATATCAGAGGAAATTCTTTTTCATTCAGGTCTACCCATTTTCCCCGTGTCCGGAGAACTACTGGGCAGCAGCAAAAAAACGCCGTCGCATCAATCCATGCACAACCCTGCCAACACCCTACGAAGAAGTAGTAAGGTCCTTCTTGAGAGTGCCAAGAACTTGGGACTTCTCGGCCGGGGTTTGGTAGGCACCGTGACCGAACTTGGACGAGGTGTCGATCCATTTGAGGTCGACCTTCTCGAGGGCCTTGCGGGTGGTCTGGGTGAACATGGTCTTGCGGAGGGTCATGACACGCTTCTTGACACCGGGAACGGAGCCCTTAAGGAGGATGAAGTCGTTCTTGACGATACCGTAGCGGACGAAGCCACCAAGACTGGAATGGATGTTAGCAATTGAATTTTGCTCAAATTTTGCCAAAATACGTACGGAGTGATCTGCTTCTTCGACACGTCGAACTCAGTCGAAGCATTGCCCTCGTCGTCGCCTTTACCGATCCGATACACCTTGTGGTTGACCGAGGTTCGGTGGTGGTACCCCATTTGACCCGCGCGAGCCACAGTCCATTGCACATGGGCGGGATGCCAGGCTCCTATACAAGCCACCTGAGCGCGTTAATAAGGCTTTATTGTGCAGAAGAAACGATAATTACCTTTCGCAGACCCTTGTGTGTCTTGCGCGGAAGTTTCTTGGTGCCCCATCTCGAAGTGACACCCTGGAAACCGTGACCCTTGGTGACGGCGATGACGTCGATCATCTCGTCCTGCTCGAAGATGCTGCTGATGTCGATGGACTTCTCGAAGAGACCGTGGGCGAACTCAACCTTCTCCGAAACCGAACCGCCATTCACCTGAATCTCAGCCAGGTGAGCTTTCTTTTGCTTGAGCGGGGTCTTGGAGATTTGAGTGTGGGCCAAGACACGAACGACAGTGCAGTACTTCTTGATACGCTCGAGCTCGCGGGTGATAGACTGGCCGCTGGACTCGGAGTGCTTCTTGGAGTACCTGGTGAAAGCCTTCTTCTTGCTCTTGTACCAGTTCTTGTAGAAGCGACGCTTGACTTCGTCGCTCAAGTGCTCAGCCCAGACGGAGGTAAGGGAGCGGAGACCACGAGGAGTCTCGATGTAGCCAACAACGCCGACCGCGATCATGGGAGGAGTCTCGATGACGGTGCAAGCCTCCACGATCTCCTTCTTGTGCAACTTGGCACCGGGCCTGTCGAGGTCGCGGACGATGGTGGTCATACCAGCCTTGTAGCCCAGCGCAGCGGTCAAGTGGACCTTCTTCTTGGGGTCATCCTTGGGAAAGCTCTTGACCTTTCCTCGGTGTCTGGCGGCCCTCTTGCGTGGCAAGAACTGGCAATTGTCAGTTTTCTTGTTCAGACTTGCATTTGAAAGGCGAACCGACCGCGAGAGATCCGTGTCTCGGTGCCTCGAACTTTCTGTGGGACATGGTGGCTGCGTGTTAGTATATCGTAGTCAATGAGGTCTGGATGTAAAAGGCATTTGGATGAGTTGTGAAGTGTTGCAACTTTTTCGGGCGCTCCCGCACCCGCGCCTTGGCATGAATTTTGCGCGGAAAAACAGTTTTACCGAAAATTCCTACGCCTTGCCTCGGGGTCGAATGGGCCTGTGCGCAACCAAGATCTGAAGTGTGCGACGTCGTTCCATGTCATCCAGTTAACTACGAAGAATTGACGCCGTGTGATCAACTTGAAACGGCCATACGTGGAGATGCAAACACAAGACTTTCTTAAGCAGTCCCTCACAATGCCAACTTGGGGTCTTGCATTGCAAATCCATCGTGGTACGACGGTAAGCGCTCTGTGCTCTACTCTGTCACAGAATTCGACCCCCATGACAGTCCAGTCATGGCCAGGCAGATTGCCCGCAAGGATGTACGTTCCTTCAGTCCCGCAGATTCGTTGATACCAAACATCATCCTCAAAAAACAAATTCTGTCGCATTTCGATTGTTGCTCTGTTACCTGTTTTCTGGTATCACTCAAAGAGTTGCAGGTCCTTCAGTCGGCCTTGGACGGTCGGTCGTTGCAGACTGAAGTTCTTCGTACACCTTTTCCTAGCTTACCGTGCTTGTGCAACATCTCTTGAGTACTTGTGTTCCGCATTTTCAGTCTACGCTTTTGAGCCGACCTGCACGATGAGTAAAAGCTGGTCCACGACGACTGACCTCATAGCTTACACTGATGGTTTTGGAGTAAGTTCGTAAGCTGAGTCATGATGGTTGGATGCTTGCACGTATTGCTGCAGGACGACACTAGAGCTGCCAGTTGTGGTGACCTGGCTGGGCCACTTGCAGAAATGCAGAGCACATGTGTTCGTGGGCCGGCGGGGCAGCTGAAGATACATATATATTGTACTCGTCGCCACTACGCCCTCCAGATCTCTCAATTGTATCGAATCGACGTATCTACAATTGACCAGCTTAACAACGCCTTGGCGTCACTTGCGTCATGGATCCAGCATCTGACTATCCAAGCCACCAGTCCAGCTCCAATGCTCAGAGTGACAACGACAGTGACGCCGAGTCGGATCGTAACAGCCAGGACTACGATGATGCCAACAACTTCGTCTCAGCACAAGCCACTGCTGCCAAGGAGCAATCTCTCTCGGTATTCCCCCGGGTCGTTCAAGAACGGTCCAGCTCTCTTCCAGACGCCAACCACAGGCTCCCTCCCTGGCGAAGTACCATAGCCAGACTTCGTCCACGCCCTGAGCTCCACCGCCTTCGTCGCGCTGAAGCTTTACGGTTCGCTATGGCAGTTTACGCCTCGGAACCCCAACATGGGAGGTGCGATTCAGTTCCAAGATCCGCATCCGCGGCGTAAGTTACCTTATGCGTGGACGCATCGCTACGGAAGGAGGCTGAGGAGGCAGTACGGGTGGTATGGGGGGATGTTTGTGACGATGTAGTAGGCAGATAGGGGAGATGGATGCACTGGTGTTGAGATTCTGAAATATGGCGATGTTGTGAGAGTGAGTATCCCTGTACCAAGCCACTAAGTTCGCCAGGCAATTATGCATGCTGGTAACAAGGCAACAAGGCACACTGACCAGTACACGTGTAGGGCAACTGCAAGGCATGGTATTAGGCATACTACTACGCAAGCAGGAAGTTATACTATCAAGCAAGCAAGAATGTATACTCATCATCAAGCAAGAAGGTATACGCATAGGCTCGTGAGAAGCACTACTGTTGGGGAAGCCAGCCGGTGAATGAGAAGCTCAGTAGACTGGTCTACTAATGGTCAAGAAGATTGGTGTGCTAGCAGCCTAGCTTATGGGGATGCTGTTAGCCAAGCAGATAGGCATACGAGCCGCCCCCCGGACAGGGGGGCACTTCGTTGGCCACTCAGCGGGAGATATCACAGGGCTTTGGGGAAGGCACTTCATCGGCCACCAAGCGGTGCGGACCGGAGGGCTGTCGAGAGGGCTCTTCGTTGGCCGCTAAGCAGGAGGAAGCACAGGGCGTTGAGGAGGACACTTCGTCTGCTATCAAGCAGGACGGACCGCGGGACTTTCGAGAGGGTACTGCGTTGGCCGCTTAGCAGGGAGAAGCAGAGGGCTTTCACCGGAGAATGTTGTCGGCCAATTGGCCCCGACCAACAGTGGCTACTTTGTTGGCTGTAGCAGAACTGAGAAGGGGGCTTGCAAGAGGGCACCTTGTCGGTCAGCAGACCGCAAGGCACAGAGGGCTTCAAGGGTGACTTGGTGGAAGGGCACGAGAGATGCCATGAGGTGGAAATAGCAAAGTCCACATAGGTGGGCGATTGGCTGCAAGTTGGGTCGCTGAGGAAGTTGTACACCGTTGTTCGCGAGGTCTTACAGAGGATTGAGTGTTCTAATGACCTTGTTGTCATATTGTTCGATTTACCGACAGGAGATACGTTCCTATCTTGTCTGCAAGGTGTGTGTGCGCCATTCATGCGCTGGTGTACAAATCCCAATATCCATCAAGCCGTGGCTTCAACCATGCCGCCCTCCAACTCACTAATGCGCTTCTCAATCTCCGGAACCGCCCTGAGCTGGATATCCAGCTCGTCCTTCTCGTCCTCGAGCTTCAGCCTTCCCTCCGCATCTAGCTTAGTGAAGACATACGACCCCTGCCCGCTGAACTGCAAAATCCATCCATGGTATCTCCACAAGCTTCGCCTATGGCTCACCGTCATCAATGTGATCCCGAGCTTCTTGGCTTCGTCGTACATTATCTTTTCCACGTCTGGTGTGAGTGATGATGTGCACTCATCCAGGATAGCATATTTGGGCCTGTGGTAGAAGAGACGGGCCGCGGCGATGCGCTGCTGATTGCCGATCGAGAGGACATCGGTCCACTCGGCCTCGACGTCAAGACCAGATAGTGGTCGTTGGCCATGTTTCCGTGACATGTTGGGTGAGCCTGGCTCGGACTTGCTACTGAGCGGATCTTGTTGCTTCTGCGTCATGTTGAGCAGAGATTGGATCTCTAGTGACTCGAGGATGGCGGCTAGGTCAGCGTCTGTCACGCCTCTGCTGCGCATGTCGGCGAGGTTGTCGGGGTAGATGATTTGTTGACGAAGAGTTCCGCGGGAAAGATATGGTCGTTGTGGAATGTAGAAGATGTCCTCTGCAGGAGGCTTGCGGACTTTCCCGCCGTAAACGGGCCAGAGACCGCCCAAGATGCGGAAGAGACTGCTCTTGCCGCAGCCGTTGGGGCCGACGATGAGAAGATGGTC
Organism: Myriangium duriaei CBS 260.36; assembly: GCA_010093895.1. Taxonomy (NCBI): domain Eukaryota; kingdom Fungi; phylum Ascomycota; class Dothideomycetes; order Myriangiales; family Myriangiaceae; genus Myriangium; species Myriangium duriaei. Next base: position 1,601,531 of record ML996084.1, read on the forward strand.
GTTTGGCTTGATATGGAAGCTGAGCTTAGAGACGAGAACGTCGCCATTGGGGCTGACGATGGGTACATCTGTGAACTCGATATCCTCGCCTTCGGTGAGCTCGCCACGACCAGCAAGAACCGCGGCATTGGCATCAGTGGAGGCTGAGCTGACGAGGGCTTTCTCGAAGTGGCCACGCTGGATGTCGTCGATGACGGACAGAAGCGTGCTGACGCGAGATGTGTAGCCGGCCAATTCATTGATCTCTTTGTAGGACGACATGAGTCTACCGAAAGCATCCGAAGACGATACGAGCAATCTCCGGTTAGTGACTAGGCCCTCGGCCCTGTCGCCCATCGATCCTCTGTTACCGGGAATCTTGAAGAAGACAGGAACACTGCAGAGCATCAAGCCCAGAGCGCCCCAGAAATATTTGATGACAAAGTCTTCCATGATGCCGTGGTAGAATCGCCGTCTCAGAATTCTGTTGACATGTTTGATGAGTGTGAAGTAACCTTTATCCAATGTATCCTTCTCCGCTTCGTGTCCATGGTAAAGGGCAATCTCTTCGCTGTAGTCTATCAGGCGGGAATGTTGGAATCTGAATTCTCCCTCCAGTCGTGCCTCGTCCGCCACGTATTTGCCGAAGGGAGGAGTCAAAGCACGCATAAGGGCGGCAGATCCCTGAACGAGAAGCCCCATGGCAAATAGTCCCTCGCCACCAACAGATCGCGACAAGGACCAATTATAGACGACCATATCCAACACCGGCTTTGCAAGATTCGAGTAGAGCTCGGCAAGACTATTGGAAAAGCGAGAAACATCAACCGTGATGAGCTGATCGGCGTTCTTGATACGGTCGTCGAGAGCCGAGAGAGTATAGAAGGTCATATTAGATAGATATTTGCTGTGGATGTGCTGGGTCAGGCGGGTTCGGTATTGCAGCGAGAGCTTGCATTGATGGTATGATAGCTGTTACAGTCAGCACGTCATTGCTTCTCGATGATCAACGAGACAGCTTACCATGGAGTTGGTGAAAGTTGCCGGAATAGCCACCAGCATCCACCATACGAGGCCACCAAGGAACTCCTTGCCTTTGCCTCGAACCAGGCTGCTGACCAGCTTTCCGTCCAACTCGGCGACGTATAGACTGATCAACGTCCTCAGTACAAGGAAGATGGTGTGGCTGATCAGGAGCCTGAGTTCCTTGCTCTTCCATCCAGGAATACATATCCGCAATAATTTGAAGAGGCTCCGGAAAAACTCGCGATTCAATTCCACACGCTTCTTCTTGCCTGGCGCATCTGCAGCCCCTGAACCAGCCTTGTCTTTGCCATCGGGAGAAACACGTGAGGATGCGCTTTGTGATTTGACTGCGACTCGGATGCGGTTGAGAAGACCGACGAAAAGAGTGATGTAGATGGCGCGGGAAATGCGAGTTCGGTTACGGAGGTAGAGCGCGATGAGGTCCGTTACTGCGCTCTTGATTGACTTTTCGGAAATTGCTGGATGCAGCAATTTGGATTGAGCTGCCATGGCGGGCGGCAGCGGCTGAGAGACTGCTAGATGCTGCGCTGCATTTTCGACATTCAGAGACGAGCGAGGTTGATCGGAGAACGGGGCAGGTGGCTTGCTGTCTTCGATGTGTGGAGAGAGCAAGGGAGCATGTGAAAGCCAAAACCACCGACAGCCGAAATCTGGAGAAGCGCATGACTTGTGCAAGGGGGCATTTACTCTCCTAATCCTGATTGGCTCCTTTGGCCGCCGCTCGAGCGGCTTCCCGGGGTCAAGGCCACCACTTGCATATAATTGTGGGCATCTACCTATTCGACCTTCGACGCAGTCCTCTGTTCATCCAAGTCGTCGCTTTGAACTTGCCGCATACTTTATTGGTGGCAGTAACTTCGAAGATCGATGTAAGTCATTCAAGCAGACGCCTCGAATGGTCCGGCGTGGGAATGCGCGTGCATTGTGTCTCTTGAGTCGTCATAATTAGGTGGAATGCTGGCCGGACCTGCTAGTGGCTATATCGACGGACAAAGGCTCGTTTTGAGTGATTGAATGGTGGATGGCGAGTGACTAGGCTTTGGATCGAGTGAATCTTTATTAAGGGCCTTCTATCGGTAACTATATGCTCTATATACCTGCTTCAGCATCAAAAGCCTCAAGCAGCTGCAATATTCTCTGTTCCTCCTCCTCGCCACCAAATATGACACTCGCCGCCTGCCTGCTCAGCTTCGCCGCTTCTTTGCTGTCAATGCCGAAATGCTCCATAGCAACCTCATACTCATGGCTCAGCTCGCTCTCGAATATACCCACATCGTCAGTCTGCATGTAGTCAGTCAGCTAAAACCCTCTCGCTACACAATACTGAACAAGGATATATCGACTCACACTCAAAGCAAGAGGACATCCCCCTCCCCTCCAACTTCCGAAATGATGCCCTTTGAACCCACCACTCGTCATCTCCGCGAGCACATTACAGCTCAGACACAGTTCCAGCCCCAGCTTTCTCCTAGTCACCTCTTCCCTCACCTTTTCACTCAGATGGATGACATGCCCGAGCCTGTCCGGCTGCATATCCAACAGCGCCCACAGCTCCTCGTCCCTTCCCGCCCGTGCTGTCTCGCCGAAATGTACCGTCAGCCCCAAGCTCGCCTTCTTTGCCCTCGCGAACGCTGGGGCGAAGATAGTCACGTCTCCCCGCTCGGGATCGCCTGCGAGGTCGACACCCACGACGCCCTGCTCCCGATACTTGATCGCGAGATCAACGACAGCTTCCGCATCGGTGGCAGATGATCGGCGGTCGACGGTCAGAATGAGCTTAGTCTTGAGTTTGGACTGTGCGCCGTTGTGCTCCGCTATCGTGTCTAGGACGAGGGCGACATATTCCTCTGCTGTGAGCGCAGCAGAGGCGCGGGGCGTAGTGCGCAGCTCGAGATACACGACGCCGTCAGTGGCGAAGGAGTGCAGGACGGAACGAGTGGTCGAGACTATATCCGCGGGCGTGGTGATGAGGTTGTAGATCACAGTTGAAAATATCGGGAAGAACCTGGCTCTATTAGACGCTGGAAATTATGTATGACCATTCTGTTCTGTGGAAAGAAAATAAAAATACATGAATCATGTAGGATATACTGGGTGGTAGCTCACGTTTTGATATTGACACCTCTTGCTGCGGGTGGGATTGCGGTTAAGGGATCTATCGCATCTGCGTCGCCAGGCAGCGCACCCGCAGCCTTTTTCTGCTTCCATATTTCGTGAAGAGTTTGTCTGCTGATAGAGCCTGTAAGGTGAGCATGGAGCTCGACCTTGGGCAAGGCTCTGGACAATTCTTGTGCATTCATGGTGGCAAGAGTGTTTGTAGATTCGGGGTGAAGTTTGTTGGCAGGCGTCTCGGCCGAGCATAGAAAATGGCAGGCCTGAGACATGGCTCCTACGCTCACGGTCTCCGAACCTCTGTATAGAGAGTAACATATAATCAAGAGTATCATGCCTTTCATTCGATCCGCATCAGCAGATCTGGTCTATGTATATGCACTTGACGCAATCCTCCAAAAACGCCAGCTCTAGCTGTTATCAACCCTTGCTTTTTGGATTCATGCCTCATCAATGCCCTCGGGCTTGACAGCCTCACCCTCAGCTGGTGCGTCGCTCATCTCCTGGTCCGCTGGCACCTTCGCGGCCTCCTCAGCCTTCCTCTTCTCCTCCTCGGCCTTTCTCCGCTCCTCTTCATCGGCGCGCTTCTTCGCCAGGGCCTCTTCTTGGGCCTTTTGAGCCGCTTGTCGCTCGGCTTCAATCTTGTCCTGGTAACGCTGAATGATGGGACCGGCTGTCGCCCGAATTTCTTCAATCTTGCTGATATAGACAGCCTTGGTGGCATCGTCGCCCTCGTCGTAGAGCCATTCCTGGAGTTCTGTCAGCTTCTTGTTCGTCGATTTTGAGTTGGGCGGTTGCTTACCTCGCTCTGCTCAAGCTTCGCGTGGACCTTCGACTTCTCCTCGTCGGAGGCGAATTCGGAGTACACGTCATCGATCTTGCTGCGGAGCTCATAGATGAAGCTCTCAAGCTCGTTCTTCTTGTCCTCGGTGTCGGCCACGAGCTTGTCTTCCATCATCATCGTGTTCTCCTGCTCGGTGAAGCGATCGACAATCGACGTGTCCAGGGCGGATGTTCCAGCCGACACGGGCAACTCTCCCTTGCGCACTTGTTTCTTAACCTTGCGCATTTTCGGGGCCTTGGCATCGCCATTGGCCTGGTCTGTGTCCATCGCCTTATTCACGTTAGTATTGGCGATCGATGGATGCAAAATGAGAAAACTTACATCGCCCTCCTTGGGCTCGGGAACGGGCTCCTCGACCTCCTCTTCCTCGACGTAGTAGCCTTGCTCGATGCTAAGTACACCGTGAAGGTTGACGCGCGCCTTGAGCTTGCAGACTACAAAGTCACCAGCACTGGCCGACTTGATGCCTTTGACGCTGAAACGACCAATCCATGGGTTGACTTTGCCGGGAAGCGTCTCCGGCTTGGCGTATTGAGCCTCGAGATCGAAAGGCTCTTTGCGGTAGAAAGTCAAGATCTTGGTAGATGGCATGACGTTTCCGCGTTGGAACACGGTCAGAGAAGTGTCCTCATCGGGAATGTCCTGGTTCTTCTCCCAAAGGAACTCGATAGGGTAATGCACAGTGTCGTGGATAGAGAAATCGCGAACGCGGAAGACGGGAGAGAGAATGGCGCAGCTGAAGGCACAGCCGCGTGCAATAGCTTCATCGGCATTGAGTGTGAAGGAGAGAGTCTTGCCGAAGAATTGCTGGATCGCAGACTTGAGGGCGGGCACACGGGTGCAGCCACCAACCAGTTCCACTACGTCGATATCTTCCGCCTTCAATTTGGATTCGGCGAGAGCCTGCTCCAACGGCTTTATGCTGCGCTCGAGGAGCGGCTTGACAAGCTCTTCCAATTCCTCACGCTTCAAGAAGCCACGAACGTCCACGTCATTCATCAGTGATTCGATGTTGATGGGCGCGCTAGCGTTCGCAGACAGCACCTTCTTGAGCTTCTCGCATGCAGCAGCAACCCTTAGCCTAGCCTTGGGGTTCTCGTTGATGTCGATCTTGAACTTCTCCTTAAACTCAGCCGCAAAGTGATCGACAATAGCCTTGTCGAAGTTGCGTCCACCGAAATGCCTGTCGCATGCGGTCGAGATCACTTTGAGCTCACCCTTCTTGAACTCGACGATTGAGCAAGTGTAGTTGCTGTGTCCAATATCAACAAAAGCCACCCTCCTTGGCTTCTCGTCAGGACCAGGCAGATCGGTCTTTGTGATTCCGTAGCCAAGAGCGGTGGCAGTAGTCTCGTTAATGAGGCGGAGGATCTTGAGCCCAGCCACCTGAGCAGCGTCAAGGAGACTTCTCCTCTGAGCATCGGTGTACCAGGCGGGAACTGCCATAACCATGTCGCTCACCGGGAGCTTCAGCTCGGCCTGGGCGGTTTGACGTGCCTTTGTGAGGAACATGGCTGCCAATTGTGTGGCGGTGAAGCGCTCCTTCTTGCCAAGGTAATTGACCTCAGCTCCGACCTGGCCATTGATGTCGACCAGAGGTGCCGATACATACTCGCGCTCTATTTGAACATCTGGGTCTGAGAGAGAGCGACCGGCCAATCTTGTAAGTGAGCCGACTGTGTTCTTGAGGTTCGATACCTCTTGTGTCTTGGCTGACTCTCCGAGATACCGTGCTTTGGGGCCAAACCCAACCAGGGAAGGGGTTGCGCGGTTCGATACTTCGTTAGTGATTACGTCGACACCACGGTTTCTTGCGACAGCCTATAATTCAGTCAGTAAGTCAATGGTCAACAACAACTATCGGTGACTTACAATGACCGCATTTTGGGTGCCGAAGTCGAGCCCGACGACGCTGAGAATAAGTCAGCATATTGGAGCTATGCGATGCTGAAAACCGGTCGCTACTTACGACATGCTTGTGTGATTATTTCTAATGAACGGACTTTCCGGTTGAGGGTTGAGATGAGCGTATCAATAGAGATGGCGGGGTCAGACAGCAGTGATTGTGGAAGTGGGATGGGAAGTTATCAGCGCCAAATCAACAATTTCGTCAGTCTGTAGGCGGCCCAAAAAAATCCTCTGGAAAGTTCTAACCAATTCCGCTGCCAATAACAGGACGGCGGACCGCCAGATGGCGGCCAACAACCACACCACTCCCACCGCTCACGTTTAACCGGACTTCGGCCGGTAGGACAACACATATACAAGTCACGTGGAACCCCCTAGCGACCTGCATTTATTCACCATTTACTGGCTGGCTTCATTTCGGGCTTGAACACACATTTCTTGCACAATCATTCGCCGGATGACAACAATCTACCAGTACCAGCGACCGGAACATTCATGGGCTGTTCTAAGTACCACAATACTGTCTCGTCATGGTGTAGCAGGTCGTAGAGTCTAAGCGCGTCGATCCAAAGATATATATACCTCAAAAAACAATATCACTTGGGGATGAGGACGCCTTAGATCGTGATGGTCTAAATAGAAGCTCTTTCGATGTCGCTACATATTTTGAAATATCAAATACGCCTTAAAAACAGAAGAGGGTTGGAGATAGAATTACAGGGCAAAACGTGCGCGGCTTTCTTGTGAGTCAGGGCGAGTTTCTCGACCACGGCGTGTCATGAGCCCTATTGCTTTAAGCAGCCTCAACTTGCTTAGCCAACCGCCGCCAGTCCGTCATCCCTTCGGCTTCATGGGGCTGGAAATTTTTACAAGAGGAGAGACAGAGGGTTCTCAACCACAGCCTTCAACTCCTTCATGAACTCGCCTCCAACAGCGCCATCGACAACCTTGTGGTCAAAGCTGCCGGAGAGCACAATCTGTTCGTCAAACTCCACGCCGGTAGTGCCGTCATCGTTCTCCACTGGCACAGCGACCTTCTTCACCGCGCCGACAGCCACAATGCAGGCCTGAGGAGGGTTGATGACTGCGGTGAAGCGATCAATGGCCGGGTTCATGCCCATGTTGGAGATGGTGATAGTGCCACCCTGATACTCCTCAGGCTTAAGCTTGCCATCGCGTGCCCGCTTGCCCAAATCCTTGATCTGGCTTGACACACTCTCCAGACCAGCAGCCGTGACATTCTTGATGATGGGTGTCATAAGTCCAACCGGAGTCGCTACGGCGACTGAGACGTCCACAACGTTGTTCTGACGTATGTACACGTTTCCACCCTCTTCCCTCCAGCTTGAGTTTGCAGCCGGCACCTTCTTCGCGGCGTGAGCCAGAGCCTTGATCAACAAGTCGTTGACAGAAAGCTTGTACTTGCCATCAGCAGCTGCATTGAGGGCCTGACGCAGTTTCAGCAGCTTAGTGACCGAGACGGTCGACTGGACGAAGTAGTGGGGGTTCTGGTTCATGGACTGGGTGAGCCTTGCAGCAATGGTCTTGCGCATTGAGCTCGCAGGGATGTCTTCGTAGGCAGCTGCGCCAGTAGCTGCAGCTGGGCCAGCAGCTCCGGCAGCAGGCTTGTACTTCTCAATGTCAGATTTGGTGATTCGCCCTCCAGGACCGCTACCCTTGATCTCTGAGAGAGGCACACCCTTCTCAAGGGCGACCTTTCTTGCAGCAGGGCTGACGTTTGGTGATCTGTCGAGGGAGGTCTGCAGCCTCTCGCCGGTAGACTCGGATTCACGCGCTTGAGGCTCGGACGATTTTGACTCCTCCTTGGGAGGCGCGGGCGAGGTTCCACTGCCCTCACTGGGGGGTTCCGAGGCGTCGGCTGCCTCCTGCTTGCTACCCTCCTTGGAAGCAGACTTCTCTCCACCCGCATCCTCGATCGAAAACGACTCGAAAGCAGAGATATCACCACCCTCTTCTACCATGACGGCAATTGGCTGTCCACAAGTCAGAACCTCGAGTATGAAAGATCCGCTCGGAATTTCCTTACGTTGCCGACAGCGACATCCTTCTCTCCCGAATCCTTCAAGATCTTGGCTAGAACACCCTCTTCCTGGAATTCAAAGTCCATCTGAGCCTTATCCGTCTCGATCTCGACCAAAACATCTCCGGGTGCTAGAGAGTCTCCGGCCTTTTTCTGCCACGTTCCAATGTTCCCGCTCTGCATCGTTGGTGAAAGAGCCGGCATGCTGATAACAGTGTGAGGAGGGAAGGCTACAGCACCCGGTTAGCTTCAGAGTCCCACGAGGCGTATGACAAGCTTCACGTACATTTGGAGGCATAGTACCGTGCCAGCGCCGCAACAGCTGGGACTCGCCTATACAAGAATAAAGATCAGCTTCAGAAGATTCCGCATTCCTAAAAAGCTCAGCAACGTACGATGCGCAATCGTGAGCGCGGTAGCTCAGGGCAGGTCGCTTCGCGCATAGTCGCGCCGAAGCTCTGCTGAGAACCGCCGCAGCTGACATGACGACGGAATTGCAGCCGGGCAGGGAAGCTGCTGTGGTAGAAGATAGGTTTCGGGGAGAACGGAGAGGAAATCGATGGGAGCAGGAAGGGCGAGAAAATTGGAGGTTTGGTCGTCAATGCATACAATAGCGGAAGCAGAGGACAGAAGCGGCGCCGGAGGATGATGGGGCGGGCTTGGAAAAATTGAGGCTCTCAACACCGCCAAAGCTATGGACTGTGCCAGTTTCTGGTTGAGCTTCCTCCGTGCCCTAGTTCCCTGGTTCCCCGTCGGACAATTTTACAGAGCGCTGCCCCAGAAAACTACTACAGTGGACTAGATTGACGATTGCGCTGTCTGCTGCCTGTTTGCAAGATTTGTTACCAAAATAAATAGTGCTGTAAGGTGGCCTTGAGTATCAGGTCCGCCGTGCTGCAAAGAGACACGAGTCCCTGAGCAGCACTAGGCTGCATCCGGTAGCTTCCATCCATCTCAGCTTCACGTGTCTCTGAAGTAGTGGATCTGCATATTTCCGATATCACTTGTTCTCTTTTTATCCTCAGAACTACAATCGGTCAAATTGACACCCCGCCCTGCTAGGCGCTGGCGAACCATTGAATCTTTTCCCACATTGTCAAGCAGCATGCGCTCCTAGATGAACCCGCAAAAGGCACACACGGCCTGACTGTGGCACCATGGCCGACGAAGACAAGGCTCGCAGCGGGAAGGACGACGCTGTGGGATCGAGCACAGCAGAAAGAGATCCGCCGCAGATTGCGGAAGAGACACAAAATGAACCGGACAAGGGTGTTCCAGAAAACCAAGAATCACACGATCAACAAATCGACAAAGCATCAATCCAAGAAGCCGCACTTCAGACCGAGGCACCTCCCGAATCTACGGCTGTCGCAGACACAGTAGCTGGCTCGGAATCGCACGCCTCCAATCATGCGATCAGACCATTGCCGTCAAGGCAGACCTCTACGCAATCCAACGATGCACATCCACCCTCCTCTAGACAGTCCGCTATGTCGCAAGCCTTGGACGATGGGAGACGCAGGACCGACTCCCAGTCAACTGTAGGCACCACCGGCACTAGTCGCTCTTCACCAAGGACTTCCATGGTCTTCGTTGCAACTGCCCTGGAGACAATCGCTGCCTCAAAAGATGCTAGGAAGCGGAGACCTCTTGGGGATGCAGCGCAACAAGCTCTCAGCCTGATCAAGAGCCACGGCGAGATGATGCACACAGATCCGGAGGTTATTTTTCTGCCTTTACAGCTTGCCACAGAGGCCACGACGGTATCTGTAGTCACTACCGCTCTGGATTGCATCGGAAAGCTGATCTCGTATTCCTATTTCGTTGTGTCGGGTGAAAACCAAGAGGATGCTGAGAGGCCTCCCCTGATCGAACGTGCCATTGACACAATATGCGAATGCTTTCAAGGAGAGGCGACACCTGTCGAAGTCCAAATGCAAATAATCAAATCACTCCTCGCAGCAATTCTCAATGACAAGATAGTTGTTCATGGAGCTGGACTTCTGAAATCTATACGGCAGATCTACAACATATTCCTACTTTCAAAGTCCAGCCCTAACCAGCAGATCGCCCAAGGTACCTTAAATCAGATGGTCGGCACTGTCTTCGAACGGGTCAAGACACGGCTTGCAGCTCGTGCAGCTCGCGCCACTCCGTCAAAGTCCTCATTACACCCGGGCTCTCAAATGGATCCGCCGCTATCACCCACCACAATGCAGTCTATGGCAGCTGCATCTGAGAATGGTGATCACGAAGCCGACGACCAGCCCCCGGAGACTCCGGGCGAGGAAGACGAGGCAAATCGGATGACCTTGCAAACCTTTGAAACCCGCAAAAGTTTCGACGATGCTCGTATAGCGGACAACGCGCCGACTATGGTGACTCGAGTCAAGCGTGCTCGTGCGACTAGTCGAGCTGTCTCCGGCGCAGATGTTCCCTCAATTACGATACAGGGCGAAGGCCAAGAAACTTCCGAGGAAGAGGAAGAAGATGAAATTTATATCAAGGACGCATTTCTGGTATTCAGAGCCATGTGCAAACTCAGTACCAAAGCCTTGACAGTCGAGGATGCAGTGGAAGTCAGATCGCAAGGCATGCGTTCAAAGCTACTGTCTCTGCATATCTTACACAATTTACTCTACAATCACTCCATAGTCTTTACGTCCCCATATGCGACTATCAGGAGCAGCAGCAGTAACGAACCTACCACCTTTACTCATGCCATCAAGCAATATCTATGTCTAAGTCTCAGTCGCAACGGATCCAGCTCCAACAATAGAGTCTTCGAAGTCAGCTGCGAAATATTCTCGCTCATGATACAACATTTGAGGATTGCTCTCAAACGAGAAATAGAAGTATTCCTCAAGGAGATCTATCTCACAGTTCTAGATAAAAGGACCGCGCCTGCGTTTCAAAAGCAGTACATCATCCACATCATTCACAAGCTGGTCAAGGATGGCAAAGCGTTGGTTGAGATATACCTCAACTACGATTGCGATCGCGCCGCTTTAGACAATATGTACCAGAGAATAATCGAGCACGTCTCGCGCCTGGCAAGTGGTCCCGCTACTGCTACGGTAGAGCAAGAGCACACTTACTTCGAGTCTTCGGGCGCCTTCAAAAGTGGTCCATCTGACTGGCAGAACAAGGCTGTACTTCCCCAGTTCCTTGCAACAGCGACCATCGCGAATAACGCAGAGATCGATCGTGGTATCCCTGCAGAATATATTCTCAAGCAAGATTCTTTGGAGTGTCTGATTGAAGCACTTCGCTCCATGGTGTCATGGTCGCAACAAGGCATAGCCTATACTGCAGCCTCCTTGACTAATGGTCTACCGCGGGATTCGACTGAAGATATGCGTGGTTCTATGGATACCAGAGAAAATGGCACTGCGGGATCATCGCCCCTCCCCTTCAACATCGAAAGCGGCCCACCAACAGACTCGCCAGCAACACCTCTAGCCGAAGATGACCCCGAGGAGCTTGAGCGAGTAAAAAACCACAAGACCGCCCTCAATAATGCCATTCGGCAATTCAACTTCAAGCCAAAACGTGGTCTGAGAGCTTTTCTTGAGGGAGGCTTTATCCAGTCTGAGGAGCCTCAAGAAGTTGCTCGCTTTCTTTTGGCAACCGAGAAAATCAACAAGAAAGCCCTTGGCGAATTTCTGGGCGAAGGCGAACCAGAGAATATTGCCATCATGCATTGTTTTATTGATCAACTGGATTTCACAAAGACAAGATTCGTCGACGCGCTGCGTAGATTCCTTCAGACATTCCGACTACCAGGAGAAGCACAGAAAATCGATCGTCTAATGTTGAAATTCGCTGAACGCTACACTTCAGGCAATCCCAATGCTTTCGCAAATGCTGACACAGCTTATGTTCTGGGTTATTCGGTAATTATGCTGAATACAGATCAGCATAGCTCAAACGTCAAGAAACGTATGACCCCAGAAGACTTCATCAAGAACAATCGCGGCATTAACGACAATGAGAACTTACCGGACGAATACTTGCAGGGAATCTTTGAGGAAATTGCTTCAAACGAGATTGTTCTGGACACCGAGAGAGAAACTGCGGCCAATCTAGGACTCCTCCCTCAGCCAAGCACAGGCTTTGCTGCCGGCTTGGGACAAGCACTTGCTACTGTCGGGCGGGACCTCCAACGCGAAGCTTACAATCAAGCGTCTGAAGAAATGGCGAACAAGACGGAGCAACTCTTCAAGAATTTACTGCGCGCCCAGAAACGAGGCTCAAGCAAGACTGGTCCTTCACGCTTCATCCCGGCCCAATCATTCAAGCACATTGGCCCCATGTTTGAAGTGACTTGGATGTCCTTTCTAACTGCGCTTTCTGGACAAGTCCAGACAACCAATAACGTGCAAGCAATTAGAGCCTGCATGGATGGAATGAAGATGGCCGTGCGTATCGCTTGTTTGTTTGATTTGGAAAATCCAAGGCAGGCATTCATTTCTTCACTGGCACGATTCACAAATTTGTACAACTTGAGCGAGATGAAGGAGAAAAATGTTGAGGCTCTAAGGACATTGTTGGACACCGCACATAACGAAGGAAACCTTCTCAAGGAATCGTGGCGCGACGTCCTGACCTCGATCAGCCAGCTTGACCGCTTTCAGCTCATCTCGACAGGGGTCCGAGAGAATGATGTGCCGGATGTTCTTCGACGATCAGCACCTCCTACACCGAGTTCTAGTCGCCGACCAAACCAGCCTCCAAGGTTACGCAACAGAGTCGAATCTGGCTTCCATGCTAGCATTGCAGAGGAAAGTAGATCCGCGGATATGATCAGGAGCGTCGATCGAATTTTCACAAACACCGCGAATTTGTCCGGCGAAGCCATTGTTCATTTTGTTCGTGCGCTCACGCAGGTCAGCTGGCAAGAGATCCAATCTTCCGGTTTGAGTGAGTCGCCACGAACATACAGTCTACAGAAGATTGTCGAAGTGAGCGGTTACAACATGACCCGGGTTCGATTCGAATGGACGAACATTTGGCAAGTACTAGGAGAGCACTTCGTTCAGGTTGGCTGTCACAACAATACCAGCGTCGTCTATTTTGCGCTCAATTCTCTGAGACAGCTCTCAATGCGCTTCATGGAGATCGAAGAGCTTCCAGGTTTCAAATTTCAAAAGGATTTCCTGAAGCCGTTTGAGCATATCCTTAGCAATGCAAACCAAGTCCCCGTAAAGGATATGGTTTTGCGTTGTTTGATCCAAATGATTCAAGCAAGAGGTGATAATATCCGGTCAGGCTGGCGGACAATGTTTGGCGTCTTTGCTGTGGCGGCCAAAGAGCCATATGGTACGTATGATCAAGTCTAGAGAGACCAAACGGGACTAACTCCATGCAGAAGCTATTGTCAACCTCGCTTTTGACAATGTGACTCAGGTCTACAACGAACGGTTTGGCATAGTCATCTCGCAAGGTGCCTTTGCCGACCTGGTCGTCTGCTTGACCGAGTTCTCCAAGAACGAGAGATTCCAGAAGAAGTCACTTCAGGCCATCGAGACGCTCAAATTGACCGTGCCAAAAATGCTGCGTACGCCAGAATGCCCGCTGAGCCACCGAGCAGACTCTACGCATGATCACCCAAAGGTCGAAGGAATACCTCAGCAACCAATCCGACAGACTCAGGAGGAGCAATTCTGGTTCCCTGTCTTATTTGCTTTCCACGACGTACTCATGACTGGGGAGGATCTTGAGGTTCGCTCTAGAGCCTTGAACTACTTGTTCGACACTCTGACCAAGTACGGTGGAGATTTCCCCCGAGACTTCTGGGATATTCTATGGCGGCAACTTCTCTACCCGATTTTTATGGTACTCAAATCCAAGTCGGAAATGTCGAAAGCTTTGAACCATGAGGAGCTTTCGGTCTGGCTCTCAACCACAATGATTCAGGCTCTCCGCAACATGATCACACTGTTCACACATTTCTTCACTTCGTTAGAGTACATGCTGGACCGGTTTCTGGATTTGTTGGCGCTTTGTATTTGTCAGGAAAATGATACCCTCGCTCGCATTGGTAGCAATTGTCTACAGCAATTAATTCTCCAGAACGTTACACGCTTCAATCCAGGGCATTGGTCAAAAATTGTTGGGGCTTTTGTGGAGCTTTTCACCCGAACGGAGGCAACAGCATTGTTCTCCGCAGCCACGTCGTCACATTATCGCAGGGAGTCAACATCATCTTTGGATGGGGTATCCCCTGCTACAGATAATGCGTCGATGAAGAGCGCTCGCTCCACTCTCGACATCAACACACCAAATGGGGTGCCAGAACAGCAGGACCCAGCGTCTACAATGAATGGTAACGCCACAGAAGGAGATCAGAACAACTTGGATTCCACCAAGATGGACGTCGAGTTAGTGCGCACGGCAACGCCATCTATCGAGCATGCGAGAAATCAAAAGGAGGGCTCGACCCAGTCACCCGACGCCGAGCTGGAATCGTTCCACCCCCAGACGGGACCACAGACAGCGCCAATAGTAGTCACCGCAGCGCGCAGGCGATTCTTCAACCAGATCATCACTAAATGTGTCTTACAGCTCCTCATGATCGATACTGTCTCCGAGCTGTTCACAAATGATACTGTCTACGCATCAATTCCTTCACATGAACTTCTGCGATTGATGGCTCTGTTGAAGAAGTCTTATCACTTTGCCAAGAAATTCAACGACGACCGAGAGCTGCGCACAAGGCTGTTCCGAGAAGGGTTCATGCGGCAGCCACCAAATCTACTAAAACAAGAATCCGGATCGGCAAGCGTGTATGTTAGTATTCTGCTACGCATGTTCGCCGATGAAGGAGAGGAGCGCAAGACGTCGCGCGGAGAAACGGAAAAAGCGCTGATTCCACTGTGTGCCGATATTCTGACCAGCTACATCGAACTCGACGAGGAAACGCAACAGCGTAATATCCTAACGTGGCGACCTGTCGTCATTGACGTGCTCGAAGGCTACACGGGCTTCCATGAAGCAGACTTCAGCCGCCATATTGAGACCTTTGCACCTCTAGCTGTTGGACTGATGGGCAAGGATATGGGTCAAGAACTTCAACGCGCTGTGCAAGCGCTGTGGGCTAAGGTGTGCGAGGTCAGACTCGGGGTCAAAGTCCCAGATCAGCCAAGATATATGATGTCGCCTGTCAAGGAACGGTTTGGCAGTAGGAGAGCAAGTGCTGGACGTCGGAACTAGGGAGGCTTCAGGAAAACAATTCGATCATTATGCTGAGGACCAGAAGCACGCTGATGAATGAGCGCATGTGGCGGATGAAGATAGGAGCAGCTTATACTTCAATGCGCCATCATCGGACTATGACCTCGGGCAGTGTATAGATACAGTCCTCGCAAGAGTACTCAAGGGGTTGAAGTTCAGACGAGCGAAGGTACGATATAATTGATCTTATTTTGCTGCCACATCCTTTCCACTCCTTCCAAGAACGTGTTCATCTCCCTGCCAGACAAATCGCTGGCCGTTGCTGCCCACAGCCACCAACCATGGCATGCTGACTTTGCTCTCCTGGAAATGGTCGTACCTTCTCAGTACAGCCCCATCAGGCGTTGTCATCCCAGCATTTGTCCAATGCACCTTCCCGGTACGCTGGCAAAGCTTCGACGTCCGCCCGCCGTATGCAAACATATATCTCAGCTTTCTCTCATTCTCCACTTCTCTAGACTTTTGGTTCAAGCATCTCTTGCAAAGCATCTCCGTACCATTCCATTATCCATTCATCTTCTCGGCGTGATCTTCATTGCATTGCCATTGTAGCATCAGCAGCCCATTCATTTTGTCTTCATTTGACCCACTTGGCGACACTCACCATCACACCGCCTTCCACATCCCTGCCCGCTGCCGAACCACCTGCACTTCTCCGAAGAAACCAACCGCCACATTACCCTTTGTCGGATTCCATTGCTGTTCCCTCCCTCAGCATTTCCCACGCCTCCACCATGAAGCCTGTCACATTCCTTTCGGCCGTCTCGTTGCTTTCGTTCTCCGGGCTCAGCACAGCCTACCGCATTGACAAAAGCTGCAAGGGTAAGTCTTCATTATGCCACTCGTTGGAATTTGACTGACACGGTCCCGCAGAAGATTTTGGCTGGGTCAAGTTCCAGGCCGATGAAGCATTCCGTGTTGCTCAAGGAGCAGTGGAGACCATACTGGACACCGACAAGCAGCCTCCTATCTTCAGTCAGCTGAGTGAATGGTTGTTTGGTTCATTCAATGCATCAGAGTGGATGTTGTACAGGCTAGATGGTACCATGTATGTGATGGCGACTGTCTCACTTTTACTGTTGCTGATCGCCCCTTGCAGGAACGTTTACAGCAGCGTCAAGCCACCTCAGGGAAAGCCACAACTGCCGGGTCTAGTAACCATGAGCGAATTCGAGGAGGACGAGGGAGACATCCCTGAGATTGATGTGGTGTGTTGCCTCTTCTCATTCTCTTCCGACAGGAGTGCTGATAAAGCACAGAAGATTTTCTGCCAGTTGGCGGCCTGGAACCAATCCCTGGACGTGGACTATATGGACGCTACATACAATGTCAATTGGACTGACTACACGGACGTATGTAAAGGTGCCTCAGATGGATACGTCCAGGCAGCAAATGCGAACGACGGTCAATATGATCACATGATCATCTGCCCTGATGTCATGGCCTATGCGAAGACGGTGCCTGGAGAGATACCCAAAGGTCAGCCATGGATGGAAGGCAAAGAAAGGACAATGATGGACCATTTCATGTACCCTGCCCAAGTCATCCTGCACGAGGTGAGCAACAATGACTGATCAACCCTTCAGGTTTCTGAAGCTGACTCTACTTCTCAGTTGATGCATGCCAAATTCTCTGGTGGTCTCATCCACGGATGCCCTGGAAACCTTGACTACCTGCGGAACTACTCACATTATGGTGCGCATGAAAGCGAGGCCCTGATCTGCTGATTCTCGCTGACAATGAACATCAACAGGTTGGGAAGATTCAGTCAGCCTCGCCCAGCAACCAGATCCCTGCGAGAATGCTACAGGCAATCCCGACAACTTTGCATTTTTTGCGATGGCGTTGGAACAGCAGCGAAGAGAGCTTGGGGAGTTGCGTCGCGACGGCAGCTATGGCAACGGATCCGATCCATCCAACACGACGGGCAGCACACAATCCCCTAGCGCCTCGAATCCCACTGTTCCGGACAGTGCACCTCAGACGCCCATCATTCAGATCTGGCCGATCACTGGAAATGTTACCATGATGTCAGGGACAGCTGTACCGTTGCGTAGTGATAGGCGAAAGGTCATGAGCAGTGGGAGCTGCATTGGGAATTTTGGTTGGCACTTCATTCCTATGAAATCCCTGTTGTTATTTGCATGGTATTGGTGGGCAATTCTGGAGTTTTGTGGCGTTTATGATTAGTCCCTAAGCCAATGCGTTTTGTTCGTTGTTCATTGCCCTTTGCCCAGGCAAGCCGAGTTTGTGGTAGTATGCGTCTTAGGCGGTCGACCTCTCGTGAGGTGATCATCCGGATACTTTTGCAAGTCGCTCAAGAATACTGATCCCAGGAAGTCGCCTTGAGGTAGTCATGTCGCAAGAAGGCGCCCAATAACTCGCTGGTCCCAGAAGGCGGGCACGATAGAAGGCAGTTAGGGTGCTCACATCGAAGAACTTATTCAGAGACTCGCTGAGCATGGAGGTAGGCACAGTGAAGGCGCACCTCGTGGCAATGAGATGCTGTCAAGACGCTTGTACACGCAGCGAGGTCCAGTGTCTTGTGGATCACGCTCGTCGCTGGTGAGCTTGCGTCGCCGTCATTGAGAACTGACCGGTCCCGAGCCTACCTGGTGTAGCTAAGAAATGTCGCCAACGATATACGCCGAACTCCGGGCACAGATACGAACAACCCAGCGTGTCCATACCTTCCCTGTACACACCTGATCAATCAATGAGAGCTTTCTCGGCAACCTCGACATTCTTTTGGTCGAGGCACGACTCCTTTCGGATACTTTTCTCTTTTCCCTCCGCCGGAAGCTCAGCTTCGTTCTCCTGCCCATGCCTTTTCCCACTCCAGAGCGAAAGTTTGGCGGTGACACAAATCCAGCTGACCAAGGCGACAACAACGGCTATCGGCGTGAATGTCCAGACGCTCAACACCACCGCGGTAAGGAATATTTGCAACAGCCAAGGGACGTTTCCGGAACAATATACGGCGTACTGAGAAGTGCAGGCAACAAGGCCCGCCAGCAAGGCTTGTGACAAGAGGAGGAACGTCATAACGCACCAATTCTCCGGCGAAACGGGATACTCTTGGTAGGGCAGAATCTGACCTTTAGTGTCGTTTCTCTGCGGTTCTCCGAAGGGGGGTGAGTAGAGAAGACATTCCGGATCTGTGCAGATGCGGTGCGAGCAGGAGGATGTGGTCTTGGTCCTCTTGCCGTCGTCATCTCCCCGGAAGGCCGCAATACGCATTTGCATTGTGAGAAGCGTGAGCACGAAGAATGAGAAGAAGAGTATTGGGATGACGAGCAAGCGAGGGAGAAACCACAGGAGCGGTACGTTCGAGGAAGTGCATTTCGCGTAGAGTGAAGAGGCCATGGTCGCGGTCTGGGCGAAGACGGCGTCGACTATCCGTGTTTGGCAGAGTGGTCTTGCGGTATTGGGAGAGTATTGTAGATGAGGAGAGTGGAGAGGAGAAAATAGTAGAGTGATTAGGCACCTACATTCTGTCATACGAGTATAAGGCATGAGCGGGGCGCGAGGCTGAGAATCATGCTTATACCAAGAACAAAGTCATATGTCCTCATGAGTGAATGCCTCAGGCACCTTTGCTTGAGGTGTGGAAAAAAGGCGAGGCGATCGCTGTATCAGTATGAGGGCATATGCTTGGAGTGCGTCTAATCTATCGTTTGGTGGATGGCGACATGGTCACATGGAGTGTGCTTTCTCCAAAAACCTGGAATGCCCTTTTTCTTTTATCTCTCTCGCATTGACCGTCAACTCTGACATTTTCCCCTTTCGAACTCTACACAATCAGCTCTGCTTTTACCTTTTTGTCATTGTTTTGCCCAAACGCCTTCAGCCGTCGTCAATTGCAAGTATTCCGTCGACAAACTGTCCGTTCTGGTTGCACACCGCATTCTCGAGCTGGCGCCCACGTGCCGGAGCTTTCCCCGCAATCGCGATTCAACCACCACACGTCACCATATCAGTGACTGTACTGATAACCCGCCGCCCTCCAAATCAACACCCCAATCCACACCGTATCAGCCACCACAATGGCTCTCAAACGGCGTCAAATCGCCATCATCCTCAGCGTTATCGTACGCCTTCCTCCCTCCATTCCCATATCCCTTCACTAACTTTTCCCCCAGTACCTAGGCATCCTCACCATCGTCGCCGCCTACGCCTCCCACTCCTCCAACGCCTACCACCTGCCCATCCCCAATTCCCTCTCGGCCCTCACCCTCGCCCTCCCACCCATCGCCGGCCTTACGATCGAAACTTCCAACGCCCTCTCCCTCGCCCTCTCCACGTCCCCCAAGCACCGCCAGACCGCAAAGTCCACCATCCCGCCCATCCTCCTGCCGGGCACTCTGACCGTCGCGCTGCTGCTGATATATCAGACTGTCATAGCTACGCTCGCGGGGACGAAGATCACGCCTGTCGCGGCGCTGGATGGCGGGCTGAGGGAGAAGTGGTCGCAGATGTGGGAGGCGAGGGAGGATAAGTGGCTGGATCGGCTGCAGGAAAGGTTCAGGTGCTGTGGGCTGAATGGGCCGGGGGACATGAGTGTTCCCTTTGGACAGGCAACTTGTAGGCCGAATAGGCATGGGGAGGTGTATCAGCGGGGGTGTTTGGGGCCGTGGAGAGGGGAGCAGAGGCTTGTTGGCGGGCTGATGCTGTGGGTCGCTATTGGGGTGTTTTTGTGGATGGTGAGTCGTTTTTTGCTTGATACGACAGAAGATGTTGACTTTTCTAGGCGGTGGTCGTTGCTACGCCTGTTGCGCAGCCGAAGGCGTTGCGGAAGGTGCTGCAGCCTCCGGCTCAGGCACCGTTGGGCGACGGCCAGGCTGAGGAGGGGAGGTATAGGGATGATGTCGAGGATGATGGCGTAGATGATGCGAGCGTCAGGAGGGAGATCAATGCGCTCAACTCCGAGTCGGATCTTGCCAGGCTGGTCGAGGGTAATAGGACACGTTCTTCGAAGTACACCGAGCATATCAACTAGATGTCGATGGCGGCTTGAGGTAAGACAGGATGAGGATTGTTGTCGTTCATTGCCACAGAGCAGACGAAGGGAAGAGGGAAGATCGATGCATTTCAGCTGGTCTGAACATATTGTAGTACAGCGTCATTGCTTGTTGGGTATATAGTCACCACTTCATTCATTCCATTCTCAACCAGTCTCAACCACCACCGCCTCCAGCACCAGCCATCTCCCTCCCTTTGACCGACTGCTTCAGACTAGTCATGCTCCGTCTCGGCCTGGCCCTCGCAGGCGTCTTGGACTTGACCCTCTTCCCGCCCAAAAGCCAAGCATTCATCGGCCTGCGCAAAGCGACATGCTTCCCTTCAGGCGAGAATACCTCGACCACGGGATAGACGCTCTGCGCTGTCTCCTCATGCTGCTTTCCAGCCGCAGTCTCAGGGAACGGGTTATTCGCATCATACTCCTTCTTCCCTCCCTCATCCTTCTTCGCAAACCTCCCCTTTCTCGTCTGCGCCACAAGCTCCACCCACCCCACGCCCTCAATCACCACGTCCGCGCCCCACACACTGAATGCCAGCTGCGACGGCTTGAGCTTCGCGTCGGACTTGGACGTTAGCGGCCCAGCCCGAGCACGCGTAACATCCCACTTCATCTCAAATGGGCCAGCAGAAGCCAGTGCCTTGTGAGCATCCGGCGTAAGCACGGAGGGCACTCCCGGCTTCGGCACCCCCGCCTGCATCTCCTCCGCTTTCGCCGTAGACGTGACATGCGTCTCAAGCGGAACAAACGGGTACGCCAGCACGATCTGGTCCGGCGTCGAGGGCGTGATGCGGATCAGCCCACCACCCAAGAGGAGGGATTGGCCGGGCTTTATCACGTGCTGCTCGGCGGAGATGCGGGAGCGCATTACGAGTTGGTCGCGGGAGATGGGGAGGACGTAGGACTCGAGAGTCGAGCGCGAGATGCCAGGGAGGTCGATGAGCTCGCCACGGCCGGAGCCGAAGGGCACGCGAATCGGGGAGGCGGTGGTGCCGGGGAGGGCGGAGGAGATGGGCATTGCTGGAAAGGCAACTTCGGGGCGAGCCGGAGGGAGGAGAGAAAGGTCTGGGTCGTCGTCTAAAATCTGAGGATCGGGGTCGTGACTGGGGTTGGAGTGGGAGTCGAGAGCTTCGATATCGCGGATTGCTTCTGCTTGGTCGAGGTTTAGAGTGGGCTTGGTGACCTGCTTGCCGCGGCCTTTCGGGAAGACAACTTCAAAGAGACTACTTTTGCCCACGTTGACTTTGCCCACCATCCATCCTGCGCCGCCACGGTTCCAGATGTCCTCCTTGACATGTGAAGTCCACCACCCACGCTTTGCGCTGACGCATCGCAAGTTGCCCAATCGTACGTTCTTCCTTGTTTGACCGAGCGCGTCACGGAGGACTTCTCGGATGTAAGGCATGAGACTGTCAACTTGCTCTTTCTTGGGCGCCAGCAGATCCGCTCGTGTGATGATGAAGCTCACCTCTGCGGACCGCCCACGAGTGAAGTTGGTGTGCTTGGACCGACGGTTCTGAGATCGGAGGCGGGGGAGTCGTAGATCGGCCTGTAGGGAGGGTATGAGAGACATGGGCAGGTCCGCTGCATCCAGAATGTGGTAGATGTGATTGTGCTTGTGGGGAGATTCTTCAATGATGTCGTGAATCGATTGGATTGACGGGTGGAAGATGGGAACGCCCTCGGAGTGGTGTAGAAGATTGTGGCAGCGATCACATATCACTGATGACTCGGCCTTTTCGTGCTGTGCTGTGTCTGATTCGGCATCTATACTTGGAGTTTCTCGCAGGTACTTCTGTAGACCCTGCCGGGAGAGAGTGTAGTAGCCCGCGTCCTCGGACGAAACAATCTGGCTGGGAGCGCCACATCCCGGGCAATAGGTTGGAAGCTTTGCAAGCTTGACTAGATGATCTGGAGATGTCGTGTCTATGCCTGAGGTGACTGCGATATCATCGGAAGTGAATTTTGTGGTCTGAAACGACCGCAGCTGCGCTCGTCCATAGGATGAAATAGCATTTCGCGGGATAATTTCCCATAGCGGACGTGCAAAAGCTAGCTGATATCGTGATACAATCGCATCTGCAGTGACGGAGTAGCAGAGTGTGCGCGCATGATTCGCAGCAAGGCGCATTGCCGTGAGATTGGAGGAGGAAAATGTCCCAATGGGGAAACTCGCCCATCTTCAAAAAGTTTTGGAGGTTTACGGATCGACGTCACATGCAATTCGCCGCCCTCCGCAACCTAGAATATTCCCCTTCTCTTGGCCTTTAAATATATCGACTACTTACCGTTTGACATCAGTAATTTGCTCAATAAAATCATAGCAACCAAAATGTCACCCCTCCGAAATACGAGACTCCTTAGCAGGCGCGGCCAGCATCTCCTGACCAGACCATTCTCTGCTACAGTACAGCGTCAGTCAGCATGGACACCAATGCCTTCGCCACCCCGCCTGCCCAAGGAGGAACAAGAACTGTTTGAGAAACTTCAGCAACAGTCTACAGGCGCGTTCAGCACACCACGCGAGGATCAATCTCAATCAGAGCGCAGGACGCCACCTCAGGTCAACCAATCTCCTGACAGTGCTTCCACCGAGAGCGCCATCTCGGCGCGCGTTCAAGCAAACGGAGACGGAGAAGAGCTTCATCCGAACGTTCGACGCGGTGCGCCACCCGAATTCGAAGGCGAAACCAATCCGAAGACTGGCGAAGTGGGAGGACCGAAGAACGAGCCTTTGCGATGGGGTCATGGCGGTGATTGGAGCTACAACGGACGCGTCACGGATTTCTGAGACGGTAGTTTAAACAAACATATACCACTAGAGACATAATTTATGCACATTTTTGCAAGTCGACCACGATATACCATCCGTCCATGCGCGTACCAATCGGGACTTTGTTGATTGATAATGGAAGTCGACCCCCGATTTTAAGGTTCGGCATTGCGCGACATGCAGGAGTTCCGACCAATCACGCAAGACGGAGATCAACGACAAAAGGGTCCGATCGCTCGGTTACGGTTGGGGCATCAGACAAATTAAAAAAAAATGGTACGATATCAATTCGCAGCTGGTGACCGCTCTGTTTTGCGCCGCTCCGGACGCTGTTATTGCCGCTCACGCGAGATTCCACCTGTGCCCCGTAGATTGCGCTCGAGGCTCTGTGCGTGCTCTCCCTTATGTCTTGACCTCATTGATTTCCCCTGGTCGGCCGCATTGCCGCTCGCTCTCCTTTTTGACTTTTGCCTTTGGCGTTCATCTCGGAGCGCCGCATCTTCCACTCAAATTCATTTCTGTCTTCTTTCCCGCCCAATCCTTCCCTCTCAAACTTCCCACTGGGATCGCATTTGTTGCTGTGTCTAGAGCAGCGAAACGCGATTTCGTGCTAGCGGGAGAGTGCCTTCGTCGCCAATATGTCGACTTTGAATGCATCTTTCGCTTCGCCATTGGCCGATGCTGCCTTTGCCAAAATTGAATTGCCTGCGATAGGCATCGTTAATCGCATACTCAGCAATTTGACGCCATGGACTGTCCTCCTCACTATCCTTGCTCTTTGCGTAGGCTATGATCAGAGTATGGTCCACAAAGTCCACGAACGATCACGTGAACATTTCACTGACCCCTCCCACAGTTAGCTATCAATGGCAGAAGGGTTCGATCATAGGCCCTATGTTCAAGGAGCCTTTCATCGGCCCATTCCTCGAATCCGTGCGACCCAAGTTTGAGAAATACCACGCGAAATGGATGAGCGGTCCGCTGAGCTGTGTCTCGGTCTTCCATAAGTACGATTCTCTGCAATTGATCAGATTGATTCCCAGGGCTGACCTGCTCGCAGATTTGTTGTTATTGCCTCTACCCGCGATATGGCCCGCAAAGTCTTCAACTCGCCCATGTACGTCAAGCCGTGCGTCGTTGACGTTGCCCACAAACTCCTGCGACCCACCAACTGGGTATTCCTGGATGGCAAAGCCCACGTCGACTACCGGAAAGGTCTCAACGGTCTCTTCACCCGCCAGGCTCTCGAGATGTATCTTCCAGGTCAAGAGGAGGTCTATGACAAGTATCTTGCAAAATTCTTGCAGATCTCCCAGGAAGAGAACCAGGGCAAACCTACGCCGTACATGACTCACTTCCGCGAGTTGATGTGCGCTGTCAGCTGCAGGACCTTCGTGGGACATTACATGAACGAGGAGACCGTCAAGAGGATTGCCGATGACTACTACCTAATCACGGCTGCCCTCGAGCTGGTCAACTTTCCCATCATCATTCCTTTCACCAAGACCTACTATGGCAAGAAGGCCGCCGATGTGGTCCTACACGAATTCGCCATTTGCGCCGCCAAATCAAAGGTCCGGATTGCTGCAGGTGGTGAGCCTGGCTGCATTCTGGATGGCTGGGTCAAGCAAATGTTCGAGTCTGAGAAGTATCGCGAGCGTATTGCCAGGGGTGAGAATGTGGACTCTTCAGAGAAACCCGCTCAGGTCTTGCGCATGTTCACGGACTGGGAGATCTCCCAAACTCTCTTCACTTTCCTCTTTGCGTCGCAGGATGCCACCAGCAGTGCCGTCACCTGGCTTTTCCAGCTCATGGCTGACCGTCCGGAGTGGCTGCAGAAGGTCCGTGAGGAGAACATGAAAGTGAGAAACGGTGACAGAGATGCACGCTTCACTTTGGATATGCTCGAGAACATGCCTGTGACCAAGGCGGTGGTTAAGGAGACCCTCCGCTACAGGCCTCCTGTGTTGATGGTGCCGTATCTCGTCAAGAAGGATTTTCCTATTACCGATACCTATACTGTGAAGAAGGGTAAGTCGAGTCGAGTCACTTTTGGTGCCATCATTTGCTGACGTGCATATCAGGCGCCATGATTGTTCCTACAACTTACCCGTCACTCCACGATCCCGAAGCCTACCCCAACCCTGACTACTACGACCCGGAGCGCTGGATCTCTGGTACAGCTGAGCAGCAGAACAAGAACTGGTTGGTTTTCGGCACTGGCCCACATTATTGCTTGGGCCAGCAATACGCCATCTACAATTTGATGGCGCTTGTCGGAAAGGCCAGTCTTCATTTGGATTGGGCTCATGAAATCACGCCGTTGTCCGAGCAAATCAAGGTCTTTGCCACGATTTTCCCCCAGGACGATTTGCTCCTGACCTTCACGGCGCGGCCGTAAAAGGCGTTCATTGCAAGCAATTAAACACAACAGAACGGCTAGCGCTGCTTTGTTATCTTTTTGCTGCGTGCCCGGGGAACTCGTCGGTCGGAAGTGCTCCTAGCCGATGGGGAGAAGAGTTGCCAGACCAGAATAGATCACATGTACCTAATTAGAGCATATCGTTTTCCAGTAGCCAGTCCCTAATTACAACATGAGTTTCGAAGTTAAGTCAGGGACTAGAGGAGAGAATTTTGTCGGTATCTTCGACTGTTCCACCGTTTTAGGGGTCCAGATCATGAAAGCTGGCTGGCGGCGGCTGACTATCACGTGGAAACGCCGAGCTTCACTCGGTTGGTGCTTACCACAGCAGACTTGCCCCTCGCTCCTTGCACAACTCACCATATGCCTGTTTCGTTGATTTTGCCTAACAATTAGACTACTTCAAGATGGCAGAGTCATCAAAATCTCATAATCCAAAGGATACACCCTACGTCAATGGCTACCACAGCTCCGTGATCAAAAGCCATCAATGGCGGTCCGCCGAGAACTCATGCCCCCATCTTCTGCCTACACTCAAGGAGATGGTTCAAGGTAATGCTTCTCCTTGCTCTACCATATGTCTTTACTTCATTCTATATAATTTTGACCAAGATGTCCTCGTATTCATGCCTCTATGCTAAAATCACGCCTCGCAGCCGACCCCGCCCTCTCCATCATCGACATAGGCTGCGGCTCCGGCAGCATCACCGTCGGTCTAGCATCCTACGTCCCACATGGCACCGTCACAGCTTTTGACCTCTCTGAGACCGCTCTAGCGCCTGCCCGCGCTGCCGCCGAAGCCGCCAAAGCAACCAACATGCACTTCGCTACGGGCTCTGTGCTTTCCATGCCGTACCCTGACAACACATTCGATGTGGTACACGCATCGCAGATGCTCATACACCTCGGTGACCGCGACCAGGGACTACGAGAGATGATGCGCGTGTGCAAGCCCGGCGGGGTAGTGGCGGTGCGGGACATGTGTCTCGAGTCCTGGACGATCAACCCCGAGCCGAAGTGGTGGCAGCGATGGTATGAGATTCTGCTGAAGCATATAGACAGTATGGAGCATGTGAGGCATAATAAGGGGAGTCAGTTGCTGGAGATTTGTCTTAGGATTGGGCTGGATCCGGGGCAAGTCAAGAACTCGGCGAGTTGTTGGGTGTGGGCGGAGGCGGGGGAGAGGTTGGCTTATGCCGAGGCGTGGTATGGGAGGACGTTGAAGAGTGATCTTGCGGAGTGGGCGCTCAAGGAGGGGGTGGCTACGAAGGAGGAGTTGCAGGAGATAGCGGAGGGATGGGTGGAGTGGGGACGGAATCCGGTAGGCTGGTTGGGGGTCATGAATGCTGAGGTGCTTATTATGAAGAAGTAGAATCTATGTTATGCTTTGTATGACGTTACGAGCATGTGCGATACGACCTATAGCAGTCTCCTCTGACCTACCGCGCGACCTTGCCGCCGTTGGCTGTCCAGTCTAACCAGCTGCCCGAATAATCGCCTACATCTTTGTATCCAGCACGTTCGGCGATCTGGGCTGCGGCGCGACTTCTAACACCAGCTCGGCAGTAGAAGACGGTGTGTACGTCCGGCTGAGGCTTCTCGAAGCCAAATCGATCCTCGAATTCGTCCTCCGCCAGCATCAACGCTTCCGGTTGCGACTTCACGGGAATGTTGATTGCGCCGGGGATGTGGCCTTCGGCATACTCGGAGGGCTCGCGGACGTCAATCAAGATAGTGTCTGGAGGCGAGTTGCTGCTGAGAGATTGCACCTGGATGATGGTCAGGAAGAGGTCATATGGTTTGAGTAAGGAGAACGTACGGCATCGAATTCATAAGGTTTAGAGAAGCGCGTTACAGAAATGCTGAATGCTCTTGCTGCTGGTCGTATGAGCCGCGGTCTTGCTGTTTGAGTGAAGCCGCGCCATTGTGCCTGCGGTGCGCTTGCCGTAATAGCTCTGAATATTGGTCGCAGACTTGCCATTGCTGTTGTTTTACTCGTGAATCGGTCAGGAACAGTCCATGAAGCTCTGGCAGCTTCAGGTTCGGTATAGGGAGGATGACGTAATCAGCTTCGGCTTCACGTCTGCCGCGGAACCACTTTACGCGTCCATCTTGTACAGGAAATACTTAGGCGATATGGACTGAAAATACGAGCTAAATGGCCACTATAAAGGCCATCAAAGCTAGTTCCGTAAGTTTGGTGGCTCTTGAAATACTCCTCCAGGTCTAATTTGCAACATAGGTCCATCAGATCCAGTCCGGCCAGGTCATCGTTGATCTTAATTCGGTCGTCAAGGAGCTTGTTGAGAACAGTCTCGATGCCGGGGCTTCTTCAATAGGTGAGCTTTACTACAACCTTGAAATTGATGTGCTCATAATTTTATAGAAGTCCGATTCGTCAACAATGGTCTAGACAGCATCGTAGTTCAAGATAATGGCAAAGGCATCGCCCCGGAGGACTACGAATCAATAGGTCAGTCATAAAACGGAAGTCGGCACCTGCTACATCTGACGAGAACTAGCTCTCAAGCACCACACATCCAAATTGGCTAGCTACGATGACCTTGACAGCCTCTCGACCTTCGGGTTCCGCGGCGAAGCACTCTCATCGCTTTGCGCTCTTTCTGACTTTCATGTAATCACCGCTGTTGCCGGATCCGCCGCCAAAGGAGCAAAGCTGGACTTCGATATCTCGGGCCGGTTGACTGGGACAAATGTGGTCGCGGCACAAAAGGGCACCACTGTCTCCGTGGAAAAGCTATTCAGGAATCTACCTGTCAGACGCAAGGAGCTCGAGAAGAACGTGAAGCGTGAGTACTCCAAGGTCCTCACTCTGCTCCAAGCCTATGCTTGCGTCAGCACCAATGTCAGATTCTCCGTCTCGAACCAAGTGCCTAAAGGGAAGAAAACTATTGCATTTGCCACAAAGTCCAATCCTTCGACAAGGGAGAATGTCGCCAATGTATTCGGTGCGAAGACGCTATCTGCACTCATCGCCCTGGATCTTGAGCTGGAGATGAAGGTGAGTACTGGGTCATCTGTCTTATCCACAGCCAAGCGTTCTGCGCAGTCGCAATCCGGCAAAGTCCGTATCGAGGGCCACATATCCAAACCAGTATTTGGTGAAGGCAGACCAGCCCCAGACAAGCAGATGTTCTTCGTCAACTCTCGTCCATGCGCCTTACCACAGGTGGCCAAGGCATTCAACGAGGTTTACAAGAGTTTCAACATGTCACAGTCTCCGTTTGTGTTTGCGAATCTGGTTATGGACACGAATGCCTACGATGTCAATGTATCGCCAGACAAGCGAACCATTCTACTTCATGACCAGGCGGATCTGCTGGACTCTCTCAAAGAATCCTTAAGTGGAATGTTCGAAGCACAAGATCAGACCATGCCAGCATCGCAGCTGCAGAGCAAGAAGCTACCAGGTTTCAAACAGCCGACTCTACTACGAGCCGACACTTCAAGAGGCTCTACTTCAGATACTGAGTCAAACACGCAATCGAGGGCGGGTTCTGTCGCTTTTGCTGAATTTGCAACCGCAGACACCGCTAATGAGTCTCCTGGAGAACTGATCTCCGCTTGGGCGGGTAGAAATGCGGAAAGTCGACATGCGACTCAAATTCCATCGGGTGGCCGGCAGGTGACTGCAAAGGAACAGCCCAAACTACCAGATTCCTGGAGCAGACAGTACGACAACGCTATGAAAGAGTCACCGCCGGGAAATGATATAGGTCCAATGACTCCTGTCCAGCCAGAACTGCAATCCTCATCGGCTCTTGAACAATCACAGAGTAGTCTGCCGGCGAATCAGATTCCGTCGAGCAGCATCTCAAGTCAACCGATCGAACCACCTCGCGAGGTCAAAGATTTCAACGCACGTCTTCTCAGTCAACAATTCAAGACTCCCGCCAGACCAACGAGAATCACTACTGAGACCATACATCTTGACGATGGACTGTCCATCTCGGAAGGATCTGCAAGCCCTGATCACGATGATGAAGACAGCATTAGGTCAATCCGTCCTGCCACATACAAATCGTCCCCGGGGCCTGTGCAGAACGCCTTTGATCGCATGCGTCCTAAGAGAACAAGGGAGGAGATCGCTACTGTCACAATAGGAGACAAGACAACGACGATGGTGCTTGGCAGTTCTGATCACAAGCGACGGAGGATTCACACACCGAAGATGTCTGGGAAAAACAAGCTCGGCGATGAGAATTCTGGGTTTATGAGCAGTTTAAAATCGTTCGCTGCTCCTGGCACGCATTTGTTCGGAGACGAAGAAGAGGAAAGCAATGATGGAGCTGAGAACCATTCGCCACAGGAGAATGAAGATGATGGCAGCGCAGACATGGAAGCCGATGGTACTTCTGATCATGTATCCCCCGAAGGAACCTCGCGGTCACCATCACAAGACCAGTCTCCTGGCAAAGGGTTATTTGTCGAGGCTGATGATTCGGACGACGAGTATCTTGACGAAGACGACAAGAAAGCGAGGGAAGAAGCCAAAGTAGCGCAGCTGATAAGAGAGGCGGAAGAAGCGGCCGCCGAACCTACCGAGGAGACACTTAGACGGGCTAGTCAGGCGTTCAGATCTAGCGCTAAGAGGAAAGACTCGACGCTCAACCTCATTCAGACGCTTTCCATATCCAACGAGGATTTGCTCGGTTGCGAACTATGTCCTACCGAAGAAAACTCCACCAAGGACAAGTCCGCCACCGTATCCGGTGATGAGGCCCTCGACTCCACTAATGCAGAAGCAAAGCTCAGCCTGACGATCAGTAAAACGGACTTCGCTCAAATGCGCATCATCGGGCAATTCAATCTCGGCTTCGTCCTTGCCACGCGCCCCGCATCCAGCACCTCCTCTGATCCAGCAGCAGGAGAAGACCACCTCTTTATCATCGACCAGCACGCAGCCGACGAGAAGTTCAACTTCGAGCGCCTGGCCGCCACCACGACGCTCACGCCACAGCGCCTCGTCACGCCTAAGGAGCTCCAGCTCAGCGCCGTCGAGCAGGAGCTCATCACCAACAACGCCCCCAGCCTCGAAGCGAACGGATTCCAGATCGACGTCTCCGCTGCCGCCGACGAAGGGAGGAACGTGCATCGCCTCCTAACGCTCCCAACGAGCAAAGAGACGACCTTCACCATCGCAGACCTGGAGGAGCTCCTGCACCTGTTATCCGAAGCACCGCCGTCGTCGCAGGCTATCGTCCGGCCGTCGCGGGTGAGGAGGATGCTGGCGATGCGCGCGTGCAGGTCGAGTATCATGGTTGGACGGACGTTAGCACAGGCACAGATGGAGAAGGTGGTGCGGAATATGGGCGGGATGGATAAGCCGTGGAATTGTCCGCACGGACGGCCGACGATGAGACATCTTGCTGGGCTTGGGGGTTGGGAAGGCGGGATGGGGAGGAGGGAAGTGGTGGATTGGGTTGGGTATTTGGGGTAGGCTTTGGATCATTGGCCTGCAGGTTGCTGAGGGGGGGTGTCATGTATAGATAGGATGTAGATTAGAGTGCTTGTTAGAGCTGTAACAATTACCATCAGGTTCATCACCTCGTTTATGTGTGTCAGGCGAGTTGCGAGCTGTGAGGTGTCTAAAAGCGCAATAGTCACGATGAAGGGATAGAGTAGGAAGTCGAGCCATGCTCAAGAGGGTGTGGTGTGGGTATAAAAGTAATGTACAAGCTAACCCGCATCGCTTTTTTTTTTCTCTCCTCGCCCCACTTGTGCAGCTACCTCTCTTCCTGCACGGTGAGTTCACCTTCCTCCCCTCAACTCTATACTCCGCGTCGACTTCATCATCATAATTCGTCCTCTCTCAGAAAGAAAATCCACCCTGATGTACAAAACCCCTCTTCCCCACTGAAGCTTTTCTTTTTCACTGCTCTACTCCTCCTCGCTGCTCTCACTGTCCTCGTCTCCGCTGCTCTCGGGCTGAGCACCTGCGCCAACCACGGCCTGCGACACGCCGCCGCGCATCTGCTCCATGCTGCTCTTCAACTCCGCAATGCGGCGCTCCTGCTCGGCCTTCTTCATCGGCTTGTGCTTCTTCTTCGCACCACCAGCCTTTCCGCCACGGATGTCGGGCTCGTAATCGTCGTCGACACCGAAATCTTCCAGCACGTCATCGCTGCGGTGACGCGGGAAGATGGAGCGGACATACTTCAGCAACTTGTGCTGGACTTCGTTGGGGAGGTCATCGATCTCTAGCTCTACGTCGTCGCCGGCCATGTTCTGCTGCTATGTCAGACTCACAATATCACTCGGGAACAACAAACACGATTGCGCAACTCACCTTGTACTTGGACACATTCTCGGTAATGATGGCCGTCAGCTTGGCCACCTGGTCCTCGTTCATGTGCTCGGTGGCGTTGGAGATCTCTTGCTTCTCCTCATACGTGACCAGCCTTTGCTTCTTGGGCTGCTTGGATTTGGCGGCCGGTTTGCTGTCCTTGGAGGCCGCGCCTTTCTTGGACTTGGAAACACCACCACTGCCACGCGACTTCTTCTTGCTGCTAGCCTTTGGTGAGTCCCGCTTGACTACACCGCTTATCTGTCCTAGCATGTTCTGCATAGTTTCCAACTGCTCCTTAAGTGCACGAATTGTGGCCTCTTTCTCGTCGTCGCTCTTATCGGCTTCGTCGTCAGAGGATTCTTCCGAGTCGGACTCGTTGTCAGAGGTGGGAGTGACCCTCTGAGAGTGCGGTTGGTGCTTCTTGATCCATTCCGACTTTGTCTTCCACAGCGCCTCAAATTCTGACTGGAATTGCTTGCCAGTTTGATGTACGAGATTGTCAGGAGGGTTGAACCTAAAGCAGTTGTCAAACATCAAATCAAAGTCAGCCTTGAACTCCTCCGCAGAGCTATATTGGTTGTTCTTTAATTTGTTGGTGATTGTCTGCATGTCCATAGGGTGTTTCACGACATTGAAGTAGTGAGGGATATTCAAAGCGACGGGATCTACAGGCTCAAGGAAGAACTGGTTCATTTGGTGATAACGTGGCTTCTTGAGCTCGTCGACCACATGATCGCAGAATTTGAGCCCCGCCATGTTTTCTTTTCTTTTCGGCTTCGATCCGGAATAGGGAAGGTCCCGCGAAGCGGGTGGAATTACAGTGCGCTTTGGTCGGCCTGCATTGGAGTCGCGACGTATTTGCGGTGTACCTCCAGGGAGTAAGGCAAACGTATCACCTGGTGGGCCTGCAGATTTCGGCGTTCCTGCGCTGATGCTTGCGCGAGATTCCCTCCGAGGCTGAGGTTTGGCAACAGGAGATTCTTTCTTCACTGGTTTCGGAACGGTCGCTGCTGCGTCGCCCGTTGGTACACCATCCATCTGCTTCAAGAAGTACGCGCGAAGATTTTGCGCTTGGACTGAGACAATATGTGTTGGCCCGTTGAAGGCGAAGCAGTTGTTGACCATCAACTCAAAGTCCGCAACAAAGCTTTCGAGAGATGCGTATTGGTCATTTCTGAGCTTTTGTTCCATAGTGCTGATATCCATAGGGTGTTTGACCACCAGGGGATAGTTGGGGATGTTGAGAGCAACAGGGTCAACTGGTCTTAAAAATGCAACGGCAGACTTGACTTTCTTCGTGTTTTTGAGCTTCTCCTCCATGATCTTCCTCTGAGTCTTAGTGAGAGGTGCCGTACTGTAGTTTGCTCGCGGTGGAAGATGGCTTGAGGCGGTACCGTTAGACTCCGGCGCGACAGAAGTTTGAATGGGTGCAGGAGGATCAGGACGCTTGAAGTCTTCAGTGATTGGGGTTTCGGAAGGAGACTCTATCGCGGATTCATCGAGCCTCGTGCGCTTTGCGGTTCGTTCGTCGGCCGTGTCGTCTTCCTCTCGCGGACGTGTTGTGCCTGTGTTTGGAACTTCTGACATTGCAGTATCCAGCGAAGGCAGCTCCGCTTTCACCTCCGTCGCTGCGGGTAGCGCGGCGGTCGTCGCATCGATGGGAGGCTGTGAAGATATGGGAGTGGAGATTTTGGCGTCGCTGCTGATGTCGTTGACAGAGTCGTTCTTCACCTGCTCATCGTTGTGCGCTGAAAGTTGCGGCGCATCCGTGGCGACAGCTGCTGGCGGATCGGGTGCTTGAGATGTTGGCGTGATGACGTCAGGCGCCGGTGTGTGTTGCTGTACAGGTTCGGCAGGCGCAGCTTCATGCGGCGCAAGTTCAGACTTGGCCGAGTCCGCGCTTGCGTCTGCCATGACGGCATCCTCGGAGGCTACAGTGACCGCAGGCTCCGAGGGGGAAAGCGCAGGTTTGTCGGCGTTCGTTGAAGAGGGTAAAAAGTCTGAAACGGAGGAGATTCCGGGTGCTGAATGCTCGATAGGTCGCTCCGAATTGAGTAGTGGTTCAGTAGTCGCCGCGGTGGCGGGATGGTGAGGCGGCGACACGCCATTAGTAGCGCTCACGTTGGTACTACTCTGTGATGGCCGAGCGAGAGTGATGTTGTCCGACAACTCCGGCATCAATGGCTTTGCGGCAGGAGCCGGAGGGGTTCTAATGCGCCAGTCAGGATATGAATCCTCACGGGCGGAGCAGGACACCAAAGGCTGCTTCGTGACATGTGAAACAGAGAAACAAAAAAGTGACGAAAGATAAAAGCAACGGCGTCGAGGATTGAATAAATATAAATAGCACTCACTGTATAGTGTCCATTGTGTTGTGTGAAAAGAACACGTGATGCGGCGAGCGCGATGGAGGGTGAATGCGACAACAGCCAGCTTCGACTAATTTAGTTTTTGGTGCTTGCGATAGCGAGTTTGCGACAAAATTAATTATACCACCGCGGGCCGTATAGCGTGTTTTATTAGGCAGCCAAAATGACGCGTGGGCCTGGCTGGTGATGCGTAGATGGATTTAATGTGCTTCGTGGCGGTAGAGAGTGACTTGGTGATGGATGGAGCTTGGGGCGAGCTGGACTCCGGACGCGGCGGACAGCCGAGATTTAGATACGAATTCAGAGGGCGAAGGTCGGAGGACGCGTTTTTCAAGTTGGATTTTTATGCGCCACGCAATTTCGCGCTAGCCAGAGGTCCCGCTCCCGCACACCCCCGACCCCACATTGCACGTGACCAACTCGGCCCTGCTTTTTTCACTCGTCTGCCTGGCTGCGACCTGCCAAGCAATGTGCTCTTTCTTTTTCGGTAGGCTCGACCCGCGGAACCTTCGACAAACACACCGACGCGTGCGACCGGATGATGCCAACATCCTGGAATTAGTCGTGTTGTGTCACAAGCATCAGGGCGCGTGTGGACCTGCATGAGCACAACGTGTTCTCGAGAAAAGGAGAGGAGCCTGGCTGAAGCAATGAAACAGGTGCAAGCTGGCAGCCACGGCCCGGGATCCGCGACACGTCGGAGCTCTTTCCTCTTTCCTCTTTTTTTTTCCTGATGCATGACTCGGTCTCGGTTTCTTTCCTGATGCAATAAGCTGCGACTCTGCCATGACAACCGTAGATTTGTGCAACTTTTAGAAAATAATCGGGCATGCAAATTCGAGAGCCTGCGCTTGAAGTAGATGCACGCAACTTCTGCGCACTAAATATTCTCTATTTATTACTTCTACCTGCGAGCCAATCGGGCACTCTTGAAATAGACAAAAAAGTGCTCCTGCCGAAGCTCCCTCAATCACTAGCGCGCCAAGATTTCTCAACTTTTCATTTTCATCCCGGCGAACGTCAATGGTCAGAAGATTTTATTGCCCGCCGTGCACTTTTTGTCACTGCCAGTCTGACCGACCCTACCACCTTCCCTCTCACCCGGGCATGCTCCTTCTCCTTGCCTCGTGATGAGCACCACAAAACGCACTCGGCAGCGCCAGCCAGAACAGGCAGCTGTCGCCTCCCTTCCGCCCGCCAAGAGAGCAAAAATCACAAAGGCTGCGCAACAGACCTCGTCCGGCCTTGGGTTTCTGACTGACGAACGTCGGCGTTCCGGAAGGACGATCCAGGCCAAGACCACAAACGGAATTGATGGCTCTCGTGCACACAAGGTCGACGAATCACAAGCTGCCATATCGAATCAAGCCGCTCTAGACGACGACGCGGAAGAAGATGATGATGGCGGCTCCGAGATCTCATCTTCAAGCGAAGAGCCAAGCTCGTCCAGCGAGGATGACGTGGAAGGTGCGACCGATGTCCCCATGACCAACGGCGACCTGGACCACGTCGAAGACGACGGGATTGAGAACGGGGCCATGGATATCTCCGAGGACCAAGGAGCATTGGTTGCGACTGGCAGACCCAAGACGAATGGCATTGTAGAAGACGAAGCCGAACGCGACGAAAACGCAGCACCTTCATTTGGTGAGATGCTGCAGACTGTACATCCAGACATTATTGATGTGACTGCTTCACTCGATGATCAGGACTTCCGGTCCAAATCTCTGATTCCCACCGAAGGCTCAAAAGTACTACAAGCTCCATCTGCAACATCACTGGGCACCGTCCTCACACAGGCTCTTAGGACAAACGACAAGGAGCTGTTGGAATCGTGTCTCCAAACAAAGGACACTGCAACGATCAAGTCCACTATTCAGCGGCTACAGTCCCGCTTAGTTGCGACATTGATGCAAAATTTGGCTGAGAGATTACACAAGCGCCCTGGACGAGCAGGCCCGTTGATGGTTTGGGTCCAATGGTCTCTGGTGGCTCATGGTGGATATCTTGCTGGTCAACCTGCCGTCGTTAAAAAGTTACGGGCTCTTCGTCAGGTGGTCAGAGAGCGGGCAGGTAGCCTTCAGCCGCTGATCACTCTCAAGGGCAAGCTGGATTTGCTCAGTGCCCAGGTCGAGCTTCGCCGGAGTATAAGAGCTCAGCATGCAGATGCGGACGATTCTGATGAAGAGGACGATGTCGTGTACGTCGAGGGCGACGATGCATCAAGTTCTTCGGAGGAGGAAGACGACGACGATATGAAGCTTATCAAGCACAAACCTCACAATGCTGGAAAAGCTGGCAGGAAAAGTCTAGAATCACAACCCGAAATCGGTGAGGATATGGATGGGGATGTTCCAATTATCAACGGCATCGACGAGGATGCAGAGATGGAGAGCCTGGCAGACGAGGAAGACGGCGAAGACCAGGAGGGTGCTGGTTTGATCGACGACGAGGCAGACGAATCTGAAGGTGAAGAAAGCATGTCGTCGGAAGTGGAAGAGTCGGACAGCGCTGAGGATGCTGATGCTGGTGATAATGATGACGATTCAAGCAGCGGCGAAGACGTACCCGCCACTCGCCAAACACGATCCTCGCGGCCCACGAGGAGAGCTGCTCTAATCCGCAAGAGGTGAGACAATACCTCACTTCAGTCGAGTTTTGTACATGAGGATATGAGTGTGCATAATACCCACATCTTGCCACCCTTACAGCATTTGTACAATTTCTGTTTCGCCTTGCATAGCGAAGCCCTGGAATGAAAAATGGATTGGCGCTTTGAATCCTTCACGTCTTCTCGCTCGAGCCATAGCTGTCTTCCTGACAATGCCATCCGTTTTGTTCTCCAAGCCCTTCTTGCGACACATAACAACGCATTGCTTCCCGCATCTCCTTTGTTCTCTGTTGTCTAAGACATCCTTCTCTTCCACAATTCTTTGTCATACCAGAAATAGTACTATTGTATCCCCAGATGTTTACTCCACTTGACTACACCACCCTCAAAAAAGGGGTCACACAAAAGCTCCAATCACCGTATAAGACTTCTGAAGACGGCGTCGTGTAATCTACCATCCTATTTTACTTCAACTTCACAGCATCATATCATAGCCTGTAGCAGTCACTTACCAAGTGAAAACCGGTCTCCACCTGAGATTATCGGTTCACTTCACCACCTCGATGGACCCGCGACCCTTAAATCCCACTTCGTCGCCTCGCATACGCATCCGCGACAACCTGAATCGATCAAGGACCAGGGTCATCAATAGGGCGCTCAGGTTTGGTCGCAGAGTGTCTTTTAAGTTATTTCACCGGACACCGACTCCGACTCCAAGCCTCTTCTTTGTTACATATGACGCTCTTACGCACTGGCAAAGGATGCACGAAGATTCACCCACATCAACTATGATTCGCCGCGCCCACGCTTACGAGCTTTTTCAAAACTCCTCATCTCTATCCTCTCTCGGTCCTCATTCTTCACAATCCTCAGTTCAACCTCCTTCTCCGCAAGGCTCGGCGAGCTCTGCTCCATCTTCTGTTGATTGCTACGACAGCATTGACGACGTACGCGCTTCACTGCCAGCTGCACACGATATCGAGACCGTATCCAACGCCAATGAACAAACACCGCCTACTAAAAAATCCCCTCCTCCGACAGGCGTCCAAACAGCAAGCGAAGATTTGTCAGACATGCTCGACCGGGCCTGGCAGCCGGACATCTGCCTGCCCCTCACTCTTCAAAGTCTTCCCGTCGAACTTCCTACAAAGACTTCCGTCCCTACTTCCAGCTCGCAACACGACGAGATTATTATTGAAGGGCCAGACAAATTTACCGAGGACGAATGGGCTGCACTTGAACAAGAGGTCATAGGAGGGGCTTTTAAGACTAGGATCAACGTCGAAGAGATTCTGACACATCCGCTGGGAACCCTCCCTGTGGTCAAGGTAGGCAAGTTCCTCAAGCAGAAACCTTCAAGGAAGCGACTGATCAAAAAGGCCATTGTCCACATCAGGCAAGCAGAGCAGACCAAGTCCGGTCTGTTGGATGCGACAGAAGTCCAAATCATTGAAGTTCCCGCCAAAGAATTCTTTCCGGTCCAAACGGGTCCGACGACCAAAATCAATGAGACAGAGGCTGCCGTGGAGGAGTCTGAACTGGTAGTCGAGAACACCGTGGCAGACTCCAGCTCCGTCGACGATCAAGATGAGAGCGAGACATTGGCTGAAGATAGCTCTGATGTCAACCTGCCGCACGACAGCCTGTCAAGTGTTGATCCGATTGTCGAGATCCCTGTGGTAGAGTCCAGCTCAGTCAATGATCAAGATGGGGAGGCCATGCTCGAAGCCCGCTCAGATATCATTCTGCCGCACGACACTCTGCCATACCAGACCTACAGCAGCCTCTTCGACCTCCTGGAAGAATACCGCCCATCTTCTCCAGCCGCTCATCCTTTCACCTCAACCCATGCCCACCGTCGCTCCCTTTCCAAGTCCCTCGCCGAGCTCGACCTCCACCTCCCGAACATTAACAACACATCCTGGCTATCCTCCCGCACCACCTCCCCCACCTCAGAGCCAGACGTCCTCATCCCCAACCGACCCACAAGCATTGCCTCCTCACCTCCCTCCAACCCCACCTCTCAACCCAATCTATTCTCCTCCTTCGACCCGACGATAGGCGTCCTCACCCGCCGCTTGACCAATGCCTCCCCCACCACCCCGACAAGGGTAGTAATGAACACCTCCTTCCCTCTCTTCCAGCGCCCACCACCCCGCCGTCTCTCCACACAAAGGGAGGAGCTTCTCGCCCGCCCGACGCCAGCGTTGTCATCACCGCCCCAGCAGCGTGAGGGCCGTCTCCGCGTCACGAATCCCTCGCCTTCGACAGCATCGCGGATCGGCAGGCTGGTGTCCCGTCGAGGGCGCAAGGGGAAGGGGAAGCAGGTCCTGGGCCCGATTGAGGAGAGTAGGCCGAGTACCGCCGCGGGGCCGGGGTCGGCGACGTTGAGGCGGTTGGTGGAGGAGGAGGAGGGGCGGGTTAGGGAGGCGGTGGAGAAGATGGAGCGAAGGGGGCAGCATAAGAATGCTGAAGAGGATAAAGAAGGCAAGAGGCATGCTGCTGGGAGTGGGAGGCCGAGGTATTATGCGCCGTTGGGGAGTTGTCCGCCAGGGATTTGGGATCGGTTACGGTAAGTAGTGGGGAAAGGGAGGGGATGAGTTCCGTGGACTGGGATAAACTACGACAAGGGAGCGTGTTGATCCGTGGGAATTTTGCTATGGGCAAAAGCCCTGTTGGGCTGGAGTTTCAATTGATATATAGACTACTGATGAAGAGAATGCTGGTATTCCTCCCAAAATGACTGTAGTGTACTATTCTGCTCGCGCATAATTGGTCCTGCCGTGATGGCTGACTGTTGAAGACGTGATTTCCCAAAACCCTTCTTCTATGAACTGCGCCTGTGGTCATTCCTAAATCTAATGACGCGTTGTTGACGTCCTCCTATTGCTTGCACGGCCTGCCGTGTGTTGAATCTCCAGAGATTTGCGTGAATGGTATGACAAACTCGATGGTGACCGTCGGTGAAATTGAATTAAAGACTGTGGAAGCGAGCGTGGTTTGGTCGTAGCGCTGCAGAGACCGGCTCTGTCAACAGCATATCGTGCGGTACGTTCGTTACGGCATGGGTTATCGTTCATCAGTCGTAGATGTTGAGCGGGTCTAGTGCGCTCATCAGATCTTCGCCCAGAAGCGAGGCGCCCTCCAAGTCGTTGATATGGGTTTCGAAGTCCTGAAAGGAAGCCGGGGACATTGACTCTGGCTCGGACAGATTGCTGATCTGGTCCATGTGGTGCTGAGGCAAGAAGGCAACCTCATTCCAAGAGATGTCGGACGCGCTTGGGAATCGTGGGATCGGAAAGAATCTGCGGTGGCTGACACTTGTGGACACGCGGTCATCTCCTTCGTGCTTCAACTCGGCAAGAGTAGGCCAAGGAGCAATGAAGTCCTTGTTATTGGTCCAGTCTTGACACCAGATGGTCTCGGAGCCAAGAACTGCAGCTTGACTTGGCCACATCTTGCGGCCACCAAAAGCTGTCAGGGATTCTGCATCGCTGCCGATCTGCGTGGCCCATTGGGAGCGTACTGAGAGATCTTTCTCGGTAGAGTCGGCTTTGCGGGAGTCGTGGTTCTGCTTGGCGAGGCCCATGGCTTTCTCATGGTCTGGTAAGTTGAAGAGCCGAGGCAGGAAAGGCGAGTCAGGACAAATGTGATCTCTTGATTTGAGAATGCGAGTCCAGCGATCCCTCATGACCACCTGCGGAGACTTCCAAGAGCGTGAGAAGGAATGCGACATTGCGGGGGGGCCTTTGCTAGAGATGGACATGAAGGTACTTCGTACAGAAGATACAACTGAGTGTGGCATCGCGGGAGATTTATCCTGGCCTGGACATGGCGCAACAATAGAGAGCTGTGTGAATAAAGACAAAGGCATCGGCGTATCAATGCTATTGTCGTGAATGGTAAAGATGGCAGTAAACAGAATACTCCAAACCCTTCCTGCACAGTGAATTCGGTCTTTGGTGTCAGGCTGCAGCCAAAGTCTGAGCTCCACGCTATTGTCGAATTGTGCGCATAACTCAATTGTTCTCCCGGGTCGGTTTTCGAGGCCCGCCCATGTCCGGTGGATGGTTTGTCGCTTCAGATCAGCAATGGAAAATTACAACAGGGTCACTGCTGTACAATACGAAATACAGTGAGATGGTGCGACGCAGCACCGAACGAGTCAGGCAGCGGAGGTGACCGGAAGTCAGCACAGGTGAATTGCAGAAAAGGTACAGCAGCGCTGGTGAGGCGACGGACAAAAGTAAGAAAAGATGGACGGGAGGAAAAGAGATTACACTGTGCCGCCGGAAAGCAGGAAATTTGTCTACTTATGCGTGTGTGCTATGTCAGACGGATGGTGCACAGTGATTGTGCAAGGTCGGCAGCAGCAAGAAGCCAGGAGTGGTACAGACGGAAGCATCGTCGGGCACCGATTTGATCAATCGACAACAAGTGCTGGGCGGGGCGGAGGAGCGGAGCAGAACGGGGTATGTGGGTGACGGAGTATTCGTGTGCTGCTCGTGTTCTTTCCTACCTGGCGCGGCAGACCACAGAGCAGCCACTGGGCCACTGGGCCACCGCGGCGCACGTGGGGAGTGGACGGATCTTGCTGATGCCGCGCTGTGCCGTGAGCAGAACTACCTCAGGTTCGTCCTCGATGTACCGCACGGTCGATTGGTGACTTGCATGTGCACATCCACGAAGTAGTGATTGTGATGGAGATGGAGACTATTTCGATAAGGGTAGTGGCTGAAAAGAGAAAGAGCACCAAGAGAGCAGAGTCGAGGTTGATGGGTGACATCATTTCCACCACTCTTGATTCGTGGCGCCCGCCCGAGTGCCTGAGGTGTGGCTGGGGTCCAGACAAGCTCGTCGCAGTGTTTTCCCGCCCAAAACCCTCCTTCTTCCTCGTCGCCCATCCTCTTCCTTTGTCCGACCGGGATGCCTCTCCTGCCATGCGCTCGCCTTTACTGGTGCAGTGTGACAAGATCAGAAGGGAGGGGCGTCCTCAGGAAGTGTTCAGTCTCGCAGCTGCCACCAATTTCTCCAGTCCTGGCGCTTCCTTCCCGTTCCGTCCGTCGCTTGCACCGCCTCATCCGACCTCGACAATCAGCTATACCGCCAAACCGGATTTCATGCGGGCGGCTACTTGCGATCACAACGACGGGCGGGCGGGAGAAAATAGAAAAATTAAAATTGACCAGTGTCCGGGATTCTTTGTGTCAGGGGCGGCAATGAAGCCATCATTGGCTGCTCTGCGGTTGCCCGTCTTGTCCGGCGCTTAATTGTGTCCTGTGACATGGGCTTCTATACTCCCCTCGACAATGATTTGGACAATAGGACCAGATGCGAAACGGCCACCGATACGCAATTGGCTCACGAGCCACAATGGTGAGTGCTCTTCTATCGTCGCACGTCCTCGCTGCCTGTTCATTGTCTACACCGGTACACCTTCACTTGCTTTGTTCTTTTCCGCCACTTCCCTATACTTGCCCGGATCTCTTTGACAGCGACCGACCACTGCATTTCATGTCGATACAACTCTCCCTTTCCACAACATAATCTTCCAGCGTCGTTGATAAAACCACCGTCCGCTCCAACAATCGCTAACTTCTCTTCTGCTGGCAGACCGTTTCCTTCATCCTTTTCCATGTCATCTGCTCCCGGTCAACAGCATACCTTTCCGGTTGCGCCTCCTTCTCCTTCCGCTGGCGTCCATGAGATGCGCGACTGCTGCGCTGCTCATGCCGCATCGCGACCTCTTATCCAACCATCATCACAACCAACCCCTTACCTGGGCTTGCCTGCCCGGCTTTCCCAAGTATGGATCAATCGCTGGACCATATTACTACTGCTCGTTCTCATACGCACTATTCTGGCAATCGCCGACCTCGATAACAGTCTCGGCTCAGCTCGCACC
This sequence comes from Myriangium duriaei CBS 260.36, assembly GCA_010093895.1. Lineage (NCBI taxonomy): Eukaryota > Fungi > Ascomycota > Dothideomycetes > Myriangiales > Myriangiaceae > Myriangium > Myriangium duriaei. Next base: position 1,644,108 of record ML996084.1, read on the forward strand.
GAAGCACTTTCCGCTTGCACCAAAGTCGAGAATGTCGGAAGTGCCCTAGCTAGCATGCCACATTACCTTTCTGGTGGAGTCAACGACCTCACTGCTCATGGTATCGACAAGGCTGTCAATGGTCTCATGCATATGCTCATCCTCAGTGTCACCGGCGTCGAAGAGATAGCAGTCTTTGTCGTCAACATGATGATTTCGACCTATGTCTGCTTGATCACTTTCGCCGTTGGTGGCAGCTTGCATATTGCCATTCAAGTTGCCGAAGAAGTTGGTAATTTCCTGAACACAACAGTCAAGAATGTTGGTGGGGATCTGTCCAAAGCCGCTAGCGGCCTCGAAACCGCCATGAATGGTTTTCTGAGCGATGTCAACAAGCTCGGTAGTCTCTTCACTGGCAAGACTCCATCCGCACCAACTGTCGACTTTACAAGCGAGATCAACGCCCTTAATGGCCTGCAGTTACCTACAGGCTATGATCAGGGACTCAGCAAGCTCAACGCATCAATCCCGAACTTTGCTGATGTCAAGAACTTCACCAACAATCTGATTCGGTTCCCCTTCGAGGAGGTCAAACAGCTTCTGAATCATTCACTGCCAAACTACTCCATGAATCGCTCTATATTCCCCGTGCCTCAAAGGGAACAACTTACCTTTTGTTCCGACAACAACGGCATTGAGGAATTCTTCGTCGAACTGATCAAAATTGAACGCATCGCACGCAAAGTCTTCATCGCTGTCCTTCTGGTCGCAATGGTGATTGCATGTGTGCCAATGGCTTATCGTGAGATTCGTCGTTGGCGCTCTCTGAAGCAACGCATCGCTGTCATGAGGACGGAGGCTGTCGACGAAGTGGACGCCGCCTATATCGTCTCACGCCCGTACACTGCCTCCGCTGGAATATACCTGGCCAGCAAGTGTGCGTCTCGTCGTGGCAAAACCATGGTCCGCTTCGCCGTTGCCTATGCCACAACGATTCCTGCCCTATTTGTTCTTTCCCTGGCGCTCGCTGGTCTCCTTGCTTGTCTTTGTCAGTACATCCTGCTCAAGACAATCGAAAAGGAAGTCCCAGCACTCACCAATCAAGTGGGCGCATTTGCCGACAAGGTTGTTAACTCATTGACCAACGCATCCGAGCAATGGTCTATTGGTACAAATCAAGTCATCAACCAGACCAATGCCAAGATCAATCAAGATGTCTTTGGATGGGTTAATACCACTACCGGCGCCATCAACAACACCCTGAATGAGTTTGTTGATGGTATGACAAAGGGTCTGAACATGACTTTTGGAGGAACACCGCTCTACGACCCAGTCATGGAAGTTCTCAACTGCCTTGTCTTACTCAAGGTTCAAGGTATCGAGAAGGCCCTTACCTGGGTCAGTGACAATGCCTATATAACTTTTCCCGAGCTTCCAACAGACACCTTTTCCGCCGGTGCATTGGACAGAATGAGCGAAAATGGTAACAATTCCCTCCTTGCCACAGGACCCGACAATGAAGCGAGCGACGCAATTTCAAATGCGGTTCTCAAGGTCACGAAACACCTTGAAGGCATGATTCGACAAGAAGCCATCATCTCGACATCTATTCTTATGATATGGGTTATCATAGCACTCATCGGTATCACCCATGCCGCGATGATGGCATTCAGGCAGAGAAAGGATTCTCCCATCACCTCCGCAGCTCCGAGAAGTTCGGAGGACAACAGCCTGGACGGCGCTGGCTCTAGCATCAATGAAAAGTCCAGCGCCTTGGCTAATGTCCCGTCTTACGAACAAGCAACTTTCGGCAACGCAGATTCTCACGGCAATAAATTCAGGGGCCAGACATATACTCTCACGCCACAGCCCTTGCCAACTTTCAGAATCGTCCGGCCAGACTCGCCAACTTTATATCAAAACGAAAAGCTGGGTACTGTCGGTGCACAAAATGTCGAGTCTGCCACTCAACGACCGGCACAAGCCAGAGCTAGCAGCTATGGTAATTTCGCAGTCGCCACTCCGATTGATCCTGTGCCCCATCCTGGGCCTTTCCCCTATACGAGATCTCGCGATCCGTTCGCTGATGCGCGATGATGAGCCTTGCTCTCCCGCTCAGCCCCCGAGTTCGTCCGCGGTTCTCCGCTGACAGCTCTTTGTGATAAATGCGGTTCTATCGCATGTATGGTTGGACAACTTGTGTTGCGCTCTGCTGCTGAGTCTACGCTCTACTCACTTGATGGGTTTAGATGCTAGCACAGTGTGTTTCGGTACTCGTCGTCCCTTCCATCCCGTTCCTCTGTCGAATCCACAGTCACCCACACCGATACCGCTCTTTGAATTCTTGGTCGTCATGTCCTCGACCTCGACGCAGACCCGCGGCTTGCCCGGTCTCCCTCGAGCTTCGAGATGCCATGGCCACACAAGACAAAGCCCGATGCACCTTGTCGGTGACCAGCCGATCTTCACGAGCCGGACATATGAGGATATGCACGTTCACTCGCTCGACACGGTGCCTCTCTTTCGAGAGGATGTGAATCGAAGCGATCTGCTAACGAGCGTTGAAGAAGAATGTCGCTGAGTGCGACTGATGCAAGAAGTTGCATTGACTGAGACAGTCCCACAATTGTGGGTGTCGTGGGGAGGGAATTTGATATGCATACTGTAGCTCCGAAATATGAAGACCTGGATATTGGACATGTGCTCGTTCGACCGTGACTTTGCCTGTGACTGTACAGAAGCAGAAGCAGAAGCCGAGGGTTCCGATCTGCTCCGGTGGGTGTTCCTGGTTGCCGATTCGGAGCTTGGACCCTGACGACGCCATGCATCAAAATTTAGGGCTACCCGCTCGTACCTCGTCCATGCTCGGCTCCGACACGTTCACTTCTTGCCCGTCTCTTCGACTCATCAATTGCGCCCCCTTGCATTCCTGTTCGACCATTTCCACGGGTATCCAGCATGCTTGCCTCAACTTCCCGCACTGCCGTCAGGCAGACGTTCAATGGTACTTTGACCCTCCGCGCACAGGCTGTCCGAGCTTCCTCGGTCTGGGCAAATGTCCAGCAAGGTCCCCCCGACGCCATTCTCGGCATCACAGAAGCCTTCAAGGCCGACAAGAACCCCGAGAAGATCAACTTGGGCGTTGGCGCCTACCGTGATGACAAGGGCAAGCCTTACGTGCTGCCTTCAGTCAAGGCCGCAGAGAGCAAGGTCATCCAGGGCAACCTCGACAAGGAGTACGCTGGCATCACTGGTCTGCCCAACTTCACCAAGGCTGCAGCCATCCTCGCCTACGGTGCCGATTCACCCGCGATCAAGGAAGACCGCGTCGCCATCACACAATCCATCTCCGGCACCGGCGCCTTGAGGATAGGCGGCGAGTTCCTGAATCGCTTCTACCCCAACGCGAAGGCCATCTACATCCCCACCCCCAGCTGGGCGAACCACAAGGCTGTCTTCAGCGACTCGGGACTCGAGGTCAAGCAGTACAGGTACTACAACAAAGAGACGATTGGTCTGGACTTTGATGGCATGGTTGAGGATATCAAGAAGATGCCCAAGGGCAGCATCGTCCTGCTGCACGCTTGCGCGCACAACCCTACTGGTGTCGACCCTACCGCCGAGCAGTGGAAGGCCATCAGCGAGGCTGTCAAACAGGGCGAGCACTTCCCCTTCTTCGATATGGCCTACCAGGGTTTCGCTAGCGGCGACACAGACAAGGATGCCTTTGCTTTGAGGCACTTCATTCAGGAGGGCCATCGTCCAGCGCTCTGCCAGAGTTTCGCCAAGAACATGGTATGTCGGTCTGTGGCATAAACATAAGAATTTTACTGATAATCCCACAGGGTCTCTACGGCGAGCGTGTTGGTGCTTTCTCCATCGTCTGCGCCGACGCTGCCGAGAAGAAGCGCGTGGACAGCCAGATCAAGATTCTCGTACGGCCTCTGTACTCCAACCCGCCAGTCCACGGCGCGCGCATTGCCTCGACGATCCTGAACGACGCCGAGCTCAACAAGCAGTGGCTGGGTGAGGTCAAGGGCATGGCAGACCGCATCATCAAGATGCGCGCTCTGCTCAAGGGCAACCTCGAGAAGCTCGGCTCTTCGCACAAGTGGGACCACATCACCGACCAGATCGGCATGTTCGCCTATACCGGTCTCAAGCCTGAGCAGATGGACTCGTTGGCCAAGGATCACTCGGTCTACGCCACCAAGGACGGCCGTATCAGCGTTGCTGGTATCACGTCTGACAATGTTGGCAGGCTCGCTGAAGCTATCTACAAGGTCAAGGGTTAGATGTCATGAAGAGAATGGCAGAAAGGCTGCTATTGGACATAGCCCATCCTGAGTAGATTTCCGAATACAAAACATTACCAGTGCAGACTTTTCATTGTTCTCCGCGCGATATCTTGCGTTATCAGCTAATTGCTCAGATCTAGATGTCTAGGCTCGCTAAACTGTCGTGCTGTTAGTTTTGTTCTCGTGCGACTCCTTTCGGTCCACGTCTCCCTGGGCAAAGAAGTCTCCCACGAGCTCGAAGACACCTCGTCGGAGCTCCTCGCTCTCGTACGTGAGGATATGTGACGCGCCTGGAATATTGTCAATCGAGTCTACAAAACTGCAGTTTTTGGTATTCAGCTTACCTGCGAATGTGCGCCAGCGTACGTTGGGTATGTGATCGAAGAAAGGCTGCACACAGACATCGTGCGACTGGTCGAACTCGCCATTCCAGATGAGTGTAGGCACGGTTATGCGATGCAGTCGTGGGATGACATTCCATCCTCGAATCGATCCAATGGTCTTGTCCGTCATGATCGGGCTCAAACCCAGCCTGAACATCCATTAGTCACTCTACAATCGTCGCAATCACACTTGACCACTTACACAGTAGCATTAGTACAATCATGCTCCTTCGTCCTCGCAACCGCCCACTCCAGCAGTCCCTGAAACCTCATCGGGAGTGGATCAGGCACCCTCACCATACAATGCTGCATATACGCCTTATAAGCACTCTTATACCTCTCCTCCGTCCACGTTCCCCTCTCTACCCCCTCCTCCAACACCCTCTGCACCTCCTCCCCCAACTCCCCCATCCTTCTCGCCACGCCCTCAACAAGCAATTCCGCACTCGCCACCGGCGCGCCCAGCACCAACCTCCTCAGTCCCCTAGGCCGCCTCGTCACCACAAAATCCGCCCCCAGCATCGCCCCCCAGCTCATCCCCAACAGATCGAACCCGGTCTCCCTCAACCCGAAATAGTCGAGCAAGTTGTCCAGCTCGTCCATCCACAGCTCCGGCCGCCAGAAGCTCTCGTCACCGCCTTTCTCGTCGTCCAGGTTGGTGGAGAAGCCGCAGCCCAGCTGATCGTAGACGATTAGGGGGATGGAGCGGTCACGGGTCAGGGGCAGCGCAAAGTCCGCTGCGGCGCGGTGGGTGCCGCCGGGTCCGCCGTGGAGGCCTACCACGGGGGTGGAGGAGGAGGAGGAAGGGGAGAGGGTGCCGAAGAGCTTGTAGTAGGTCGAGCAGGGCGTGGGGAGGCCTGGGACATGGAAATGGATTGTGCCTTCGGTGTAGGGGATGTCGCCTTCGGCGAAGGGAGGGTCCATATTCGGGGAAAGGAATGGGATGGGCTTGGAGTGAGACGGCAGAGCAAGGTTCCTATTGGATGTTCTTGGAGCAGGAGCAGGACGTGGATTTAGAGAGCAAAAGGGGAATGAGGAGGGAGATGAATCGTTGTGCTTGATTTGATATTGTGATGCTGTGCCTCATGCGGCGCCCTAACTTACTACTACTGTTGTTGTTGCCTGGATATAGTAGTGTGCTGCTAGTTTAGGCGCACCATATGCACAAAGACGATCTTAGTCTATTGCTTCTCGTTTGTCACATGGTCCCAGCTTTTAACCAAGGGCCCCCGCCGCAGAGCCGCAGAACGACGTAGGGGCGGGGTGCACCGGGTAAAGGTTTAACGGTGCTCATCTCCAGAATTCCGGGCCGACGCCCACCTTCGACCCCCAAAAGTGGACTGCCATTTTGTCGAAAAGACGGTGGCTCAGCTATAGCGAAAGGAGATCGCCTCGCTAATGACAATGCATTTGCTAAAAGGTTTGATTGTCAGAACGGAGCAAATGAACCGACCGTGCGATTACTACGTAATAAATGGCAGCGATCACTCAAAGATTTGTAATAGCATTACGAGCAGCAATCACGAGGTTGATTATGGGTAGACCTCCTCGATCACTGTATGACAAGGGCCAGAAATCGCTCGGTCGATTATAGTGCAACTACTGCTGAAAATCAAGCTGTCGATGATCCTGTACTTGGAAAAGGATTTCCTTCGAGCAGTATGTAATTAGCGACCGAAACCGCCTCAGGGGTTTTCTCTCAATCTCACCAATTTTGGAGGATTCATGGAGAATAGTACGGTATATAAGCGCAGGAAAGCTCCTAGTGGTTTCTGGGACTAGATCGACGTTATCGATTTCCATAGACATAGGGGGCCAGTCATTGCGTTATAAGCAAAGGAAGCACCTGGTGGTTCCCTGCGCTATGCACCACGGATAGAGGCACTAAATTCGTCGGACACAAAGACGCAATGCAAAGCACGCGACCATCGTAGAAGTAATCATTGAATCTGCCTGCATAGAAAATACCGAATAGCATGCTCATGTAATCGTGCAATCCATTCCCTCCGAGCGAAACAGAACCCCCGGTTTTCGACAACGAGGTCCTTGATGTGCCTGCAATCCTTACTGCGAACGATACCAATCCCTCGACTTCACACAATAAGGTCCTTGATATGGGCACAGTCCTTGTGGCTATCAATGAAGTAGATTGCCAGCGTCCCGAGTTTCTGAGACAGGCGTTGGCGACCCGCGAGCCCGACAAGTAGCAAGGCACATCGCCAGCATATCAACCCAGCAGACCGCTCAACTACATCCAGCGTATGTCGACGACCTATTACTGTAGGAAGTCGTCTGACCATACCCAGGCATACGAGCGGCCTGGGAGCTGAGCAAGTCGTTTGAGTTCTTCCGCAACACTTTAGCGACCGACTCTCTCCACGGCCTGGTCAAGGAATCTGTAGGAATACAGCTCACCTATTCGTTCAAAGGCCTGCCCGACTGGTCCTGAGGCATATATGCCGCCTACCAGCCCAGCAAGGTGCCCAACTTCTCCCGGGGCCTCCTGGTGATCTACTTGCCTCGCAATCTGCCCGACCATCGTCAGGGCATACTGGTCGCCTACTCGGCCAGCGAGTCTTCTGGCCATTCCCGGGTCGTACTTGCGACCGATTCGCTCCACGATGTGTCTGACAACCCGCCAGACGACCCCTGAGGCATGTCAGCCCCTGACTGGCCCAGTAGGTTGCCTGTGCAATCAAAGGGCATATCGTTATGCTACGTCTGGAGCACACAGGCATGGTCTCCCGCGGATGGTCCTATGGGGTACCATTGAAGCTTCTGGCGTCCGCTCGACGATGACGAAGGTTGTGCCCTCCACATAATAGGGGCATTATTCGTTGACATTTGGCTTAGAAGAATCCTGTTTCGGGCCCGATTGCTGCAGTAGATCAATTGTGCTCCGAGGCCATCTGCTGCCTTGCAGTGTAAGCAGGAGCGCAATATCGTTCGCGACCTTGCCGACAGAGACACTAAATATCAGCCAAAACGAGGGCTCGGACGAGATGCATTCGCTGCATGAGCCCAGTGAGGACCCTCTTTAGGAAAGCCAAAAGGGAATTGAGCGACTGCGGAAAAGAGTAGGAAAGGAAAGGGAGGCTTTCATGTCCTTGGCTCTCATTGCTGTTTGGTGCATATATCACAGATGACCACCATTCCATCGTTGACTATATTCAGATGTCACTGATGCCCGTTGTCTAATGTTTGCTATGTTCACATGCCCTTTATAATTGGTGTCGTAGGCATCTATGTACTCGAATGCAATTAAAGTGTTGTTGGCGAGTGAAAAGTCGGGTGCAGGCAATGCATCGCTGGTTAGAGATAAATCGGATGGAAGTGACGTGTCATGATCAGGAGAAAGCTGGACAGAGAGTCGATGTTGCTAATCGGAGGCAACATAGTACCTGAAAGCTGGCTAGAAGCAATATGTTGCCGGCCAGTGCAATGCTCACGAGAGTAGGCAAAGTATCGCCGGCCGGTGGAAATTGGATAGAGGTGAGGCATCGCTAGCCGATTAAAATAAGATGGAGGCAAAGCAAAGCTGGCCAAGGTTGGTGGATGCAAGATATTGCTCGCCGGCGAAAGTGGAATGGAGCTAAAGCAGGCAGTGTACCATTAATCGGAGCAGGAGCATGAGTATCTCGAAAAGGTATTGTAGACCACCGCGCAGCTTACAGCGCTCACGAGTTTTTTCGTGCTCAGTAAGAAAGACATTGATCTTCCGGAACGATCGTCCTTCTGCCTTTTCGATCATTTTTGTGCCATCTATGGAGCAGTTGAAGCTGATCCTAGAAGCAAAATCCCGGTCAGACCGCTTCAAAATCAGGTGGGGTTGGGGGGAGGTACTGGTGCTGCCGCGAACGCTGGTGATGGTCGATGTGCCGGCCTAGCAAGTGACATGTGTGCCCCATGGGCCGTTGTCCACGATTAGTCCAGAACAAAAGTAGACATTGATCATGCAATGAGAATGAGAGAAACTTCATATGATCGAGAGGAAAAAAGGCAAAAAGATCAGGACCTCGTGTGCAACTTCTGAGAAGCTGGAGCGAACACTACTAATGTGAAAGTGTGCTTCGTACTCGACACCTGCAGGATTCGAACCTGCGCCTCCGAAGAGACGGGCTTAGCAGGCCCGCGCGTTAACCACTCCGCCAAAGTGCCTGATTGATGTGAAACAAGTAAGTTTTGAAAAATATATATAGCTAGTAACTTTTGGTCCTATCCACAAGCCGAATAACAGCGTTGTTGTGCTGCCGTTGCCAGGTGGAAGGTGCGATCAAGCACTAGAAAAAGCCGTAAAATCTACAATCATTAGACACCAGGATGCTCCAACGACACGTCAAATCATTCAAAGGTCGGCTGTTTTATGAGGAATGCGTCGATATGTCATGAATTTGTTATTAGCATTCAATTCATTAACTTCGCTAAAGTATGCCTGGACCGAAGCATTTCTATGCCATCCTCATTTATGTAAAAGCACACTGTGGTATCGTCACAACATCTCCATCCGGTCAAACATTAACACGAGACTTGAAACGTTCAAAGATGTCCATACTGTACTGTCGCTAAGCATACATCATAAGACCTTCAAGTTCTTTCTATGTACGCTTCAGCATAACGAGGAAGTATTAACTCGGCACAATCCGCCATATTCAACGTCCCAACATCTGTCTGAAAGTATGAAGATTTTATTCTATCGTATCAGCGACAGTAGTAGCAACATCGACTAATCAGACATTTTAGTGTAGACTTCGTGTTGTTAAGGTGGTATATTCATCATCATATCGACTCGGAATCAAGTCTAAGCACATCGTCACGAGACCGTTATCGTCCGTCCATGAGTTGTCCCTTTTCCTGGTAATTATACACGTGTGCCATTTCTCCACCGCCGTTGCGCTGTCATGCCCCTCAATCGCTCCTGATCATGCTCTCCACAAGCTCCCCTAGAGGTCCGAAATACTCCCGCCTACCCTCACCCTGATCTGCCAGGCCGAACTCCTCCACGAACAGGACGTAGTGCTTGAAGCCGGTGTTCAGGTGAGCCTCGAGTCCGAGACCGCGGATCACGCTGTAGTGATGGCAGTAGATGTGTGCGTAGACTCGGTAGAGACGCTTGAAGATCTGGCGGACGGTGGGGTAGAAGTTCTGGGGAAACGGGACACCAGGCTGCGTAGGGAAGAGGTTGGGGTCGGAGATGAGGGCCGAGGTCCAGGAGAGCAGGTTGGAGATGTAGGTGGGAGCAGGAAGGCGGGTGGGTTTAGGATAGGCGGGAGGATGATGCCAGAGGTACTCGAACCTGAAAAGATAGAGGGTCAGTCCAAATCGTCATGCCTTAGTAAATTTGACACTTACTCATCGGTGGCCTTCATCTCCGGGCAGGACACAGGAGAACAGAATTCGGTGATGGCGCCGTACAGCAGGTTTATCTGGTTGTAGAAATCGACGACTGGACATGTTCGTTAAACCGCCTTCTTCTCCCACATGATCACTCGGTACATACTGTTGACAGCCAGCCACTCGTCGCGGTCTTCGCCCTCGGGCAGCTTGACCACCTTCTTCAAACTTCCATTCCCGAGCGTCGCCTCGGCGAATTGCTTCAGCTGCCACGCATTGGAGCCTTTGTGTGTTCTCTGAGGTTTGAACGATGCCCTGTTGCGCGCATTCGCGTTGCTGTCTATTGTCAATAAATCTGCTTGCAACCCAATGTTTTCTATTCCGAAACCCAAGCCCCTGTCCGGCGAGCGCGACCGCTCAGGTCTTCGTTGGCGACCTGCTTTGCTGCGTGGCAGGCACACCCTCTCCCGCTTGGTCGGACTGCCCGACAACAGCGACGGCTGAGCCGAGACGTTGTTTTCGTGTGGTTGTGGCTCCACCTCCGGCACTACTATTACCGCCGCCGCTGCGTTCTGGACGATCGAGGCCCTGTTGGAGCTTCCGAACAACGCCGAAGACGAACTAGTCTGGAGCACGTTGCGAAAGTGCTTGTGTAATGGGCTTTCGAAGACCTGCGCGGGTGCCGGAGGGGAGAGGATCTGACCGCTCAGACTGCTTGTACTGGCAGCGAAGACGTTGCTGTGCAGTGGGGACAGGGGCTTTGCGGCGTAAGGGTAGTGGCATTTGCCCGGTGATGGAGGGGCTATGGTGATGTGTGAGGGAGAAGGAAGGGGAACGAACATTGTCTGCATAAAGGACGTCATGTCGACGCGCCCCTCAGCGTGAAGTTGTTCTCTAATTCAGCTCTTGCTTTGTGTGTGGAAGTGTTGTCTTGTATAGGTTTGCGCTGGCCAAAGCCGCTGGCCGTTGTGGGCGCCTGGTTGCGCTGGACATTCCACTGTTGTCAGCTGCTGCCGGAGGTCATGTGAACAGCCGTGGAGGCGTCTAGAATGCTTACACGATTGGATAACAGTGCGATGGATCGCTGAAGATGCAATTGAAAAGAGCGAGACGATTTCACACGAAGTGGTGAGGTCGTTGGTGTGGAAGCTGGCAGGACGGTCAAGGGGTTGTCCCTGTGTTGCATGTGGGCCCCGGTCCCGGCTTTTGTTTTGTTGGCGGATGTCATTGTGTTTGCCCCGCAACGCCCCAGATTTCAACCACACTCCTCGGCCATACCTTCGTGCACCAACGTTACTCTATCTTTACCGCTCGGCTACCAATTCTACGCAGATTGAGTACGAAAAATTTATATCTGATTTTCTTCTCACCGATTTTTCAAATGATGCATCATGACTTCAGCCACATTCTAGCACCCCTGTGCTCGCAAAAACTCCCCAACCTCGAATCCGAGTCTGCGGAGAGCCGGGCCTTGTACACAATCATAACCCGGCTCGCTTGCCGCATCCCCCTTGCATCGCTTCACCACCATGAGCTTCCCGTTATCCAGAACGTCAACTCCTGTACGATCAGCTGGGTCATCTGGCTTGACATTCATGACGTATATGAGCAGGTCCGGAGCCACTTGGCCCCGCCACATGCACGCCGTCCATTCCCAGTGTGACTTGCCATTGTGCTCATTTGTTGGCGGGATCCAGGACGCGAATTTGTTGGTAGCTGTGAGTATGTAGGATCGTAAGATAATCACCGCGAGCTTGTGTATCGGGCTAAGCGGACTGGTGTCCGCGGTGATTGTGCCAGTACTCGAACTCCGCTTGTGCGACGACTGCTCTAGCGGAACCAGATCTGTCGAACCTTTGGTGACGTAGTCGACAATGTCTCTACTCTTTTCATGCCACTCTTTGACACTATCCATACATTCGAACAGATGCTCCATTTTCGGCTCGTTCTTCTCCGAGGTATTCGGTCCGTCCACAACCTTGACACTTGTGTCCGGTGATTTGCACAGCTTATCTTCCAGCCAGCGCGTTAGATCGTGGATGCCTTCGATATCTTCCCCTTCGACTGCAATGATGCTCGCACCAGAACGCCGGCTATTTGAGCTTAGAGCGGGATTAAGGACTTTCTTGAGCACGGAAATCTTGTCCCACAAAACGTCCATAGGACTAGGGCTTGATTTGTGATGCCTGCGATCCAAGTCTCGCGAGCTTGTGCTGTCCGATGCATTCGACGTCGAATATGCCGAATATGGTCCTGAGGACATGGTCCCTGCCCTCCAATCTGCATAAGCCGTCTGGAGTGGCGGCAGAGTCAAACTTAGATCTCTACTGCTGGGTACGCGTCTCAGCATCATTCTATGTTGGCTATAGCCAGGCCCGGCTGTCTTGGGTGGAGGACCCATGAGTGGTGACGACCTGGTCATCAGTTCGGTAGCGGGTGGAAGGCTTCCACGCCGGGCGTGTTCCTGAGATAGCAATGATGGTGCTCGGGGACCATCCAAATTTGACGTACCGTGAGAAAATCCATCGGCAAAGACATATCCGGGTCTAGGTAGAGCAGTAGGTAGCGGCTGACTTTCCAAACGTCTTCTCTTTGGACTCAGGGCGCCCGCTGCTGTTTGTTGTTCCGACGCCTCACGAGTGCCACTGCAAAGCATGTGTTGTTTGTCCTGGTATCTAGGCAATGCACGTGACTCCAAGGATGAGTTGTGCATAGGGAGGTAGTTGGTAGACGGCGCTATAGCGTTTAATGGATTTGGCGGTGGGAGAGTGATAGTGTTCGATCTTCGAGGATCTGACCCATGGTGAGCTGCCTGTGGTGCGTCTTCCCTGGATTTCCCATGGTTTGATATTGTCAGCGCTTGTTGACCAAATACCATTCGAGAACACTTTGGGCAGGCTTGTGCTTCGTTCCAAGATGTAGATGAGCTATCATTAGCGTGGGTACCCTTCCGATTTCGCTTCGGTTGATATCGATAAGACGGGTGCCGCTGCTGATGCTGCAGCTTGTCTTTCTGCGCAACCTAAGTGGTTTAATCTTATCGGGCATTGTCTCCAGACATACCTCGGATAAGGCCTTCCACTTTAGCTTCTCTTCTTCAGGCTCATTCCTCCATGTTTCTCCTAGTATCTTGGAAACCTCTGGGTTGTTGATGCCAGGATGTTTGTCAAGTACTGCCTGGTAGTGGTGTTGGCGATATAGTATAAACGCTATCATAAGCTGTTATCATAAGTAGCAGATTAATGAACGCACGAGGACTTGCAATTTCTTGGTCGTGGAATCTTAGGCTCCGGAGTGCATATACACGGGTAAGGTGGAGCGCTCGGATTTGATGTTCGGAGGGGCGAGTAGACATGCTCATCAGAGTCCTCGTCATCCAGATGATCGCCATTTCGCTTCCTGTGATCAATATGTGGTGATGGTATATTGGACGAATTGGACCTATCGGGTGAGGGTGTCGAGCCCATCGCACACCCTGTGCTGACTGGAGCGGATTCCGAGGATGCAACGCTGCTGCCTATCGAAACACGAGGCATGTGTGACTTTGGTGAAGTCATCTCGTGGTTGTTGTTGATCAATGGTTCTCTTTGCCAAAGTTGTCTTGTGAAGAATATTTGAGGATGATCAGAGGTTTTGCAGTACGCAGGGGGGGCATGACCTATGTCCGGTCTGGTGGCCGTCACCCACGACATTGCAGGAGTGACGGAGGAATGATGTTGGGCGAGGAATTCTCAATTGACAACAAGAACTACTAATGGAGCAAAGGGTTGAAGAAGAAGGGAACGTCATTTTGTACCGCCTTGCTTCGTTGGGCTTTGTTTCTGATATCCACTTACCACTGTGGCGACCGATGAGCATTGTGATTCAGAAATTAGAACACGCCGCGATGGAGATCGTACCGTGTTCTACGCGCAGCACTGGAAGCGCAAACGGCAACGCTCAGCTGCCCCTCAATTCATACTCATTCCGGGAAGCAAGGGGCCAGTGCCCAGCACACTCCCGCAAGGAGATGTACATGGTGAGAACGACGGTCAATGTGCTGATTGGCAGAGTCAGAAGTACCCATGGCGCACCGGATGCATCTTCACGACGCCCTGACGACACACGGCTGCGCGTCTTGAACCAATATGTTTGTCGCCGTGTGCGAGGAGGATAGTGGACGGAGCGGAGCGGGCCTGCAAAGTCGTGCAGTGCTTAGTAATCCTTGCCTGATGTTATACTACTCGCAATGCAACCACGAAACCTTCCGCGGATCAATCAATTCTTCAATATACACTTCGCGCACTTGATACCTCCAGAAACTGAGCAACATGGAACATTAGATACATATACGATCGCCGAGACCATTGACACTGAGAACAAACTGTCTCATTTCTCAAACATGGCCATAACGCAATGACCGGGTATAGTAAGTGACAAATGCAACCTACACTGGCAGCTAGTTCCAGCTTCCCTTCTTCATTCCCTCAAACCCGCCCCCACCCGACGCGGTACGGCCTCTTCCGTCAACACAGCCATAATGTACAACTTCGCCATCGGGCCAGACCCTAATAGCCGAATTCCCAAAGCGCTTGAGGCAAACACGACAATGATCATCGTCACGCACTGTGATGCGTTTATTGCGGCCGATCAAAGCTTTCTTTACACGTCCCGGGCTTGATTGGCCAAAGATAAGTTCGGCGTCCGCAGCGGTATGTCGTACTTCCTGCAATCCCCGCGATATGCGTGTTGTGTTCACCGCAGCAACGTCGCGACGCATGCGACCCCGGAAGTACGAATGCAATTCTGAAACAGAGAGATGGTCTGGGACAAGATTCAGTGTTGAAGACGACGGCAACCGTGCGCCATGCTTGCTCAGTAATTCAAGCGCGGGTGGCCAGTTGATGGTTTCTGGTTGAGGAGGGCGGAGATATAGGGATAGTAGGATCGTGTAGATCTCCTCTTGACCCACTGCAGAGGATTCACTGTCAGTCGATGTAAGGTACAGATCATTGCAGTATTGTTCTGCCTTTGCATAGTCTTTGATCTGAAAGACGTAGATGGACAGCGCCTGCTTGTGGTTGCCCATTGCACTGAGAACAATGGCCCGGCATTCGTAGAAATGGGGATCTTCCGAAGGAAGCTGACGGAAGGTCTTTGCTTTGTTGTATGACATGCTCTGACGAAGAAATGATTCCAATTTGGTCTTGTCAACGTCGACTTTGTCAGATGATGCCGATGATTTCATCTCAGCCAGATATGCATCGACAAGCATCTGATGGAAGTTTGCCGATTGATCGCCGAGCTCGTTGATTATGTGCTCGAGATATTTGAGACTCAGGCTTGGACTCATGGAGCTGAGATGTGCCACCACCCGGTCTCGCGGAAGTGACTCGGCGTTTTCCGTATCGGCGACAAAAATCTCCATACCCGCTTCTGGAGTCGTCTCGAGCGGCCACTTGGAGAATTCTAGGATGATATCAATCATTTCCGGGGGCAATTGTTGAAGGTAGGCAACAGTTCGGGAGGGGCCACGAAGTGCTGGCATGATTTCCTCCTCGGCTTCATTTTTCCCAAATTGGAGAAGTAGCTCTAGCGCTTGACGATGAAGTTTTTTTCCCTGCAAGAAGTCGATTAGGTCGTTATACCGCCCATTCTCATAAAGCTTCTCTTCCACAACGTCAGGATCACAGAAGTTGTCTAGTCGGAATAGCGGCCCAGCCAATGACGGTAGGGCATACATGTAAGCGCGGAACAGCGTCGTGTCGACCAATTTTGCGACTGCAAATAACTCCTTCTCCCAATCTATCTTTCCGGCTGCAAGATCATCAACCAGGACGATGATATTTCGAAATGGCGGGTCAGAGTCTTTGTCTGCTGCGATTTGACTTGCGATCGTATCTTTGAGTGTACCGTCAAAGTTCAAATATTTCTGAATTTGAACTCGAGATTGCGCTAGGAACGAACACAAAGCCATTACAGCCTGTTTCAGATCGCCGCCTTGGAGAGGTAAATGACTCTTTTTCTTTGTTTTGATGCTCGCGGCCTCGTTGTTGGCTGAGACAGATTTTATTGAGGCGGTGTCGCTGTCTTTTGCAGCTGATTTGATTTTGTCGACTTTCGATTTCTTAGGAGTTTGAACGACTTCGCCAGCGATATTTTTGCTGTTTTCACTTTTGTCGACGTTCTCTGATAGCTCTCCATCCGTAGAAATTTCTTCTGGCTCCTCGATACGAGAGACATTGCCAGCGATGGATTTAGGATAACGCGACACAACTCTTACCGGTGGTGCAGCCGCATCCGTGAATAGATCAAGGGCTGGTCGATACTTTTGTTGTGCAAACAAAGCCTGCGCCTTTTGCATCTGGATTTCCCTGATTTGGCCAGTCTTGTCTTTAAGAAGGGTGTCTTCAAGCATCGTCAAAAGACTGATCGCTTCATCAAATCTCGACTGATGCACTAGCTGCTCCGTCTGCGACTCATAGCTAGTAGCGAGCATGCGCCATACGGTTCGATCACTAGCAACCAAGAATCCTTTCCCAGCATGAGCCAGGCTGATGTTTGGCTGAGGTACGTGCAAAAGTGTTGCGTTCGGTACTTGAACGCTTTGTAAAAGAGTCAACGTGTCCGGGCTTCTCACTTCCATCGTCCCTTTATTGGCCTGTTGTAGTGACAGAAGATATGGATATGAGTAGCCGATGGTGTCTGGAGCAGCTGCCCAAGGTATCTGACGCTTCTCAACGGGTGCACCATCCTCGTCAACGAAAAGAGTGTTGACATCTTTGGCTAAAAGTAAGTTCCCGGGACCAAGCTTGGTGGCCATAGGTTTTGGTACCCAACCACCCATACCCATGTAGCCCATGCCGGAGCTACTAACCGCAGCAAATCGAGCGGTAGCTGGTCCAGCTGATTCAGCTGTTGGCGGTATCGGCTTGTTGATGTCCGTCATGTCTCCGGTTTCAATATTGACCAGGGTGAAACCTGGGTCCATGCCGACCATGACTTTAATGCCCGTAACCCACGTGAGACTCTTGACGGTGGCAGGCAGTACTATTTCTTGCACATCGCTCTCCAGCTCCATGTCATGCCAACTCCATAACAGTATCTTGCGCTTTACTGCCACGGCCATGCGCGAGACCAAAGTTGGGACCCCCGTCTCCGCATCTTTGTCGACATTGGAGGTGACTGCAAATGTTGATGCACCACGAGTCTTGTCTAGGCGTTCTTGCAATGCGTAGGTCTGCAGATCATGTACAGAGACGTGATTGTCGGTCAATGCGACTAGAACATTGGCCTCCTTTATAATAGCCAGCTGCTGGATGGCCCTTTTTGAAAACTTCTCTTCTTCATGTAATAGGTCAGTCAACCGATGAGCGGGTTTCTGATCTTTTCCGGGCTCTGTAGCATTGTCCCCGGAGCTTGGTGCGTCTCCAGTATCCGACGGAGAGGACGCGAGCTCATTGAGTCTGTAGATGCGGAGGCTACCAGTATTGAAACCGACAAGTACACGGTCACCTTGTAAGCGTCAGTCAGACAGTTTCTCTGTTCCATGTTATATGCTTCCCGTACCGTAAGCGAGCACACTCTCAATCTTTGATTTGTCACGCTGCTTGAGCTCGATAATGGACTGGGCTTTGAATGCGATCAGCATTTTTGGATCTCAGCTCATGACCTGTTGATTAAGGAGCCTAAGAATACTATTCGAAGATAGTCGGACACGGAATCATCGTGGCATATTCGTGGTCTTCATCTTGGAATCATCTCTACAAGCAATGCGGTTGGACGAGTCGCATTGGTGGATGTGGTTGCGGTCTCCGACGGTAGGCGATATCTGTAAGGATGCATGGCTGATCTCGCCTACCGCAGTGTCACGTGCGCTCATGGCCGAGAACCGAGAACATGTCCATCAAATTCATTCATGCGATCTGCAACTTTTCATTAACTACTAACATGTGGTCTAGTCGAAAACCCAAAAATGCAAGTATCGAGTCTTACAGGGCTGTGCCCATTACGGTCCCACCGTTTCGAGGTATATAAAGGAGCAGATCCAGCTCAGTGGCCATGTTCTAAGGCTCCACCCTCTTCCAAAATCTGTGGGCCCAACATCTTCCCGACGAGAGGAGCCGTCAATTATAGGGAGAAGATCACATGTTTGACCTGTCATGAACCATCGCTCTTTCGGACCTCACGGACCCGGGATGGTCTCGGCTTGCCGGAAGAGATGTCGCTGTTCAGAGTTCGGCCAGGCAATGACGTTGATGCCCCGCCATCCAAGCGTCCAGCTCATCGTGATGTAAGTCTTCAATGCGCTTTAGAATCTCCAATTTCACGAACAGAACTCGAGCGTTACTTGCATACATTATTTTTCAGAGAACTACACACAAAGAATTATCTCTGCATCTTCCTCAACTTTTTTTCATGGCTGTACCGTCCGTAATTCAGCTGCAATGCGGCTGCAATTCCTATCCATGGGGCAAGCAGGGCTCAAAGTCGTTAGCTGCGACTCTTTGTGCCAAAACGCCGGGATGGACAGGCAAAGGTCCTTCCGAGAAATTCAGCATTGATGAATCACAGCCATATGCTGAGATGTAGGCAACGCTTCGACCCATGCAATGGGAATGTACTCTAATAGCGGACTCAGGTGGATGGGCACATATCCCGAATTGCCATCCTATGTACTATCTACTGGTCAGGACCTGCAGGAACTGATAGACAAGAACAAGGACACCCTGGTTGGAGACGGTGTTCTACAAAAATTCGGACACTCCAAGATTCCCTTCTTGCCCAAGATCTTATCCATCGCCAAAGCCTTGCCACTTCAATTGCATCCGAACAAGGAGCTGGCTGCCAAGCTACACAAGGAGGACCCGTCCAATTTTACCGACCCCAACCACAAGCCGGAGATCGCACTCGCTCTCAGCGACTTCGAAGCATTCTGTGGTTTCAAACCTCTCGAAGATATCCATGCACTTCTCCAGCTGGAACCGCTGAAGCAATATCTGCCGAACAGCTCTGACAAATTCAACAATAACGACCTGAAGGAAGTTGTGCGCGCTATGCTTAAAGCTGATGAATCATCGGTCAAGAAGACTGTGGAAGCTTTGCAGAAGCTCCCTGACTCCTCATTTGGATCTGACACTCACATCAAGCCTCTCATCCCTCGATTGGTGGAGCAGTACGAGGAGACCGACAATGGCATTCTTGTCGCACTGATCACCATGAACTTCCTCAAATTGAAACCTGGCGAGGTCATCTCGATTCCTGCAGACGGCATTCATGCATATCTGTACGGTGATATCGTCGAGTGCATGGCTCGCAGCAACAACGTTCTCAACACGGGATTCTGCCCACGAGCAGAACGTAATTCAGTCGACCTCTTCTGCTCGTGTCTCACCTTTGCGCCCCACAGCATTGCCGAATGCAGGTTACCTCCCAAACCATACCACGGCGGTAAGAATGGTAAGACTGAGATATTTACACCGCCAATGAACGAATTCAACATTTTATCCACCAAGATCAAGGCTGGAGAAAAAGAGATCATCAATCCTATCGATGGGCCGAGCATAGCCATTGCCACGTCTGGGAATGGGACCCTGAGCTCCAACGGCGAGGAATTCGCCGTCAAGGAGGGATCGATCTGGTTCATCGGCAAGGGCACAGAGGTAAAGTTGGACGCCAAAGAGAATTTGGTCTGGTACACCGCTTTCGCGGACCCGTCCACGTGAGGAACTCCTCCATGGTGCCGAGTAATTTCGCAATGCAAAAAACCGGGATAGATGAGCGGGTAAAATTATATGCACCAGTATAATGAATATAGGGTAGCATAACAGTACACTACGGAGAGTATGATCCTACCACTTGTTTCCCATCCAGCAATTGGACTGCGCTGCTCCTTGGGACGCCGCAAAGATAGGGTCGAACTTCCTAGCTTCCAAAAATACGCCAATCTCCCTTGTAGTACCATCCTCCTCAAAGAGCGTTGTTCACATGCTGATCCTGGTCATCCTCGCCGAAGATTATAACGGCATCTATCGTATCGTAAACGCGGATGTCACTATCGACAGGCAATTCTTTCAAACCCCGCAACGTCTCAATCAGCTTGCCTTCGCAAGATTCGGGTATAGCGGAAGCTCAGCGAATTCTCGGCGCATCTTGACCAGGATCATGCGAGTGGCTCTCTCGAAAAGCCATTCCATTTCTATGTAGTCCACTCCCCGAGCGGATCGCTTTACACATGAAACCCCGTACATTTTACCACGAAGATGCTCGGGCACTTGTATGTATGCTTATTAGCACACAAAGCCAATTGGCCGAACGCAGGACTTCGCCCATGCTTCTTTGCGTGTCTTTCTATGTGGCTCTTATCGCTCGCACTCTCTCTTTTCAATCTCGCCATACCCGAAGGCACCGATGCCACTTCAAAATTGTCTTGACCTGTCCTTGACCATTGTCGGTAGTTCAAGGTAGTCACATGGTTATCGACCTTAAGAGGCTGAACTACCTTTGCTTATAGTACGATATGTCAATCCATCTTCTGCTCCACGTCCCCAGACACGGCACGAGATAGTATGGGACGGGTGAGGGGGGGAGGGGAGGTGGGGGAAGTCAGCCGCCGTTGAACCTTACAGAGGTGCGACAGAGAAGATGTGGAGAAGTGTGGGAGGCTGACTTGACCAAACAGCGGGAATGGTGTAAAGAGGTCGTATATAAGAAAAGCCACATTCGTCATTATCGGAGCTCGCGCCGCAGAATCATGGGCCTAACCTAAACGCCAAGAATAGTCTGACACATCGGCTCCGGAAGCTGACTGTCGAGCTTTGCCTTGTTCCCGATCATCGTTCATTCGGGAAACGTGCCTGTGGTCCACACTGCAAAAGCAACCCACAGCCCGTGCCGTCTGCCCTGCGGACGAGGTACAGAGTTACATAGCGATAATTCCCTGCTGCCGAGTTTCCGTGAAGGTGTCCGGTCCCTCGAAGAATGCGACTCCCCTGGACGCTCTCATCTATGATTGGTGGCGCGGCGGGCTCAGCCAACGCGGCGCCCTTGGCTTGTCATTTACTCCTTCCCCAGAGCCGCAATGACGTAGAATGAATACTCGGTTCGAGATGGTGTCGATGGAAAGAACTGTTACAGCAGGCAAAGTCAACTTTCGGAAGACTAGGCAGATGATTGAACGAAGCTGTAAAGATGTACGAGGACTCAAGAGAGAGAAGTAAGCAGGAATGTCAGGACTGAAAAGATTATGCAAGCTGCAGGTTGGTCACCCGCGTTTCTCCAGGAAGTTCTCCACATCCCAATCCTCCAAGCTCCCACACTTCGGCTCATGCCCTAACCTCACCTCTAGCAATGATCGGCGCCGTCAGCGGCGAGGGCACTATGCCCGCTGCATTTATCATGTCGTCTCCCGCGCCATTTTTCTTCTTCTACTCGATCTCCCATTGTCACCGTGTAGCCGGCCATGGATCCTACCAAACAATCACTGGAGGTGCAACAGGCTACTGCCTCGCAGGCAGAGAAGTCACATTCATCCTCGGACGATGAATCCAAGCACGATGTCATCAGAGGCCAGTCTTTCTCTAGTCAGGCTCAGGCCAACGAGTATGAGCGCAAAAAGATGAACGCCTTACTCGCCAATCCGCTTCGTGGTTATTCCCACCAAGAGCTTCGCAACATGGGCAAGGCTTACGCCCTTGACCATGCCCTGGTCGAACCCGAGGATCTCCGCGCCTTTCAGATCGGTGCCGTCCTGGCTCAAAACCCCAAGGCTTGGGAGACGGTGGAAGGGCTACGCGAGGAGGAGAAGGAGGTGCTGAGGGCAGAGCAAACGCACCGCTGGTCTCAGCCCAAGCTTTTGTATCTCGTCATCATTCTCTGTTCGACATGTGCTGCTGTCCAGGGTATGGACGAGACCGTCGTCAACGGCGCCCAAAACTTCTACTATCCCCAGTTCGGCATCGACGACACTACAGGCCCTAAGGGCAACCGCAACACTTGGTTGCAGGGACTAGTCAATTCCGCTCCCTACCTCTGCTGCGCGTTCATTGGATGCTGGCTTTCCATTCCCTTCAACAACTGGTTCGGCCGGCGAGGTACCATCTTCATCACTTGCCTGTTTAGCGCTCTTACCTGCTTCTGGCAAGCTTTTACCAATACCTGGTGGTCTATGTTCATTGCCCGGTTCGCCCTGGGTTTCGGTATCGGCCCAAAATCTGCCACGGTTCCCATTTATGCTGCCGAGTGCTCGCCACCAGAGATTAGAGGCGCTCTTGTCATGCAATGGCAAATGTGGACTGCTTTCGGTATCATGGTTGGTTACGCCGCCGATCTTGCTTTTTTCAAGGTTCCGGACAAGCCCGGTATTCATGGACTCAATTGGCGAATCATGATGGCTAGTGCCATGTTACCTGCTGTCATCGTTTGTTGCTTCGTATTTATGGTTCCTGAATCTCCTCGTTGGTACATGCAGAAAGGCCGCCACCATTCAGCCTACGAGTCCTTGTGCCGTCTGCGTCATGCGAAGATCCAAGCCGCTCGGGACCAATTTTACATGCACAAGGGTCTTGAAGCCGAGCACGGTATCCGCATCGGACAAAACAAGATTAAGGAAATCATTACTGTTCCACGTAACCGAAGGGCGATGCTGGCATCCGAGATTGTCATGTTCATGCAACAGTTCTGCGGTGTTAATGTAAGTCTGGATACGATTTGACTACTATGAATGTCAGCTCACGTGTACCAGGTCATTGCCTACTATTCAACCGAAGTATTCGTTCAGGGAGGGTTTCCCATTATGAATGCGCTGGCTGCCTCCCTCGGATTCGGTATCATCAACTTCCTCTTCGCCATCCCTGCTGTCTACACCATCGACACCTTCGGTCGACGCAATCTACTGCTCACCACCTTCCCCTTGATGTCCCTTTTCCTCCTGCTCACGGGCTTCAGCTTCTGGATTCCTCTTGCACAACCTCCTCCTGGAAGCGACGTGGTACCAGTAAGCAAAGGTCGGGTCGCTGGTGTCGCTCTGGGGATCTACTTGTTCGGTATTGTGTACAGTCCTGGCGAAGGTCCTGTCCCCTTCACCTACTCGGCTGAGGCTTATCCATTGTACATTCGTACGTACGGCATGTCTTTGGCTACGGCGACCACCTGGTTCTTCAATTTCGTACTGTCAGTCACCTGGCCCAGTCTCCAGAAGGCGTTCAAGCCTCAGGGAGCTTTCGGCTGGTACGCTGCTTGGAACGCCATCGGCTGGTGGCTCGTCCTACTGTTCCTGCCCGAGACCAAGGCGAGATCTCTCGAAGAGCTCGATGCAGTCTTCAGTGTTCCTACCCACAAGCAAATGTCGCATGGTCTCAAGGAGATCCCGTATTTCTTCAACAAGGTGAGTCGGGATCGTGAAGCTCCACTCTGTAAAGACGATTGCTAACATACATCTTCAGTTCGTTTTCCGTCGTGACGTTCATCTTGAGCCGCTCATTGACTTTGACGCTGCTCACAAGAACGAGACCGAATTAGACCAGGTCATTGGCGAGCATTGAGGAGTTGACGATTAGAGGAGATGTATGAGGGAATGTGCGTCATACAACCGAGACACATGGCTCATGTGCCTCTTTTCTACAATAATCGACATCGATACCACTTGTTTTGAATGCTAGTCCTTGCTCTTGTCTGCCATTACCTCTGAATTTCGCTGCATCGGAAGTCAATGCTTCAATGGCCGGTCTCTTATAACATTTGCTACATTGAAGATCTAGCAGTACTGTCAAAGATTACCAGCCTCTCCTCAGACCACATGTTTGGATCACATTGTGTAGTCCTGCTTGAGTTGTGACCACTCGGATCTAGTGGTATCTTGTGAAATACAACGATGCTTCAAACTACATTACGGGCGACTTGCCGACGGCACTCAATTTCAGCCTAAGGCTCACTACCCGAACAATGTCGCAGGCAGCTTCGAATCGAAGATTGAAGCAAAAATTGAATCTTACAGATATGCATATTTCGGCTTTGAACTGCAAGCTTATGTGGTCGAGCAGTCACATGCATTCGTGTTGCAAGAAGGTCACGTCCGCAATGCGGGCGCTGACTCAACGGCGGCGGATTGCGCAACGTCCTGCACAAACGCACCCGTGGTCGCTCATTATTCTTGGTCCATCACACTCGCACAACTCTACTCAGCACCGGCACTGGAATGGGCGAGAATCAGTGAAGAACATTCTTGAGAAAAGATCAATATGGAATTGCTGAAAAACACTTGCATTCATCGGTGGATGTGCTTCAACGAGACCTATGTCAGACGTGGGACTACCCAGAGGAGGATGAGACGGGCCGCCAATTCGTCTGAACGCTGTTGATGACATTGTCTCTGATGTTCATCCCGAAAACCAGTCCGCCAGACATCTTCTTTACGGAAAGTGAATAGGTGAGCTTTTTGAACTTTCCATAACTCTCAAATCGTAGACCCTTGGTCTTGATTTTCAGATCGCATAACGGCACGACCGTCTTGTCATTGAACGATGTCGGAGCTGTGTCTTCTCTGCAATAGTATAAGATTTCTGAAAAGTCCTCCGGGATGTCGTCCTGGTCGAAATACAGGTTGAATGCATGTGTCTGGAGGCCGGCCCCAGAGATTGCTTTGCCTTTCTTGACGAACCATGTCATCTGATCAACAGCCAACAGACGTCCCGTGGCAACGCACTTCTCTGGTGTGATGCCCGGGTGCTTCCGCTTGTCGTAGTCGTGATCAGCACAAACCCCATAATGGTATGGAGTTATTCGGCTGATGACCTGATCTTTGACTGACATTCCTCGTAGGACAGCGCCGCGTCCCACAGCTGTCCATGCATCTGTAGCTTGATGCACGGTCACACTCGGTCGCCCGGAGTCCACTGCAGGCTCGGCAAGAGCTTGCTTGAGTTTCTCATAAAGATAGAGGGACGACCCGAAACCTCCAACAAGGATGACCGACTTCGGACTCTTTTTCTTCGTCTGTGCCGCGGAGATTTGGTTTTTAATCAGGTCTATCACTTGTCCAGTGACTTTATCAAACATCGTCGTGATTTCATCAGCAGACAGGCTGATCCAACCATCTTTGATGCCTGCGTCTGGATCGTCCGGGATGCCAGGCAAGGCGACCAGATACTTGGTGTTGTGGTTTCCGCTGGGTTCCGTTGGTGGTTGGAATTGATGTTTGATATCTCGCTCGAAACAGGCGAGGGCTTCGTTCCAGATTCCTGGTGCTTTATAGCGAATGCGATTCCAGGTTCTTTTGTTGACCCGAGATTTGACAAGCTCTTCAAATTGCAGATTGAGGAAGATCGCACCGCATAAAGCACCTTCGCCAGCGACTGCCTCGCGCAAGCTCAAGGGCGCCGTATTCTGGATCTCATAGGTGATCAGATCGACGGTACCTCCGCCTGCATCGCAGATAAGAAAATTGTCGCCAATGGTAGGTTTCAATTCGATCATGTTGTTCAAGACCCAAATCGCCGCTGCCTCTGGCTCACTGATGAGTTGCAAGTTATTTGACATCCCCGCTGCTAAGGCGGCCCTTTTCGTTGCTTCCTTGGCCGCATCAGTCCAGACAGCCGGCACAGTCAAGATGAAGTCCAACGGGGTGTTTTTGGCCATGTATGCGCCAAAACGTCTCTCCAGAGCATATTTGGTTGCGTCAAGCATGTGACGCAGATAATCGGCGACTATGTCCTCGGCGGTCTTATTCAGAGACTTCAGTTGGTTCTTGAGATCTTCTGGATCAACCCAGCTAGGGAATTCCTGCCTCGGATCCAGCAGAAGCTTGAAGCATTGCAGACAATCATCAGTAGGCTTCAGCTGGTAGCTCCACTTGACGTCTTGAGCTGAACCGGAATCACAGTAGGCAATCTTCGTCGGTATTTTCTTGAACGAGTTGTTGTCCCTCCCAGGCCATCTAGCGAAATCAGAAATGACAAGCATGAGTCTGAGCACCGCGACAACTTACATGCTGATCTCTCTGATTCTTTCGCTGGCATTCTTTTCCTTGCCCCAGGCGTAAGCAATCCTGCTCTTGGTCAACCTCCTGTAACAGTTGTTATGGTATCAAAGTAGTGCTCACCCTGAGAAGGTCGTGCCAAAATCAACTCCCACGAAGATGCGATCTTCGCCATCGTCACCACTGATCTTGGAGTGGCGTCGTTTTTTGGCAGGCATGTTGATGATCGATTTGACGTTGTAAGTGCACGTGCTGGTAATGGAAGCGGCTCGTTGTGGTATGGGCTGCAAAGAGAGGGAAGAAGTCGAAGTAGTGAGGTGGAAGATATATGCGTTGCATTTGTGACTCTGTTGAGGTAGTGCTGGCTAAGGCATGAGGTGAGTGCAAGGTGAAGGTCGTCGTGAGTGAGCCTCTGGAATGGCTTGTCGCTCTTTCATGTGACAATCAACGACATTTGCCAGCAGCTCTCGAAAACTATTAGAGGTTCTATCACTCATACTCATCAAGCTTTCCCAAATTTCACTTACTGATCAAGATTGATTTGCGCAAACCTCAAAGACGACAGTCATACACACGGCCCTCATCTGACAATCCTTCGGCATCAGAGGAAAAAGCACTGGCCATGAAAATTCAACCTGGAAGAGCCAACAAGCGTCCGCGGACAGATGAAACCTCAGGGGAGGCAATGGATCTTGCTAACAAGCACTCCGAACTCGAGCTAGAGAACAAAAGGCTCAAAAGTCAACTGCGAGATACTCGAGTGCAGCTGAAGAAGCTCCGAAACCAGTTACAAGATGCTCGAGACGAAGTGAAGGAGCTGACAGCGAAATCTCGAGACCAACGAGAGCAGATCATCTGCCTCAAGCAGGAGATCTCAGCAGAGAGAGATGCACCAGATTATCCCACAGACTACGAGCTTGGCCAGGACTTCCAGAGTCTTAACTCCAGCATACAAGCTTGGGCTTTCGGCGCAATGCGAGACAGCAAGAGAGGTATGTTCACAAGGCCGGAACAGAACTGACGAGGTCCTGAAAAGAAGCCAGTGGTTATCGTCAACCCCGGGAAGAAAGGGCAAGACTTCGACTGGCTCAAGGTTCGCATGCCTCTCCTCCCTAAGGATAAAAATGACCACACATACAATAGATACGCCTTGGCGTGTCTGCTGTCGCGGACCTTGGTCGATTCGCTAGAGAACGACAACACCTTCGGTCAAGGCTCCAAGGTTTCCAGCCGACCACTTGCCGAGGCCGAGGAGATTCTCTACAGTGAGTATGCACTCCTCATTTTATCAAGAAACCGAGCCCGACACTGACCCACAACTGGCAATGATCACCATGCAGACTACTCGAAATGGCTCCAACTCACAAAATCGCTGCTCGACGCCACCGAGCCACAAATGCTCACAGAAGTTTTTGAGCACAGAGTGGGACGAATCGCCGGAGATCTAAGAAGGGTCATCAGGGGTGCTACCAACATCGACATGAGTCTGTGTGAGATGGGAAAGCTTGAGAGCATTGTTCGTAACGCTATCACTTTCTTCAACAAGATCTACTTCCATCCCGCAAAGTACGCCTTTACCCCGACGACCAAAGCTCTCGCGCGTAGCGATCAAGACAAGTTGGCACTGTTCGACGACAAAAAATTCGAAGCTATCCCGAGCGGCGCTCAGCAACTTTCCGACGAGGCCAAGATCATAGGGTATGTCTTCCACGGCATTTACAAGGCCAGAGATGAAAGGGGAGAAAAGGCAAGCGTCACACCTTCGTCAACATCCGATCCAAGCTGACAATCAGAAGATCGCCCCTACCCAAATCGTCAAGGCAAAGGTCTTGACGACATGAGCCGAGGATGCGGACGAGCATTAGACGGACACGGTCGAAGGAGTCAGTTGCGTGGCAAATTGAACCTTCATTCTGATCGTGAAGGCGAAGGCCCATCACAGTCAGGAAGGGCAAGCATCTACCTGCTGGAAGCCACCAGCGCAAACACAGTATTATAACCCCCCCAAATTCAGCGCAATCAATACTATTTCCCGCCTCGAGACCTATGCCTACCCCGTCCGCCACGTCCGTGTTGCTACTCCCTCCACACCATCATGTCCCGTGCCAGCCCGTATCTCCCCCCTCTCCTTCCACCAAACGCCACGATGCCTTCGCTCCCACGCAAGCAGCACAACGAATATCTTGCCACTCTCCTTGCTTCGCAGCTCTTGCCGCACTACACCTCCACCACTTCTCTGCGTACTGCATTCTGCGTACTGCATAGCGACCACCGATTGCTGCTAGCAAACCATTCAGGGCCTGTCAACAGCACTGTGGCACCTGATCGTTTGTCCACCTACGGGAAGTTGCCGGAGTAGCCGGCCACGGTACAGGCGAATGGTCTTGGAGTAGTGGAGCTAGAGGTGCTCCTCGAGGGCCGATGGTCGGTATCTAACACTGCACAGTCATCTTACGCACACGAGTGGAAGGAACTCGTCTACTATGCTGGCTCAGCTTAGGTGCGAGCAGGAGGCGGACGTCTTAGATAGCACGGGAAAATGGACGGGAAAATTGTCACTGCTAAGGGGTCATCGGCGACGGGAATTATATGCCGAGTTCCAGCATTTGCTTGGGCGGTGAGTGTGGTGCTGATGTTATTTGCTGCAACTCGTCTAGATGACAAGGTGGCTTAAGAGAAAGAGCTGCGATAAGAAATGTTGACTTGTTAGAGGACTATGGAAAGTGATAGACAAGAATTGTCGTCTGCAGTTCCCTTGGAATACGCTTCCTACCCCTGTTGTGCCCTATGGTTGTGAATATCCCTCCTATGAACTTTTCCCTAAGCTGAGACCATTTCTCTCGAAAACCCCCCCAGTTCCCAAAACACCATCATTCGTCGTGGCCTTCAGCTCTTCGACCCAGCTTCAATTGCTTGTTTCCAGATCTCTGTGACGATTGGGTCATCCCGCGAGCAGAACACCTGCGCGCCTCATTCGAATTTGGCCTGCACAGTGCCATAGATCTCGCCATCGACGCGGAAGTCAAATCTGAGACCTCCGGACTCAAGGTGGGCGCCAAGCTGGAACTTCAGGCTATAGTACTCCTTGCCGTTGGCTGTGCTCCAGCGGTTTGTCCACAGTGTGTCAGGGACTAGTGCCAATTCTGCTTTCAACTTATAGAGAGGGTAGACTGAGACCACTGCGGGTCCAATACGTTCCTTAGGTGCATCGTCATCGTCGCAACAGAGCATGTCAATGTGGTATGAATCTTTTTTGTTCCACGTATCAACGGAGAAGCCCAGGAACACAGGCTCTCCTGATGCCATACGCTGTCTTTTGGTGATGGGCCATGTCATCTGATGGAGCGCCCGGTGGGTCCCGTCGAAGTCGCTCCTCCAGCGAGTCTCGGATGAGTGAAGGTTCTTGTTAAAAGGCACGTGAGCTTCGAGACCATAGTGACGTCGTGAAATTCGTGACAAGACAGCCGAGGATTCTGAAGCCTGGCTAAGAATGGCACCGCGAACGACTGAGGTCAGGCCATTGAAAGGCTGCAGTAGGATCATGTTTGGAACATGATCAGACTCATCAGCGTCTTCGTAGATAATAGGGCGGCGACGTTTGAGTGACATTTGTTCCCAGCCAGCGGACGTCTTCTTTGAAGTGGACCCGGATGGGATGAAGTGGGCTGCAACTTTCTTGAACAGATATGGAGATTGTCCAAAGCCCCCAACCAGCAGAATGCCGGTCACAACTTTTCCAAGTTTGCTTGCAGCACGTTGTTGATCTTCCAGAAGTGCCAGGATCTTTCCGACAACATTGTCAAAAAGTGATGCAATGTCGCTGTGCAACAGTGTCATATAGCCTGCTCGAACTCTGGCTTCCTTGTTGGACGGGACGCCCGGGAACTTCAATCGATAAGTCGTGTCCTCAGTAGCCTCGACCGATCCGAACTTTGGTTTGACGCGTTCAGAAAATTCTTGTTTAAGATCCTGGACAGCTTCGCGGTGCTTCTTGAGGATTGCTTCCCATCTCATGGGACCGAAGAGACGCTCCAACAGTTTGAGGAATTCAGCATCGATGAATGCCGAGCCGCACAAGCCGCCAGTCCCGGCGGCCACTTCGCAGAATTGTAGTGGAGCGAGACGCTGGACTTCGAGGGTGATGACATCCACTGTGCCCCCACCAGCGTCGCACACAATCCAGACATTACCTTTCTGTAGACTCTTCGGGTGCTGAATCGTGAGAGCGTACAAAGCGGCCGCTTCGGGCTCACTGACCAATGTCATGTCACCTGGGATGCCAGCAGATTTTGCAGCGTCGAGTGTCGCCTGCTTCGCGGCATCCGACCAGATAGCGGGGACTGTCAGGACATATTTGACAGCCGTTACGGCAAGGACGTCCTCCGGGTAGCGCTCGCCGAGTTTCTCTTGTGAGAACTCGAAGACATGCCGGAGATATTCGGTCACAACATCAGCAGGTGTCTTGTTCAGCACTCGGAGCTGTGTAAGTTGTGTGTACTTCTCTGCCCACGGAGGAAATTCTTGGCGATCGTCAAGAAACAACTTGAAGCACTGGAATGCTTCGCTATTGCCTTGAGCCTCGAGACCCCACTTGGTTGGAGAATTTCGGCCAGCGAATATGAGTAGCGAAGGGACTTTCTCGGAAGTGAAGGCATTTTCGCCGGGCCATCTGTCAAGTATGTCAGTGCTCGATTTTGTTGTGATGCTCGACCGACCTACGCTTTGATGACATCAATCTTGTCTGGGTCAATGGTCAGGTTTGACAATTTGCCGAAAGCAACGCTGTACATTTTAGCACGTAGAACAAACAAAGGCCTTGATTATTCGTACCCAGAAAAAGTGGTGCCAAAGTCGATGGCGACGACGATGCATTCATCACTCTTCTCATCTCGGGGGCCTGCCATGGCTCCGTTGAGTTGATGCGCTGCTACAAGCGTGTCTGAGCACGTGGTATCGGGCACAGTGGACTTTAGTGGGGCGGAAGCAAAGACTTGAGAGTAAGTCCCTCACACGGTGAAGGTAGAGGATGGAGATAGAGGTTAAAGGAAGAGGATGAAGGAAGAGAACAAAGGAAGGATGTAAAGGTGAGGACGAAGATAAGGTGGAAGTGGATAGGAATGTTTCTTATAAAGCTAAACCTTGTGGTAGACTGCTCAGACAGAGGGAAATGTAAAGGTGAAAGAGTGCAAGGGCAGTCTCTGAGAGCTAGGGTGGAGTGAGAGGAGAATTCAGGGGTGGAGAATAGTATCGCTTATCTCTTCTCGAGGTCAACCTGGGAAGTAATCAGACTCTCATTTTCGTGCTCGATCCTAATGAAAAGAGATTTGGCACAGAAGCCATCACCATAATTGGTCGACTCCTGCTTTTTTTTTTTTTTGAACGAGTCCGTGATGGCTCAGGAATTCGTTCACCTGCTCGCATCTTGGATGCGTGCTATACATACTTTCCTCTTTGATGCAACGGTTGCCACTTCCAACAGCAACGACATCATGGATGTGCAGCAGGAGCGTCTTGGTCACACTGCTGGCTATGCCAATGTTGACAACGAGTCTCTACAGCATCAACTCCAAGACGCCGCCGAACAAATTGAAAAGCTCCGCAACGACAACTTTGTTCTGTGCGCGAAGATCGCCAGGTCCACTCGTGCTTTCGATTACGTCTCCGATGTAGAACTTGCGAATCGATACGGACAGCTCAGGCATGACTTGAGGAATTGGGCGGCGGGAGTGTATCTGGATGCTCTGGATGCCCATCTTGGTAAATGGCATTTCATATCTTCGATGCTTTTGAGTTGACGGCAAATTAGATGCTTGTGTCAAACCCATATCCACGGACGAGTGGCTGGAAAGATACCTGCCATTTTACAAATCACCCGAACAGGTCTACGATGATCCCGAAGCGTACATGATCGAAGTCATGGCAGGAATGGTCATCTCTGTGGTATTCTCCACTTCCGAAGTGTTTCTACTGCATCATCTCCCAGACTCCACCTGTGGAAACTTGATCCGGAACGGCCGGCTGCTGCGAGGTTAGCATTCCGTAAGCTTTCTTGTCTTGGAAGCTGACATTATTAGGTCGATTGGGGTACTCAGAATGGAGGACCTGGTTCATTGCAGCCAAGGAGATGGTGTTGCGCGTGGAACCAAATCTTTTCGGGGTTGCCAAGCAACGATACAACCAAGAAGCTGTGCAGTCATTGCAGCAGAAGCTTTTGAATACGTTCGACCTGAGACTCGATGTGGGATGCCTCCAATCGTTGAAGGACGTTTTTGCCGAGGCCTTTGATCTTCTCACCACGCTCGAATTCCACCCAGCAAGCTACCGCTTCGACTTCCCTGAACCATGTGGTATGGGCGGTGATCTGGAGAACTTCTCATCCCGCGACCAGCAAGGTCCAAAGGGACAATCTGCGCATGGAGGGGCTGAGGTAAGGTTTGTCGGTACTGTGTTTCCTGCTCTACTCAAGACGACCAACGAGGAGGGCCAAGAGGTATACAAATCGTGCCATTATCTTAAAAGCGCTGCCGTTAACAACATATAGATTCGCCCGATCGTCATCGCGAAACCACAGGTCCTCACGTACAACAAGGACAGTGAGACCAAAGATGTTAACAGGGACAATGAGACCAAAGATGTGAACAAGGCGACCAGTGAGACGCAGAGAGACGGTGGCAAGAAGATTGAAGCATGAAAACAAGAGACCACAGAATAGGACAGGTCTCGAACCCAGCTCACGATGAATATTCTTTCGCTGCGATTTCCATCATGACAAGAAAGTAGAGTTGACAAGTCCGCCGCACGCTGACTCAGCGAAGCCCATCGCCACGTGACTTCTGCACCTCACCCCATCCCCCTCGGTTCGATTGATATTACCAGAAGCTGTACGATCAAACCATCTTAGACATCCCTACTGTACAATACTCTACCCGTTTGCCTCGGGAGAATCATGAAGCTAATGTAGCCACCGGCTATGTTCGAGCAACGTGCGAGATCACAAGTCTCCGCATTCATATTCTGCATAGGAAGGTGTTGCCCAGGAAAATCCGCAAAGTTCGTCGGGACAGGGACTTCGCGTCGTAGCATCGGCCAGGTAGGGGCCAATCGCTGTCCGCGGAGCAATCTTGATCTTAGCATGCCTGGTCTATCACGGTCATCGCTCGGGGCAGGAGCATTGATTTCGTGGCCGAACGAGTATGTATTTTCTCTGAGTTATAGAAGATGCTACATGCGCTTCGCTGGAAGCATATCCACTGCCATTGTTCTTTCTTATCAATTTGTCCTGAACAGCGCGAACGTTCTGGATCTCCAGCGACCAATTTATCCCAGATGTTAACAATTGAAAACAAAAGAAAGACAAAAGAGGACCCCTGGTTTTCTCGGGTTGCGGAGCCTGCCTGCATCACGTCCTACGCAATGTCACCCAGCCTGCCCCCTGCATCATGCCTCCATTACAGGACGGGAATCAATATCTGCTCAGTAGAAGTTGACATGCATGGAATTGTAGACCACGCCCCCAACGCAGAATTCGAACCTCAGCCGGCCAGAGTCAAAGAACAAGCCAATTTGAAACAATAGCTCGCAGCAGGGTCTGCCGCGAGGTGTCGTTCTTTGCGTCCAGTACTCCCCAGGGATTTGGCCCAAGTCGGTCGTCATTGTGCAGAGACGATGAATGGATTCAGCACCAGCTCCAAAGGACCGCCGTGGAGGAGTTTCGTCGTCGCAATAGAAAAGTTCTGCATCGAAAGTTCCTTCAGTTGTCCAGCGATTCTCGTAGAATTCCATGACCCTTGGTTGGTCGGTCGGCCTGGATTTGAGCTCCTTTCAAAGATTAGCCAATCCATTTGAAAATTTGCTTTGTACTCTTCCGCGAACTCACACCATCTTCACACCTTGACTGCGTGGAGGTCCTTTTCGAAATCCACTCGGGTTTCGAGCCCATAGTGTCGTCGCGCAACCCTGGACAGAATCTTTGGCATGCGAGGTGCTTGGCTGAGAATCGCCCCACGGACGATAGCTGTTTGTCCGTCGTTCGGTGCTAGCACGAACATAGCATTGCCAAATCGCTGGTTGACTTTACTGCGCAGATCAGGGGATTGCCCGAAACCTCCTACAAGGATAACGCCAGTCACGCTCTTGTAGGCTTTCGCAGCCGCCCGCCTCGGATCCTGGATGAGCTCCAGAATCTGATTCACAAGTGGGTCGAACACAGCCTCTGTATCGTGTGTTCGAATTGGAGAAAAGCTTCTCTGCATTCCACCAACTTTGTGCACCAGAGAGATCTCAGAATTCAGGAATTTGCTCACAATCGACTGCTGGATCTCCGAAAAATGGCTTTATGTCGTGACAAAAAGTATGCTTCAGATGCTCAGCCGTCTCGGCCATCGACGAAGAACTTGCCCCCATTCTTTGGGACGAAAGCGACCTTCCAAACGCGGCCGCTCGCCAAACACCCTCACAAAGGAACTAGACGATTGGACATCGGAGTTCAAAAAGAAGGTGTCTGCCCACGAGGCCACATCAGAAGAGCACAAGAAGCAGCTTATTCAAGCTAACCAGCACAACGATGAATTGCAAGCCAATCTGTCAGTTGCGGCTGAGCATTTCGAAGATCTGCAACGCAGGTATATCGAGTTAACACACAACTACTACGAGGACGTTCAGATTCGAGACTTTGAATACAGCAAGGAAATCGCCGCGTCGTGGAGACAAGTTAATGTTGGCCTGGGGTTATGAGCATTTGAGCTCATGCCGAAGACCCAAAAAGGTCGGAACGATGCTTCGAATACTGATGCCAGACGACTTACCGAATGCAGGAATCTTCATCAAGGTCAAAACATCGAATGAGTGGCTTGACCAGTACATGCCCTTCTACAAGAAGCCCGACCTGTGCTGTGAGGATGACAACATGATAGATGTGTACATGGTGCATTGTTTGACTGCTTTGGCTGCCAAGGTAGTCTTACCATCCACATTTGAGGATGTATTCGAACATCTTCCCGATACTCCATGCGGTACTATGCTTAGAGCATTCGTATCATTCAAAGGTTAGTGGTTCCTTGAGCCCTAAGACATACAGGCTGACTTTATAAAGCAACTGAGGCGCGCGGTATGGCGATGGTGAATCAAGTCAGCCAAAGAGGCTGCAACATTGCTGCAGCCCGATATCCTTGAAGTAGGACGACGTGACTATGTCGAGGCAATGATCGTAAAGATCCAAGAAAAGCTCAAGAGACCTTTGAAATGCCGCCAGAAGGTCATGACTCAAAACTTGGCGGCGAGGCGAAGTCTTTGAAATGACACCTTGGAAAAGCATTCGATTTGTTCGCGATGCTCGTCTTCCACACAATGCTGGTCTGCGGAATGACTGAATCAATGATCCACTTGCATTGAGAACTACCATACCTCATGTCGAACTTCGCTGACTAATCTGCTCTCCACGTGACCTATATGCCCTGGCCTCTGGCCATCGTCCCATTTTCAAATGGCGATGGTGATGAAAAGAACAAGACTGGCACATAAAGTCTGCATCGCACGACTTGGAAGAGGAATAGCTGAAGTGGACCTTTGGTGCACAAATAGATCCGTTGGAGAGGCGGTCAAGGTTGGAGTGATATTCCACGGCGGCTTGCCATTAGTCGATCCAGGAGCAACTCATCAGCTGCTGGCGTCCAACGACCGGAGTAGAATCCCGCATTTGCGTCAAACACGCCTAGTCTTGCCTGCTTCGGGCCACAGGTACTGCTTTCCGCGGCGGACTGCATCAAACAAGCGATTCACAATTCCAGGAGCATGCATGTCTCATGTGCGTGTGCTGATAGGGATGAAGAAGAGCTGAGTTATATAATCGCATGTTACGCACTTCTTGAATGAATTTGAATTCTAAGTCCAGCCATGGCCCCAAGAACGCAGCCGCAGTGATTCGCCAGAGACTTGGACTAGGCTCATTTACGAATGGGCATCGCAGACGAGGACCAAGTTTTCTAATTACGACGCCTTTGTGGGAGAGCAGAAGAAGCAGCTCATTGATGCTGGACAGCATTGCGAAGATCTGCAAAGCCGGGTTTTGGAAGCGAAAGGACAATGGCCGAAAGTCTGCGTCAATCCAAAGCCGAACTTCACGGATTGCTGCTTGATGACACTAGGAGGGAGCGTATGTATACACACTATGAAGACATTGCTCTGACCTGTATCGGTTTCTATCTTGGCCTCATCAGCTGTGCAACCAGCTTTATGATGAAAAAGGATCCAGGTCAGTGTAAGCCTCCTACCAGTATCAGATCGCCAACAGAGTCCAGGCGCAGAAACAGTCATCAATGTCAAATCAGCGAACAAGTGGCTAGCAAAATACATGCCGTTCTACCAAATGCCCGCCGCGTGCTGTGATATGCCAGATTCGTATATGGGCTACACTTTGAATGCATTAATGACAGAATTGGTCTTCCTACCACACCTCGAGAGCATAACCGATCATCCTCCAGACACCCCTGGCGGCAGCATGTTCAAGACTGTATGACTGTAAAAGTCCATAGTTCGAGACCAGATGTTGTTGACTAAGCTTTCTTGCACGTGATCAGCTAGGATATGGTCTTTGACTCGTATCACCACATCCATCTGTATCAGACATATGGTTTTCGAGCACAAGGTATCTCAACAAACGGCTTCAAGGCACCCCACCACACAATATAGGAAATTGTGAAAGACCGGTCATGCATTCGTCAAAGAAGAGTCGGCCAGCCGATCCCGCATCTGCGGGAATGCTGCAGACAGAGCCCGCCCAGCGTCTCCCGAGCACCCAAAGATAAAACTATTTGTACAGGGAAAATTTTAAACATGCCCACAGCCGCCACACACAGTAAACGCCATTTACGCCTCGCTGAAGACCCAATTGCCACACCGCCAGTGCTAGTCCGCTGTTTGGGTGAGGGGAGTATTTGCGTTATTGTTCCTGCTGCAGTGCCTGCGGTCGCAAGGACATCGACAGCCAGCTGACCCACTTCTGGCGTGTTGTGAGCACCATCTCCCGGCCCTCGCTCCGCCCGTCGAGACCATCTGGGTTGCCGATGATGGCGGCCAATATCCAGTACACGCCCAGAACACCTGCCCATGCGGCGATGCCGACGCTGAGTATGGAGCCTCCGAGCAGTGCCACGACGGTGTGAAAGAGCCTCAAGTCATTCGCGGCGACGGGGTCGGAGTAGACTGACCTGAAGTGGAGGTTGAGTGTTGGGGCGAGGAGAGACAAGACGATCTCCGAAAAGCTGCGCTTGCGGGTGAAGATGAGTCTGATGGGATGCAAGAGGGAGAGGACGAGGGTTATGATGATCGTCCATATGGTGAGGGCGAAGGAGAGGAAAGGCAGTGGGCAGAGAAAGAAGAGCTAAGTCGGGTCAGTCATGTATTTCCACATACATCATGGTTTTTGATGAACGTACCAGAAGCCTGATACTCTTCGCAGCTAAGTCGGGGTTCATGACAAGCTCGTCGTCGTCGTCATCGTCGTAGCAGTGTTGAATAGTCTGATGTGGTGGAGAGGAATCTGAGCCAGCGCCGACTCGATTGCATGTTGTTGGAGGATGGCTGGTCCGACGGTCTGAACGGGGCAGACTTGACCGATGGGAGACGTGTTCGTCCTGCTCGAACAGCGGCGACTTGAAAGCTTGCTTTTCGATATCGATGCTGTCCACGGTCCGCAACGATCGAGCGGCCGAGGAAGAAAGTGAGGGGTGCTGGTATTCCAGGTAGCCCTTGTGATATATGTGGGTATCCTTCTCATCCGGCTGAAAGTGGTTAATCCTTGGGCTAGTGCTCGGATGTGCCACTGGCGCAGGCCTGGCCGGAAGAGCGTCGGGAAATTCCTCTCTTCCTAGAGTTCCTCCAGTGCCATCGTCGGCCATAGCCATCGGTCGACTTCAGTGGGTCAGAGAGGTCCAGAGTCGCAGGCGTGCTTCAAGGAGGAGCAGAGGCTGTCCATCTCTTGGGGAGGATCGTGGTGACTGGCGAGATTATAACGGGGAGAGTCGCGGAAGTGAGGTTACCGCTGGGCAGCTTGGCCGTGGACTTGGGCGGAGTCGGTGGAGTATCACAGGAAGGCGGCGCCAGCGACGAGGGCCGTTCTGACAATGCCATGACTCTTGGTTTCTTGGTTGTCTTGGCTCTTGGCCCGCCGAGCATTGACTGAGCCGCGCCGTGACGGATGGCCTTGCGCGGGACGCCTTGGATCCCTGATTGACAAATACCGCTGGGGCCTCAGTCGTGCTCCCCCTTGTGACACCATGAATGGCGCCGAGGCGACGGGCGACGATGAGGATCCATGGCAGAGCACACGCTGATGTGGCTGTGAGCTGTCAAGAACGCCCGGAACAGAGCTGGGCAGCGGCCGCGGGAGTTGTGCGGTTTCCAGCGTTGTCGGGCCTTGGCGCCAATCACATCCTGCGATTTATGATCCGCACATCATTCTCTTTCAGCACTGCCTCTTCTGCTCCGACCAGGCTGTGTGCCATGCTGCAAAATGCAACTGTAGCTGCCAGGGGCTTGCAGGTCGGCAGCCTGACGGCGGACATTCCGTGATCAGAACGTTCTCCTCGTTCTTCCCCAAGGCCTCTAATCGAATACTGTTACCAGCCAAGGGGACAGAGAAATGACCGTTTTAGTGATCACATGTTTGAACGGCCAACCAAACTCGTGCACTTCATCCTCGCGGTCCAGACTTTCGTGCATATTTTTCCTTCATCGTTCCGCGGGCTATGCTCCATCGTCCTATATTTATTAGCTCCTACATTTCCCATAAAACCCAACAACTGAATTTGCATACGTCCTGATAGGCTGTGAGCATGGGGCCGGCAATGCGGCCGTTGTATTCGTCCAAAAGAACATATTCCAGCCTGTCCTTGTCCCCGCCTTCCTGCGGTATGCTGCGTATAGTCAGCCTCTTGCATTGCAGCAAGGCACCCTTCTCTGAACTCAACGGACTTGCAGCGACATGCTGACCTGTCGCAGGGCGTAATGACCTTGATGTATGCACATCAGACGCATTGCCCCAATAGTGTTGCACCGTGCTAATCTTGTATTATCATATTGCTTTGCCGCGGTGTTGCGTATCTGGTTCAGCTTCGCGGGAATTCGAATTCAATCCGTCCGCCACACAGCACAGCATAGCCGTATAGCCGCTGTCGACAAACCATCGGCTATCTTGGCGACCTCGTGCATCATTGTCCCTTCCGCTCCCCCGCAGTACGTCTGTCATTCCGAGTCACACGGGTCCTGGCCACGACTCGAGCCAATCTGTCGACCGGTGGGCATGTGCTAAAAGCCTCGTCACGTCCATCCCTTGGCCTTCATAAATCACGATTTCTTTTTTCTGGGCACCCGGATCCTACCGTCCTTGCTGTCGCCCAGGCGCACCAAGTCCCGGGTTTCGCAAGCACGAGCATTGGCAAAAGACACATGAAAACCCATGCACATGCGTCGGCCTAAGGCATTCCATTCAGTAGGGTAGCAACTGCGGGTTTAGCGCCAGTTCACGACACGAGCGGAAAAACGCAAAATCGAAATCGCACACCCTATTCCCCCCCAAGGCTCTGTCCGCTGCCCAGCCTTGGCTCACACCAGAGTACGGCCTGCACGCCGTTCTCCGCTGTCGCACCAAGGGTGCTCGCCGCGCCAGACCTGTCCCGTGCCGTCGGAATGCGCCCCAAACCCGCTAAAAGTCATGCCGTCCAATACCAAGATTCTTCCTCTGCCATGCATGCGATCCCCCCTTTCAACCGTCCATCAAATAACATGCAATATGCCATGCTCTTCGTACTGTAAGAAAAATAAAAAGTCTATGTCCCAGCGGACCATGCAGTCCGCGCCGAACCACTTGATTTCGCTAAGCAAACCCAAAGTAGTCGGATCCCACCGTCATGGCGGTATACATCTGTTTGCGCAGAATTTCGTAACTCTCGTACTCGGGAAGGTCAAGTTCTGTGTCACTATCAGTGTCCGATTCAATGCCCAGTGTCTCTTGGCAATACTTACGATTGAAGCAGGTGTGGCTGGTTGGCAGCCGTTCCTTGTGACCAAAGTCCCGATGAATGTTGAACTTGTTGTAACCATTCATGCCTTCTAGTTCCTTGAATCCGTTGAGAGGCACTTTGCTAGTGCCCGTCACGAACTGGAGAAGCTTGGCTTTCTCCTCTTTGTCGAAGCTGCGAACAGCTCGCCAGAACCACTGCACTTGCGGCGACGTAGCGTTGTAGTTATGGTAATCCGTGTTGTTCCTCCAATCGTCCACGTCGATGTCAGGAAGACCAGAGATCAGCAACTCGAGCTCTTGTTCGTTGAAAATTGAGATCAGTTCCAGAGGCACAATCTCGCGGAAGCCTGCAATGCGATTAGTTTGGACCACCGTACTAACACGAACAATTGACTTACCGATCAAGAAATGTTCGAGCTGCTCCTCAACGCTCTTGGTCAGTCTTTGTTCCACCACGAGCCTCACATACTCTTGCTTGTTCTCCTCAGTGACAGGGACGTTGCGACCGTCAGGGATGAGGTCCACAACCTGTGTCTCGCCGAACCGGTCAACATCGACCGAAAATGTCTCGAAAGCTACATCGGTTATGTCGTTCTCCAGCATCCACACCAGTGACTTGTAGTAGTCCAGATCGAGGGTCTCCATATCTTTGAGCGACACTGATTTGCCGAGGATGCGTTTGTAGACAGCACGAGAAAAATGGCAGTCGAGCACCCTTCCTTCGTACAAAGCCTTGCCGATGATACGTCCGATGAACTTGAAGAAGGTCAAATGCTGCTCGTTAATAGCGGACAGCGGATTTGGGTGGAAAGTTGTGCGATCAGAAGCGACTGGGTTGAAAAGCGCATAGTTAGGATCGAACATCTGCCTGGAGAGCGCGGCGAACCATTCTCGAGTCACACCGCCTGCATCAACACCTTCTTCATCTGCAAAGCGAATATTGAGCTTGCCGTATTTGATCTCGTTGGGCTTCTTGAAGAAAAGTGCCTTGAAAGAATCCAAGAAGACCTGGCTGCGACGCACTCCGAGTTGAAGGCTTTGGTGAGGTACACGCTCCTCTGGAGAACGAGTATGAAGCCGCTTGTTGAAGAAGTTACGCTTGTTGTCAAATTCCAAAACCTTTGAGTTCTTGACCAAGACATCGAAAGTTCCGCTCATCAGCTTAGGATTCTGTCGGACCAGA
The DNA here is from genome assembly GCA_010093895.1 of Myriangium duriaei CBS 260.36. Taxonomy (NCBI): domain Eukaryota; kingdom Fungi; phylum Ascomycota; class Dothideomycetes; order Myriangiales; family Myriangiaceae; genus Myriangium; species Myriangium duriaei. The sequence goes on from ML996084.1 coordinate 1,685,251, forward strand.
TCGTTGAGAATCTTGCGGTGCTCTTCCGTAAAGTTGAAGAAGAGGCTCTCGATGCGGTTTTGTGGCGGAGGCGTGGGCGAGGTGATTTCTTGCGGCGATGTCACAGGTATTTCCTTCGGCGTGGTATTCTTGCAAACCACCATGAAAGCCTCAACAAGCGGTTGAAGAATTGTCGCTACGTTGTTCATGGTGCCTCGTTCTCGAATAGCGGTCAAACAGTCACTCAGCATTGTCCAGAGCTTGATGAATGTTTCATTGTCGTATAAGCTGGAGACGAGATCCTCCTTGGATTTCTGAGGTAGACTTCCTGCAATGACCGTGTTTGATCGATCTTGGGCGCGCTTGGGATCGAAGATGTAGTCTAGAGCGAGAAGTATGCGTAACAGCTTGTTCTGGTGGGAGCCAGCAGGAGAGAATGCTCCAAGAGCGAGACCTTGCATCTCCGTGCTTGTCTGTGCATTTTGGATCTGCTGAGGAAGTTGTCGGAGATCCTCAAGGACTTCGGCACCTAGCGTTTGTGCCCGACGCACAAGCTCGCGACCGAAGATGTCACGCGCACCAGGGATTGCTGAAAGATGGTTGATGATATCCAAGGTATTCTGGAACGTCTTGCCGCTGCATTCCCGTGCTGCGATGATGTTGACCACAAGGCAAAGGTTCTCCTCGGGAATTTCAGGCGGGAATGCGTCTCGAGGCTTCTTCTTCTCGTCTGCCTTCTCCATAACCTCTTGCTTTTCGGGCTGCTGGTTTTCGGCGGGAGTCTGTGTGGACGATACGCCCTCGGCCGCCTCGCCAGTTTTAGGTACTTCGGTCTGGTCCTTCTTCTCTTCTTCTCTAGCACGCCTGATCAAATTCTTCAGAGGTTCGGTGATTCTGACAAGGAGAGTCGCAAGGCTTTCAATCGCAGATGCGTTTTCCATGATCGTGCGACGGTCCAGCAGCGAAAGAAGGGCATTGACTGGATATCGATGAGCTTTGGCTTCTTTGCTCTTTCCCTTCTTCGGTGTCTTAGCACGCTGACTGCTGATCGTCTCGTGCTCGGTAAGGAAGAACGTGGCTATACGAGGGTTGTCTTGCGCTAGAGCACTGATAGCATTCAGGCTCTGCTGCACGATCGTAAGCGGTGAGGCATCGGTGCTTGGTGTCAAAACGTGCGGGCCCGTCAGGGTGCGGCGAAGTGGTTGCGGTGTTTTAGGGCCCGTCAATTGCTTTGCTCGCACGGTGAGTTGCGTGAAGCTCTTGTCCAAGGCAATGCTGTCTGAGCTACCATCCTGCAGGATAGACAACAGAATGCTAATAACTTCTGCGCGAGTCTGTGTATTCTTGCAAATGTCCGAAAGGATTGCAAGCATCGCCGCCCGCGCACTACCTTGAAGCGCGACGAACATGAGCCGCATAAGGGTAGCAACACCAGCCTTGTCCAATATTTGGACCACCGGACGCCGTTGACGTTGGATCTGCAGCTGTTGCTGTTGCTGTTCGGCTTGTTGCCGGTTTTCTCTTGATCGTCCCGATACGTGCATTCTGGGTATTCGAGCTCCATCGCCAAACAGCGCCTGTGCTTCAGCTCGGAACTCATCTGGCAGTGAGTTGAGTATTTCCTCATCCGCTTCCATGAGAACGGATTGACGAAGTGCCGGGTCCAGCATCGCCATGAAATCAGCATTGTTCATTTCTTCCGCTTGCGGTGCTTGATCCTCTGTACGAGCGGCTCTTCGTGCCTCTCGATCTCGTCTGCTTCGTTGACTTTGCTCAGCTCGGAGGAGCTCGTGCTGAATGTGGGTCGGAAGCATGCCGAGGAAGTCTCTGTCGATCTCATCTGGCGGCTGGCTTGCCTGCGCAGCTTCGCTCGATTGCGTAACTCTGCTTTGCAGCTGCTGCATGATGACATCCTCCCGGAGATCTTCGGGGATCTCTTCGAGGAAAGCGGGATCGATGCCTAGATTGGTAATGTCGACCTCGCTACCTCTTACCATGGCGGTGATTCGCTCGGATGGTACAGCGGGCTCAGCGACGCTAGTGCTGGTCTCGACAGCAGCTTGTGTCTCCTCTATACCCTCCATAGGGGCATTGGTCTCAGGTTCGTCCTGGGTTTCAGCATGTTGTTGCCGCTGTGCGGCTTCTTCGGCCTCCCGCGCTTCGCGTTCCTCCTGTTCCTTTCTCGCGGCCTCTTCTTCCTCCTTGCGCTTCACTTCTTCTAAGCGCTTGCGTTCTGCCTCGAGAGCGGCCTTGCGCTCTTTCTCGACCTGGTCATGCTGTCGTTTCGCCTCCACGGCGGCGGGGAAGAGCAATTTCAGAATGGAATTCATGACCCTTATCGATTTGTCGGCGGAGTTCTGACCGAAGAGAATTCGAGCCTCGTCTTGCCAGCGACTGATGGTCAAGCATGGCACGAATGAGACTGCTTGGCCAGGATCATGAGTTGGCGGCCGCGTCGGCAATGGCCCGTCGTGAGGTCGAAGTCCACGGAAAATAGTAGACAGGTTACCTGGCCGGGCAGATCGCAGATGTCCAGGCCCGCCGCCGAGTAGGAATGGTGGAAGTCCGCCTGAGAAGGCATCTCCATCGGTGATGATGTTGACTCGTGCATGACTGCCAGATGGGCCAACCATTTGAAGAAGGTCGGCCATGAAGGATGGCATGTGGCTGGAGCGGCTAAGTCCACGGTTGGGCATTCGAGTACCTGTATACTCCGCGAAGAGCATATCACTCCATGCGCGATCGTTCCTCATGCCGGGAATAGATCTAGAGTCACCTCTCTGAAGTAGCGGGTTCACACCATCGTCAGCGCGTCCTGCGCCAGTTCCGCGGTGAGAGCGCAGCGTAGAGTAGGGTTCGGCTGGGTCTCTCGAATTCCAGGGATCAGGAGGGATCCGTGTGGAGTGGTGATGATTGCGGAAGAAAGGTGCTGGTGCTGAATCAGACCAGCCCCAGCCCCCGTCTCCCATGTCATCCTCATCGTCGAAATCAGCTTCGGGTTGGTAGACAATCTCTTCGTCATAATCTTCGCCTTCGTCGTCATCTTCAGGTGCCATTTCGTCGTCAAAGAATTCGCCCTCTATCTCGGCGTCCATAGGTATGCCTGCACTTTCAAGGCGAGCCATCAAGTTCGAGCTCTCATCGTGGCCACCAATGACGCGGGCGAGAGCGTCCAGAGGGCGGCGTCTGCCACCCATACCGCTTTCTTCGTCATCATGCGATCCCTGTAGTACTGCCATGACCCCGGGTGGAACACCTCCATCATCGTCGTCGAATTGATCTTCATCTTCGTCATCATCTACCCAATCTTCTTCGTCGTGATCATGCTCGGCTCCACTGTCATTCTCATCATCGCCAGAAATTTCATCCAGGATTTCAACATCATCATCGCCATCATCGTCGTCATCCTGATCATCATCGTCGTCCTCGCTATCAGAATCGGATCCATCTTCACTGTCGCCATCCATGACAATCTCAACATCCATGTTGACATCGCCTGGAACACCTTCAATTGGGCCCATGCCACTAATCTCTTCATCTTCATCAGAGACGACGTCGCCGTGGTCAGGCATGGGACGATCATCTTCGTATTCCATTCCATCTTCATCATACTCATCTCCGTAATAGTCCTCTTCATCTTCATCATCCTCTTCAGATGAGTCGGATTCCTCTTCTCTCCCTGCTTCAAATTGGCCCAGAGTAGAGTTTCGGAAAATGTCCGGAGTAGCATGACGCTGGTCTTCATCTTCTGAAACCGATGTGGCTGAGGAAATTTCGTCGTCATCCGTGGTATCAGGCAAGGTTGACTCTGATGACAGACTGAGCTCGACTGCGACTGATGTGAGCCACTGAAGAGGTCTGAGGATATATTTGACTGCTCGTCGAGCATTCGGAAAGTTGAGGTCAATCTCGGCAATGGAAGCGGTGAGCGCCGAGACGAAGTTTTTCTCGTACATGAGGCGGCCGAGTTGTTTGGCCGAAGTCACGACCATCTCCGAGCCATGTGCGTTGTTGACTCCATTTGCTTTGCTGGTCAGCATGCGATTGAACAATTCGCTCAGTCCCAGAAGGCGAGAATAACGCGTATCTAGGGGCTCGGTGGAATGCATCGCGGAATTGAACGCTTTCAGGCTCTGCTCCAGCACAAATTTGCGCACATAGACTAGATCTGACTCATCTTCCAAGGTGGCATCAGCCCCAGTACCGCTTGTCTTTGCTGGACGTTCATGAGTCTTGGTGCATAGAGCGACGATGACAGACGTCGCCCAGTTGGACGTTGCGAGCTTCTTCCGAAGAGCCACGTCCTCAGCGTGAGCCAAAGTGCCCATAGGTATCAGGCTAGTCAACAAGTAGTTCAAGAACCCGGAACGAGGCTTGGATGGCGTATTGGCGAACAAATCGTTCTTAGGCGAAAAGTTGATGAATTCCACTTTTGTTCGATTGTAGCTTGACAACAACTCCACCAAGCACTGCAGCAAGTGGCAGCGGTACGTGAAAATTGGATGCTCCTCCGTCTTAAATGCGGACCTTTCGTTGGACTTTGGAGGAGCTAGTGGTGGTGTTGCAAGCGCCGGGCCATCTGGCTCTGGAGTGGCGGTGTCCATCATCTCGACGTCTGGAGTTGCAGCTTGTTCAGATGACTGTGTACGCTGAAGCGAAGCAATTTCCTTGTCCTCCACGTCACGGTAGGATGACAATTCCTTCATCAAGAATTGAATGACGCCATCAGGATTCTCGATGGTGGGAGGCTTCATCTCGGATGTCTTTGTCCTTTCAAGCGGTGCTCTCGATGCCTCTAGTGGCTGTTCTGTAGATTGTACTGCTTCCTCGGCGGGTTTTTCCTTCTCTTCCGTGGATTCTGACGCCTGCTCGTCCTTTTTCAGTGCCAAAGTTGGAGGCCTTGTAGGACTATTTTCGAAACGGACAATTTTGACCTTCTCGTTGGTGACTTCAACAAATATCTCTGGGTCTCTGATGACGAGATGGTAAACGTTCCGCAAGTACGTTAGGGTGTCTTGCGGACGACTTGACCTGGTGTTCTCGAAAGCCAATGGGACTTCAGTACGCATGATCTCACGGATGATTTGCTCGTCTTCAACCATATGCCTAAGTACAATCATGAAAGAAGCCTGGAGTTTCTCGTTCGTCATACCCGCAAGTTGCTTGAGCATCAAGAAGAGACGTCCAAGATTCTGCTTCTCGGACAGCCGTTTCGCGAGTATACGGCGACGAGTAAGTATTACGAGAACTCTTGTGATAGAAAGAGCAAAGATTTCGTTCTTTCCGACACGAGGTAGAAGATCAAGTATGGCGCTGAAGAGATTTTCCTTGAGCTGTTGCTCGATGAGTGGGGGTGGTAATTGAATGGGCGACTGGTCCTGAGCGCCATCTGCAGAAGGTCCTGTCCATGGTATTTGCGGGGGCTGCTCATCCTCGACAAGCACTCTTTCAAGTACCAAGAGAATATTGACAATATATTCAGTAGCCTCTTCGAGATTGGTCTCTGGCGAGATTTTGAGCAATTGTACAAATTCGTCAAAATTATTCTTCAAGCTCTCAATGGAAGCATCGAAAAAGTCTTGGTCTTGGAGGATCAAAGCGAGTAGATGAGCTACAGCCGCTATCTTGCGATGCTGTCGGGAAGCATCATCTGAAGAATGCAATGACACCAACGTAAGGGCCAATGTCTCTCCGAAAGACTCTTTGAGCTCTTTGCTCTCCGGATCTCTGCTTGACGTCGCTGATGTAATTAGGTCGGCAATGTCAAAAGTCAAATCAGGATGCTCGTTGAGGAATTCCAAGCACCGATCCACAAGGTCTTCTCGCACGAGCTTTCGTTTCTCGTCAAGATCTTCTTTGGTGACGGCTCTCGGCCTCGGCTCTCCAGAATCTGATTGTGGTTGACTTTGATCGGGGAGCTCGCTGATCGTTTCTCGTGCCTCACGTCCAGTATCTGGATCAATATATAGGGAACCGGAGGTACGGCTCGCGAGGTTGTTCAGCATGGTGTTAGCGGTCCCAGATCCCGTGGATGCGTCGACGTCCCACATCGGATCATCAGTGTCGTCTCTAGGCTGATCACTGCCGTCAGCATCCTGCATTTCTACCGAGGGAACACGATCCAGAGCTGCAGTCTCCAGGTCCGGCAAGGACTGCGACAAGGAGGAAGAAGACATTGCATGATGGCCTTCTCTGATGTCCTCTAACTCTTCAGCTGGGGGCGGTAAACGTTCGGAAGCCTCAGAACCTTGCGACTGTCGCACGCGAATATACTCCCTCGCCATGTTCAGGCCTTCATGGCAGCGGAATAGGGCCTCAATGGCTAGTTCTTGGGTCGCTCCACCCTCCGCAAGACTTTGCACGAGGCTTTGAAGGCTTTCATCATTGCGTAGCCTCCATCTCCTTCGTGGAGCAACTATCTGTGGCCGAAGAGTGTCTCTTGTGAAAGCCCGATGTTCACCTTCCGCTTCCAAAGTTGATCGCAACACTGATATTACCGAGCGGATGCAGTCACTGTCCATACACGCTGCTGCGGTCTCGCCGGCGCCATCGTGTTTGTCGCCCCAGATATCCACGACCGGTATGACTACCGCATCCCGAAGCTCGACAAGAAGTTGTGAGCCATCGAGATAACTAGGACTTGATGGATCACTGGTTTGAGCGCCAAGCGATGAAGCCTGCAGTGAGTCGTGAATGGCTTTAGAACCCGTAATCTTAGCATAGAAATTCAAGATCATTGATGCCCCTGCAGTCGCGCAATCGATTATGCCAGTGGTGTCAGCATGCTTGTTGTTCGCACGTTTGATGGAGATCCATTTCTCCAATGACTTGTTTAGTTCTTTGAAGCCACCGTGATGATAGAACTGGTTGAGGACTACGAGCAAAATATCTGGTTGGCCATTCCGCAGAGTTCGCTTGTCGATCATGATCTTCACAATTGAAGACAGAACAACGATTTCGTAGCGTGCGCACTCCACAGGTCCAGGTAGGACTTTCTCTGTCGGAAATTGAAGTTGCGCAATCAACGCTTTGGCAAGATGTTGAGCTACAAGAGTCGCATTTTGCTTACCGTAGATGTCTAATACGCCACGACTTTTAGAGAAGAGTGACTTGCCTAGCTGCTGAAAGAAATACAGGACACCTGTAGGAATTTGACTGAAAAGGTAACGGAGAATCTCGGTGTTCCGGAATGCAGCGGGATGCTCTGTCGATTTTTCCACATCCCGCGGTGTGGCTTGGTTACTGGAGCTCTCCGCTCCCTGGGTCTGATCATCGGACGTATTATTGGCCTGGTCCGCAGCTCGTTCGGTCCGGTTAGAGTTGTCTACAGCTGTGATCTGACCCATGACCATATCAGCTTCAGCATTGTTGAAACCAGTGCCTTTAACCTTTGTTGCCTCTCTCCACTCAGCTGGCATATTGCTCTGGAGTTGAATTTCTTCCCAAATGCAGGCCGTGTGCAGACGACCAAGGGCATCGACAAGGAGGACGTAGTAATCCGTCAAATTGATTTGATTGAAGTAGTTCGGATACGTTGAGCGCTGTTGGTAGTATACTTGGGATTGAAATATGTCGGCAAGCAGGTTGATCAGTGTCTGAACAGCTACGAGACCTTTCACGACATGCGTCCCTGTCTGTAGGCGCTTAGCGTCTTCGGAAGGCCGCTTCGATGAAAAGGAGGTCCAGGGTTCGAAATATGGCTGAACTGGGCTGTCTTGCTTGGCGCTCTGGTCCAACATTGGACGGAGGAAGAGAAGCGCTTGCTTCGTCCTGCTCACAAGAGAAGGGAGAACCATGTGGGGCTTTGATTCTACGATTTGCAGGAACACACGTGCAACCTCGTCGTACGTTGATAGGTCGTGGAAATTCCATGGATTGCATGGGCACATTGCTAGATCAAGCAAATAAGCGATACCACCAGTCTCGCAGAAGCGTGTCAGCATGGTGTTATTACTGACGTACCCCTGCAAGAACTTGCTGATGACACTAATAACGTCAGAAGTTGACTTGCCGCTGGTGTGGCCGCTAATGAGATTATCCGTTTCGACATCCTTTTCAGGAAGAGGCTCGATTACCTCATCAAGATCGGGAGTGGAGTCAAAGCTTGAGCCAGCCGTCGCTTGCCTTCCACCAGCAACGTAGATAGTATTGTCGCTTTCTCCAGGTACCCAGAGCTTGGCGCCAACTCCTTGATCTCTTGCGCGGTCACGACAGTGCGAGACGACCGCTCTCATCATGCGCATCACTGCTTCGTGGACTTGATCTCTGAGTTCAGGATGGTGACGAACCAGTTCATCGAATGAGGTGCCAATGCTGATTGCACAATCTCCATCGTCTTCCATGACTTTGACGTGGTCGAGACTGGTAAAAATGCCGAAGAAAGCATCAAGAACATGCGATTTCTGAAAGAGCGCCTTGCCAGATTCGTTGAGGCAGATAGCTCCGAAAGCCGGAGGGATGTCTCGCAGTGTTTCGCCGACTGGTAGAACGCCGTCAGGAGAAGGAATGCCCTCGGCATTCGAGGGCGCAATAGCTTCAAGTATACCGCTGCTGAGGCCTGCTTCATGGATAACATTATAGCTGGTGGGCTCACTGTGGACAAAACTGCTGATGATGTTGACGGCGCCAATCCATACATTGGAACCAAAGACTTTAGCATTCCCGATGATGGATTTAAGAGCCCCAAGCAGCTGTGGTGAGTCGATCAAGTTACGCAGATGCCTTTCCCCACCGCCCACGTTATGGTTGAAGAGGTTCTGAATGAACTTGACAATTCGTCTCAAAGCTTGCTGTTTGTAAAACGGGATCTGATAGTCAGTGACCTTTGTTTTGTAGTCCTCTGGAAGACCTTGGCCCGCTGCAACGGCCTCCAAAGAGGACGATACTTCGTAGGATGTCAGGTCGGCGATTATTTCCAAACCACGTACGCTAATCAGAGATTGGAACGAGTCTCGAACGCCGTTGTGAATGAAGGTGTCAAAGAAATGAAGGATATTCCCGTAGTGCGGCTCAGTGTTGGTGCTTCGGAGCGTTAGTCCCTGGATGAGCACACCGATAAGGCCTGCAGCGACCATTTGATCCGTGTTCCTGTGGAAAGAATGTGGTGGGGCTGCAACCGAGGTGACAAGGGTGAAGACAGCTTCTCGCCATCGGAATTGCTCAGCGTCCACATCGTTTGAATCCAGTCCTGCTATAACTTTTCGGAGGATATAGAACAGGATGCCGTGGCTAACGCTGATGTTAAGTGCGGAAGCGACGTCCGTGGTCTTAGATTTGACCTTCGAGAGAGCCTCAAGAGCGGTGACAGCAGCGATACTGATCTCCAGTGGCACGGTTTCTGTTCCGTCACTGTTTGGTTGAAGCAGATCAGCGAGTTGATTGGCTGATTGAAAATCTCTTGGTTGCTCGTTATCAGCCTGGCCAATACGTGTATGAAAGGTGTTCTCCCCGTAAACATAGGACAGATTTGCCAGAGCATACATCCGAATGCAAAGAAGGTCTTGCAAGTCCTGTTTTGCACCTCGGAAGCCCTGTGCGATGCGGACCTGCTGCAGGAGCTCGTACTGATAATCCGTGGGAAGTTTGTCGAGATTGTCTCGCATGAATGTTTCCGCAGATGAGTCCACGACATCAGTTCCGGAGATTTGGAGAGTCTTGGGACCGTTCGAGACATCATGGTTGCTGGCCCTTTCATGCCTGTCTGCGTTAGGACTTTCGATGATGTTTGCGCCCGATCCTGAAGCGGGAGTACGTCGAACGGGCGTAGGGCTTGACGGTGAGGCATTAGTGGCGCCTTGGGGGAGTCCGGACTCTGTGGTACTTGCGCGATCGTAAAAAGTGATGTGAATGTCTCCGATAGCCTGTCTCACGCCCTCAGAAAGATCTTTGCTCTTGAGAAAGAGGTTCAAATCGGAGGGGCTACAAGCGTCCGGAGCGACAGAGTCTTTCTGTGTTGACTTGCCTGAGATAGCATCGTAGTGCGAGTATGGCTTACTAGTCTTAGCCAAAGGATCGCAGATTGCCTGGATTTTGTCAAGATTGATATTGTAGTGGCTCTGGAGCAGGGCGCCCAGGTTGTGTGACGATGTCATGCGAGACTTAGAACTCCAATAGCGCTGCGCGAGACCGAGACAAAGCTGCAAATTGGCTTTGAGAAGCGGCAAGGACGTTGTGTTGAGTAGGCTGTTCAGGTGCTCGCTACTGGAATAGAGGCTGCGATTGCCGTTGTGCTCCAACAACGTGAGCGAGAAGCGTAGGATGGACTGCACAAGCTCGCGATCTCCTTCCGCAGAGAACCCTTCTTGGGCAAGCACCTCTGACGTGATCTCGTCGTCCTTATCTCCGTCTCCTCTTTGCAGCAGGGCGCTGCCAAATTTCTTTGCCTGAGGGCCATTGCCAAGCGAATACTCCGCGACGAACAATTCGAGGATATGGTCGAATCGGTTCAGCACAGGGATCCAGTGGTAGAGATCACCACGTGGGAACGTCCATATCTGAGGGAATGCGGCGACGTGGGCCGGGATCTTGTGGAGGGATACTGTCGTGGTCTGCGTTACGAAGTCGGCAATGTATGGTGACTATACAAGCATATTAGTGGCGCGGACGCAGAGGTGCACGGGATGGGCTGATGCTTACCAGTGCCATATCATGCTTGTCGGTGGCCGACTTCTTGATCCTCCCCATCTCGTGTCGAGACACGAGGTGCTACCTATGGTCCGCCAGATTTTTGGAGCACGACTGACTCCAGCGGACTTTTAGGGTATGTGCAGGCTCGGCGCCTTTCTCCGGCGAAATTGACCGTCGGAATGCGATCGCTATCTGGTGTCGTGATTGAGTGGCGTGACGGGTCACGAAGCAGGTCGTTGCGGGATGTCAAAGGTGTGAGTGTACAAGCAGCGAAGCTAGTTAGCGGTGCAGCGCTCTTTGCTTCACAACTGCGGTTTCGGGAGATGACCAAGACCGAGAAGCTCGTGAAACTATGAGGATCTCACAAGAAGATGTTGTGTAAGTGCGAGGAAAGAGGGGTATCAAGAGATAGTGACAAGTGGTTTCCCGATATGTGATTTTCACATGAAGCGGCGACTTCCTAAAGCAGTCGACAGCTGTTGTGCCTGTTGAAGTCGGGCGTCAAACCTGGTGCTTGCTCTGTGCACCTCAAGAACGAGAGGCTTTCGGCCCGCACGGATCGCTCCCGCGTGGAACTGGGTGGGGGGGTTCTTCAACGTCATCCCGGCTTATTCTACACTGACTCCACCACCACCAAATGCTCCATCTTCACTTCTTCTTTTTTCATTTGCTAGCTTGTACCAATTAAGCTACTGCCTATTTTCGCACCATTCACGTGTTCGCTGAATCTGCATAAAAATATTATGATTACAATTGTTTGGCCCCTAACGATAGTGTCAAGCATGGCTTTCCAATTAGCCGAACAGTCAAAGCTCTGAAGCCCAGTCGACCGGACTAGAAACACCGATGGACAACGTGGACATCTCACCAAAAGGCTCCTTCAAGCCAAGCTCTTTTTGAAGCCCAGAAGCATCCGCTTCAGGACCATGTTCTCCATGTGTTTCCTCCCGTCGACTATGCAACACATCATGACCTTTATCAACTCCGCAGAAGACCACACTCTGCTTCGTCCTCCTCTCCGCCTCTGCTTCGAGCTCCACTCCCAGGATCTTGCGGCCCACCGCCGCAACATGCTCACAAGCCTTCAATCTGTCCGATAGCTGCTGCGACCACTGACCCTCCGGATTAACCCTCAAGTCTTGCTTTCCCTGCCAGCCCAGCAGTTGCTGGCACACATTTTCCCAGCTGCTCGACCCCGGGCTAAGAACCAGTGGGACATCTGTCTGAGCCTTTGTTGATTGTGACGGACTATTTTTCTGGTCTGATGATGAGTCGGGCACCGGTGGAGACTGAGCCTCAGCTGACTGGGGCATGTTGCTCCTGTGGTGTGATTTGAGTGCCGTTAAAGCGTCAAGCGAATGCGATCTGCCGTCACTGTGTTCCTTGTGGTTTGACACCTTCTTCAGCACATCCCTGATTAGATCTTGAACCTCAATCCCGTACCTAGCCTCGATGTTCAACAGCACACAGACAAAGAAACTGCACGTTACTAGGACCTCGGTTGCTGGTTCGCCATGGTTCGCCGGCTTTCCTTCGCCTTCCGAGGCAGCACCATCGATACCATCCTCCGCACGGTCAAGATCAGAGTGCCGAAAATCATGACGACCAAAGTCAAGGTCGACATAGTCCACGGTCTTGTGAAGCTCCCTGTTCTGATCTTCTCTCGGCTCTTGTTTGAACAGCGCTTCACCTACAGCGTCTTCGAATGGCCGGTACTGCGAGAACCAATGGCGCTTTCCGCCACGTAGACCAGCATAGTGAGGGATGCGGTCGAAGTCCTCTGCTCGCACGATGTGCGAATAGTCATATCCTTGCTTCACGGTAAGTTCCCCTTCTGCTGAAGGTGACGGCTTGCGAGCCTTCCGTTTCCTCAGCGACGGCTTTTCCTGCGGCTTGACCGTGGGAGACTTCTTCTTGTTCTGCTTCTTCGGTGGTGAATCTGGCGCGTTACCTTCATTGGAGGTTCTTTTGAGTTTTCCCGGCCTAGCTATGGAGGGAGGAGGTCTTGATAGCTTCAAATTCGCTGGACGCGGCGAAGGAGTAGGGGTGGGCGTTGCAAATATAGTTGCTATGAGAGTGGACCCCATCTTATAGTTTGAATGCCCTTTTTAGAGAAGCAATAGTTAACATTTTCTTTGGCGATGTGGTCCGTGGTGGCTGGCAAATAAGCATGTGAAGTCAAGATGGGGCTGTATCAGTGTGAAGTGGTGCAGGAGGCTTGGCAAAGTGAAGCAATTCGTGAATGTGAAACGATCTATTCACGAAGTCACGGTAGACATCTGCTGGGTTGAGTGAAGTGATTGTCATAAGCTGGCCGCTGGGGAGCCGAGTGATTTTCCTACTACTCCTTGTATGGAGGACACTGCAGCTCACTGCATTGCCGGGAGATATGCTTGCACCGGCCGTTGTCTGCAGTCACTTCAGTCCTCTACGACCTCTGCAGTCTCATGTGCGGATGGCCATTCCACCTGTTCGTGACTGTTTTGATATGCCGATTATGCAGTCTTTGATCCTTCTCCAGTGCCATCGAGCCCTAAACCAACAGGTTCTTTTCCTGGTATATCAGGAATGGCAGCCGGCGCACCATCAACCAAGTCCGTAGAACTCTGGCTAGGAGTATCTTGATGCTTGGCGCTGCTGCCCTTCCCTCTCCAAGTACTAACGGCCGGGATGTTTGCCGAGAACCGCTCTTCAACAGTGCCATATGCCCTGGGAGTTAACTTGATCAACGTATGAAGTGGTACTTCCATCCAAGGACTCTTTTCCTGGCTGCTGCCCATGAAGTAAGCATAGATGCAGCGAAGGACGGCTTGGTGCGTAACGATGATGATATTCTCGCTGCGCTCCAGCTCCATGATAATGGGCTCGAGCCGAATGACAACATCCCTATAAGACTCTCCACCTAAGTAGCGATAGTTGTATTTGTCCTCATCGCGTGCTCGAAAGTCGGCCGGGTATTGGGCCTCGATATCGGCGTATGTCAATCCGTCACAAACCCCGGAGTCCAGCTCGTCCAGTGCCTTCCATGACAACTTCTCAAAAGGCAGAAATCGTGCGGTCTGCATAGTGCGCTTCAAAGTCGATGTCCAGACGGTGAGCTGGGTATCGCCAGCTGATTCGCGTACAAGTTCGGGCAGTTTCCGTGCATAGAGCTCGCCCCGTTCCGAAATATCTGCGTCACCACCTATTTTCCCTTCAAGGTTGAAATTGGATTCGCCATGCTGAGAAGCTCGTCAGTACCGATTGCGAACTGGGTTAGCGGAGGAGTGATTACCCTGGATAGCCAAATTGCACGTGGCTTGATGTGCAGGTTCATCAAATAATACACAACTCGGGATTGGAGGTAATCCCTGAGCCTATTGATAATGACCTGGTGGCCAACATCGATAAGTTTGCAGTAAGTCAGATCAGTCTCGTCCTCGTCCATCGTCTCATATACTTTCTCGTAGTGAGTGATTCGGTTTCTGAAATCTTGCGCGGCCAATTCTGGATCTTGTCCTTTGTAATCGGGAGATGTGAGCTTGACCTCCTTTATGTTCGACATGACAAGCTCTTCATCGTCGCATTTGGACTCGACGAATAACGTGGCGATTCCGGCTTCGTCACATCTGTTCTGGATCCACCGCCGGCGCGCCTTTGTTGAATTTGTTGCATCCAGTATTGCAATGAGCCCTTGGCCATCATCGAACCACTGAATCATGTCGTTGACAGCTGCTTCCGCCGCCGCTCTGCGCAACCGCTCACCTTCAGCATTCGATGTATCGAAGAAGTCCGCGGTGGGTGTTGGAGTATTTGTTCGTCTATACTGGCCGACGTTGAAAGTCTTTGCGGGAATGGACAGCCAACCGAGGTACCTCACAACTAGGTAAGAGTCAATCACGGTGACTACATACGCTTGCATGATAATCGCTTACCCTTGGACGCTATCAAGCTCTTGCCCCTTGCGGGTAGTCCTACCATGACGACGCATATCCGGGTATCCTCTGTCTGTACGCCTCTACCGTTAGTCTTTCTGTTCGGTCGCGTGGTTTGTGGCATTGCGACTTGAGGCAGCGGTGCCTCCGACTTTTTTCGCTGGATGTCGGGGACATGAGGAGCATCGTGAGCCATTGTTGTAATATGAGAGCGCCAGAAGGGTTATGCCTTGGGATACAATGCTGCTCTCCCCGGAGTTTTTGAGGCTAGTATATGGAGCAGGCGAAGTCGTAGGCGAGGAGTCCGATCATCGCTCGTGACATTGACTTGTTGAGAATAGGTTGCTGTATCTGCAATTGGAAATGTGGGCAGCTGTAGCGGAGGAGAGTAAATAGTGGGGTCGGATCGATCCCGCGGCTCTTGACAGAATCCGGAGTGAGCCCTTTTGCCCCGCGGTTACTGACGTATCAGATCGCAGTGGATTATTTATCCTCGTCGCAAGTATTGAAGAGAGCCTCAGAACAGCTTCGACTTGAGCGAAAAGGTGGATGTTCAGTATGAGGCATTTGATCGCCTCAATTTTGTCTTCCTTGGCCGATCAATTTCTTTGAGGTCGCGTGCTTGTTGAGCAGGCCGCGGAACTTCGCCGAGATTCGGAGGACAGACGCAGTCCGCACACCGCTAGCCATCAAGGCCGACCCAAACCGCGATGGTCGATCGTTTAAGGTTGTGAGTCCCCAATGTCGCGGAGGGAGCGTCCGGTGGTCCTCATTCAGCAACGTCCGAATGCGTTCCTCATGTCCAGATGTGTCCACCGCGCAGATGAGGGACAGGAGGTATTACTCACAGAGATCATCTCGTCCTCCAGGCAGGACTTTGCCCGCGCTCGCGTCCTTCGTTCGACCGTGCCCCCTGCGGGAACCCCATATTGGCCCATTCTCGTGCGACGTCCAGATGTTTGTGGTCTGACGATATCCGAGCGAGGTCTGTATGAGTGGACAGATTGTTTTCTATGTTATCAAGAGCCGGAGTCAGCAGGTGACACAGACTCGTTTCGAGAGCGGCGTCGCGCGATAAGGATCAGCAGCTTCAACCTGTCGGATAAGGAACTCTGAGGTCTGGCCGCGTTGGAACCTTCCAATACATTTTTTCATCCGCTTCATTCGGGAGCAATGGAAAATCTTCAATTACAAAGAATTATCGTAGTCCGCCTGTAGCGATGTGTCAATCGTCTCTTAGCGATCCTGCCTTCGGCTTATTTGCAGCGTCCAATCATCTCTGTGCTGCATTCAGTCATTCGCCTGAAATGGTCCCCCAGCTGCTCATCTCACGCACCCCTTCGCGACATCTCCGCCATAGCAATCCACCTGGTCGGAATAACTCAGCATCTGCTCTTAACCCAAGGCGCCGCTTGCTGGTGGGCACCCATGGCGTCTCAAGCATGAAATCATCCAATGAGTGGTGGAAACGCTCTGTCAAATCAGAAGCGCATGCTTGGCAGACCTGAAGTCCGCAGCCTGGCCTGGGAGCTGCCCAGTCCTTCATCGTTCTGCACTCGTACTCAGCTAACCCAGGGCATACGCTGCACCAAGGATCCAGAGTCTGGACCTGGTCCTGCTGGAGCCGTCTTGCCATATCTCCAAACTTGACGGCGCGAGATGGTTTTAGCCGGTACAGGACGTGATCATTGCATTCGAGTATCGCCTCGCGGGTTCTAGTACAGCTCGTGCAGACCTGTGTTCCGTGAGAGTAAGAACCTGCTGAAGCATGTGTCATGCTGTCTTCCGATCTGCCAAGCATTGCGTATTTGCCCGAGTGACACAAGGTGCAGGTCAGTCTGCGCTGCTCGCAGTTGAACTCGATTGGTTGCCAAAGTCTGGTCTTCCACATATTGTTTGCCTTGTCTATCCGTTCTCGCAAACCAAGCTGGCGACTTCTCAAGAAGACCAGGTCGTTGTCGTTATCGTCTCGTAGTCGCTTCTTACTTTCTTGTCTTTCTCTGTCTGAAGTTTCAGAGGCACTGTTACCGCCTCGCTTTCCCAGCGTTTGTTCGAGCAGTTGTCCTCGGGCACCACCAGTGCAATCCCTGTGTTGAATCAGTGCTGATGCTCACTTGTGTTGATTCGCACTCACCGTTTCTGCATTTGACAGACGATACACGAGAAATTGTCCGGATTGTTGGTGTGATCCTCTGCTGATAGAATTGGCGTACATCTTGTGCCACTTTCTCGGCAAGGGTTGCATGGTTTGAAGTCAATGTTGGTTTCGTGCTTGCGTCCACTTGCTTTCTCCCTTTCGACTGCCTTCAGCGTGTCGTATGAATATCGCTGAGGCATTCCATTCTTTGCAGGCCCAGCGATACATTTGAGTCCACTTCCCTGACAAGCTTGACAAGCTTGATCAGATTGCGGTTCGTCCTTGTAGGAGCAATGCAGCTTTTTCCTTTTGCAATGCCCACACCTCCGCTTCTTGACTGGTGGTCGGATCAGTTCACACTCCTCACCCTCAGCCTTGCAGTGATCACAAGGCCACCGCCCGCCTCTGATAATGCTGCATCTTTCGATCCCGTCTTTGAAGCAAGCCCAACAGCCATGGAAAGCTGGTTTTCCTGTTGGATCAGCTTCTGGATTTTTGAAAGGTCGTGGTTGCCCAGTGGCGGAGCCTCTCTGAGACCGCAAGTTTTCTGTTATAATGTTTCGATTGGAGACATCATCGAATATGTGGCACAACCGATTTCCCCGTTCCAGGCATGCATTTTGCGGCCAGTAAGAGGTGATCTCGCCCCTCAGCTGCGACCACTTGACCGTTGGAAGCTTCAGCATTACGACCCCTTTGCAGTATTTGTGTTCAGAACTACAGCAAAGTTCAAATTCTGCACTTCGCTTTTGCTCCAGCTTGGACCGACGTTGTGAGGCATGGCGGCGTTCCTCGACATTCTCATCCTTGAAAATCCGGTTGCTCCTGAGTAATCTCGGCTGTTCAGGATTGTAGTTTCCACTGCGATCATCATCAATCCAGGGACTTTCTCCAGAGATGTTTGTTGGATTGAGATGTCGAAGCTTGGAAATATAATCGACTTGATCCAGGTCTGCCGCAAGAGTTGCGACCGGGGTTTGCGCCTCCGCTGTTTCGGCGGGTCCTTCATACGGCAAGGTAGTGCCATCGGTGACGAAGAATTCGGAGCTTGTGCCTAAGCTGGTGTCAAGATCGAAGTCCATGAACAGATCGAGGTCATTATTCCGAATAAAAGTGAGGGAGGATGCCGGTTCATCCGGTGTAATCGCAGTATCTTCAGAAGCTTGCAACGGGGGATCGGTAGGCGGTGAGGCCGTAGCCCCTTCTACCGCGTCCATATTGATCATGTACGATGATGTTGAGGTCATCAACGGGGACTTGTGCTGGCTTCAAAGTTGTCAACATGAAAAGCTTGGGGTGATTGAAAGAAGAGTATCTTCTGGGATGTCCGCTCCGGCGAAGGTCGACAGACGCAGGTACCTTAACATGGAGGCGCCCAAAAGATAGGAAATAGCAGGTATGAACTTAGGAGAGGAGGTGAATGAACGGACATGGAATGATCAACGAAATTGAAGGTCAAAGGACCAATGTGAGAAGGATACTTGAGTTACCATAAAGATGTATTACTCTGGGGTGGCTGATAACACTTCCGCAGTCAAGAGGCGCAGAGCTGGTATTGTGTGACACTGGGCACTGTGGAGCGTTGCAAGTTTCTGGCATGCAGGAGCCTGTGACAGACCTGAAGATGGGAAAGAGGTGAGTCCTTCAATGAGAGAATGATAGATCGACTGATCTACCTGAAAGCTGGATGGCGCCCCAGGAAATCATCTGGAGGTGTCGATAAGTTCTGTAATAGAATGTTTCGTGACAAATATGTGTCTTAAGGGGAATTGAATCGCTTGGTGAACGTTCGAGTATAATTGGTCGACTGGCCCGACTATATCTTCTCATAGCATGACAAGAAATGGGTGAAGAATTGAGAATCCCTAGTACAAAGGATTCCGTAGCGAATCTGAGTAAAGAAGAGAACTGGATCTCCGTGTGCAAGGATATCTGCTCGACCCATTGATCCACTGGAACTTTGGTCCCGTGCGGGCCAGAGGTCCGCGCATATGCAAGCCTGAGTAGTGAACGACGCGTGCGCTGACTAAGCATGCGGAAGCTGAATTTCAGAAAAAATTGACACCCGGAAACCGTGCCTTGTTCTTTCTCCAGAGCTCCTCATTTTTCATGAGCAAGGCTTCTGTATGAAAATGCAGATGTCCGTCATGGTCCGAACAGGTCATGCTTGTTCTGTTCATTCGCCATGCAGAGACGGTTGATAACGTCGCTGGTGTATAGTAAGTGCCGGGTTTCTGCAACATGAAGTGAAGGTAATGGCTAATCGACGGCATAGTGCTGGTGTGACCGACTCTGAGCTCACAAATCATGGCGTACAACAGACTCGCTATCTTGCCACATGGCTTACTGAAAATCGACCGGCCGTGCAGAAAATATTTGCATCTCCCTTGCAGAGAACAAGGAGGACCGCGAATGCCATTCTGAAGGCGCAGAAGGGTCGGCCAGACGACGATGAAATACTCGTCAAGAGCCCTCTCTTGATTGAGCAGGACTTTGGATCGTATGAAAATACATCCTTTTACAAATTGCCGCCTGATCCGCAGAAGACTCGGAGAGCAGCTCATGCGGAACGCCACAAGGATGATCCTGGCTTCAAAGACGTCGAGTCAGCCGAGTCTATGGCTCAGCGCTGTGACCAATTCCTCGATGGCCTTCTGCTTCCCACAATATTCACTCTGCGCTCTAATGATCGGCCCATGGTCATCGTCGTCTCGCATGGAATCCTCCTCTCACATCTCTGGCGTCGGTTTCTGTTGCGGCTACCGAAGAAGAGCATTACCATCGCGCCAGAGGTGACGGCTGCACGCAGTCGGATTGTGCTTGAGCATCCTGGTGGCTGGAGTAACACAGGGATCCTTGAAGTCAAGCTCGCATTACCGGCGCTTGATACTCAAGCTCTTCCAGCGACAACACCTGATCATGGTGTGGATACCCAGGATCGTGGTAGTATGGCTGCTGCGCTCTCTACACAACCCACCTCGTCATCCGATACTGGAAGCGTTATCAATGCAGACGAAGACTCTTTCTTTCAAAGGTCCATCCCAGTCGAAGCTGCTGTACAGACAGCAACAAAGCCACCAGATCTGTCCAAGTCACATATCGGTCTTCAAGGTTCTACAGTCACACTCTTGACAGTCAATGGCCAGGAACACTTGAAAGGTCTCAAACGAGCTCGAGGTGGAATTGGAAGTGCAAAATATGACGAAGGCCAAAAGAGCCTCGACAGCTTCTTCAAGCGAGCGAAGAAGTGACTGTCGCTGCCATTGCTTTTGTGAGTCACATCAAGGATTCTCTTAACCCCTCTCTTCTCTGATGATACGGCACATTTTATCACAGACCTGTACTGAAAAAGTCATGTGGAACTGCCAGTCCAACTGCTGTCTGATATTCAATCTATTGCTCACAAACATAATATCACAACCATACTTGGCAACAGCGTTGCTAACACTGATTCAGGTGCTTATCTATGATCCAGCATAATTATATGCCTCCTTGGTAGTCTTCTGGTAATGGATAATGCGTTAGATAGCTTTACGAATGCAGCTGAATTGAACCCGATCCAATCGTGCATAGTGTCACTCCCAGTCTCTGAGATCCGTGGACACGTGATGATGCCAGCACAGCGTCGATTTTACATTTTTTTGCCCGAGGGCGCAGGATGAGGTCGTGGCGAGGGTGTGTGGATGGGTCCGTGCGGCGGGCCTAGCGCAATTCCCCGCCACGTCTTTGCGTCGATCCCAGTCACCCACCCTGCCACCCCATATCTCAAGCTTTCTTCGTTTCACCAATCCCAAGCAGAGATCAATGTTGCTGCAATCACACGGACGCAACCAGCTTCCACGATTGGTCCTTGGGCCGGATTTCAATCGCCGGGTGTCAAGGCACTGCTGCTCCTGTATCGTAGCCTCGTCGTCTGTGTCCACGCTAGCTAAGCATCATGATAGCAACCTGCTTGTGACGCCGTATTAGCTCCTCGAATAGACAGCTAGGTACACAATGCTTGCGCTATACCGCCAGCCTCTCAGTATTACTCTCATACTTAAAGACCGACCTCATCCCATGTCTCCTCTCGAGATCCATTCCAGTCTTTCCATTTTGCATATATCCTAATTCAGCAGGTAAAATGACCCGCCTCACTCTCGGCCTGGGCCTCGCAGCCCTCTCCCTCCTTGCCCAAGCCACAGACAGCAACATCGCACTTCCCGTCGGTGTTCCACAAGCCAAAGACGAAACCACTACCATTGTCGTCCCAGTCACTGTCGTCGGGCCGCCAAACGCGCTTTCGGTCCTCGAATCCGCACTCGCAACCACGACCGTTTCCTACCAGAGCGTCTTTCCCTCCCTTACCCTCTACCCCACAGGACCAGTAACACCATCCCACGGCCCGGCTACCTCGAGCGACACAACCTCAATTCCTACTCCCACCTCGACAGGAAGAACAACCACTAGCTCCAACCCATCACCAACGTCCACCTCCTCTTCCACCCCACAATCTTCGGCAAGCAGCAGCCAAGCCACCACTACTTACAGCAGCGTACCAACCGTGGTCCCTATCCCCATCAGCACAAGCCAAACTACGTCGCAGAGCAGTATCTCAACGCTGCTTCCTATTCCCGTCAGCACAAGCCAAAGCAGCAGCACCACGCCGCAAAGCAGCATATCGACTGTGGTCCCCATTCCTGTCAGCACGACTCAGACTGGCAGCACAACCCAGGATCAGACCAGCAGCACGACGGAGAGTCAAGGCCAGACTAGCACCACCGCCCCGCATAGCTCCATCACTACGCTCCTCCCCATCCCCACGGGACCCTTGAGCAGCGCCAAGTCCTCCATTTCGAGCGCTGCGTCGTCACTATCCTCCGCCTTGAGCTCTGCCTCATCCGCGGCTTCTAGTGCGGCCAGCTCGATCTCGTCAGCCGCGTCCAGCGGTGCAAGCTCGGTCTCGTCTGCTGCATCCAGTGGAGCAAGCTCCGCTTCCTCTGCTGTATCTAGTGGCGCGAGCTCGGCTTCATCCGCTGCGACCAGTGCGGCGACGACGCTCACCACATCCGCGACCACGGGTCAGCCGTCTTCAACTGGTGGGACGCACACTACTGGTGGTGGAGGCCCGATCCAGACTACGACTGGCACGTCACCAGCGGCAACGACGGCGGCACCCACCGCTGGTGCTGCCGCGTCTGTGAGGGCAGGCATGGGTGTAATGGTGGTGGCTGCCGCTGTGGCAGCGCTTGTGGTGTAAAGCAGAGAGGACTCACAAGAGAACTCAAAAGGTGGTAATAATATTTCCTACGATGTTAGAGATGTCGATAATGCAAGCGACGAATTTTGTATATAGCACGAAGACAGATCTTTTATGGTACACGAACGACGATTGGACATATCAACCATATTCACACAAGCTTCACATAAGACAGGCAATTTGAGAATGCAAAATTTCTTTTCATTCATTCCCGTGCTCCGACCTGGACGAGACGACATTATCGTCCGTGAAGAGAAGAAAGCCAGTGCCAAAAATGCAATCCACTCCTATAGGATTTTTGTTTTTCCATCACCACATCGTACCGCCGTCAGACACGAAGGCCGCCTGCGCAGCCATCGTGTCCAGCGGCTGCTCCTCCTCGCCGTCCCTCTAAGACGAAGCAGGGGGGGCACCGCCACGGCCACGGCCAAAGCCGCCCCTGAACTGGGGCGCGAACTCGCCGGGAGCACCACCCTCTTTGCCCTCACCCTGGTCGCGCCTCCTGTACTCGCCCCTGTCGCCACGGGGACCGCCACGGCCGCCGGGACGCCTGTCGCCACGCTCCTCGCCGCCGAGCATGCCGCGGGGGGGAGCGTGCGAGCGCTGCTGCTTGATGTGGGTCTGGGGCACGATCTCGGCCGGCAGGTGCAGCCACTCGCGGAGGTAGTCGAGACCCTCGGGGGTCAGGGTGTAGTAGTACCATTGCCAGGAGAACTGGGTCTTGAGGTAGCCGCGCGAGGTCAGGGACTGGCAGGCCTTGACAACCTGGGAACAGCGTGTCAGAAGGAGTGTCGTTGGCAGAAATAGAACGCTACGTGAGCTAGTCGCTTCTCTGCCGCGTGAATGCGACAGCAGATAGCAAGGAATAAATGTAGGGAAGAGGCATATTTACGTAGAGGTTGCGGGTGTCGATCTCGCCATGCTGGCCCTCGAACTCCTTCTTTGCGACGAGAACGCCCTCTGTAGGTGACCGTGTGTCAGCCTGTCCCTTTTGAAAAGTATGTAGGCGCTGCCTATCACGCCATGGTTTTTTCAAGGTAGTGTATGCATACCACGGAAGAGGTACTCGTGAATCTTCTTGCGGTCGGCCTTGGGAATCAACCTGGTGGATGTTAGCGAATCGTGCGGCGCGTGGTATACTCGTGGCTGTTGACTGACATTTTGACTGATTGTTGTCTGCCGGAGTTGAATTGGTGGTCGGACTGGGTGTGCGATGAAGTTCAATCTTGAGATTGGACGCTCACCCAAAAGATCTTGAGATGCCAAGCCGTGTGGGAGCGCAGCTTTCTCGGAAAAAAGTTTTTACCGAGAAGTGTCTGTGAGTCATGATCATGTCTTCGGCCTTGCTGGCTGAATCATGGCGCTTGATCCTGACTCTAACCAACCACTGTCTTGGCTCGTCACCCATCGCATCCATTCATCCTTCAGTCCGCAAGTACTCGTCTCAACAACGATACTCATATTACACCATCAGACACTTTTGCGACATTCCGGCATGGCTCCTATCGTCAACGTCCTACTTTCGACCTTTGGCGGGCTCGATCTGCCGCCTACACTCTCAGTACCACTATGCGCCGACGTCCCCGTCTCAACCCTTTTCAACATCCTCGAAGACCGTCTGCCGTCTCACGCTCACAACTTAGTCCTGTCCACGAATGACAGCGGCCGCGTCGATCCCGAATCATCGTCCACCCTCGCAGATGTCAGCCATGGAAGCGCGATTCTCCCACTTCGCCTATCCTCCACTCTCCTTGGCGGCAAAGGTGGTTTCGGATCCCAATTACGCGCAGCGGGAGGGCGCATGTCCAGCCGCAAGAACAAAAACAACCAGCGCGATGTAAATGGCTCGAGCCGCAATCTTGACGGACGTCGACTGCGCACCGTCACGGAAGCGAAGAACCTGGCGCAGTATCTGGCGATGAAACCCGACATGGACAAGAAGGAGAAGGAGGAGCGGCGAGCGAGGTGGGAAGCTGTTGTCGAAGCTGCCGAGAGACGAGAGAAGGAGATCAAGAATGGTAGGAAGGGGGTGAGGCTTGATGGGGAATGGGTGGAGAAGAAGGAAGAGGAAGAGAGCAAGACTCGCGATGCCGTTCTTGCTATGATGAAGGCTGGACTCATGCCTATCGACGGACCTACTGGTAGCGAAAGCGATGAGGATGAGGAGGGAAGCGAGGAAATGGAGGTGGAAGCTGAGGCGTCGGGCTCGAGCGAGAGTGCTGAAGATGCTGGTGGTAGGAGTTTCTTTGGTTGGGACGAGGAGGATCTGAGTGAGGACGAAGATGAAGACGACGACGAGGCTGATGTGATCCCAGCCGTTGCTCCTGTTGAACAGCAATCAACTTACGAGGGCAAAGGGAAAGGACGAGCATGATTAATGACTACCACAGAATGATACCCATATCAATGTAGCGATTGTACAACAAAATTGACATCCTTTCAAGCTCTACTTGCTCTTAGCCTATCATAGTGCAGCACGGCTCCTGTCAGTACTTGCGCCCCAATGGCACAGTCCTCAGGCGTCGAAAACTCGGCCGGATTGTGGCTAACACCATCGCGACAAGGAATGAAGATCATACTCGTCGGTACTCTCTTGCTCGTGTAAACGCTATCATGTCCGGCGCCACTGGTCATAGGCTTGGTCAGCTTCTCGACATCTGCACCAAACAGATCCTTCGCTGCATCCCCGACACACTTGATGCAATCCTCGTGGAAGAGCGTCGCGGGAGAATGGCTGTCAAGAGTCCACTCGACGCTGCACTGCTTGTCACTGGATGTCCAGTCCTTGTTGAGTCCGTCAACATCTTCGCCAGCGGCGATTCGAGCAAAGGCTTCCCGGCAGTCCTTTTCGACTCGTTCAACCACTTCATCCTTTGGGCTTCTTATATCAAGACTAAAGCGCACGCGACCTGGTACAGTGTTCGTGCTTCCTGGCCATAGTCTCAGAATGCCTGTGCTTGCCAGAGCGCCTTCTTTGGCTGCAGCTCGATGAGAACACACAATCATCTTGCTAGTAGCAAGCATTGCATCAGCGCGATGTGCGAAACTGGTGGTACCAGTGTGGCAGTCTCTGCCCTTCACGTCAATGGTGAACCACTTGTAGGCCTGGACCCCCTGGACTATGCCGACTTTTCGCTGTTCCGCTTCAAGTATTGGGCCTTGTTCAATGTGCAATTCGAAGTGAGCTGCAAGCGGAACACGTTGATAGCTGGCGGGAGTCTTTCCAAGGTAGCCAATGCGCTCAAGCTCAGATTTCATGGTCGCTGTCCCTCCACCAACTTCCTGTAGGTTGTGTGCGTGCGACTCCGCTATGGATTCAGCCCATACTCCGCTTGCGACCATGCTGATGGGAAAACGAGCACCTTCTTCGTTTGTCCAATTGACCACTCCCACGGGATAGTGCGTCTCCACGTTGTTGTCATGTAGTGTTCGTAGCATCTCCAGAGCCGCAGTCACGCCGAGAATGCCATCGTAACGACCCCCAGTGGGCTGAGTGTCGAGGTGCGACCCTGCATATGTAGGAGCACCTTCGTTACGGCCAGGACGTACGGCGAAAGTGTTGCCCATACTGTCCACAGTGACTTCACAACCCAGTGACCTGGTCTCCTCGACAAACCAGTCTCGGGCTGCCTTGTCAGAATCGCTGAGTGACAATCTAGACATGCCAGTCTCGGTATCAGCACTATACAATTGGTCAGCCGAAGCTGCAAATCCGAATGTCCTTGTAGACGTCCGATAAATGCAGAACATCATTTACCTACCTTCCCCATAATTCACCCTTACCCCATTGACATGAATGGTGGATGCTATCCATGAGTCTCTGCTGATTAACTTTGAGTGCAGCAATTTCCTGTTCCGACATATCTGCTGTGGCCTTCCATCTTGGTTGAGAGACACAGAAGTACCGGGATGTTGACCTGATAAGAGAGCATCGGGATCCTAATGAGGCGACTGAAGTATGCCGCAGGGCACGATTGAAGGTTGACATGACTACAAGCAGCTCATGTAAGAAGCAAGAACAAGAAAGATGGGCATGTATTAAACACTATGGACCTGCCCTAGAATACCGTCGCATTGCCTACAGTTAGTGGGTGCGACTGTGCTGTATTGGGAAGGCGCGGGGGCATGTCGGATCCTCGGCTGGGGTGAAGTGGGGTGGGGGTCGCCCCTGAAGGCCGCAGTGTTTAACGAGATTTTTCCGGGCATACTCGACTTGCCGGAGAATCATGCTGTCCTCCCATTGCGAGTGCACGGAATGTGAGTGCCATTCTCAAATTTGTTCGGACGCCGTCGAACTCAAGTCTAAAAATCTAAAATCTATAAGCAGCATCAGGCAATGGATGCCATTCGCCGAAGAACTCTAGCGGCAAGTCGTGAATCAAGTCGGAAGACACGCCACCTCATAAATCTGCAGTGTACCCTGATACCCATGACATCCGTATAGTCGCTCGAGACATTCACCAATATGCTGTATCGTTCCTAACGAACCAAATAGCCCCCATCGACTGGTAGCGGTACACCCGTCACCCACGCGGCATCGTCGGAAGCGAGAAATACAGCAGCCTTTGCGACATAGTCAGGCTCGCCCATACCTCCGAATGGATGTGCCGAGTCACTCCAAGCTAAGTTTGCGGCGCTTCCATGGACATTTTGTGTCATCGAGGTCTTGACAACTAAGGCATGTTAGCCAATGACCTTGGTTCAAAGGACTCTAGATGATATTGGGGGGCCATACAGCCAGGGCAAAGGCAATTGACATGGATCTTGTCCTCTGCATAATCGACAGCCATCTGCTTCGTCATTTGTACAACAGCACCTTTGCTTGCACAATAGCTGACTGCAAGCTGTTTAGCATATGCACCCTCTGAGCTTTGTGCTACGCGATTGTCATACCTATTCCTGGAATCGCGACAAACCCCATGATGCTGGCCAAGTTGATAACCCATCCTCGGTCTTGACCAGGCAGAGGTTCTTGTCTCAACATCTGTGCAAGTCCGAACTTGCAAGTCAAGAATACTCCTTTAGCATTGATGTCGAGTTCTTTGTCCCAGATCGCTTCGGGTGTCTCGTGACACTTTAGTGGTCTAGAGTTGAAGCTCTCGAGCGCTACCCCGGCGCTGGCGACTGTAATATCCAAACGTCCAAATTTCTCCACACAAAACTTGATCCCAGCTTCAACGCTGGATGAGGATGTGACATCGACCATGGTGAATGCGGCGTGGTCCTGCCCATAAGTCGTAGAAATTGCTTCATGTGTAGGAGTCGATGTTGTCGCTCGGACGTCTATGGCATCTGGGACCGGGTCGTCGGTCCTGAGAGTTCGAGGATGGGGGTCCAGATCGGTGCAACAAACATTTGCGCCTTCTGCTGCGTATCGAAGAGCAATAGCACGACCGACACCTGACGAAGCCCCTGCTATTCGTCAGTCTTGCAGTATCATTGATGGTGCTTTAGGTGAAAGACCAGTAATGAAGGCTGTTTTGCCTTCTAAACGCCCAGACATGGTCAGGGAACCCAGAGATTGTAACACGTGGTGGGCATGGTTCGACTTCGGGATAATAGGGTGTATTAATGTATAAATAATACTTTGATCGGGATCCATTGGCGCAACTGGTGGAGCGGGGCTTGGTTCTACCCCTCACTAGGGTTGGCGGGGCGTATTTTGCCTTATGATCGTGGGGAATCTAGTCTCATTCTGCCTTTCTATGGCGAAGGCAGTGGCCAAGTGAAGATTCAGGTGCCACTGATGTTCTCTGACTCTGGCAAGCCGTCCACTAGTCTCATCGTCTCCTCGAGGATCAGCAGATCTCGCTCAATCATCTCAGCCCAGTTCTGCACATCGCCAAATTCCGTCAGGGCTTTGTAAGTGGCGTCGACGAGCTTCTCACACTGTTCATTCTGTTTGGCAAGCGTCTCGGTATTCTTGCGAAGCTGCTTGTCTTGCTTGCACACTGCTTTCTCACTAGCATTCAGGACCGATGCTCTCGACTCGATGTCTGCACGGTGGGACGATGCTACAGAGTCTAGTTTCGCCATCGCAGAAGAGCATGCTGCGGACGGGCGCCGTGTAGTATCCATGTGGTCTGACATGCTGATGAAGGTGTTATGATATGAAGTTAGTGAGATAGGGAAGAAGTTGAGTGCAGTCGTGTCGGGGAGCAAACCTCAGGAAAATTAAGTCGGAATATCTGCCAACGATGAAAGCCAAACCTACCACTGTTTGATCCGATGACCAGTTGCTGGCAGGTATGTATCAGGTACTCGAGTGACAACACTCAGTGGGGCGTCGCTCTCGTTGATCAGTTCAAGATTGGGTGGTATCCAATAGACGGCAATATTGCATTCGATACCGGCTCTGCTGCTGCAAATTACTTACGCAAAGATGACGAAGAGTTCAGAGCTCCGCAGGAGAGCGTTTATTTGTTTGAGAGGCGCAAGAAACGATTTGTCGGACAAGTCTCTTCGCGCTGTCCCAAAATGGAAATGTGATTGACTCCAGAATTCGTGGCGCGTGTCATCGCGTCAAGCTTCACGCCTTGCACTTTTCTCCTCCACCATCGGCATCACCACCTCACCAGAAGCGCATTCGTCCAGCAATGGCTTTGCTAGTAGACAAGCACCGTCCACGGTCCCTCGAGACCCTGTCATATCACTATGACCTCTCCGACCGCCTCCGCTCGCTGGTGGGTACTTCAATCAATTCTCCTTCGTTCACGGCTAATGCGTACAGGCTGCGTCTGGCGACTTTCCACATCTGCTACTCTACGGACCGTCTGGAGCTGGAAAAAAGACCCGCATCATGGCTACATTGCGCGCATTGTATGGTCCGGGTGTAGAAAAGATCAAAATCGATGCTCGTGTGTTTCAGACCACGTCCAACCGCAAACTCGAATTCAACATCGTCAGCTCCAACTACCATCTGGAAATAACGCCTTCAGATGTCGGCAACTACGACCGGGTTGTGGTGCAAGATTTACTCAAAGAGGTGGCACAGACGCAGCAGGTTGATCTGAATGCAAAACAGCGATTCAAGGTTGTGGTCATCAACGAGGCGGATCATTTGACAAGGGATGCCCAAGCTGCGCTCAGAAGGACCATGGAAAAATATTCGCCCAACTTGAGGTTGATTCTGGTCGCCAACAGCACAAGCAACATCATTGCTCCCATCCGATCGAGAACACTCCTGGTCAGAGTTGCGGCGCCGACCGTTGACGAGATCAGCGCCGTCTTGAGGAAGGTGGGCGACAAGGAGAAGTACACCAAGTGCGAGCCACTGGAGCAAAGGATCGCAAAGGAAAGTGGCAGGAACTTGAGGAGGGCATTGCTGATGTACGAAGCGGTGCATGCACAGAAGTGAGTGTGATTGCAGATGGACGGTAGCGAACTCGACCTAACCATTGTTCAGCGAAACGGTCAGCGAGAAGACTCCCATTCCACCTCCAGATTGGGAGGCGCTCATTGGAGAGATCGCCAACGATATGAATGCTGAGCACTCTCCGGCGCAGATCTTGAAGGTTCGCGCTAAGCTGTATGACTTGCTCACACATTGTATTCCTGCGACCACTGTGCTAAAGGTTTGTGCCTTTGGATGAAGCTTAAGGCGGACGTGCGCTGACGGTACTAGACTCTGACTTGGAAGCTGATGCCTACGGTGGATGACTCACTCAAATCGGAGATTGTCAAGTGGGCTGCCTTCTACGAGCACAGAATCAGGACGGGAACGGTGAGTCACATCCAGCCTGGTTTAGTATGAACGAAACAGCTGATCGATGCTATAGAAAGTCATTTTCCATCTCGAAGCGTTTGTCGCAAAATACATGCGCATTTCGGAAAGTTTCATTATGGGCATCGATTTTGACGATGATATGTGAACCAACAGGATGAGGGGCGAGTTGCTCAAATGAAAGCATTAGCGTGGAGTTATATGGTGGGGAGAGGGCCAACTGCATCCCGTGTGCGGCTACATTTCGTTTTCGTTCAGATTAGAATTACAACATGAATTCAATTTCTCAAACTCGTGCAAATGCAAAATTAAACTTGGTTGGCATGCATTCGTGGTGAATCTCAGCCCGTTAGCCCCCCATCGCTACCCCGCTTGCGTCATCAGCGCACTCCACTCGTCAAGCACCCCTCAACACATCGAAGCTCAACATCTAGAGTATACAGCTACAACAACCTTCTGAACAACACATTCACCAAACCAATTCCACCTTTTCACACAGTCATACCACCAAAATGTCCTCCAACTTCCAATCCACCGAGCGCGGCGGCGACTCTAGCTACGACCAGTCCGTCCTACCTGCCTCCCATCTCTAATTCCCCCAAAATCCTTCCCGGCCCTCTAACAAGATCCCAGATACACATCCCAGTCCTCCGGCCTGAATGCCCCCCATTCCAAATCCGGGGGCCAGCTCGGCTCCACCTCGACCTCAGAGAACCAGCAGGACGCGCAGCAGCAGCGCGAGCGCGGCGAGCGCACGGCCGAGAACATGCGGTACGGACAGGCGATAAGCGAGGAGGGCATGGGGGGCAAGACGGAAGGACTCGGGGAGGCGGGGACGGAGGTAGGGTATGGTGGGGCGGGGGCGCAGGATGATGAGGCTGCTGCTGGGGGGAGGAGGGAGCAGGGCTATGGTGGAGGGAGGGAGATGAGGGGTGATGTTGGGGCTTAAGGTCGGTGCATGGCTTGAGAGGGCAGGCACGGGATGGAAGTGTGGGCGGTGAAGGGGAAGTATGCATGGAGTGTGGTGTAGGGCGAAGGGGCGGTGGAGTGGCGGGAAGATGGATAAGGATGGCACAGGGCGAAAGTAGACGTGTTGCGCCGGGAGCAAACAAGAATGACCGAGGACTGCCATGCCATGTCATGTACGGCAGCATATGTGCCTTCATGGGGGAATGGAGGTCGGTCCGAAAACAAATGCACACCGCTTTGGGGCCAGAACACCGGGGAAATTTTCTTATCACAATCATATCTGCCTCGTTCTTCACTGTGTGCTACCCGGCTGTAGTCTTTGACCTATCCTGCGCCCTGCAGCCCGCTCCGCCACCTGTCTGCACTCCGCCACCCCAAAGACGGCCCGTCAATGCCAGATTTCCTCCGCTCTGGAGTCCCCGACCGCTTCATGTGAAGTTAGGTCATACATGTGAGTCCCTTCCCCGCTCCGACCGCCCGTCGTGCATACTGAAACAAACAGTAAGAAATTTCGATTGGTGTTGGTGTATTGTCACATAATAGGAAATCACATCAGTGGCGTGTGGCCAGGGTATCCTCGATGTCGAAAGAAAAGTGGTGATCGTAATAAAACATAGACGGTACTCAAAGACTCGTCCGGTGGCTAAAGGAGATAAAGAACGCGTTGACAAGCTGATGCAAGTCTTGCGTGATTGAATATGTGCGGTGAGAAAGAAAATAGAGCGAGAGCCGGCTCTCCTCGGTACATCCGGTCAATCATGCGTGCTGACTAAAAGCTGCACTTCGAAGCTTCGAAGACATGTCGAAGACATGGCAGTAGTCTCGGCGGCATGCTTGTATCGGTAATACTGTTGTACGGAATTGGCTCAATAACGAGGGGCATGTGGTGGTGGTCCTTGTCCAGGGAAGCTGCCGTACAAGTCTGCCCCAGGATAGCCTCTCGGGCCGTAGCCGTTGCCATTAGGATAGTCGTATCCAGGTCCAGGGGGCCCTGGACCAGGGCCGCCTCGTTGAGGCGCACTAAACCCTCGGGCCATCTCATCCTCTGTGTTCTGGCGTCGGAATGATCGTCGAGACTCCCGAGGGGGATCATCATGATCGCCCATATTGGAAGCGTAGTATGCAGACGGAATGTCCGAAACATTGTTGCCTTCTGATCGGGTGTATGTGTTCTGGAAAGATTGTCCTGGGCTATTCATATACCTGCCAGTCGGTGGACCATTTACAGACATTCTATGACTTCGTGGAGCAGAATTAGTCATGTCAATGGGCCTAGTAGCCTGATGCTGTGGGAATGGCGCGGAAGCTCCAGATGTGGTCGTGTTAGATCTCATAGATCGAGTGCCGCTTTCGGATCTCGGTGCGTTGGACACTCCACGACCGTCTTCATAAACCTTGCCTCCACCTTCTCTCGCAACATATGGCTTTCTTTCGCGTTCGATTGGCATCGGTATTGGACCAGAGCGCAAGTCTTCATCATCGATGGCAGACGAGAATGAATTTGAATATGGATTGCGCTCTCGCTCTGTGAACACGGAAGCTGGAGCTGCGTTGGAGTTGGTAGGCTGGGATGTAGGCGGAGGCGGTAAAGGATTCGTATGATTCAGATGAATTGAAGGATCAAGGCTCACTGCTGCAGTCAAGCGTTGGCCTTGCGTAGTGTCGCCGGTTGCCGGAAACAGTCGTCTGGTCAATTCCTTTGGGAAACGTTCGCTTGGACTGTCGGCATTGCTAATAGGCATGTTCTTCACTGCTTTGCTTAGGCGTTGAAACTCTTGATCAGGGTAAGCCTGTATTAGCATGGTCATGAAGTGCTCGAACCCTGCGGGTGTCAAGCCTGGGATAGTTGGAGTGTCTTGGTCGCCAAATTGGACTAGATGATGTTGGCACCGCAGATGAAGGAACAATCTCGAGATAGCAAGATTGGTGAGTTTACCGCCAAAAATTGTCGTCCACGGATACATTTCGGCTGACACTTCTGTAACCTTGAAAAAATCCGCAAGCTTTCCGGGAGTCAAGACGATGCTATTCTGAGGCTTACAGTCCTCGATGATATGCTTGGCAAGTCCACGGAGGAACTGACCGAGCCTGGCCGTCGGCTTGCCATTGTCGAAGAGTGGCTTCCAGGCCTTCTCCAACGAGGTTTCCTCAACCGAAGACGGTATCCTCACAGGTCGCATACGTTGTCTAGAAGCAGACATGTCCTCCTGTCCTGACATGGAAGACTTGCTATCTCTTCTGCTATTCCTTGCATCCTTGCTGGTATGTGATGCAGTATCTGAGTATGGTGGCTCTGGCGAGCTTGAGCCTCGGCTCGAAGTGGCATATCGGTTTGGGGAGGGCGGTGTGTATCGCGAGGGCATCTGGGAAGAAGCCGGGCTGGTGGGTGAAGCTGGGGCGGGCTGCCTTGCTCCCATGGGGACTGGCTGGTGGAGTGTGGTCGGCGGTTCATTATATGTCTGTTGGGCACCATTCTGCGGCCTTTGAACCGGCGTGGCCGAGCTTGTTGACCCAGTCCGAGTAAGCCGAGAGGTCGTTTGGCTCGCTTGTCGCGGCGTTGCTGCGGGATCAGGCACGGTGGCCGGCGCTTGCTGACTCTCTTTCTCCTTCTTCAATAGGTTGAGGACCTGCTCGGTGATCTTGGAAACCAAATTGGGATCGAACTCGGAGTTGGATTCGTCGATGGCAGATCCGACGGCCTCTTGGATGCCCGGCCTCAGAGTTCCGTTCATGACCGGAGGGACGGTCGAGTGCGGCCGTCCTGCGGATGCACCCTCAAACTCGTCTGCCTGCATGTTGATGGAGATACGCAGCTTTGAGTGTTAGCCAGTCGAATTGTTGTACGGCTTCAGGGCCGTCAGACGGCTCTGCGGCCCACGTGAGAAACCAGAATGATGATTGTTGCTTGACGGATTGACGTTCTAGTGTGGAGAATTGGCGAGATGAAAGCGTGTTTCGCAAATGCACGCTTGAACCTAGTCGCGCGATAAAGTTGTGGTTGTAAATTGCAGGCGTAGAGCTCGCGGATTTTCTTGAGCAGATGCGTATGACCAGGCGCTGTATGCTTCAAGTATCGTGAAGAGTGATGTCGGGTGTGGGCAAAACAAGGCAAGTGCTAGGCTGTGCGGGCGCTTCGAAAGGGTGGGAGGTGGAGGTAATGTTGCAGGATGGAGTACAATTGTACGAAGAGGATAAGAATGGAGTTCAAGGCACAAGGGGACAGAATGCACAACGTCGGGGGCGTTCCATAGTCAAAAACTACGAGAGAACACGGGTGGAAGGGCGGGTTTGCCGAGTCGATTATTGTTTGCAGCGAGTTAACTTACCACGATGCGGGATCCGAGAGGCTACGACTGAGAAAGACTACCATGTGTTCCCTGCGTATGTGGCAGGTGCGGCCACAGCCGACCTCCGTGGCCCAACGACCGTCGCCGCTGGGTGAGCTTGGTGCTGTAGCCGCGTGCGAGAGCAGCGTTCGCTTTGACTGGGGGCCCCAAGCAGCAGCGGATTGGAAATGCTGCAGATTGGACGGGTCAGAGATCGTCGAGGGGCATGACGGGGGCATGTACGTCACCGACCCGCCCATCTTTCCCGCGCTACGACCGTCGAGTTCTGGCGTTCCACAGCTTTAGGGGCAGCATCGCGCGCGCTAAATTGTGACACGGCAGACACCCAGCAGGATAACCCAGCAGGAAACTGGGAGCGTGGGACGCAGTTCGGCGGGTCGGCCACGCTGTCACCTCGACCAAGTTCGCTTCTGTTTGACAAGGCTGCATCTGTGTCGTAATCACCTGCCACGGCGGGCTTCAGCCCGATCTCTCCCACAGCTCGACGTGATGCACTCCACGTCAAGCATTATGCGATAGATGACACGCTCGTTTTGTTGCTGTGCTCATCTACTAGAATTGCAGGTTCGCAGCATGGTGGCGACCGTCCCGCCCTATCCACACTGGTGCGGCGAGCCCCGCCGAGCATTTGCCCAGTCTTACTCGAGCACGACAACACAGAACACCCGACGCGTGCCTGAAAATCATCCATGCTCGCCCGACCGGTGTTCAAGTACCCCCGCGAACCACATGAGCTCTCTTGTGCACGCACAGGAAGCGTGGTCGTTCACATGTTCTGAACCTCTGATGTCCAGGACAGGCTAGTCACTGCCTTGCTCGTGGCTGGAGCATTACGGCATGTCGTACTTGCTTGGCGTTTTCAAACAGATGTCCAATCGGTTCTACTGACCACTGGTTCAAACCAGGACGGCGGTCATGGGCTTCACCGACAGGGCTGTTGCGCAAGAGGCGGTCCGGCGGTTTTCGGTGATCATCTGGTCGGCAAGGCTGCCACTTGCTCACCTTTTGCCATCTGTCGTAACGGAGTGAGTAAGTTTTTGACCCTCCAAGTGTCCGTCTCCGTGAAGGACATGTCTGTCAGTCAGATACTGCCCTGTGCGAATGACGTTCACTCGATGGGGCATGGTTGCCGGTGTGCACGACGAGGATCCTACGACAAACTCTGCGTATCCGAGATTGTCAATACACACACAAGTCCAATGGGTACCGTCCGACAGTGTCGGTTTCCGATATGTGCGCATACCAATTTCGGCGTTCTCGAGACCATGTGGTCTCTTTCAGGTGATACTACATCTGAATATGGATCAACATCAGAGTGAGGGTTTGGTTATTTAGTAGCCCCTGCGGATATCTTTCGGGCAAAGCGTTTGTATACAAATTTTTGCCACTGCAAGGCAAGAAGAACCGCCAGATTGGCCACAACATGGCCCTGTCGAAATTGCCAGTCAATGCGCTGCCAGGGTTCGCGCGGCTTCTTTGCGTGGACAAGACAATCAGGACCTCATCAAGATACTGCTTGTGCAGGATTGCTGATACACACCAAGCGCTTACGCAGCATAGCCATTTTTGGCATCATGGCGTCAAACAAGTGACAGATGGAAGACGTGGCCGTAAGAAAAGCTCCGGCACAGTATCGATACATACCGTACCTTATAGTCAAGTAGCTCAAAGGTGAACCCGTGGCCTGGGCCTCGAAACGGTAATAACGTCCCGTGGGCTGTCTTTGTTCAGTCTTACCACGAATTGCCAACCGTCGGAGCTATTTCTGGCCTTTCACTTCTACTTCCTCTATACCCGGACTGAGCTTGCATTTCGCAGTAAAAGCCGCGATCCTAAATTTTGAATTTTCGAATTGCACCAAGCTCCTCCCGGACTTGATCGACGAATGGGATCTAAGGGCTTTAACAGAATTACTGGCAGCGGGGCAGAGTGCATGGTTGAACGCAAGGAAGCGGAGCGAGGGCGGAGGTGGCAGAGTTCCACGGCCTCGGACTGAGCCTTGCGCGCACCAGATCATCCCAATCCATCGATCCTCAGCTCAGATCCGCAAACAGGGCGGGGTTCGCCTTCAGTCGTATGCGTATAGAGTTTCGTCAATGCTATTTGTTGATGATGATCTGCTGTACTTCATCAAGTGTTTATCAGCTCAGACCAAGCCCACCAACCACATGGGCGTTTGGGTAGGACGGAGGAAAGACAACAGATTGATTGCCAAAAGAGGCGCTTGAAACGACGGACTCTGGTTTGGCTTCGCAGCCTGAAACGCCGCCCCTCCGCCGATCGTGTCCGGCTGAAAGCTGGGCTCAGTTCAGCTGCAGGCTGCCAAGAAGAGCGTGCCGAACGCGATTGGCGGCTCCACTCCTTTGCGTGTTGTGCTCGATCTGAGCTGTAGAGACCAACAGAGGCGCAACAATAGCAGCAAGGCGACGGCGGCGGCGGTGCAGCGTCAGTGCGGCTGTCGTGTGATGTTATTGTTACTATTCAAGCAATTTGTGCGGCGCCGCTCACGCTCAGTTGCTGGGTTTGTCGGTCGGCAGTGGCCAGCGGCGGGCCTTTTCCTTCAACTCTGTAATATTACTGCTGGTTGGCCTGGCATATCACGAGAAGTTTAACAGGACGGGAGGAGCTCCGGCACACATGCGATGTGACAATTGCAATTATCGTTGATCGAGATAATAACAATTCAAGAGCCTTGGTCCTAAACGTGCTCCACACGCCGTCGCCTGCAAGACAGCACTGCATATGATTGTCTCAAAAGCCCATCAATCTTCATCACATCCGCCCAAGAGCTCCCCCGCCGAACCCACCGTTGTGTATCCCCGTTACCCGTCCTGCGCCCTGGCCATCTTTCACGCCTCACCCGGTAGTTCGTTTCAGAACGTCTCATCGTCTTTCTCTACCGTCCGCACCTGGTGCCTGTCGGCTGCTCTATCCTCCGCTACGCCTCATCTTTTTCCCACTCTCTCATCCGTGTCGCCGTTCTCCTTCTGACGTGTCTTTTCATCTACCCCGTGGTACCCAACAACCTGCACACCTTGGACCTTGACGTCGACGGATTTGGTTCAGAGCTTACGCCCACGTCCTCGTTTCGCATTCCTCCGTGAACGCGCAAGCAGCATGTCAACCTCATAGCACCACCTGCAGTCTGGCTTCTTAAAGAGAGAGCGTATCGCACGCCCTCGTCACTCACATCGACATGGCAATGCTGGCCACGAGATCACATCACCCCGGGCCCTTGGGCGGCGGTCCTGGGGCCACATACAGAACAACAGGACTGAGTGGAAGCACTGCGGTCGGTGTCTTTGCCAGTCCGACTGAATCGGAATTCTCAGAATCTTACGACGTTGTGGATACGGTTAGGTATGTAGCCTCTGCTATCCCACTATGCGTCCCGGCGCGCATAGGCTGACGACAATCAGATCGTGGGACGAAGCGCGTGTGGGCGACTGGTTGAAAAGCATCAATCTGCCCCAATATGTTGATCTCTTTCAGAGTCAGTATTGCACACCACATGAGCTTGCGACAATGTGTGCTAAAAATGGTTGCAGGACACAACATCAATGGCGAGAATCTTACTGACCTGGACCAAAGTACCCTGAAAGAGCTCGGAGTGACAAAAGTCGGAGATCGTGTGAGGATCAATTCGCAGGTCAAGATATTCCGCAATTCTGCTGCCAGAAGGGCGTCCAAGAGAACGATCAATCGTAATTCGCTCGCTGTCCTTGACAACACCAGTTCTCTACCTCCCACATCAGCATCGCCTCGAGGCCTGCACTCCGCTCGTGGAGCAGGTACGTCCCGCGCCGACAAGCGCCTGTCTCGTCACTACGATGCTTCTGCGCTTTCCTCCGCTACTGGCCCTTCTTCGCGCCCTGGCTCACCCATGATCGATCCGGACTCGAGGAGCGTCCGCAGTCAAAAACACGGCGTCATGAGCCCCCTCGACTCCGGAAAGAAAGACCCGAACTCCTCTTATTTCTCCACTGGCTCCTCCAAATCCGGCCAGAAACAATCCGAAACTCCCCAGACTGCGAGGTTTCCCTCTCATGTCAAAGGCAGCCCCAGCCTGGATAATCTCGCCGCGTACAATACTGCGCTTCCCGTGGATAAACCTTTAATACGGGTTGTATTCGACAATGGTCGGTCATCTGTGGTGAACATCACTGGATGTAAGACAGTCGACGACATTATTTGCATAACGCTTCGCAAAGGGCTTCTTAATGAAGCACACTATAAGAGTTACTGCTTCTACCTATTAGATGGCTCGGATCCGAATCCTGTACATTGCCGCAGGTTGGGTGACTCAGAGCTTTTGAGGATCATTAGTGATCGCGTGAGGAGCGAGCGTGGCCGCCTCATCTTGCGAAAGATCCATGCTGGTGAGCCTGGAAGCGAGCAACTTCGAATCGCTGCCAAACTTGCGGAGAATGATCCTCCTTCACCTCCCGCAATTGAAGTGCACCAACCTGGCAAATCGAGGAGTCAGATGAAGGTCGAAAAGCTCATCGGCGAGTCTCTACCCTTGCCATCGGTGACGTACCCTATGTCCCCCGCATCTGAGTACAAGACCAAAGCATACTTCGAGGGCTCACTCAAGCGGACTGAGAGCTCATCCACCAGTGCCAGCGCACGAGCTAGAAAACTGAAGGACTTCTACGGTCAACGACCACCAACCGAGTTGATCACTCAAGACCTTACCTCGTATTTCCCAGATGTCGAGAAGGAAAAGATGGACAGGACAGTCCGTATGTCCATCCGAAGATCACAACGCTTAAGTCGTGCAGCCAACCGTATGTCTGTGGCAAGCAACTTCAGCTTCGCATCCAGCTTTAAGGATGCACCTCCACTCCCAACCATTGCCGACTCGTGGCTGCAAGGATCAAATCAGAAGCCACTACGACCTCTTTCGGTTGTTCGCCTCGGTAGGCCCGAGTCGGACTATCGCCAATCAGTTGCGTTGTCCGTACTGGAGCCTCTGAACGAGGATTCCGCTTTCGAACCAAGCCGCAAATCGTACGTTTCCTTCGGCGAAGGAAGCGGCTCAGACTCGAACAGTGCACACCACAATCATCCAACAACCACGGACGAAGATGGAAACACGATCATGCGCAGCTACTTTGACGATTCTGGAGCTGTGGGTGACAGCGGCGAGTCGCTGAACTCTCGATTGTCCCGTTTCATTGCAGAGGATAGCGAAGAGGACGACGAGGAACTCATGGAGCATCTGGAACAGGACTCGTGGGAGAACCTCAAGTACATGAAGGGAGCAATGATTGGTCAAGGCAGTTTCGGCACTGTGTACCTCGCTCTGCATGCCATCACAGGTGAACTGATGGCGCTCAAGCAAGTCGAGATGCCGTCCTCGAACAACACCGCCATCGATGCGAAGAAGAACAACATGGTGGAAGCACTCAAGCGCGAAATCGACCTGCTTCGCGAGCTGAAGCACGCAAATATCGTGCAATACCTCGGCTCCAATTCGGATGATACTCACCTCAACATTTTCCTGGAGTACGTTGCCGGTGGTAGTGTCGCCACCATGTTGGTCAACTATGGCTCACTTCCCGAAGCTCTTATCTCCAACTTCGTCCGCCAAATCCTACACGGTCTGGCCTACCTTCACAGCAAGGACATCATACACAGAGATATCAAAGGCGCTAACATTCTCGTCGACAATCATGGTAGCGTCAAGATCTCCGATTTTGGCATCAGTAAACGTGTCGAATCCACCCTCCGTACCAGCGTTGCGCATCCGAAAGGTCGTGCTGGGCCTCGCGTGTCGCTGCAGGGATCCGTGTTCTGGATGGCGCCTGAAGTAGTCAAGCAGACAGCGTACACCCGCAAGGCCGACATCTGGTCGCTCGGCTGCCTGATAGTGGAGATGATGACCGGATCTCACCCACACCCGAACTGTACTCAACTTCAAGCTATATTCAAGATCGGTGGTAGCGGAGAGGCAAGACCCGACATCCCCGAAAGCGCAAGCAAAGAGGTCCGCCATTTCCTGGAGAGGACGTTCGAGATCGAGCACGAGAAGCGGCCTACGGCTGACGAATTGCTTACTTTCGCTTTCGTGGAAGACAAGAACGTCAAGGCATGATCGAAAAGCTGATCAATCACACACAATAGACGGAAGAGCGGCTGGATTGGGGTAAGGAGGTGGTCTCTACACAGCGGGAGCGCTCGATTTTCGATTCCCGATTACATTTCTTTCTTCCCCCCACGACATACTTACAGCAAGCCTGCGAAGGGGGACTGTATTAATTTCCACTCGCCCCGTTCCCAGTATATGGGACACGGGGATGACCGCCATGATTCTTAAGATAGAAGACACGATGCAGCCTCACGGTTGTGTCGAAACACGTAATGTCACCCACGCTTATTATGCCTTTGCGCATTCTCCAGACCTAAACCGTGATGCTTTAGTGCCTCTTGACTTGGCCCTCAGGTTTACGAGGGAATCGCTACGCTCGCGACCTCCGTATACACGGCATCCACCACCCTCCCCTGTTCATCCCTCACCTCCTTCGCCCCCATCTCACAAATCGCCACTCTATCCAACAGAATGTCCTTCGCCCACTCAACCCCCTCATATCTCTCTATCAAAGCCTTAGCATCGAACTTCAGCGGCGCAGACCGCTTCTTCCGCCGCCCCTTACCCTTACCGCTGCCCATTTCCCCGTTGTCCTCGTCCTGACGAGAATGGTAGTCCGTTCGATCCCTGCCGCGGACGTAGATCGTGTTGACGATGGTGGCGTGGAGTTTCAGCGGGCGGGAGTCGGGAACGAGGTGCCCCTTTTCGGTGAAGGAGGAGCGGATGGAGAGGGCGAAGGGGAGTAGGCGGGAGGTTGGGTCGTGGGGGGAGGCGTAGAGGATGGAGGTGTGGCGGGGGGATTGCATGGAGTGGAGGGATGTGAGGGACACTTTGAGGGGAGGTGGGATGGGTGTTGGGGAGGTTGGTGGTGGGGAGACGGGGCGCTGTAGGGTGGCGAGTGGTGGCGAGGAAGTGGTAGGAGGGTCAGCGGGATTAGAAGTGGCGGAGGAGAGTAGTTTGGAGAGGTTGAGAGATGTGAGGTCGGACTTTGCTTGCTCTAGCTGGGTGGTGGAGAGGCTCATTACCCCTAGTGTGAGGTGGATGGCGCCGACTGGTCGTACGGCTTTGGCTGGGAGAATTGGGACAGCTCCTTGGGTGTCCTGGGTTGAGCTGGCGGACTTGTCAAATACTACCACGTTCCTGAAGTCTTGCAAATTCCGATCGAGCTCCGGTCGGGATTGTGGTGTGACCAGTGGTAGACATAGGAAGTGCGTGAGGGGTGGCTTCTTGGGCTTGCCTTGTCCTTGTTTGCTATTGTTGGACTTGTCGAACACCTCAACCATCTCTGCGGTTCGGTCTGCTGGTACGTCATCTGAAGTAGACATCGATGAGAGATTCCGCCGCAGTGACTTTGAGCAAAGTGGGCGAAAAGTACCAAAACAGCGGGCTCGGGCTCGGGCTCGGAGTGGCGTGAAGGCAAAGCAGCTCTCCTGCCGGATGATTGTCCGAGTAAAGTGATCAGGTTTATCCAAGCTAGATATAAAGCATTTCATCTCCTCGCCCTGTTTCCTCCCGTTCTGTTTCGGATTTTTCGCGGGGCTCTGTCAGAATTGGTGATAGAGCTGTTGATGGAGTGGCGAAATCTCTAGTCGGACATTGCTCGACTGCCAGTGATCCATTCGTCCCGACAAGATACTCGGAGTGGCGGTTGCTGTGGGTTTTTTAAGGTTCACCAAGTGATTCCAGTGGTGGTTGACTTGATTCTGTGAACATGATTTCATTGCAGGAGGTAAGGTGCGTCTGGAAGTACTGAGCTATTTTCATATCACGGATGAGGGTTGTTCATGTTCCTGCTAAAACAATGGCCACTCTAAACCATGTCAGCAACAAGAATAAGGCTACGGACGGTTTGAGCGGTCATCAAGACGTAGGCCACGGTACGGCGTTGTAGTCAAGGAGTGACTGGGTTTTTTCCATTTGGTTAATAAAGATACGCATCAGAGGAGTGACTGGTGGTTAGCGTGACTGCATCTCAAAAACGTAGCAAGATCCGCCGCATTCAACCAAACGATGACTACGGTCAGTACCCGCAATAATTTCAAATCCATAATAATCCCCCACAGCTTCTCCACTTCCACCTGTCCATACGGTCAGAACTAATTGGTTTTATGCACGAGAGCATAGTCCGTCTGAAAGAGTCAGCTTCGTAGGTCATGGTCCAGTGGCTGTCTGGTCTGCATGACCCCGAAGCCAGCTCTTGCGTGCAGGCATACGAAGTCGCCCATTAGGAGATGTCTGGAATCGATCTCGTGGACGCTCTGAAAGGCCGTGCCAGAAATGGTGGCAAAAGATCGGAGTTCTCAGAACATAAGAGTCAGCCGGTCAAATGTCCTGAGAACTCCGTATCACACGGGTGGCACCATCGATGGCACGCCTGGCAGAACTTCTGCGTCATATACTCTGGACTTCAATTGATCGGCGACTCTGCAAGCCTGCATGCACTGCTGTCATCCTGGTGAACTCCTATCGTCCCTACATAGTCTTAGTCGGAACATCTGTTAACTCGCCGTGTCAAGGCCGTACACTACCGTTGCATAGGTCAAGTGATGATGCCCAGCTTCAGCATCACCCGCTCCGCCATGTCATTGCCACCCGAAAGTTCGGCTGCTCCAATGAGCGCTTCGGTGGTGTAACTCAGAGTACTGGTTGGAACATCTCCGACGTGGGCTGGATTCTTGTTGATACAGTCCACGAGGTTGTGCCTCAGTAGCATAGCCGCCATATTGCTATTGCTGAGCTGAGTCTGGACGGCTTGGCTGATTTGTCCTGAAGGGAGTGAGCGTAGAACAAAATGTGGGCACTCCGTTGCGGTAATTCACCAGTGGTCCTTCCAGCCCTGTATGAAGTCACGGTGACAACTTGGCGAGAGACAGTATTGCCTACACAGGCCAAGCCTTTGTTTCCCTCTGCGGGGCGCCGGCCATTAATCACAGGTACATGATCCCCTGCCATTTGCAGGGCTTCCCAGATGAGGTCTTCGTCAAGTGGCTCCTCCAGGAAGGCGAGCACTGGTCTGACCTTCTGGTCTCTGATCCGAGACATGTCAAGGGCCATGATGCAGCTGTTTGGTTTAGTGAAAGATCCTTGTAGTGTTTTCGGTGCAAATGTAATAGTTAGAGGATACTTTTTTTTCTTTTACAAAAACGAGGCTCCATGAGGACAGTGAGATTTTTATATTGGTTTGATATGAGCAGCCTCGACTTACCCCTCTTCTGGCTGACGGCTGAGCATGAGAGCAGCCAATGGTTTTCACAACAGCAAACAGCCTGTGTAACGCAGCAGTAATCAAGAAAGCAGCAATGTGACATCGTCGGACCTATAGGCACGACAAATAAGGGAAGGATGAGCTTATGTGCATAAACTTGTATAGGAAAGGTGGAGGAGTGGTCGCATATTGGGAGAAAAGTGGCGTCCAAACATGGCCATGAGATCGAT
This sequence comes from Myriangium duriaei CBS 260.36, assembly GCA_010093895.1. Taxonomy (NCBI): domain Eukaryota; kingdom Fungi; phylum Ascomycota; class Dothideomycetes; order Myriangiales; family Myriangiaceae; genus Myriangium; species Myriangium duriaei. The sequence goes on from ML996084.1 coordinate 1,728,714, forward strand.
TGGGCTCCACCGTATATCAAATGTGTGTCAGTCCAGCGATGACGTTGGTGATCTCCTTCCTGTTTAGTCAACTCCTCATGCATGTAATGATAATGAGTCACAGTAACATATAGAAGTATATCGTGACAAGCAGTCGGGAACGTTTAGTCAGCAATGTCGCTTTCGAGCAAGCACTCAGCGCCCCCATATCTCTCATGCTTTTACATACAAGTGGCAACCACTGCATATTGCAACTGTAAGCATTGGATAATGTCATCCCAGCGTCACACAAGATATTGGCTCAGTGAGTGACGACTGCGTTTTTATGCAGTTTTGCCTTTCTCCTTGACCAATTCAAATCATCTCGCCTGCCGCACTCAGGAAGAAAGAGATGTGGCGTTGTTGCTTGATTGAGAGCGCTTTTATGAGATATCATCATGTCTGCAATCGCAAGTTCTACCACGATAGTTGCTCAACAATGCTTCCCAGGACAGGTTCTCCTATCTACTACCGTCAAGTTGAGCATAACACGCCTAGCTTCCTCCACATCATCAGAAAGGTATGCTGCGTCAACGAGGGCCTCAATTGCGGCACACCCGATGTGCCGAGCAAAAGTAGCATCTTAGTGCGTCGTGTTCGGGTCGATACGAATATTGACCGTGGTTGCTTCGTATATTTCTCCGAGACGCTTTCCTACGAGAGCCTCCTGCACTTCGGCTTGAGTTGATTCTGTCATAGGTGAGCCTCAGTTGTTAATCTGTACTTCCTTACACACGTACGGAGGTCGTCCTTGTCAGCAAAGGGATCCTCAGCGACGATCAGCCGGGCAACAAGCAACACGAATGCAGCCAACTCTGTATTCCCGGTCTGGAGGTATTTGCCCTCGATTCAAGTGGCACCCGGCCTGGCACCTACAGAGCCTCCAGGAGACGATGTTGATGGAACTGTTCTCCTACTATAGACATTGCTTGGGCAACCTCATGATGTGTGGGAAGAGAGTCCTTGTTCCAGGTTAGAAGTTGGTCCTTGCTGAAGCTTTTGGGCTTGGAGTGGTCGATCTTTGACCGAGATCCTCTTGGGCTTCGTGAGAAGAGGCAAAAGAGTCAGCAATCGAGCGATGTCTATATATCTTAGTGGGGCTGTCATCGCGTTTGTTCGGGCTTGGAAGGACAATGTATGGTAAGGCATCGTGCAAGACGGCCTGTTGTATGCAACGGGAGCCGAAGCGGAATGCCGATATCAAAAGAGTCATGATGATCGAAGAGGCTAGATATCTCGGGTCAAATCATCCTCTGCCAAATTTCTGACATGCAAAATCTTCACTTTATACTGCGCCTTGTCCCTAGAGCAGCACCCGCTTATCACTTGGGGCATATGTATCTGATTGAAAGGAGTGACTGATTTTCGTTATTGCAGCTATAAAACGCGTAGAATGAATGTTCGAATTGCTAAAATCCCGGTCAACGTAGCATGCGATCCTTCCGTGTCAAACTAAGGACCGATTTAGTGAGTAGGTAAAGACTGCACGACAACGCACATTCTGGATCCTGTTTGACCATTTAAACCCTTCAACTTCCTTATGTCCTCCAATGAGAACATCTCTAGGACATTCAGCTCCTTGCCGACCAATGGCCTGAAGCATAATACTGCTGACTGAGTGGGCACTTAAGTACGAAATCAGTGGCTATCGAAGATTGCTGGCCCAGTGGTAGCTTCAGGAGGCCTCTGCGTGCTATTAAGATCTTCGCGATCACCGATCAGGATAGGCTCGTGGGTCAAAGCGGTTGATGAGCTCACGTTACTACTATTGTCATCGATGACTCCTCAATTGAGCATGACACACCTAGCCCTTTCGAAGCCACCGATCGACAGATACGCTGCAACAGTCAATGCCCGAACCGTGCCAGCCCATGTCCCGGTGGGAGTAGATCTCACATCGTGGTCTGGATCCATGCTGATGCAAGCGATAAGTCCTGTCTTCCTGCAAATCTCAGCAAGACGCGAATTGGCATGTTTAGCATTCAGCGTGTTGTTGATACAGCCTAGTATTAGCAAGCGCAGATTGACACATAGCTTCCCAGGTGCAGCCCTTTCCTGTAAAAAAGGCAGCCTCAACAACAACTAGCTTGAACACAAGGCCACCGAGTTGCGCCAGCTGTTTATGCCCGTTGATGATTTCGGCCAAGGCGCCTGTCGTCTACAGAGCCTCCCACACGTGGTCTTCTCCTGATAAAGCAAGTGCCTTATCGAATTCTCTTATTGCAAGGATGCCTCCATATTGCTTTCCTGTACTTGGTCTTTTATTGGAGCTGCCGCAATCCAGTAGCCGATATTTCTAGCCTTTCTTCGCTCGAAAGGATATCAAGAGAACTGTCGGGCGATCGTTGACTATATGTGCTTTCCAGCTCCAGCTCTGAGTGCTCGTGCTGACGAGCACATTCGTTTTGGGAGGTATGGTGCAGTGCGGCACGATGCATGTAGCTGAGTCCATGGCGGAATGATTAGAACAAATGTGTTCCATGATCGGATGACAGAAGATCGGGAGAAGAGGATTTATTCTCATTAGTCTATATCAGTCCGTGGTTGGGAGAAAGAGTGGCCGAGAACGAAAGTGGCGACGTCCGTGTGGAAGTCCAAACCTCAATTGCACCTGGGTGATTTCTTCTTTTCTTACCTTCGCTGGTTGTGGTGTAGTCGGGCAAAAAATCAAAATTTTTGGTCTTACCATTAACTGATTGCAATTCCGAGCAAAATGGCGTGATGTTACCAGCGCAAAATCAGGGATGGGTCACCGGTGGTTGTTTGCTGGGTTGAACTCCCATGGCATCGTCCCAAGTACCGCCAAGGACGTCCGACGATATACTCAGATCTCAGAATCCTCGCACGATGAGGGCACCGCGTTCGTCTGCTGGAGTCAGGTCGTGAGTGGGTGTGGCTCGTCCGTAATTTGAATTCAATTTCGTCTCACGCTCAGCAGTGGTATTCGAGGGGCGGCTAGTTGCAAAGGGAATCTCAGCTAGCACAATAGAGGTTGCCGAAGGACACACCTTTGGAACGCCGTTCGGAGACCACAACGGCATAATCGGCTCGCTGGACACAGATGGTAGGCTACTTCTGGTCGAAGACCGAGAAATTTCACCACTAAAGCTCAGCCTGGTGTCGCAAGAGGACAGTCCTCGAGTAGCTGCAGTTGCGATATCAGGCAATGGCCGCATTGCACTCGCACTCAACCAGATGCCCCAAGCCGGCAGAATACATATCCACGAGTTTTCTGACCTCCATCACTTAGGAGCTTGGTATACCAACCCGTCTGACCCGCAGCACCAACCGGCCGAGCAGCATTCTATTTCTGGACAGCTCAAGCAGCTTACCGCCAACTCGACTATATTCATCTGCTTGACTGACACCGGTGAGGTATACACATGGGGAGATGGTCGCTACCAGGCTCTGGGCCGGAGCATCAACCAACCAGCGGACACACCTGCGATTCAGCCCGGGTTAGTGGAAACCCTAGGCGGCATCAAAGTCACAAAGATCAGTGCAAACGGCTGGTCGATCGCTGCCTTGTCAGAGGATAAAGCTGTGTATCTGTTCAGCTCGTCGACACCCGGTAATGAACATGCTTTCAGAATGACCAAAGATGCGCAAGCGGAAGAGATGGGCTTGGTAGACATCCCGGATGCCGCCGGCGAGCCTCGCGATTTCGACGATGTTGCCGTTGGCGACGGTCACGTTCTGGTCCTTTGCACTTCGGGAGCGGTGTTCGCGGCTGGGGACAATCGTAATGGACAGCTCGGTCTAGAGGGCTATGTTGAGCATGTTGGTGAATGGACAGAGGTCATGCCATATGGATGTTCTGCTATAGTAGCAGGCCCGAAATCATCTTTGATCAGAATGGCGGCGTCATAGCAGAATCATGTGAGTATCTGCTCTACTATGAATTTGCCTCTTAATATACACGATAGTTTTTGAATGAGGACCTGATGGCCGACGTCCACCACGACATCGATGACAAGTTTACGGGAGCTCTGATCGGGGCGGCGTGAGCGACTTAGATTGAGAACGGTACCTCAAGTGGAGGTTTCGCAACGGGGGTTGCTGTCAATAGCAATAAGCGAGTAATATAGAACTGCTGGACTGAAGATGACGAGGCAGTGCATGAAGGAAAAAGGCAGAACGATGAAGCTAGAATCTACGCGAGGGATTTGCGGATGCGTTGCTGGACTCATGAAAGTGGGAGCGACGTGACGATGGATATCATCGGGTGCCTCAGATATGACGGAGTATGAGGTAGAATGACTCGGTGAAGACGAGAACCTGAAGTGCAGACGTGAGTGACTACCTTTCAAAGTGTAAGAGTGACTGCTCTCCACATCACGAGAGTGACTGCCTCGTAGAAATCCTCTTCATTTGGGCAGCTCCTCGCTGCGTCTCTCGCTGCATCTCTCGCTGAGCACCTTCCGCGGCTTGTACCATCAAGATCAGCTCCTCGGCGTCCATCATCAGAGTTCAGGCGAATGCGTGGCTAACTCGGAATTAGAGGTTTGCGTTGTTGTTTGTAGTGCCTGTCTTTAGGTTGTCATTCGGCCCGCACCTCCCTCAAGGCGCCCGGACGACGACCTGACAACTTTCCCGACTTCACTTCCATCCACTTTGCTTCACTTGCGCCTTCCCTTCTCCTGCTCTGATTCGGCCTCCATTTGGTCCACTTAACATTTTCTCTTCTTCTGGACTCTCTCTTCCTCTCTCTCTCTTCTGTCTCTCACACCATCACCACCAGCAGTCAGTGATCCACCTTTACCTCTGTCCTCTTATGGTTTACCATCCGTGTGCTAACACTCACGCAGATCCGAGACCATCAGCCATGCCGGTCCATAACGAGAAGTCCGTCAGCGACGACTCTAGTGTAGTCCTTCCGCGTCGAGAGTTCAAGCCCAAGTACGTCGCGTACATCACTCACTCCTCAGTGTCGACAAATACTCCAGCCACTAACAAGTCACCTCAGTGTTCATCTCCGCAGCAAAGCCCCAATTCTGACGCGAGAGATCACTTGCTCCATCTGTCGCGTCCCCAAGAACGAGAGAGCCTTTTCTCGGAGCCAGAAAGATCGTTACTCGGCTGACCGCCAGTACGCAATCGAGTGTCTGGAGTGCAGCGGCGGAATAAAAAAGCAGGAGATCACGTGCACTGGCTGCGACAAAACTCTCCCGCTCGACAAGTTCGCCAAGAGCCAGCGCAAGGACAAGGACATCGCTGTGAGTCCTGTCCCTCCATGTCCATCACTTATGACCATGCTGACAGCCACAGGAATGCTACGACTGCGTTGCCACCCGTGTTGACACCCCGGCCAAGCAGGCCGAGAGAGCAATGAAGGAACTGGCCGTGTCGAAGCCCAGCAAGAGCAAAGCCTGCGGCGCCTACGGTGGAGACGGCTGGCACTCACAGAACGAGCGCTACGATTTGGGCGTGCAGGAGTGGAGTGATGGTGGTAGTGATATCAGCGTTGAGGACAGCGAGAGCGACGACGACCACTACTCAGTTTAGTAGCTGATATGCAGAGCAAGCAATGAATTCGGCTATGCCTTTCCTCAAATCCTAGCTCTTCCGTGCAGAACTGGGAGATAAAATCACAAAGCAGCAAACACATGTGGTAGAGAAGAGTGAAGAGATGTATGATTTTAGGGGCTATACTTCGAAAGCTATTGTAACAGCAGGTAGAAATGGGTCGCCGGAACCGCTGCCAGTCCACCACTCGTTCTACCTGTCCGCGAAAGTCTATAGTTTAAAGCGCGGCAGAGGGCGATCGCTAACCAGAGGGAGTTTTCGAAAGTATCGAAGATGCGGGGGGGTTTTGGGGTAGGAGGTTTATATTACAAGAAGTGGAAGTGTATATGTGAGTCGTCTATTTGGTCTCCTCGCGCAGGAAGGTGATGAGGTCGTTTCGGTCCTTGCCCTTCTTCAGACCGCCGAAGGCCATCTTGGTGCCGGGAATGTACTTCTTGGGGTTCTCGAGGTACTCGAACTGGTACGGATGGGTTAGTTGAATGCTACGCGGATGCGGAAAACCGCAAAAACTCACCAGAGTGTCCTGGTTCCACTCGATGCCCTTGGCCTTGTTGGCGTCGGTGTATGAGAAGCCCTCGACCTGGCCGGTGTGGCGGCCGAAGAGACCGTGGAGGTTGGGGCCGATCTTGTTGCCCTCGCCCTCCTTCAAGTTGTGGCACTGTTGGCACCGGGTCTTGAAGAGGTTGGCACCCTTCTTGGAGTCACCTGCAAGGAACGTCAGCGGGAAGTTCACCAGAAGATAGATAGTCTGATGGCCGAACACGAGAGCAGCTGCCTGGTAAGATGCAGACGAGCAGCAAAGAGGTGCAGGGCGCTGCACTTCGATGCCACTGAATGCCACGTCGCAGGCGGAGCTCGTGTAGGGATCGGAGGAGTTTGATTGTGACCCACCCTCAGAGAAGCTTTCCTTGCCCATTGTGATGGAGTTGTGGTGTTTGTGGAGGTTGGAAGAGGTGAATTGATGTGATGGAGGATTGATAGATGAGGATGGAGGATTACAAGAAAGTCGTAGGGAGAGTGAAAAAAAGTTGATGCCGGGTGACGAAAGGAGATGTAACCGATGATCGCAGACGAGACCAAGACGCAACTTTTTGCTGAGGCCAGCCGACCAATCCCGGTGCAGCAATTACCGTCAGAGCCGCCGTTTGCCTGGCTCCGTTTCCGCCCGAGGTTGCAAGGTCCGGCTCGTCATGACTTTTGGCTGAATTTGACTTCTTCTGGCTTTGCGCCACTCCCCAACCACAGCCACAGCTTGTGGCCGTGCTGTGTGGTTGCGGCGATGGCATGGAATCCCTGTACGCAGGATCGGTCTGGCTGAGGATGAGGCGCGGCTCTCCTGGTGCCCTGCTGATATTGTACATGTACCTCGCTTGACATCTCTCCATCCGCTCCTGGATTCTTGTTTCAATGCCGTCCTTGCGCATGAGAAATGCTGTCGGTGACGTCGGAGAGCCGGACATGCAAGGCCAGAGTGGGCTCAGCTAGCCACCGCCCGTCGGGGAAGCAGGAAGATGCAAAATCGCAGGTGTACCCGAGTTGTACCAGCCTGCTACCTGCCGCTCGCCGAGAGGAGCACCGCAAACAGGCAGGCCATTCGCAACTTCTTATTGCCGCAAAAACTCTTCTGTGATCATCCTTCGTCTTGTGTCCTAGTTTCTCGAATTGCACGCCTCATGCCAGTCTTCTCAGCGCTCGCTTTTCCCCCATAGGTGCGCACCATGCTTATCCCCCGCGGAACCACTCCACCACCGCGATGAATCAGATCCCGGATGTGCTCTATGGCACCGACCGACCGACGTGGCTGATCATAGGTGCGTCGCGCGGCATCGGACTCGAATTTGTGCGCCAGCTGCTGCAGGGCAACAATCGCATCTTCGCCACGGTGCGCGACAAATACGCCGAGCACTGCTCGGGACTATGGGCGCAGGCCGGCAGCGATCACGGCCGGTGCCAGCTGCTGGTATGCGACGTGTTGAGCGAGGAGAGCATTATTGTGCGTGACGCACACTCCCACCACATGAGAGTCGCTGCTGATAGTCGTTGATCTTTGAAGAAGCTCGTTGCGAACCTCACTGCCGTGCCCAACCTTCGCCTCGACTACGTCGTCATAAACGCTGGCGTTCTTCGTTACCCCAACCGCGCCACGGAGATGTCTTTTGCCGAGTTTGCCTTTCACCTGCACACAAACACCATTGGTCCTATAATATGCGCTCAGAATCTGCTCAAAAGCAACATCCCCGTCGGCACTATAGTCTTCATGTCCTCCGACTCGGGATCTGCTCAGTGCTTTCGTGAGATGGAGGATGGCTTTGCTGCCTATGCAGCATCAAAGGCCGCGCTGAACCAGGCTCTTCGTCACATGGCTGCCGAGCTCAAACGCAAGGACGACGACACCATCATCATTGCGATGCATCCTGGTGAGGTGGCTACCGACATGGGCAACATTGAAACTGGTTGGACGGTCGAGGGCATCATCAGCCCCGAGGAGAGTGTAGTGAATATGATGCGGGTCATCACCACCAGAGATGTCATGGACAGCGGAACCTTTTGGACTTGGGAGGGCAAACAGTATCCGTGGTGACTCTCACACACACAATATGTTCACTGCGTATGCATAACGAAGTAGAGATTAAAAATACTTCAAATGGACTATCCTCTCTGGACTGTCCGCCGCCCTTTTTGCCCACGTTTGTCGCACCGTATGCTATGCTATGCTATGCTATGCTATGCTATGCTATGCCATATCTTCATGTTCGCGTTTCCTCTTTGCACGCCAGGTGCATTGCATCAAGTCATCAAGTTCATTCCCACTTTGCCCATTCGTCATGACATCTTTCGAACCCATCCACCAACCTGTCATATTCATCCTCCAACCGTGCCATTACCCGCTCACTTCCCGGACGACCTTCATATGCTCTTATTTGTCCGTCAACCTCATGCATTCTTGTCGTAAGAAGCCGCGCCTCGGTCTGCAGCTCCACTTCCTTGCGTCGTCTATCCTTGGCTTTCCTTGCTAAATACTTGAGATCATTGTCTTCCACAGCCCGACGGAAGTATCGTCGCATGCGTGGTGAGAACAACGAACAACTTGCGTCTTTGACTGTACCTGCGTCGAAACTGGTACCAGAATCTCGAGGACTCCTTCCCGGTGCTGGGAGATATTGTGCCGATCGATTGAATCGCATAGCCAGGTCCGAATCTGCACGGAGCATGGGGCTGATAATATCGTCGTGACAGTCTTCGCAGACACTGAATTCCGGCAAGGATGGTATGTAGTAGCACTTCCACAAGTCGCCCTGGACCATATTGTTCCGGGGACATTCTGGAAGCTTCACTTTGTGCCTGACGAGCTTCACAAATGGCCTCATGTCCGGAACCTTGGTCGGTGGAAGGTGATGGACGCCTTCATGTAAGGACACCATGCTGTCGAGGAAGAGTGGAAAACGACTATTATCCGTTGATCGGAAGGAGCACCTTCTCTTTGTCGGATCGATTGATGACGACATTTTGCCCGAGTAGGGGACCCAAAAGCCGCGTAGTCGTGGCAACAAGATCTCAATGGCCCTGATATCAGTCGCGCAGACGTGGAAGTGCCGCATCGGCTCTTGTTTCACATCATCCATAATCGTGTACCAATGCCTGTGCTCCTTCTCAATAGTGTCAGGGCAAGGAGTGGCAGAGTCGAGGAAATGATGCAGCTCCTTCAGCAAAGCCAAATTAGGCAGCTGTCGAGACAAAGTAAGTTGCCAAGCTAGGCGCATCCAGGGATTTGCAAAGTCGCAGTGGTATCCGACACTTGAAGAGCGAGCCACTGCTTTATGAAAAAAAGCCGCATAGAACGTAGAACCAAAAACGCTGTCGAGACAGCTTCGACAAATGTCGAACCTGGGACAGCCTTCTAAAGTGTACCAATCGTTGTATCCAACCACATCCTGCGCGTGCGGACACGGGGGGATTTCCACAGTATAAGCAGATTGAGCATTTGTCGTGGCTTTGTCGGGTAAGGCGAAAGAGACCTGTCGGGGCTGCCGCGGCGTATACGGGGATGCAGGTGTGGCAGGAGCCGTTTCTGCGAACGAGTGATGCTTAGGCATTACGGGGCGTGCACCAGCGCTGCCAGGCACGAAAGGAGTTCCAGCCCTCGACAGAGTCTTGGCGAATTGCGGCGGTCTGAGCCCCTCTGGATAGTACTGGTGGTCCTTTTCTTCGGGCATAGCAGCCATAAAGTCGTCAACAGGATAGGGCAAGCTTTCTGTCCGAGGAAGGGGAGGGCATTCGAGCCGAGTAGTGGGTGAAGTGGCTTTGACATTGACTGGAGGAAGATGATGAAAGGTCTCTGCGCGAGTGACAATGACAGGCCGCAAGGGAGGCTGCGACATTCTCGAATTGTTTGAATCGAACGCATTTTGCCATGCACTTGCAGTGACAGGGAGCACTGTGCCTGCTTTGGGCGAATGCTGCGGCGAAGTAACATACGAGCCCTCCGCGGAGGATTGGAAGGAGTACCTGTTTTGCGAGGGGACGGTGTCACGGACTCTGTCGAGGCTCTCACGAGGTGACCTTGGAGGCGATGGCGGCAAGCGGTTGACACTATCGATAGACACCCTGGGCGAATTTCTGCTGGAGAGTTTGTCGGTAGAAGTTCTCGCGGAAGTCTGAGAAGACTGTTGACCCGAGGGTCGTCTGGACAAAGTCGCCACCATATGAGGCGTCGCTCTTCGCATGCCGTCAACAATTTGTTCCCTGGAGACGTCCATCCAAGAGTCAGTGTGGCGCCTATTGTCATCGGACAACAGCGGCCTCTTGACGATAAATGGTCGAAGCGGCTGCTCCTGGTGTGACGTTTTCGGCGGTTCGGCCATTTTGGCTGACCGCCTTTGACCACGCCGTTTGTCGGCTTCAATTGGATCGAGATCAGCATCATCAATAGCCGCTGACGGCCCTACTGTTGTTGTAGGGCTTCTGTTTGCCGATGGCCGTCCAGAATTAGTTTTAGATGGTATCGTTGTCGGTATGTGAGAGGCAAAGTTATTCATGGGCATCTGTGCTGCTTTAGGCACACCAGAAGCGCTATAAGGTGTCGTGGTGAAATAAGGCGATCCTGCCACAGTGTTGTTCCAAGCCCGAGCAGACGATGCTTGCGGGTGGCTGTAGTGATATGGCGATGGTGCTCTCGTCATTTCTGGCAACAGTCCGGTCTCAAGTCGGGGGCCATGCCGCCTACCTCGAGCGGCTTTTTCGTCATCACTGACTGGCGGAGTAGGTACACCGGATAGAGCTGCATGACGACCCCTTGGACTCGCACGTGTAGATTTGGGCTCAAGAGTCGACGGAGGAGTATTTACATCGATCAGGATTGGATCCTGATCAATCGTACCCCGCTCCGAGACTTCATCGTCTCGATCGACCTTCTTCGATCCCGCCTCTTTCTGTAGTGCAGTCAATTCGTCTTCTACGAATGGCTGAGGCGGCCACCGGGCCCGTGAATGAAAATTGCGGAGGGGTAAATAAGCAACGGAAGGCTGGTGGAATGACCTGGTCGAGGGAACGGCCAAGGGTGCACTGTATCTAACGGGCCGATCAGTCACGTCCCACACATGTCGAGGTTCGCCTGCTTGAGATGTCTTTCTTACCTGTCTCCCCGGTATGGCGGCCGCTGTTCTCTTGGTGGATCTGGGTAATTAAAACGACGGGTTGACATGGTGGAAAGTCGAGGGAACAGAAATCAGCATCGTCCTATCATGGGAAGCGGTGCTTTTAAAAGGTAGACGTTTGCCCCCAACACCAAGGACGGATTGTTCTCGACCAGCGTGAAGTAGTGTGTACAGTCGGGGAGGAGGAGAAAGAGCAGGAGACTTGGAAACCTCTGAGCATTTGGTTCACCCCACAGTTTGGTACGAGTGTAAATGTCACGACCCACGGCGAGGCGGCGGGCACGGCGGCGTCAGGTCTCCACACCCCTGTCAATTTGTGTGGGTTCGAGTGACAAAGCGTGCGACCCGAGGTTTGGAGTGTGACGATTACTGTGGAGCCTTGCCTCGCGATATAATGCCGCCGTCAAAAGTTCCACGGCCGACTTAGCCTTGAGCCGAGCTGCGAAAAAGGCAGATGAGATGACACTGCAACCGCCCAGGAAGTTACCGGACCACGACGTCGAAACCGGGTACGGCGATGGAGGGGTGCGCCCGCAGCAGCCCAACAGGAACGGTCCAGCATAAGGGTCAGCGCTAGTCCCTGTCGATGTGTAGAGAGACTCGGATTCACTGGCCATCACCGGCGACCAAGAAGCCGATCGCAACCAAACCCGACATCAGGCTGCAGCAGGGCGGCGTCGGCTGACACGAATGGCATACGGGCACGAGACTAAAACGGACTAGAAGTGGTTCTTACATCCGCGCCTCCCACGGGCAAGCCAGATTGTGGCTGATCGTCCACCGCCTTTTCTAGAGCAGAGGTACTTGATATCAAGTAGAGCCGATAGCACATCTGGCGGCAAACCAACATATCATGGCTTGCGCTTCCCCTCACGTCGCCCCTTCCAGGTCCACACTGTGCTGTACGCGTCCATCGAGAAGGTGTGCAATCATGTAGTGGAAAACTGCGGCATGGCCAATATACAATTGTACGGCAACAACCATCGAGGCAGGCCAAGCGGACTACCTGCGCTGTACTGCGCTGTACCCCACCTCCTTCGATGCACCTCCCACGGAGACACCTGGGCAACGGAAGGTGCCGATTTCGCTCAGCTACTTCGCAAGGTACGTCAGGCAGACATACATCTCGGACTTGAATCGGGTGCTTGATTGCTAGATCCCATCATCTTTGTCCAGAGTAACTGCCCCCGAGATCCGGTCACCAGATATGGATGGTGGCGACGAGTCCAATCGGATGCGCAACCGTCGGGCTTTGACCGAGCTCTAGTGCTTCAACCCTAACCCTTGCTGAGTAAAAGCCTAAGTATGATTTCATACTTCCCCTCCGCGGCAAACATATTCCTGAAGAAATATTACCTGTGAGCCAAATATCAATTCCCACGCCCGTCCACAACTGAAAGATGGCTGCCCAACCTTCACGACTGCTCGCAAGATCGCTTCGACAATGTCGCACAAATCCGACTCGATTATGCTCGGTGGAAAGTCCGGCGCCGTCACGCGCAAGACAGCTTCATTCGGCAGCTCGTTCGAGTGCTTTGACCAGCACATCATCGTCACACAGACCGCGGCTCCCTCTCTATACTCGACCTAGCATACCTGGCCCTGGAAAGCGCACGATTTTCATCCAGACGGAAGATACCCCTAACGTCGATGCGCTCAAATTCAAGCCAAATCACAGAGTGTTACCGGAGTCTTTTCCTAACACATTCCTGGAGTTCTTGAGCCCGCGATCGACGCTTGCGCCACCTCACCCGTCACCGCTTGCTGCCCAACTTATGAACGTTGAGGGTGTCACAAGCATCTTCTACGGGGCAGACTACATCACGGTCACAAAGGAGTCAGGGCAGAATTGGGCGCATATCAAACCAGAAGTCTTTAGCCTGATCACTGAGGCTGTCACCTCCGGACAGCCTATCGTCACCAGTTCGGGGGATAGAGCAGATGGCTCGCAAGCGCCGATCGAGGAGGACAGCCTCGCCTACGATGAGAATGATAGCGAAGTCGTCAGTATGATCAAGGAGCTCCTTGAGACAAGGATACGGCCGGCAATACAAGAGGACGGAGGAGACATCGACTTCAGAGGATTTGAAGATGGACAGGTCAAGCTCAAGCTGAGAGGAGCATGCAGGACTTGCGACAGCTCCACCGTAACACTACGGAATGGAATCGAAAGGTATGAGACCACTAGTTCTTCATCTAAACGCGCAGTAGCTGACTTATTGTTAGTATGCTCATGCACTACATCGAAGAAGTTAAAGGCGTGCAACAGGTCATGGATGAGGAAGAAGAGGTCGCGCTCCGAGAGTTTGCCAAGTTCGAAGAGAAGCTGAAAGCACAAAAGGGCGAGCAAGCTGTGGCGAGTACGGGAGGTAAGGGCACGCTGGATGCGGCGGAGTAGTGTTGAAACACACATAAGGAATGTCTATATGTACTACTAGCACAGACATTGTATGATCAGCAAGACTCAGAACGCAGTCTGCCAGGATTGATCATTCGTGGCCAATGTACCGCCACGTAACTCGTTGGTGAAACAACTCAATGTGGCAAAGGCAGACGACGGAGTGACAACAAAGCCGTATGGCTCGCGTTGTGCGAGGTCCTAGTAACCACAGCCCCGAAGGACGAACATTTCCGGTGTCGTCAGAGACACTGCTACTTCGTGCTCAGTACGAAGGACTTCGTGTTACGGCCAATCATGGTACTACAATGGCCTACCATGCATATGCCTAAGTGGCCTGGTAGCAAGGCTTGTCGTTAGCATTGTGGTTACTAAGACTCAGATAAAAATTGAACTTAATGGTACCAAGGTCATTATCTTCTTGTGGTACCACACAAAGAACTCGAGGCCTTGAATTCGGCCTTGGTCCATCGATCATGGCATGACATGACAAGTCTTTCGGCCACTCGGGAACATATTTAGCGAAGCATTGGCAAGATCTGCCGCCCAGTAACTCTTTGACGTCGCTCTGCATCTGTTCTAAACATATGTATGGTGGAAATAAGCATTGATCTCGATGCAAGGGCGTACAGGGTACAATTTGATGCTTTACCACAATTTGGGGGGATCAGCTTCACTAATCTACGAGGCAGCACCAAAGGCCGCCTGGAAAGAACTTCGGAGGGCATTCCGAAAAGTAGACCGATAGACTATTTGAAAGAACCTTGTGAACAGTGACTTGTGGGTCGACTCGATTGGCAAATCAGGTGGCCATGCAATTGGTAAATGGAAGGACCTCTTGCGAGATGGAAGGTCTCCCCGTAGGAGGTCCTTCGAGACTCTTTTGGAATGGCGCTTCTCGGGAAAAATTCTTCGCAATGCTGTCGCCACCTATGGCCGGGTACATCCGATGTGGGCGAGTATAGTGGTATCAATTGCTTTGACAGCACGACAGCTCTTTTAAGCGTTCTTCCCCCCGGAAGCTTGTCCGAAGCAAAGACTGCAATCTGGAAGCTCACCCAAATCCCGACCGCTAGCCTTAGGGGCTCCACCTTTCAACGAATATCGAGCTCCGAAAGCGCCGAGCTGCATACGTCAGGTTGTTTGCACACTGATGCTTGATCAGGAATTTCAGTCCACAATAGACCTTGACAGGAGCAGTATCAATAGAATCGAAGACTATCCGCCAAGTGGAGAAGTCTGTGGATGGAAAGCCTCGAGAAGAATGCCTATTCTCCTGAGGCTCTAATTTGGGGTCTCAGAAAAGGCGTACCTGCGGCATACACGGTGAGATCGTGAATCTGTAGCGCGATCGCTAGCAGCAGGAAGCTGCCACCCACAACCCATCAACGGCCTGAGAGCTTGCGGGCACTTCTTTGCTTGCCGGCGTTTGCCCTGCCAACAATTTTCTCTCAGCATATTCTCACCGCTGTGTATATTGCTGTACTGTTTGTTCCCTGCTAGCATCATTTCGTATCGCATCGCACTTATCTTCATCGATTCTCGGTGTTTCATTCGTTCGTCCGGTCCGACGTTTGTACCCCACCGCAGCCGGAGCTCCATCTGGTCTGCTGGGAATTTATTGCATCCACCTTGACCTCCTGAACAACACTCATTGCCGGCAACCCCCGGTATCAATCGCCTGTCATGGTTATCATGGATGGTGTCGAGTACACCACCGAGGAAGAGAAACGTTTGCGTCAGGACAGGCACCGCGAAAAGTATTGGAAGAAGTGGGGTCCTTATGTTGCCGAACGGCAATGGGCTACTGGTGAGTCGCACAAACATTCCTCGTCAAGAGCCTCATACTGACATATTTTAACAGTGCGCGAAGACTACTCGTGAGCCTTGACTGCGAAGAATCCACAAGATCCAAGTGCTGACTATAGATCAAGTCACGATGGCGATGCCTGGAGCCGTATGCTTTTTCATGTCCTGTGAGAGCGGGCCTGTCTGACAATGTATAGATTTCTCGCATGATATGTCGAGGAAGAGGGCCTACCGATGGGGCGAAGACGGCATTGCAGGAGTTTCTGACACACACGGGTTCTTGAACATCGCCTTCTCCTTCTGGAACGAAAAAGAGTGAGCATGCCAGCATTGAGAGACGAAACACGGTGCTTACAGGTATCAGTCCATTTCTCAAGGAACGTCTTTTTGGTCTCTCCAACCCCCAGGGTGTGCACGGTGAGAGTATCAAGGAATGCCATTTCCACCTTGACAACACGCCATCGGTAAGGTTTCCGACCAGCATTGATCAAGTAATTGGCTGACCTCTTCCAGCACGCCTACATGAAGTTCTTGTACAAGTATCCTCAAGCTGAATTCCCCTATGAAGATCTTGTCAAAGAGAATGCAAAACGTAACAAAAAAGAGCGGGAGTATCAGCTTTTGGACACCGGTATTTTCAAAGACAGCAAGTACTGGGATATTTTCATCGAGACCGCAAAGGAAGCAGACGACCCAGATGAGCTGCTCTTCCGTATCACAGCCTACAATCGTGGTCCAAAACCGGCAAAGTTGCATATAGTTCCTCAAACCTGGTTCCGCAACACCTGGGCGTGGGGATACGAGAGCAAGAAACCCAACATCAAGCAAGTCAAGGAATTCGTCACAGAAGCCAACCACGAGAAGCTCGGCAAGCGCTACTTCCAATTTTCTCCTTCACCCAACACTGGTGGTCGCGAGGAGGATATTCACCCAGAGTTTCTATTCACCGAAAATGACACAAACTACGTCGACCTTTACGGGGCAAAGGAGAACAAGACTGATTTCGTGAAAGACGGATTCCATAAGCGCATTGTCAATAACGACAAGAAAGCGGTCAATCCCAAGAAGACCGGAACAAAAGCCGGAGCCTGGTACGCTTTCAACCAGGGTGATGGTGTGCCTCCCGGAGAGTGTGCTGTGGTAAGATTCAGGTTGTCCAAGAAGCCCGGCGATGATTATCTGGATGAAGAGCTCTTCGACGAGGTCATGGATCAGAGACTTGCCGAAGCAGACGACTTTTACTGGCGCATCAGCCCAATGCCAATTGCGGACGACCTCCGCAACATCCAGCGGCAGGCTTGGTCCGGGATGCTGTGGTGCAAACAATTCTACCATTTCGTCTGGGATCAGTGGGCGAATGGCGATCCTGGAATGCCACCACCGCCTCCAAGCAGGAAGAATATCCGAAATCAGGCATGGAAGCATATGTTCCTCGATGACATCCTGTCTATGCCGGATAGTTGGGAATATCCGTTTTTCGCGGCATGGGATAGTGCCTTTCACTGCATACCTCTGGCCATGATCGACCCAGAATTCGCCAAGAAGCAATTGGACTTGTTCACACGCGAATGGTACATGCACCCCAACGGGCAGCTTCCAGCTTACGAGTGGAACTTTGGCGATGTGAATCCTCCAGTACACGCCTGGGCCACCTTCAGGACCTTCAAGATCGAGCGGAAAATGTATGGCCGGGAAGATCTCGATTTCCTCGAGCGCGTTTTCCAGAAGTTACTGCTGAACTTCACATGGTGGGTCAACAGGAAAGATGCCGAGGGCAAGAACGTCTTCGAGGGTGGATTCCTCGGACTCGACAACATTGGCCTTTTCAACAGATCTGATCCACTTCCGACAGGAGGTGTCCTCGAGCAAGCCGACAGTACTGGCTGGATGGCATTCTACTGTCTTTGCATGTTGAACATCTCGCTGGAGCTTGCCAAGCACCGTAGGACGTATGAAGATATTGCCAGCAAGTTCTTCGAGCACTTCATCCTCATCTCGGACGCCATGCGATACCGCCATGGTAGCGAGTCTAAGTCACTCTGGAACGATGAGGACGGCTTCTACTATGATGCAATCTCATGGGGAGGACCATGGACTCAGCAGATGCCAGTCCGCTCTCTGGTCGGCCTCATTCCTATGTACGCGTGTCTGACGTTGGAGCCGCAAGTGCTCAACAAGTTCCCCAACTTCAAGCGCCGGATGGACTGGTTCATCGAGAACAAGCATGACGTGTTCGAGCGCAACACAGCGTCCATGAGGAGA
This sequence comes from Myriangium duriaei CBS 260.36, assembly GCA_010093895.1. Lineage (NCBI taxonomy): Eukaryota > Fungi > Ascomycota > Dothideomycetes > Myriangiales > Myriangiaceae > Myriangium > Myriangium duriaei. Next base: position 1,746,381 of record ML996084.1, read on the forward strand.
CGAGGACGTGACGACCGTCTTCTATTGTCACTTGTCAACGAGGACCGTTTGAAGGCCATCTTGAAGAGGATGCTTGACGAGACGGAATTCCTATCGAAGGGAGGTATTCGTTCGTTGTCCAAATACCACGAAGAACACCCTTACTCGATGGATGTCAACGGTCAACGCTTCAGCGTCGGCTACGTTCCAGGTGATTCCGACAGCGGCCTTTTCGGCGGCAACTCGAATTGGCGTGGTCCTGTGTGGATGGCTGTCAATTTCCTTCTGATCGAATCTTTACTTCGATTCTATCTGTTCTACGGCAACTCAGTGAAGGTCGAATGCCCAACGGGCTCTGGCGATGAGATGCACTTGGGACATGTGGCTGAGGAGCTTCAACACAGATTGCAGCACTTGATGGCACGAGGTGATGATGGGAGGAGAGCGATCAATGACGGCAACGACATGTTGGATTTTGATCCCAACTGGAAGGATTACCTGTGGTTCTACGAGTTTTTCGATGGCGACACAGGTCGTGGTCTTGGAGCCAGCCATCAGTGTGGGTGGACCGGCTTGATTGCCAAGATGATTCACGACACTGGGTAAGTACTCTGCTGGGTCTCGATCAAGAGCTAAGCTAACTATTTGCAGTGTCAACTGTCGACTCCCGCAAACGCCGCGCACTCCCTCTGCGGCGGCCAACCACTATTTTGATGATGTCTTTACTCGCCAGAGCCGCAGCGCTGCAACGCGGAAGCCATCTATGCTCCGTAGATCATCGACTCACCGTTCAATAGGCATGCGATCCGACTGGAATAGCTCGGCAAACAGCGAGCAAGGCGACGACGGTAACGACGGTAACGCTACGGAGCCGACTTCAGTAGCAGGAGATGATCGCGGCCGCAGATGGACGATCTTCGAGGAGGAGGGCAAGAAGAAGGCCAAGGAATCGGCGGACGAGCATGTGCACAACTACGTCCAGGACCAGCTCCGCAGGCTGATGACTCCGGATGGACCCGCTCCGGGCGAAGAAGAGCTGGAGACGCATGTGAATGAGGATTGAGTGAGTTTGTAAGAGGCGACGACCAGGCGGATTCACAGCATGGCGGGCAACTTTTTGAGTTCCTATAGACGACAGACGACCTGAAAATAGAGATTGAGACCCCTTCCCTACAATGATTTGTATCCATGCAGGCACATGGGAAATCGTGCACGGGCCACATTCACATGTCAAACCGCCCGCGGCTGGATGCGGATCCCCACGTTCGTCGTCGGCGGACTCTCGACCTTGTCTCAGCATTCGTGTGGGGTGGGAAGAGCCTGATCAAAATCGCTGGTGGATTATTTGCTCTTGCGGCGTCACATGCTGGTTCCTGACTTTCTCGCATTTCCTTTGCAGGCTTAATTCCGGTTCGGCGTAACTCGATTGGTCGTACTTCTGGTGTGCTCTGGACTTTAGGGGCTTGACTGGACATTCCTTCATAATGACATGCACCTGACCAGCATCGCTAATAACAACCCGGTCGACGTCTATCCAACACCCCATCCAGTATCCGTTACCGCCATCATCGACTGGTATCGCCTCAGAAGAGAAGTACGCAGGAGTGAGCACACAAGGACACGGACGATGGCCGTCCCTTGAACACCGGCATCACCCCATATCGCTTCAAGGGACAAGGATAGAAGGGCAAGATTGGATATAGAAGAACAACGAGTGCAGCTGCATAGAGCGAGATGATCGGTCAGCATGGTTTATGTCGAGGGAACACAATCAGGACACGCTGACTCTGCAACAGACCATGTTCTCGGCCGGCCCTCGGTCAAGTTTCGCAAGACGCAGGTCTTCGCTGTCCTTGCCTTCTGGACCTTGTACTTGTCGCGGTAGGTGTATTGCTGGACAACCGCAAATAGCAGCAGCGCTGACAGACATGCCCTCCTAGAGGCGATCGCCATGGCCCACCAGGGCTGCGCAGACTGTCCAAGTACTTCACTAGACGCCTTACTGCATGGCAGACGCTTGTCATGACACTTTTGTACTTGTATGCCACCCGGAACTTCGGCAAAGTCGTAGGATTGGAGTGCCCGGAACCGCTGGCGAATCTTTACACACGGTCCTATTTCCGGGCAACATGGGTGACCACAGCGTTAGACGCCGGATTTTGGACTGCAATGCATATCCGGCCAAAATGGCTCCGCGATCTGAGCAGTGTCATCTTTACAGTCTACTACCTGATATGCGCCGAGCAAGCTGACGAGAAGGTCCGCAAGGTCAGGGGTGGCCTCACACTTGAACACATGCGTATCAGCTGGGACAAGCCAAATACGCCATACATACGAACCGTGTCTGATCTGTTCCGACCAAAATTGACGAAGTACAAGTACCCGCCACGAGAGTTGAGAATTGCACGACCCCAGCAGAGCAGCTACACCGAGCCCATCAAGGCTTGGCTGTACTTCGACGGTCCTCTAAGCGGACTGCAGAAACATGACAAGATCATTCTCGACATTCCGGGTGGCGGTTTCGTCGCTATGGATCCCCGCTGTCATGATGATAAGCTTATAGGCTGGGCGGGCCGGACTGGTCTGCCAGTCCTGGCTCTTGACTACATGAAAGCACCCGAGCACCCATACCCTTTCGCTCTGAATGAATGTTATGATGCATACCACACGCTGGTTGCCACACGAGGTCAATGTATTGGCTTATCTGGTCAATTCATGCCCAAAATCGTGGTCAGCGGCGATAGTGCGGGCGGCAACTTGGCTGTCGGTCTCGTATTGATGATACTTCAATCTGGCAGCACAGATGCCCGTCGTTGGCATGGCGAGGATATGCTCCCGCTGCCCGATGGTTTGATCCTGTCGTACCCAGCCCTGGACATGAACATAGGAAACTGGATGACGGACGAGCAGATGGCTTTGATCAAGGACCGACGATCGAGAAAGACGAATAAGGGAGTCATCCGCCGAAAAAGCGATGACTACAGGAAGCTCACCCCCAATACCCCGCACGCCTCCGAAGATGAGGATGAAAGTGATGCCAGAATACCATCCAAGACCATGTCTTCTGCGTCGCCGGATCGGCCAAACACGGCTGCAGCACACACAGTCGATACTGGCGCACTACAGACAGCAGACTCAACACCAGCTCACCTCAAAACGCGGCTAGCAGTGTCGAGTATGATCTCATATTTCAACGATCGAATTCTGACACCAGAGATGATGCGCGCCATGATCATCCTGTACATCGGTCCTCACTCCCGCCCAGACTTCGCCACTGATTACCTGCTATCACCACTGCTGGCACCCGAGAGTCTGCTCATGAAGTTTCCCAAGACATATTTCCTAACAGGCGAGCGCGATCCTTTAGTCGACGACACCGTGATCTTCGCTGGCCGTATCCGACAAGCTAAACTCGCCCAATGGCGCGAAAGGCAAGAGCTAGGCCTCGTATCCTCGCGCGAGCAATTTCACGAAGAAGACTGGGTCAACGTCATGCTGGTCCCAGGTATCTCGCACGGCTTCCTCCAATTCGTCACAGTCTTCCCGGAGGGGTGGAAATACATCTTCCGCGCCGCGAAGTGGATGTCCGACGTGTTCAGGGAAGTCGACATGCGCGCCCTTCAAGATCTGGAACGGCACGAGCGTCAGCAGAAAAAGCAGCTGATGCATGTCGACGCCGCTCTTACTCGTGCTGCCAACGCCTCGGAACTCCCCACTGTCGCGGCATCGCATGCGCCGGGATACTCGGACGAGGAAGACTACTTCGACGACGCCGACTCGACTGTGGCAGACTCTACCCGGGCTTCGTCTCCTGATCGGCCTCGTGCGCGGCGAAGGCACCATCGTCGTGCGCGCACCGGAAGTTCGGGAGACGACGACCGGCCGCTAGAGATGAGCGCCATACGGTCGAGTCCGACGAAGCGGTCCACTCCGGACTCGGTTGGACGAGCAGGCACGCCGCTGAATCCTGCGCTTACGGCGCTGGGGAAAGCGCCGCGAATCACACCTGAGAGTAGCGGAGTGGGGATCACGCCGCTCAATGGGGCGACGAGAGGGGGGCCGGTAGGGGCTATGAGGGCGGGGGAGAGGAGGGGAAAGGCGAGGAGTATTGCTTCGTTGGCGAGTAGTGAAGATCTACTGGGGAGGAGAATGAAGGGTCTTACTGGAGGTTTGATGGGGCGGTTAGGGGAGGGTGAAACGCCCTGATACCATGAGCAGAATGAATCGGGGAGAAAGGGAGGATGTATAGGCATTGGCGATAGACTTTGTAGCTCAGTGCGGAAAGGTAGAGAAGCTAGCTGTATAGGTTAGCGGTATGTGCATTCATATATCCAAGCATCGTATGTCAGTCTCTCTCAACTGCTCCTTCCCGAGATATCGACATCTAATTTACATCCATATGCACCTCAGAACCAAGCAAAGATACTCCCCTGCGGCCCAATCTCTGCCTCCCTTCCTTGGCTTCCCCCATAACCGTCCAACCCAGGCTCCACATCCTCCTTCCCCACCTCTAGCGACCCCTCATAACGTCCGCCAAAATACTCCACCCCTTCAACCTCACTCTCCCCATCCTTGCCTCCAGCAGCACCAACATCCTGCCCCTCGTACCGCCCTCCACTACCATGCTGCTTCGCCAACATCCCCGCCCCATTCCCACCCTTCAACGCCAGCCGTACACCCTGGGAAGTACGACGGCTCGGATCCCTGTCGAAAAAATTATGCGGCACGAACGCCACCCCGCTGGCCGAGGTGTGCATGAGCGTATTCGGCAGATCTCCCGAGTGCGGCACATGGTGCGCGCCGAGGTTGAAGTACAGCACCAAGTCGCCGTCCCATTCCTGCTTGTCTGCATCTTGCCCGCTCGGGTAGGCATCCCTACCTGTTGGCGGCGGAGAGGTCGAGTGGGAGGAGGTAGTGGACGACTTGTTACGGAGGAGGAGGAGTAAGCTCTCCCCGTCCGCCACCTCGTCGAAATCCAACAGAGGATCGACCGGCGAGAACCAGTTCATCGGCTCGGCGCTGCTGCGCTCCGCGTCTTTGCGGCGCAGCACCCACAGGTCTTTCTCCGCCCACCGCGCGGCTTTGCCCAGAGATGAGCTATTCCGTATCGTCAGGTGTGGCGGAGTGCCCATCCCTGTACCCGGGGTGATGCGGTAGCCCCTCTTTTCCCCCCATGCGTTGACGGCGGAGGCGTGGGAGACGATGTACATCTCGCCGGAGTTGGCAGGCCAGTTGAGCCCGGTCTCGGTGTCGACTGGGTAGTCGTGGAGACGCATTGTGTTCCGGACGGGAATCTCGGGTTGTTCCCACGGGTAGGAGTGGGTGTGCGGCTCGATGGCCACTCTACTGAAGGTGTTGGGGAGGCCGGCGACGTCGAGGTCCGCGCGGAAGGACAGGACGTGGTCGTGCATGGAGGAGGAGATTGCGTCGTGGATGCGGTACCCGTATTTGTCGGCTTCGGCACCGGGGGCGGAGGGGGAGGTGGTGTTTGACAGAAAGGCGGCGAAGATGAAGCCTGAGGCGCGGACTTTGACTTCGAGCGTGCCATCGAGGTAGAAGAGGTAGGAGATCGTGTAGTCGTAGTTTCCTACTGTCGACACGTAGCGCAGCACGAGGTAGGTGTTTTTGCTGACAGTGACTTGGCGCGCGGAGGTGTGGCGTTGGAGGAGGTGGTCAGCGGTGTACTCGAAGATGCAGATGCTGTTGTTGTTGGTCCAGGGCTGCTCGCCGCCCATGTGGAAGGAGGTGGAGATGTAGTCGGCGTAGGCGGGGCAGTCGTAGCCTGGCACGAGCTCGAAGGAGAGCCGGCCCATACCGAAGGTTGCGTCGAGGAATTCTTGCCCGCCTTGGATAGGGTCATCGCCGGCGTAGTGAGAGAGAGCTTCTTGTAGGCCGAGCTCGTACATGATGGTTTCGTTGCGGAAGCGGATGTCGTATAGTGCGGGACCGGTGGATATGTAGGAGGTGAAGTAGAATGTCCAGCCCATGTATGAAACGTACTGCTGGTTACGGTCGAGCTTGTAGCGAGGCCCTTGCGGCTGTATCATGACTGGAGGAGGTGCCGCTCGTTCCTCGTTCTCTTCCAAGTCTTCTATGGTCGTCCAGTCCCCGTTGAGGTTGGGTGCGGCCTTGACAAATCCGGGGGCCTTCATCGCGAGTTTGAGATCGTCGGCAGTATTGTAGTACTCGCCGTTATAATACCAATTCATGACCTCATAGCCGGTCTCATTGAACGACGTGACCTTTACCTTGAAGAAAAGTCCTTGTGGGAGTATCGACCAAGCGGAGCTTCTAGGACCAGGACGTAACATGCCCATCCATAGGAACGCCTTACCATCGTGCATAAAAGTGACTCTTGGGTAGATCATCAATCCTTCGCCACTTAAGGGATCTCCATCACTGACAGAAGCGCCCAATAGTTCTTCAGTGACGTCGGAGTTGTTCGCTGCCACACCAGTGCTGAAGCGCATGAATTCCTCAAAGGATCTCATGGGGTTTTTGATACCGTACCGACCATTGTGAAATGGCCACGTCAGTGGCTCGACTCTTGTCTTGGACGATATTGGCAATGGACCGACAGCATAGTAATTGAGGTAAGACTCTCCGTCTATGATCTGCGGGACCATAGCTTTAGCCCATCTATCTGGCTCCCCAGATTTACTTGCCAGGTAGGGCAAGACAGCAGACTTGTTCGGCCGTAATGCTTCAAGCCAATTGATGTCAATCGTCTCTGTCGTCTTGACACCAGGAGCCTGGAGCCGTTCAGGATGTGATTGAAGGAAAGACTTTACTGAATCTGCTTCGGCCGGAGTGAGATCAGTCCAGACATTCTGGAGCGGAGCATGGAAACTCGGAGGCGGCTTTAGGTTGGCCGCTTTAGTAAGATGCTTTACACCAAGATCATTCCAGGATGGCTGCAGGTATGTCAAAGCAATATATAATATTATAAAGCACGACGCGAGCATCGCGACAGAGCGAAGGAAAGCCATGTTAGCGGAAGAGATCCGGCTCGTGTTTGCTCACAATCACATTGACATAGGAAATAAGATGATCATTGTAAGGAAACAAAGAACGTATCAAATCAGACGAGCTATGTGCAGATATTTACAGGGAATATGCGGATGGAAACAGTTCTCAGGCAGCAAGATAAGGAGTGTCGTTCTGGCCGGATATGGTGCCCATCGACCTACCCCATCCGGTTGATGGAGGTGGTTTAACCTTTGCGGGGAAGAACGTGGCATAGCGCCCGCGGAAAATCCGCGACAGGGCAAGAAATTCCCCGAGGATTTTGGTGGGTTACCCTCTTGAAGTGTGGTCGATTCGAGATGAACCAGACGCAGCTCACGGCAACAACTTGGGCGCGCACGAGTAAAGATGGGTGAACATACTCAGTGGTGCTCAGTGGTGTGCATGAGAAAAGCCATCACATCATCCGTGGTAGCAAGATCATAATAAAACAATACATTTTTATGTCCAGCTAACCCAAGCACATGTATGCTCTCTATCATGTTGTTGATGGTGATATAATCTGGCACTGCGCCCTGCAACCCGTCTACCACAATCCCAATACAAGCATAGTCCCTGTGCCCAATTCGACGTATCGATTTCCAGGCGCGAGACAGTAGCAAGCTCGAATAACACGTAGCGCGGCACTGTAATGGGAAGAGCCACTCTACAACTTCGCCTTGGCCGGCTCGAGGCTGGGCAGCATGAGGTCGCGGATATCACCGGCCGCCTCGTTCAAAAAGTGTGACATGCGCTCAACACCCAAGCGCTTGCTGACGATGTTGAACTGGATCGAGTTCTCGTTGATCATGTAGGCCATTCTGCGAAGGTCAATGTCAGTACTGGTCGTGATATCTAAGATCGAAGAACTCACCCCCATCCCTCGTCCACAACCTGGCTCCATCCGTAGCCATTGAAATATTCTGAAGACAGCTGGCTGGAGCTGATGAACCAGGTGCTGCTGTAGCTGAAAGTGGGATCCTGGAAGATAGCCGGCACCTGCTCTCCGCTCTTGATCAACTTCTTGAGACCGAACAGGTGACGATCGACACCCTTGCCGTCGCTGGCATCGCTGATGTAAGCAACGTGCGAGTTGAGAGCCTTGCGGAAGAGCTCGCGGCACTGCTCCGCTGACACTTCAGGGTTAGCCATGGCGTCGCAGAAAGCAATCGAGTCCTCCGAAACGGAACGGCAGGTCTCAGTACGACCCTGCTGGAATCGGCGCGTCGCCGCAGACTCGTAGGTCGGTCTGTTCTTGCCGTAGAATTTGTGGTACGCAAGTTGGATGATCATCTGCACGTAGGCATCGGGGGAGCACTTGAACTTCTTGATCAAGCCCTTGCCGTAGCCCTGGTATGCCTGAACGCGGAGCTCGTGCTCGCCGATAACCTTTGTGAAGTGTGCCTGGGCACGGCCGATATCCTCGTGCGACTCGGGACTCAGCTGGAAGCGGATGGGGACAGGGTCCGGCAGGGTGCTGCGGATTTCTGGGTTGTTGAAGTCGAGCTTGTCGTTGAAAATCCACTCGGAGATGGTGTCGTTCAGTCTGTGGGTAGGGGTACCGTCCATCATGCTGTGCTCGCCCATGAAGCCTGAAGTGCCGTTGTCGTTGACAATAAATTGCAGAGGCTTATCGAACCACCTGTTGGCACCATCGCCGTGCCAGTACTGGTGTGCGCGCTCCTCGAGGGTGATCGGGGCGGCATCATCGAGGCAAACGACGAATGAAGAAGACTCGATTGTCTCCAGGGCAGTCTGGTTGGCGGGGTTTGCAGCAATGAGTGCATCCCTCATTTCCGTCCAGGTGTCACGGTTCTCCGAGGTCATGATTCCGACGGCAGGGGCCTTCTCGGAGATCTTGTAGATCTTTTCGAATTGTTGTTCCAGCTCTTTCGTGTTCAATTGCTTGCCTTGCACCTCGGTCACCACCTTGTAGAACTGGTTTTTGCGTACCACGACGATATGCTTGTTCTCGGCGGCTGGGTACTTCTTAGGGAAATCAGCAGGTTTGGCGGGGATACGGCAGCAGTTGAACATGAATTCGTAGCTGCTCATGGCAATTGGCAGCTTCTTCATGTATTCAGGCTCGAGGGAGCCCTCGACGACCTGCTTCTGGAACTCAAGGGTAGCGGTGGTGATGGCAGCGGCCCGCTTGGCGGGGTTCCTCCGTCTCCGATCATCCCTGTGGCTGTAGAAATAGCTGACATAGGGTACGACTGGGTCACGGTATGCAAGGTAGGCCGCATCGTTCCACCACTCGTAGATCCAGTTCCTGACATTGGGGTCGTCCCTTCGAGCGACCAGACGCTTTTGCAGCTCCTCGCCGAAGGCCCCAGGGGCAACGAAGTCGGACACGGCCTTGGAGGTGGTCTCGAACTCCTTGGGAGTGATGAGAGGGCGGACGGATTTGAGGTATCGCTTGGCGGTCTCCTCAAGGGTAGGGACTGGCAGACGTGGCAGAGAGTCTTCGTAGCGGAGCATCTTGCCCTTGCTCAGGTCCTCCTTGTAGCCTGCCAAAAAGGGTCAGCCTTGTGCGGTGGTTTGTCCGGATGGAATGTCGTACCAGCTGGCAGCGCGGAGCTCTTTCGCGTCGCCATTGTGATGATCTGTGGCTATAAGTCAGTCGCCAATGGACGCTCCAATGATTGTCCCTCGTGGCTTACCTTTGGGGAGTGTGCGGAGTGGGTTGCGAGACGCTGGCGCAGGAGGGGCGAGGACACGGCCCTGGTGAACATCACCTCAAAAGAAAGAAGGCAGGGGAAACAGCAAAGAGTAGGAAACGGAGACACGGAAGGTGGTATGGAGGGGTGTGTTTTCTGTTATGGAGAAATTTATCGCGATGAGATCAGTGTGCAGTAGCAGCAGCGTAACCGTGGGCTGTGGCAGAGTAGCTCGGTTGTCTCGTGCCAGGAGCTGTATGCCGAGGCAGAGGCAAAGGGGAAAATGCGCAGAAGCCGACTTGCAGAATTGCAGAAGCCGGGGTAAACGGGAGTGGCAGGTCACGTTGCACTTCTAACGACCGAGGTCTCTCAGCCGGGAAATCCGGTCTTGGCAATTCGTACTCTACGACGGGTATCAATCGTGGCAGTCCCTTCTTTACCATGCTTACCGCAGCATTAATGGAAGAAATAGTCCCCAACGAGACGGAGGCGGCTCTCTGGTGATCGGCCATGGGGATTAGGCGGGACAGCTCGGGAGCCCACGCCGGATGAAGCTTAATCCTGCTCACTCATCCGCTCGTCCAGGCCTCCAGCTGTTCCATCGTTCAGAACTGCCTGGTATTGAAGGTTCTGTATGACCTTCATTCCACATACTGTAATATATGAACATCTCCTGGCTCGTGGGGTGCGCAGAACAATGGCTTCTATAATACAATGAACAGCGTAGACCAGCGGCCCTTTGTAGCTATCGTACTCGTACAAAGGAATTGTTTTTGAACAATGACCAAAGGAAAGTATTTTGAATTATGCGCTGCATGCATTCAATCGTAAGTTACTCAGACATCATCTTATCCTCAGAAAATCAAACAGGCCAAAATAGCATCTGATACCAATACCTTCCCGCTCCTACGTCGCAGTGAGAATTATCAAGAATGGGCCAGAAGGTCATCCAAAAGCTTCAGAAGCACGAGATTGTGGATTGCATCCAGAACAGTAGACACACATCGCTGCTCGCTGAGAATGTTAGTGGGCAATCTGACTTTGGAAGTAACAGACGCGGCACTGCCAGCCAATGCTCGGAATCTCCACTAATCACGGTACTCTATCAAGACAATGAATTTTATGTTCAACAATGAAATCTGTAAGCTGCGCGTTGCCGTTTTCCTTTGTCGACGTGCCCCCATAATACTATCACACGAAGTGGCCTGTTGATGGCAACGAGCAAGTAGAAGGTATATAAAGCTATCTGATCCGTCCCATTAGCCTCTTTCCTCGAGGGGCACTACCGGAAGCACCATTTCTAGACTATCACAATATTAGCAATGCCATCTAATACGATCCCACTCCTCCACGGTAGCGAAAACTACCAAGAGTGGGCACAGAAAGTCGCGAGACACTTGCGAGAATTGCAGATTGTAGATTGTATTCAGGAGAACAAGCCCACATCGAGGCCATTTGAGGTAGAGAACGGGTTGGTACACTTTGGAGGCTACAGAGCCGGTCTTGCCACCCAGATTATCTGGGACAACTGCGGTAGAGAAGTCCAGCAGAAGATCGACCTTCGCTACCCTTACATCACCGCTTACATGATGTGGAACCAGCTGGCGGAAATGTATGAGAGCAACAAGATCCCATTGTCTTATCGTCTTCATTAATAGAATTGCTTCCTTGTCAGAACAATTTATGGTAAGCTGGCTGGTCACACTACTGTAAGTTGGTCACGGATTGTGGATAGTGGCCAATGCCTTGCAGGGCATGCGATTCACCAACTTGCGAGGCGAAATTAGGAGAACTGCTAAAAAGATCACGCAGGGTCATTCGCCATGACTGCCTAATCTACATATTTTGTACACATCTAAGGGTTCTCCTTGACGAACTTGACGCCCTTGGAGATGTTGCCCTTGAGATCCTTCAGGCAGACATCCAACAGTCCCTGCTCGTACTCAGTGACCTTGCCGACGGGGTGAATCTTCTCGACACCGTTGGGGCCGAGCTCGACGTTGCTGGCGAAGTACTCGACACCCTGGTCCTTGTACAGCGGGCTGTCGACGAACGAAGGCTCGATCACACCCTTCTCGCCTTGAGCAGCCTTAAGGAGGGACTCGGTGAAGCGGGCACCGGCCATGGCCATCGACAGAGTGGCGGATCCGGCACCGTCCTTGGCCTTGACGACCTCGTCACCACCGAACTGGACGCGGTTGACATAGGCATCACGCTCGCTGCCCTCGAGGTTGTGGCCGGCCTGGGAGAGGACGGGGACAATGGTGGCGCCAGAGTGGCCACCAACGACAAGGATGGCCTCCTGGGCGGGGTCGGTGTTCTTGAGCTCGGAGATGAAGCGCGAGGCACGGACGACGTCGAGGGTGGTCACACCGAAGAGACGCTTGGGGTCGTAGACACCCTTGCTCTTGAACACCTCGGCGGTGATGGGAACGGTAGAGTTGACCTGTTTCGGATCATTAGCGGGCTAAATGACTTCTTGCATCGCTTTGAGTCCTACCGGGTTGGCGATGATGAGGATGTTGGCCTTGGGGCAGTGGTCGGCGCAAGCCTTGGCGAGGTCGCGGACGATCGAAGCGTTGGTGTTGAAGAGGTCTGAAGAATGTCAAACATATTCTTACTGCTCAGTCTCGGAAGTCGTACCATCACGGGTCATGCCAGGCTTGCGGGGAACACCAGCGGGGATGACAACGATCTCGGCGCCAGTCAGGCACTCCTTGATGCCAGCAGCATCGGGAGCGTAGCCCTTGACCTGGTGATGTAGTCAGCTACTTGTCCTTGAGTCCATGCGACCCATCCGTACCTTGCTCTTGGTGTTGATGTGGGAGACGTCAGCGGCGACACCTATTGTGATATCTTGATCAGTCTCCGTCCGGCTAAATGCTCCATGGGTCGAATCGTACCAGGGCCACCCTTGATATCGTAGAGGGCGAGGTCGGTAACCCTAGGGTTGAGCTTGAGCAGCAGCGACAGAGGCTGACCAATACCACCAGCAGCACCAAGAACAGCGACCTTGGAGTCCTATTTCCGGATATATTAGCATTCTGGAATCTGATTGACCATCCTGGTTGATTCCGAGGACCGAAGCCGAAACCGGACACACTACTTACGAGTCTGGCGGTGGTGGAGAAGGCGCGGCGGCCGAGGATGCTGGAGGCGGAGCGAGCGGCGAACATTGTGACCGAAAGAATTAAATTGGATCGGGTATCAAGGAATTGGATGGATGTGAAAGGTGGTGTAGATGGAAGAGATGCGGTCCTGAGTGAAACTTTTTCCGCAGCTTGTCTGATCGAATGGAGCTCTTGGGCGGCCGGGGTCCCGGAGATTGAACGATTGGGGACCGCCAAAGTCTCGCGGAGCTCGACAGTCGAAAGCTCATGCTTGCGGTGCCTTCCGAGGGAAAGCTGCCGACGGGGCACATTCCGAGGCGTCCCGGCTCGCTTAGTCATCCATTTCAGCATGCGTGCAGACAGAGGCACATGACATCTGTAGTCCTCGTGCTCCCATCCACTGCTAACAGAGATGAGACGCTTCAAAGTTGCGCGACATACTGGAAGATAGGTATACTAGTCTGATGATTCAGGCTCAAGCTCGGTGTCAAGGGTTGATCGATATATACTCCTACTCGAAAGAAAGCAGCAGCTGTTGTCCAAGGCCAGCGGCGACCACGACGTACACCTTGTAGGGCCTAACGAGTTGAAGGACAGAACAAGGACAGAGAAGTGGAGGCACAGCGCAGCTATTACCATTTCTACTAGCGCACCGACCGCTACACAGCAAGGTCAATGATGACTCCGATATAGCGCGAGACGGACCCTCGGACACACGGTTGCCACTCCAGCAGCAAAGGGCACCACACAATAAAGTTGACGAGAAGTTTTGGAAAATTGTATCGCATGTTCAGCTGTTTTAAACTAGGTGTTTATTACCGTGATTCCCTGAACCCTCAAATGAAATCTACCAACACGGGGGTATACTGTTCCACCAGCCCTGTTCCGAATAGAATGGGTATACTGCGCTGCGCCCGAGAACGAAAGTCTGAAAACATCCCTCGACCAGAGTCCTCTACCTGTTAACCTGAACACCCCGTACCTGCCGGTGTCATCCTTGGCCGTCAACGACGATGACAATAGATGCCCATGAACTCCGCCACTTCCATCTCTTGAAAATGAAGTTGCTCATGACAAAAGAAATGTCCCAAAAAGCGCTCGCGGTATTATAAGTCGCAACGACGACCTCTCCGATAAACAAAAATTGCAAACGTCCTGCCCCAATTCATCTATTCGGTTCGATAAAAAAAAGAAAGCCACTTTGGATGGTGGCTGGGAATTTCCAAGATTTGATGCGGCTCATGTGATCAGCCGCGAAAGTCTCGGGTTCAGCCGCATCCGGGGGAGATGCACTGTCGATCATCCGTACGACATCACGCGTCCTTTCCCTGTTCATGTTCTTCCGTCATCTGATGCCTGAATTGATCATTCGGATCTATTCAAGCTTGCGTGCTGCGCTGCGTGCTGTAGTCCGCGCCTGGAGGGTACATGAACCCGCCAAGATGTTGGCTGATCGATGGAATCCTTTGATCGCGCACTGGGAATTGCGAGTTGGGATCCACAAACCCGGCATTGATATCCCATGATGATCGTCCCGTGGACATGTCACCTGGGTACCCGCTGGTTGGGTATTGCCACGAGACAGGTTGCGGCATTGATGTGGGTGCGGCGTTCATCGGCATTGTGACCTGCGATGGCAGAGTGGCCGGTGCCATGGGAGGGGCAGAAAATTGCGGCATCCTCGCACTCATCGTAGGTGGCGCCTGGGGAGATGCTGTGTGTCTGCTCATTGTCATAGGTGAGCCCGATGCGCTGGCGGGACCTCCGATCTGAGGGGGCATTGATCCTGCTGTAGATCCATACGACGCAGACTGCAATCGAAGATCAGCTACAAGTCAACATGTAAATGGAAAGAATAAAGACTCACGTATTTTCCGATGATTTTCTTGAGGGCATGAGCCAGAATTCTCCAGGGAAAGACTTTGACATCCTTTTCAATGTTGCGCGGCTTGGGGCTTGGGAACCCCATGATTGTCTTGAAGAACTCCTCGCAGTCAGGCCTGGTCTTGGAAACCGTTGCAGGTCTGAAACCTTCCAAGTTACGCCTAATGCGGTTCTTCTCCTCGACAGTAAAGCGAACAGCCACAAGCGACTCGAGCAGTTGGATCGTGTCAACGCTGGTAATGTAGCACGCGCCCTTCTCCTTCCAGAAGATGCAGTTGACATAAATGTTGCCGGGAGCACGGGCGTGGTCCTCGGGTGTAACAGGCTCAAATACGGCAGTGATGGTACTGCCAGTCTGGCTGCGCCTGAAGCGTACCAGACGACGCTGAGTCTGCATCTCATCCGATGACCAGTTCTCAGCCATTGAGTTGAGATCGCCGTCGAGTTTGAGGTTTGCCTTGCTGTTGTTGGGGTACAGCGCATACGGGTTGAACGCCCCGTTCATGGCGTGTGGAGCTCCGACGTGGTCGGGCAGGGTCGAAGTCCTGACTAGAGTTGGCGCGGTCGCAGTGCTTGTTGTACCCGGAACGTAGGACGCGAGGCTGGTCGAAATTCCTGGGCGCTCCTGAATATATTGCTCGTAGTTTGGACCAGGTGCAAGCTGAGAAGACGCTGGCTGAGGGCTCTGACCAAAGCGAGGTGTCATCTGGGTATACTGCGACGACCTGGGCGGAGTGTGGCCGTATGCATAGTTGATGGGTTGTTGAGTGGCGGAGTAGGGGGAGAGTGCATTGGAAGACATGGGAGAGGAAGTAACGTTGTCGTAGTCACCAGCCCGGAGGTTCTGCGAGGCGATGCGCTTTTCCGGAGATTGCTCAATCTGCTCTGGCGAAAGCTTCCTCTTCCGCGACAGACTATCTGCAGGGGAAGGGATGTGTGGGGACTGCATGTAAGGCGTAGGTTCGGTATAGCTGAACTGACCGACAGGGACGCTGGTTCCCGAACCGTCGTTGGGATCGAGATACAGGGGGACCTGTGTGCTGGCAGAGCCTGTCTGCTCGAATGGTGGGATGGTGACAGCAAGGGCAAAGTTTCCGGGGCCGTTCACTTTCGACATGGAAGCGGAACACCTTCTAGATCCAAAGATGACGGTAGGGAAAGGTCCTTGGGTTTCGATATCTTCGCTAGCATTGAGGTATACGAAAACTTTGCGACCAGAGGAGCCGGAGGAAGGTGAAAAGTCGACGACTTCTGGGCGGGAGACGAAAGAGTAAGAAGGATTTTGCTGCGCAAAGCCGTCGTGCGCGTGGTAAGGGTCGCTAGGCATGAGACCTTCAGTGGGAAGAGCAGATGGTACCTGCGCATGGTTGCTCAAATACTGTGAGTCGTATGCAGATGATGGGAATCCAGAGTAGCTCGACGGCTGGTTCGGTCTCGTGGTGGCGTTGTTGTAGTCTAAATCGGGCGATCGTCAGTCATGCGCCTGAACAGCCAAAGATGAAAATTGTATGCGGATAAAACCGTGTGCGCGTGACAGGGAATATAAGTATCACGTACCGTACATAGCCCCATCATGATGGGATTTCTCGTAACCGGACATTGATATCAGGCTTTCGTAAGGTGTTCCTCCTTCGGACACCGTCTGACTGTTCACAATGACCGCTTCGGGAGGGATGCCGGAGTCCTCGTCGACGATAATTGGAGTCCTGACGTTCTCAACCTTTCTGGTATGTCAGCGGATATTCCGGTCAGTGGCCAGATCTCTGCCTACCATGAAGTTTACTTGACGTTTGTATACTGAGAAGATCGAGGTCTATCTCACTGACGCCTCTAATTTGCTTCGTCGACAGCAATTGAAGCCACGATGTTGTGTTTTCTGGTGGACGTAAAGATAAAGTGATGCGGGTGATTTCGTCGCCGGGACGATGTATGTGCAAAGTCAAATTCGATTAATTAGCGAGGATCCTCAGGAAATGATGTTTGCTGTAAGTCTAGGAAGGAAGGTGGAATGCTGAAGTAATTTGACAATATCGGAAAGAGGCTTTCTTTTCAAAAGCATGTCAGTCTCATGTTTCCAAATCTCAGCAGCGGAAGTTATCGTCCAGCTACAGCAGATTCAATGGCAATAGTCGTGCTAAGGATAAGCAATAACGGGAAGGTACTCACCTTTGAGAAAATCACAAGTCCATCTGTTGCAGTATTGTATTGATGCAAGTCAGATCTATTGTGGCGGCGGACAGAGTCTCAGTTGTCCGTGATCCAGATGGGGATGCAAGCAGGTATGTATAGAAACAATCTTTGTACACGTTGACAGAAACGGTAGAGAGAGGGGGGAGTTTGACAGTTGACAGGTCAGATAGTGAGACAGGCCAGCGGAGAGTATACGAAGACGGAAAAGAGTAAGGAAGCTTGCGTGGTTCCTGGTTCCTGGAGCCTGGGTGCTGGGATGCGAGAAGACCGGGGACGGGTGGAGTATATGTTCTGAGTCAAGAGGCTGCAGGGATGTTTCGGCGGGTCTTAGATCGGATTACTGGTCAAGAGAGTGGAACTCGGGGGAAAGCAAACGGAATGGCCGGGAGAGTGTAGTGACGGTCGTGGTATACCTTGAAGGGAGCGTGGCGGTGTATGTCCACAGGTGGTCGGTGGGTGTGATGTCCAATGAATTCGGGTTGTCGGAGGGGAATTGGGGGATTCTTTTTGGGGAAAAGAAGAGAGACGGGAGGAGAGGTGAAGATGTATTGGCAGCCACGGCTCTAGGATCATGGATAGGCGCAGGGCATGGGAAACTGGCAGATCGATAACCAGCGCACCGGCTCTGGCGTCACAGGCGAACTTTTTCTGGTAAAGATAAAAACGGCGGATCCATCGAAAAGGGCTCCCATCTGGGGCGAGCGTACAGACGAGGGCCCGGGACATGGCCGAAATGAGTGGAGGGGGTTGTAGAGTTCAGCGGGAGCATACAGTTCGCTGCGTGCTCTTACGGGACGGGCGGCCATGTGGTCGACCGGTGTGAATAGCTCGAAACGTTGGCAGACCAGAACGGGCGCCGGCGAGCGAAGCGCACGGGCAGCCAATGGAAGGAAGCGACGGTTGCCATTGGATGGGTGGGCGGCGCCAATAGCAGAGCCACCAAGACGACGACGATGATGATGAGAGGGAGGGCGCTCAGGTCAGAGGGTGTTCGAATTGCGGCGTCGCGGCAGAGGGCAAGCCGGTGACGCACAGACCCAGACGATGGGCGAAAAGAGGCATGAAGGGCAACGGTCGAGGCGATGATAGGCGGCGGGACGAGGGTCAAGGGCCAAGCGACGGCGAGCACAGGATTGGGAACGAACGTGCGGGAAAAAGGTCCCATGACGGGTGGAGGAACAGCCCATGGTGTGAAAAGCGTTGACAAACGCGTTTTGGTGGTCTGAACGCTATTTCGGGCATGGCGTCAACCCATGTCCTCGCCCATGCCCATGCCCATGTCCATGTCCAATGCATCATGCACCTGCCCTTGCCTTACAGCCTGTTTGCAGTACTCGTGCATGCTTGTCGTCGCCTGATACGAACGCTCGGGAGTCCTTGCTGATACCTTGCGCCGCAGTCAGGATCCGCACCACAATCGCTGGTGACCAACCGAGATCTCGGCGCGCCTCTGTGAGGCTATCGGACAATTATTGAGCAAATGAGTCCAGACTTCCTCCTCTTAGGCGAGATTCAAATTGGGTGTCTGAGATGGCCGTTCTCGTGGCAAGTGGCTCTGATCCCTCCGTATTCATGTTCGTGGCACGAGTGGAGCGCAGGTGGCCTCAAGGGCCAGGTACCGCCGCTCTGTCACCAGCTAGCCACCATCCACTAACTACTCCGCGAAGCATCATCAATCGTACAGGCAGGACGATACTGAGCCGTTGCGACGAGCATCATTGGGGGCCCTTCTCAGCAGGTGCCCACTGCGGGCCGATGCATGTCATCATCATTTAATACGTTGTGCCGCATGGGTGAACATATGCGGTTAGCCAAGGCGAGCATTGGACAGGAGTGCAAACCATTCCTGTTGGTGTAGGTACAAATGTACGGTGTGTGGGTGTGCCTGAGTCACTACAGTACAAGTACATGACTTTACATTTGTGTACCTAAGCATCGAGCGCATGCTTGAATGTGTAATGTGCCACGGATGGGCGAAGATCAGGCCGCCTGGAGCCGATAGTCTCGTGAGGGTGCCGCAAAATATTCTTACGGCAGAGATTCCCAAGAGGCAAGGCAAATGCGTGGCCCAGGCGGTGGCTTGAGGGTTGCAAGGCATAGCGCAGTGTATAATGTTGTGTGTAGCTCGAGAGGGTCCTTGGTCCGAGGCCGAGGCATTGACTGATCTGCCTTTAACATGCTATAGAGCACAACGACTGTCACGAGCCGAACCCTCGGCAGGTCAAGGGACAGTAGTTGTGCAGCGACGCAGATCCTATGGCACACCCTCTTGTGGATGCAGATGATTAGCAAAAAAGTCGTTGGTTTAATAATGGAGAAGGGCAGTGGTGGTGGATTTTGGGCCGAAGTGGGTGGACCAGCGTAAATCCCCGAGGGCCCAAAGCTCAAGAGTGGTCGCAGATCCCGCTAGACGTCAGATCCGTCGCTCCGGAGCCGCTATATTAGCTGAAGTTTACGCTGCAGTTGATCCCAGAATGAGAACAAATCCAAGGCCCGGCCAATGCATATTTTTTCTCGCATTTGGGCCGTGGTCGGGAGCCAGCGTAAGCCCCGACCTGGCCGTCTATTGGCAGCCCACAAGCGCCCGCCGCTGCGGTGGCACGCGTGGTCCAGCGTGGCCAGAGCAGCCACACGACAGAATCCATTCCAACGAGGTGGACCCAGCTCGAGCTGTTCCTGCGTTTCGATCTGCAGGTATCCATCCCGACAGCACACCCCCATTAAATTACTCGGCCGTCTATCGCGTGCTCATATGATCAACGATTGTCGCTCGTATTGTTTATTCCGATCGACAAGGGGAGCTGCAAGACTCAAGAATAACATGTTAGTGGAGGCATGCTGGGTCGCGATCGACGGAGCCGGCGTGGCTCTTGAGATGCCCGCCAAACCCGGATTGGGGATCTTCTAGGTTTGCGCTAGGCCGCATTTGACGGGGCGTCGCACGCTTTGGGCGATGCTGGTCAAAAATGCCAGGAAGCCCGCATATGCACCCTTGTCCTCTTCAGCCCTCTTCTCCCGGCAATCCCGCGAACTCTGCTGCCGTCGGAACTTCTGTGAAGAATTTTTGGTACTCGACTACTGTAGCGCATCATGCATTACGACGCCTCATCAATGAGCAGCGCCTCCAACTCCAAGTTCTTGCGCCAGCCACAAGCCCGTGCTCGCGCCGCGCCCGACATCGCAAGTGGTCAAGTGAGCCCTCCAAATTGGAATTCCCTCACACTCCCGTCCAATAACACTAAATTTCCACCCCCTTTTTGTAGCTCACATCCTTCTCGCCTTCCCGCTCCTCCATCACGCCTGTCCTCGTGCCCACCCGCCGCCATGGCCTTTATTAAGATCACGCCATGCACAACCAGTCCCGAAGGACCGCCACGCGAGCTATGGGGCGGCTTTCTTGGTTCTGCTTACGCTTGCTATCGCTTCGTCGCCCATCCGTCGGGGAAACCCTCCACATCTGTCCCGCTTGCCCAATCCTACAGAAAAATCGAATAAAAATCGAACGTCATGCTGCTGCGTCCGCGGCGGCAATGCGAGCACGGACAGACTCATCCTCCGACGAACATCGTTGGTATCAGCTATCTACCGTTGCCAACCGCTGACCGCCATTAATCAAACGACGTCGCAACGGCGAAGCTGCTTGCTGTAGCAATCTACGTTTCCCAGCCCCACGTAATTCGTATTTCTCGCTTGCTGTTTGTCTGCTCCTCCCCCCGCTCTTCGTTGCCGGTTACTGTCATCAACCGTCGGTCCATACCGACATCATTCTCCACGCTTAGAGAGCATGATCCTTGTATTTGCGTCATTCGCCTTCTACTCTCGTAGGTTCACATAGACGCTGGCCTTCAAGCACTTTTCTGCTCCCAAGCAATGACTCCACCACCATTCGTGGCATCCCTTTGTGCCATGGCTTCAAGCATTGCCGGGTCTCCTTCTCCCATTAACCTATTGTAGTTGATACGCAGAATTTCAATCTGATAAACGTCAATCGCTGTAATTAGGACACAATAACAGAGTCTCCGTTTGCTTACCGTGTAGGTGTCTCCCCCCATGTCCACTATCTTCTTCGCAATTCGAGGCCATCGTTCGCCATCCAATTCCTTGTCAACGTCGAGTTTGGCTGCCATGAGAAGCATAATGTCTTCTTGACGCATCATCGAAAAGTTGGATTTCATGCGAGTGTAGCGATTCGGCAGTGTAGACCTGCAGTCAGAGACCGGCCCGCCGAGCTCCTCGTATCGCTTCTTGATAGTCTCCCAATCCTCCCCAACCTGCGATGGTTAGATTCACCTCCAGACAAGAGCCCGGCATGTATGGGTTTACCTCTCGCATATCGAACAACGCCTTGTCCGCATCGTCGCAATGGTCGTACGTCTGGGGAATTGACCTTTTGGCTAGCACCGGCTGTGCAGGCGTCTTCGTGGCAATTAGTAGCTATATTTCAAGTAAGAAGGGTCCAACCTACGGCTTTCTTGCGTCGTTCGTTGATTACACCTGCGGACTTGTCTATGTGTTCTTTGGGCTTGCCGTTAAGGTTGCTGTCGGCAGTCTCCTTGACATCTTCATCAGGTCCGTAGTCAGTCTTCACTTTGGGCTCGTCGAATTTCTGTTGAGGATTCTTACTGGCCCCCTCCACGTGCTCTTTTACCGGCTTTCCCGCAGGCTTTTCCACAGGCTTTTTGAGTGCCTTCTTCACGGGCTTCCTTGCGGTCTTCCTGGCGGGCTTCCTCATGGAATCCTTTGTGGGTTCCTCCACAAGCGGTATCGCTGGCTTTTCGAGATCTGGTTCCTTCCTTTGCTGGACAGGTATTTCAGAGGACCTTTCCGAAGGTGTCTCTGCGGACTCATTTAAAGGCTCGGACTGATTGGTTCCATGCTCACCCTTTGTATCCAGTTGATCGTCTTCTTGGTTACTGGTCCTTTCCGGTTCATGGCCATCGTCAGTTGCGCTTTGCTCGCTCGGGTGCTCATTCTCGATTTCGTTCGCCTTTTTCCTGGTCGCCCCGGGCTTACTGCTGGTTGTTGTTTTGGTCGTTCTGGTTCTCTTGGGCTGCAGTGAGGTTGGCTCAGGATCCTCCAGTGGCCGCTTCGAGTCGACAGCAGCAGTCTTCGCTTTTGGAGGTCGTCCCCGCTTCTTCTGATTTTCGGGCTTCGGATGGCTTTCTGGCTTTGGCTGAGCTCGCTTGCGTGGTGCTCGCTTGGGTTTTCTATCTTGTGGTATGGGCTGCTCGGAGCTGACTTGTATCATGGCCACTAGCTGTTGTGTGTTGAGCGGTTCCGTAGTCAGCGAGGCCATTTTGGCCGACTCCACGGTCTCCGCCCCCATGTTGACAGGTTCTTGGGTCTCCTTTTCTACGCTGAGCAGTCCGCTAGACACTTGTTGGGTGCTAAAGGGCTCTTCAGCCACCTTTTCTGTGTTGACTGACCTCGTGATCACCTGTTTTGTGCTAACCAGCCCCAGGTCGGCCTGTTCCACATTGTCAGGTCCTGTGGCGGCCTCCTTCGTATGAAGAGGTTCTTTAGCCACTTGTTCTGTACTGACGGACTCTTTGATCACCTGTTCTGCGCAGACAGGCTCTCCAGTCACCTGCTCAGTGCCGACAGGCTCTTTGGTCGTCAGTTCCGTGTTGGCTGGCTTTGATTGATCTTTTTTAGCCTTAGCACGACCTTGTCGGGCTTTCTTGCTATTGTTCAGGGGAGGATTTTCCGTGTCCGAGGCCGGACCACCCTCTGAAGCACTGTCATCCGTGAAATTTGATATTGTCTACGAGTAATCAGACGACAGCTCGAAGCTCGACGCAGCAAATTCTCTCACCGCCTTGGAGGTAACTTTGCGCTTGCGTGCCATTGTGCCTTCTGATATTGGGTATAGGACAAGATACAAAGTCGAAAAGTAATATGCAGATATGTAGGAAATGAGGTACTGTAGCTATATTGGCCTGCAGGAGGGCCCTGCTTTCTGACTAAGGTGGTCGAGAGATGCTGCTGCAATGCTCCTACCTGGTGGGCTTGGTATGCGTTCGTGGGCACTTCAGGCAGTGATTGGCACAATGAAGCACTTTTAGTTGATATGTAGAATGTCGTTCGGTGAAATTGAGTAGGAAGGATCCAGCGCTCCTTGTTGGTCAACGTTGTGGTCACGAAATAAGCGCTCGATTGCGCTAAAGTGGACAGACTCGAGAAAAGTGCTCCAATGGTATGCAAGGTATAAGGCAAATCCTATAGAGATCTTAGGCTTGACAAGCGCGGATGCAAGAGCGCCACATCCAAGGTTTGGTATGCGAATGTGAAAGTGCGGTGACGATGACGATGATGGTGATTGAACGCCAGCACACCGCCTCCAGAAACCCCACCTCTGCGTGTCAGCTGGAGCGAGCACGGCTGCGACACGAGAGCGATCTGAGTGGACATGAAAAAAAAAGATGTGAGAAATTAGTATCAAAATGTAGCAGTATCGAGCATTGGAGTGCAAAGTGAATCAGAAATGTCTCCATTCCTAAGTGTAGCAAGTCGGTGCTACATTAGCGGTATCTGAATGGAGAGGACAACAATCGAGCATATTTTGAATACTGTGACTTCGAATATGATTACCTTGTTCACGCACAACCGGATTGAGACCCTGGACAGTATTTGATTCAGTCAACTGAAAGTCATGGTAGATATGTATATGTCACGAAGCAACTCGAGTCACAGCAAGGCCTGTTCGAGTCATCGCTCATCCCGCTCGGTCTTGCGGTCGAGTCAGAGAATTTCTCCGCAAACCCTCGATATTTCCAGCTTGACAGCTCCAATTTTTTGCCTCATCAGCTGCCTACTTCAACCCGCTGCTGCCTCGACTTGCTCCCGCTCACTGTCTTTATAAAATTAATTGTGAATGGGATGGCTAATTGGTGAAATTACAGAAGCCCTGAGAACCTAAGTCACCATGTCGGAGACCCAAGCACAAAATAACGCCGCTACTGGCGAAGTCGAGAGAGTGAACGAGCAAGCATCCACTGCACCTGTCGCAGAGAAGAAGAGCGCTGACAAGGAGGAAGGAGAAGCTGTCCTGGGTATGCACCTTCTCCACCTTGTGCGATTGCGCGGGACTAACCATGTATTCTTCCTAGGCGCCCAGCAGAACGGCAACTCGGAAAAGAATGGAGAGACCGAGACATTGAAGGAGTCTGTGGAGGAGGCACCTGCGCGCTCTGGTTGCAAGGGAAAGAAGCATGACAACATCAAGTCAACCTACAATCTTCCCGAGAGCAGCGATCCTGCCGAGATTCTCCGTCAATTGGAGTTTTACTTCTCGGAAGCCAATCTGCCCATGGATGAATTCCTCTTCAACCAAGTCGGGGGCTCCAAAAACATTCCTTTCCCCCTCAAGCAACTCCACACCTTCAAGCGCATGCAGCACTTCCAGCCATACAGCGCCGTCCTGGATGCCGCGAAAACCAGCAAATTACTGGACGTCAATGACGACGGCGAGATTTCTCGTAAGGAGCCTTTGAGCGAGGAGTACGGAGGCAACATGCATGACAATCGCCGTACTTACGAACGCAAATCTGAGCCGCGCACTATCTATGCCAAAGGCTTCGGCCCGGAGAATGAGAACACTCAGACCCAAGTGGAGGAGTTCTTTACGCCGTACGGCAATGTCGTCGCAGTGCGTCTCCGTCGCCATGCCGACAGGGAGTTCAAGGGTAGCGCAACTATCGAATTCGCCGACGAGGATACGGCTTCCAAGTTCCTCGCGCTTGAGAGCAAGCCGTTGTGGCAGGACAAGACCCCTCTCGAGTTCAAATCCAAGAAGGAGTGGGCTCAGGAGAAGGGCGAACAGAATGCATCGCGACGCGACAAATCCGGCTCGGATAACAAACGCCGCCATAACGACAACTTCAGCCGGGGCGGTCGCGGTGGCAAGTTCCAGAAGCGAGGCGGCAGAGGCGGCAGGGGCGGCAGAGGTGGCGACAGGGACAATCGCCGTCGCTCTAACGAGAAGTCGGAGAAGGAACACGAGGCTCCGGCTGGCGATGAGGCAACGGCTAGCGGTAAGCGTGGCCGCGAGCCTGAAGCCAAAGGCGAGGAGCCGGAGGCGAAGAAGTCGAAGGTCGAGGTCGAGGCTGCTACGTGAGCGGCTCTAAAAGCGTAGAGTACGAATTGTTCCCATGTTAAAAAAAAAGACACGAATCAATCGGATGGCGCCGGCGTTGGAGGACCAGCAACTGCGTGGTCCGGCTGGAATATGGATCTTCCGCATGGACGGGCTTTGGGTCGCGTGGCGTGGCGAGCTTGATGCATATTATATGGACATATGAGCTCCACCTAGCTGATCATGGTAGAATACGTTAGATGATTTTCTCATGCAAGACTTATGTTGAGACCACCATGATCCATGCCATTTGTGATATTAGCTCTATGCAAAAGACTGGTCACCTTCGAGAATCGACATCGTACCCCAGTCACGAAAAAATTGTCGACAATGAATTGCGTTTCAAACACAAGCCAGATTCATTGTAGCTACCGGCCGACCATGCCCATCCCAAACGCCATCTATAAGCCTCTCATAAGCTCCGCCAGAGTGACCGGCTTCCTCACAGCATTCGAATATCCTTCATGAAAGCTCACCCACACTCTCCTCTCCTTCTCCCCTTCCTTGACCCTCCCCTTCTTCGGCCCACTCGTCGATTCCAGCACCTCTTCCCCTACGACTCTGCCAAAGAAATCCCTCTTGGTCACTTTCTTCGCCACCACTAACCCCTTATCCTCCTCCACCACCTCCTCAAGCACCTCCTCCCCATTCCCTCTCCTCTTCCTCGCCTCCCCCTCCCTCCTCCTCTCCTCCGCCGTGCACTCCTGCACCAAAACCTGTCTAACCCCATACCTGCCCCCCTGCGCACTCACGCCTGCCACATCATTCCCCCACCCCCTCGGCGCCGTCTCATAAACCCCATACTCATCCACCGGCAGCGTCAGCCTGTATACAAACCCCCCACTTGCCTTCCCAACCCCCACCGTGCCCTCAACCTTATGCCTCTGGAATCTCAGCCCGGTAGCGATCAATGCTTTCACCGCCCTCTCCACTAGAGCTTTTTCTGAAGCTTTCCGCACGGACGCAGTGGTCTTGTTGTCGAATTTTGCCGCCCCGGGACCCGCGGACGATGTGATGAGCACGGGGTTGACGGCGGGGCTGAGCATGCGCAGCACGAAGGGGATGAACTCCGCGGCCATAGTGGCGGGGCGGGGGAACAGGCGCGTTAGCGGGAGGGAGAGCGAGTCGTGCAGCGATTGCAGCAAGGCGGCGTTTTGGCGTTCGCGCTCGTGGGCGGCGAAAGAGGCTTGCGGGGTGGAGAAGGGGTGGGGTTCGTCTATGGCGGCATCGGAGGCGAGGGAGGAGGTGGCCTTGGCGTAGGTCGAGGTGGTATCTGAGGCGTAGCGGGCGCGGGTGGCGGCGGAGGTGGAGAAGAGGTGGTGGAAGCCGAGGATCGGAGAGGAGAGGTAGGGTGCGAGTTCCCATTCCGAGGATGAGAAGACGGCGGAGGAGAGTTGGTCGTGGAAGTGAAGCCAGTCGTAGGCTTGGGAGGGTTTGGTGAGGAAGGTGTCGTCTTGGAAGGGTTGGGAGGGATATTGGGAGAAGACATCGGTTATGACGCGGTCTGTTTCGCCGTGGCCGTCGATGAGAGTGCGGAGGTGGGAGGCGGACGCGGCTTTGATGGCCTCGTTGACGCTCTTCACGCTGGTGAGGGTCTCCCGATCAGAAGAGGGCATCTTAAGATGAGTGGAGAGTGTCGTGGTTGGCTTTGAGAGACCAGCGCCTTCCATGAATACTCTGTCGACAATCTCTCTCGTGCCACCTCGCCCAAGTCCTCTGACAGCGCCATTGGCTGATGGATCCACCAGGTTCTTCTCCAGCCATTTCTTGGTCAACCTGGGCTTGTCTGTGGAAGCAGCATCGTCCTCAACGGCACGTATCCGTCTAGCAACCCATTCCCCCATGACCAGAACAGATCTGATGTCACCGTCACCTGCTCCAGCTCCTGCACCACCTTCCTTCTTGCTTGTCGTGCCCCAACAACCTTCGCATAATCGTCGTACAGCGTCACCATCGGCTCCAACGCCTTCTCGCTCAAAGATAGCCTGCACTCTGGAGGCCACGTTGTTCAATGCTGGCTTGCCGCAGTGGATGATTTCGACCAGATGGCTGGTTCTGAGTAGACGTAAAGCAGGATGATACGCATCGTTGCAAATCATGACCAGCGGACGCATCATGCGGAATATGTCGCCTTTCTTTTTCTTTCCTGTGGCAGTGGTCTGGACTCCTTGTGCTGCATTGCGTGCATTGCGTTGATCCAGCAGAATAAGATCGATTAACGCTTTGACAAAGCCACCCTCACCACCGCCTCCTGATCCGGAGACGACACCGTCAACTTCGTCTACGATCACGCATATGGGTTTAGCTACTTTTTTTGTGCCGGCTGCGTTATGAGAAGCAGATTTGACGTTCTCGGTGCCCAGCATGTCTCTGATCCTCCCCTTTACTACGTCCTTGGATCGCTCGTCGCTTGCATTGATCTCAGTGACTTCATACCCAGCTTGCCGTGCGCAGACGTGTGCCAGAGTGGTCTTTCCCAAACCGGGTGGACCAGTGAGAAGTAGAACTTTGCGATGTTCCTTTTGCTCTGCATCAGCCTGGTACGCCTTTTTGTGATTGTTCGAACGCCTGGAAGATCCGGGAAAAACTATCGGGTCCCAAGCCTTCAGCCAATGCATGACGGTTCGATGCGTGCGATCGTCGCCAACAAGATCAGTGAACTTGCGAGCTCTGTATTTCTCGGTCCACATCAGCGATGCGGAAGATCGGTCCTTGGCTGAACAGACAGAGTCTTCGGTGGTAGGAACTACAGCAGCTTCCTGGCGTGTCTGCTTTGAGATAGCGATTTCCGCATCAGCCTGATCAAGTAGAGCATTGATCTCGATCCCGTAGTAACTCCTTCGTGCTCGACCGGCGACTTCCTCAGATCGGGCAGCGACTATTTGCTGATAGGACGCTGAAGTGCGGGGCGCCCTTCGGCGGAGAGCGATTGGTGCTCCACCCGTCGTTCTTGCAATCCATGTCGACTCTGCGGTCCGCCTATCGGCGGAATTTGGTGGGACTACATTATTCGTTGTGGTCTGGCTGAGGATACTTGCTCCCAAGGATGGTGCTGCTGGCGTGAGCTTGGAGTAGACCTTTCCGAGAGATCCTTCCTGAATATTAGTTGTTGCTGTTGGCGTGTTCTCCTTGCCAAAGCTCGCAACTCGTTTCTGGCGGAGAGGTGGTGGGTTTTGTGACTCATCGTCATCATCTGAGTCCTCCATAAACATTGAATTGCCCCTAGTAGCGGGCACATTCGCTTTAGAAAGCTTGAGAGGGATTCTTCCGGTATCTAGAGATCGCTTTCGTTTGAGGGGCGTTCCTATCTGAGGAGAAGAACTCGGTGGGTATGCCACCGGCGAGGATATGAAAGGCATTGCTGAAGTGAAATCCTGATCTCAGCGAAATAGGCTTATCGTGTGGGCATTCGGTATCTTTTGGGGCTCAACACATCATTCGATACAAGTCGTTAGTCGTTCGAGGTTCGTCGTCAAGCAATGATTTCGATACTGCAAAGCGGGCGAGGAAGTGGGAGACGCGACGGCTTTACGCGTGGCGCGAATTGGGACTAGCGTGTCTGCGGCTAAAGTGGGCGACGCCGATGCTCCGACACCTGTCACGCTCTCCTGTCTGCCCCCTCCGCCCTCCGTACCTTGGTCTTTCTTGCGACCGTAGCTGTATCTGAGCTCCTTTTCTTTCTTGTTCTTTCGTTCTTTCGTTCTTTCGACTTTCTATTCGTTTCTGCGACTGCACGCGACTGTACCTCGTTTCAATTCAGCGCAGAGTCTATTTATAATTCCCAATTGACGCGTCCTCGCCCTCAAGCGCGTAATCTCACACAGGACCCCTCCATTCAACGGCGCGCAAAGAGGTCGCATAGGATCATCATCAAACGATGAACCTCCTGCATGCAGTCTGAACCACCCGCTACGCTTCAGAGCCATGCTCGCCCCTCCTTGCGTCTGCTGGCTCGCATATCTCAATACGAACTCCTCTCGCGCATGTGGGCTGAGAGGTCCATCTCCCCAGAACGTTTGCGCCGATCACTCCCAGTAGTGTACACGCGCGATTTTGCCTACGAGAATAGCGTGCCGATGGTCTTGGACGGTGGCCTAGACAATATCGCAGACGTCAAGGCAAAGGACTTCTCCGAGTAAGTTACTTTGCATCATCTTTTGTCTCACTTTCAGTGGTTCTTGCCGAGCGCCTCCCACAGTTTTGAATTTCCCACCTCAAGGTTCACACAGAATTCTGTAGATGTGTTGCTGATCATGGGATAGACTCCTGTCCGGTCCCACGGTCGACGTCTTCGTGGGTAAGGACAAACGCCGCTGGACTTTACACAGAAACCTGCTTTGCCATCATTCCTCCTGCTTTGACGCAGAACTCATGGCGCCCGAGCCAACCAAAGCAAAGCGCGCTAGTGAGCAGCAGAAGCTGGAGCTCCTCGAAGATGATCCCGCTGGATTTGAGCTGTTCGTGAAATGGCTTTACCAAGGTCGGCTGGACGACACCTCGGAGCTCTCAGACGAAAAGAAGTATGACTATGCCGTCGCTTGTCACAAGTTATATCGATTGTGCGAGAGACTTGACATGCCAGAGCTCAAGAATTTGTCCATGGACCAATACCGCATGAGCTTGTTTGAGGCGCAACTGGTGCCTGATGCTGACGAGATCAATGACATATATAAAATGTCCGGACCTGGTTCTCCATTTCGCAAGTTGATGACCAAGATTGCGGCTAGGCAGATCATGGATCCGGATAGTGATAAAGACGCCGAAAGTTACCGAGCATGTTTCCAAGATAATCCAGATTTTGCTGTCGACATGGTCAACGCCATAAAAGTAGGATCAGGAGGCGTGCTCTTCGAAGACCCCACGAATGGAGGCGAGTGCGAATATCATGATCATTCTCATGGAGCTGGTTGCACCCTGAGGCCACGTCAAAAAGGTGAGTCTATCTGCACTTCCTTTTCAGGTCACCTCATGGTTCACTCCCCCCAAGTAACGCTCGTCAAGGTGTAGGCTCAAATTATAGTAGCAAATCGGGGCATGGCTCCAAAACTGCGCCTCCCAGAGGAGGTGGAGGAGGAGCTGGAGCTGACGCACATGCTCAAAGCACTACCCACGACGTCGACGGACTCAGGCGAGACCGACTGGCTGTCGGACACGGCAACACTGGTGTCGCCAACGGAAGAGAGATTTCCCGAGGGGCCACCACCAACACCAGCGCGACCAACAACGCAGGTCAAGGTGAAGCAGATGGAGCTGGCAGTGTCATCGGCGATGGGGGCGATGGACACGATTCTGAGCGCGGACAGACAGCGAGAGACGGGCCAGGACAGACAGGGGAAGACGGGAGCCCGTCAAGGCGAAAACCCGCTAAATTACGTCGCAGCTCTCCGACTTCGTCAAGAACACGGACGACGGAAGAGTAGAGATCTGTTTGAAGGATTGGAGGGAGGAGGTCATTGAGGGACAGACGGAACGGTGTTCGGATATTTGGTCGGGGCGACTTATGCGATTCGAGGATACCCACATTTGTGTTGTAGTTGTTTCCGTCAGCACCATTCCTGGCGAGCTGTAGCCAATAAGTGTACGATTAGACGAAGAGCTGAGAGAGTATTACAGAGCAAACACATTACCAAGCTGACGCGGTTGTGTATGCAAGTGTCAGATTTCCTTTGCCATTCGCACCTGGAGGAATCGACTCAGGAAGTGGGTAATGAAGTGGATAAAGGGAGGCCCTACAATTGACTTTTTCTTTTCCGTGGGTGACTCTGCCCCTTGGAGCCACAGCAAGAATGCTTGAACATGATGCTTCCTACGCGAAAGCATTTGAAGTCGACAGAAGATCACGGGCACGTGCGAGTTCGAAGAATAATACAACTAGAGGGGCGACTCAAAGGAGGCATCACATGTGCGCGGATAATTTGCAGTACAGCCCGAGGAAGGAATCGGAAATAAGCCGGTGTACACGCATTTGCATAAGGCCGCTGAGTTTTGAGAGGTAAACGGGGTCTTGTGTCTCTGCCCGATTTCTAAGCACCTGACGCAGGTACACCGTAAGAGGGCTGGAGTGGGAGCCACTCGATGGCCAATCCGGGGATGATTTGTGATTCTGAGCAATCAATTCAGCTTCGTCAGCACAACAGCAAGGTCAGTGCTGTGTCAACCAAAAACGGGCTCTGTTCCGCGCGTGCTATCCGGGTATGGCCTGCCCAATGATGTAAAAGCTGTGTCTCGATGCTGCGGATGTCATAAGGGGTTCCACTCTATAAAAGAGGAGACTCGCGCATGTCCAGTATTGGCTTTCGACATTACCATTGCCACTGACACTGCCACTGCTTTTGCCATTTCGACATCGTCAATATCAAAGCCGTCTACACCAATAATATGACCAAACCAATTCTCATTCATGGTCACGCAGGTGTATGTCATGCGATGCCGGCCTCAGAAGTGCTCGCAACTCTAATCATCACGCACAGGGTCCCAATCCTTGGAAGGTAGTCCTGCTCTTGGAGGAGCTGAAGGTGCCGTATGAGCTCAAGTACTGGCAATTCCCCGACCTCAAGAAGTCAGAGTACGAGAAACTCAACATCAACGGACGTACGCCAACGATTGAAGACCCTAACACGGGCCTCACGCTATGGGAATCCGGTGCCATCCTCGAGTACCTGATCGAGACTTATGACAAGTCCCACACGTTCGCGTACACGTCGAGCCCGGAGAAGTTTTATCTGCAACAATGGCTACATTTCCAGATGAGCGGTCAAGGACCGTAAGTCAAATTGTCACTTATACGTGGGGACCGATCACGCTGACGTGCATGACTAGCTACTTTGGGCAGAAGGTGTGGTTTACCTACTATCATCCCGAGAAGCTACCGTCAGCGATTGAGAGGTACGCCAAGGAGATCGATAGGGTAATTTCCGTGATAGACAGGCATCTTAAAGCTAGTGGTGGTGAGTATCTCGTCGGGGATAAGTACACTTACGCGGACTTGGCCTTCATCCCCTGGTTTGCTCACACCCCGACCGCCCTGGACAACAAAGGGGTCGAGAAGGAGTGGGAAACCAAGTTCCCGAACTTCTCTGCTTGGTGGCAGCGTATCAAGAACCGCCCGGTGACGGTGAAAGCGTTGAAGCAGAGGGAGGAGGCCATGGCCAAGGCTCACTGAGCGAAGCTGATGGACCAAAGGATGGTGGGGCCGGAAGCTACGGTACGCTACAAAGCGAGCCGCGCAGTATAGCTAGATAGCAACGGTCAAATCGGGGAAAGACGCGATCCAGACCTCCCCCCCTTATTCTGGATCGACTTGGCCCCGCGGATTATTTCCGGAACTAAATTAACACGTTTCCGCTCGGCCTCATTTCGAGCAAAACTGTGCCGTCTTTCCGCCTTGTTTCCTCGAGTCTTGTCAGCGGTGTTTACTCCGGCTCCGGTTTCTTGGGCCAATCCGGCTTACTTGGGCCATATGTGTGACATCAAGGCCTAAACTCTCACGGCAAAGGCTCGCTTGCCGCGCTTCTGTTCCTCTCTTGACACCCCGAACTGGTGGGACGTGGGTCGTTCCCGCTTCTTGGGACAGGTACGCTGCACGCGTCCAGCCTGCCATCTTTTAATATGTCGCTACCCACACATCCTGCGCCCTCTTCAGATCCCTATGGACTGCATGCCCGACAGCTCGCGTCGCCGTCGCCTGGTCTCGTCGGTACCGCGCAGTCGGATGGCGCCCTGACCCCGTCGCCTGCGGAAGCCGAGTCGCCTGCTGCTGGCACTCTCACTACCAGCAGCAACACTCCGGATGGCTCCTACTCCAAGCCCAAGCAGAAACGCAACAAGCCGACGCTGAGCTGTGAGGAGTGCGTCGAGCGCAAGACCAAGGCAAGCCAACCCCATCGACGCTTCCTGCTCGCTGCTGACTTCCATCCAGTGCGATCGAGGCCGACCAAAATGCCTGTCATGCATGAAGCGCCAGACTGACTGCCATTACACTCATATCGCCAACTTGATCGCGTCGGCCAAGTCAGTCTTCCTCTGTTCTGGCTGCATAACGGCTGACTGATGTCTCTCACAGGAACAACGATGGCGCCAAAGCCCGTTACGTGACCAAACCATCTATCAAGGCACGCAAACCGAACAGCCTCCCGTCATATAGCGACACCGACTCGAGAAGGCCCGATTCTAGCTCCAAATCCGGCGAATATGCACGACCAAAGAGCTCAGCAGGCTCGGCCGGCTCTCCCTATTTCACCTCTTCGTTGCCTTTCTCGCGATCGACGCCTTCCAGTATATTTGGTGTTGGCGCGCAACATCCTTTCTCAAATTACTGGACCTGTGCTGTAAGTTCCATCGTCCATAAAGTTCGTACAAGCATTGACGATGTCAGGGCGGCATCGCTGAGGTTGTCGGTGTCTTGCCCAGCAAAGAACAAGCCGACATGTAAGTCATCCACCAGCTCAAAGCATTGCAGACTCTCATACTCCATAGATTAATCGCGAAATACTTTGAAGTCATCGACCCTGTATACCCTTTCATCCACCGCCGCACCTTCTTCAGCAATTATGATCGGTTCTGGGCACAGCCTCAAGCTGTCAAAAACAACGCGGATGCAGATCTACTTGCTCTTCATTACGCGATGTATGCTCTTGGGACGCAATTCATGCCATACCCTACTTACGCCGAACGCACCTCATCCGCCGAATTTTACGCGTCTGCTGCAAATCAAGCCCTCCGGATCTATTCATATCTCAATCGCGCCTCACTGCGATCTCTTTCCGCCATGATCTTGCTCACGTATTTCTTAATGAACGATAACCATGCTAGCGACGCGTACGCGTGGTCTGGTATTCTGCTCCGTCAGTCATATGCGATGCGTCTCCATCGAGATCCTGATCTGATCGACCTCGATATTTCGCAGGTCGAGAAACAGGCACGTCGCAGGATATGGCAAGCTGTCTTTTTCCAGGACACTTTCTTGACTGTCCTCCTCAAGCTTCCCCCCACAGCTACACACAGTGATGTACAGGTCGATTCACTTGTCGACGAGGCTCGACTGAGAAATGATGGCTTCGACACAGAGATACCGTTCCAGTCACGCGTCGAAAACCTCATGTCCATCCACGTTATCGCTCCACCAGACGACGCAGCACCACCAGTTCCGTCGCCAAAATCTCCGTCGCACCACGCTGTCACGCCAGCTGTCGACAAAACTGACGTCGATTACATCCGCTCAATGTGGAAGCTGGGCCATCTAGTGCAGGAAAGCATTTCTAGTCCTATGTCATTGTCACTCCCTCTCGTCTCCAGCCCACGCCAGAAGACCAGCCTTGTCTCCAATTTCCGGGCACTCTACAGATCTTTCCCACCCGAGCTAACGAATCTCGACTTCGGCTCGTTGCAGGCAGAGGTTGTCCACAACCCCCGCGGCGTCCGCCAGAACCTCTTCCTGACAAGCAATTTCTTCCACTGCCTGATGATCCTGCAAGCCAGCGAGAACGACGAGACCGGCGTCGAGTGCAATGTCCGCGGCTCCCTCGAGGCGGCCCACGAAGCCATATGGAGTTTCTTCAAGCTGGTTCGCTTCTTCGACACCGACGCCACTGTATGGTGGGTGTTTCAGCACCGAGCATTTGATGAGGCTGTAAGTCTTTCCACTCCTCACACTAACCAGATCCACCTTACTGACTCTGTCCTCACAGTTGACGATCGCCCGCCTCTTAACCCTTCAGCCCTCGACCTCCGACAGCGCGGTAACAGTCAACGACGCCCTGTACGCAAAGTGCAAGACAGACGTCACCTCCATGATCGAGCTGGTCAAGAACAGCACACGCGGCAACCTCGACATGCAGAAATCCCGCCTCGCTGCCCTCGAGGAGGCGTTCGAGCGCTGCGTGGTCTAATATATGAATTTGAAAGCGACGAAACGGCCGAATTGACGATATCTGGTGTTCCTTGGATCCGGAGGCTTTCAGATTTCCAGACTGTAAAACTCCGCCAGATGATACAGGGTGGTGCGGGCTCGGGTCAAAGTGCGTTCTACTCGTTTTTCGGGCGTTGAAGATCTCACGGCTTTTGAGGACTGTGATTGAGCTTTTTGACTTTTGCTTCTCTGATATGTGCGACGGCCGGAAAATACTTATGTATAAAAGAGATGGGAATGAACGGGATGGGATGGGATGGGATGGGGAAAGGGAGGGAGCTATTTATTTGATCTGATCCGTAGTTGGAGGAAATGAAGAACTTGTACCACTAATACTCTCCTCGTCATCGTGCATTTCACACAGCGGGCAAGAGAATCCTTGGTGAAAATGTTTCCAAGTCAGGACTGTTCCGTTCCGCAGAAAACTATACTCATAAAGCTATATACTCGACGATCATCACTTGAGGGGGTATAGTAGTACAATACAATCCGACAGCGCCGATTCCAAATGCCACTTCGACTCTAAGTTACTCTCCCATTAATACCTCTCAAAAAAACCACTACGCAGCCTCCACCATGACCCCAGCCCCCAACGCGGCCGGAGAAGCCGTACTCGGGCCCCTCCTATGCCCGGCGAATCTCCCCGCTGGTCCAGCAGGACTCCCCATTCCCGCCGCCGCAGCCGCCGCACTCGCCGCCGCCGCTATCCTCTCCGCCGCAGTCCCCTGCACCACTGGCGGAGTGGCGTTGACACCGTCCACCAATGCCAAAAAGTCCCTCACCCTACCGACGCGCAAGTTCCCCATCCCGTGCGGGGCATCATGCGGCACAGGGCCAGGCGCTTCGGACTCGACCGCCGCAACGAGGCCGGGGAGGAGGTCATCGATGTTTGCGTCGGGGACGCCGGTGCACAGGGAGATGACGCGGCGGTATAAGCGCTCGGTGTCTGCTGAGCGGGATGAGAGGGTGCGGGACTCGGTGCTTAGGGCGGCGTTGTTGCGCTCTAGGGCGCGGGCGAGGGCGGAGAGGTGAGGGGTGGACAGGGTTGCCAGGGCGGTGGGGTTGTAGGGATCGTCTTTTTGCGCGGATGGGGGCGGAGGAGAGGATTCGAGGAGGCGGGAGAGATTGGTGATTTTACGGTCGCGCTCTTCGCGGGATTTGACGCGGGATTGGAGGTCGGTGAAGCGTTGCTGTTCGGTAGCTTGTTGGGTGACGAGATCTTGGATTTGAGAGGTTAGGGCGTCAATTTGGGCGATTTTTTGCGCGAGGAGGAGTTTGTGATTTTGGAGGTTAGTTTGGAGGAGATTTGTTAACGCTGGGAGAGGTCAGTGCTGGGAAGTTTGAAGCGGGGTCGTGGGACATACATGAGATCACATCTTGGTTCTGCTCCTCAATGACATTCCCACTGCTGGCCATTGATACGTCACCCTCAGCATTTCCTGTCTGAGATTGGCGCTCTGTCGTCTGGCTGGCGGGTGGCTGATTGCCTGGCTGTGAGAAGGACATCACGTCGCCGTTGTAGCCCTCTCCGTCCAGGTTAGCACCAACCCCAAAGTCGCGAGCGGAAACACCTTTGTGATTGGGAAGGTTAGGGTCTGCCCGGATCTCCAGCAATTGCTGTATTATTGATCGGTTGCCAATCCGAGCAACCAGGTTGAGAGCAGTGTTGCCACCTTTATCTTGTGCGTTGACTATCGTGGACAAGAACTTCATTAAGCTCATTGGACCCTTGGAACTCTGCACGGCGCCTACACCTCCTGTCTCCTCGGGATCTGCGCTGATGGACGAGTTGTGATTGGCGGATCGCACCAGGAATTCGAGCAGAGCCTCCAGATAGTACTTCGAACTCGGTGCACGCCCTTTAATGCCGCAGGCTACGGCAATGTGGTGTAGTATCGTCCGACCTTGTGCATCTCGGGCCTCAATCAGCGGTCCCAACATCTCTAAAAGATGTGGAAAGCACGAGTGCTCGGAGCAGTTATTCACGAGAACGGCAGATATGAGGGCAGACTGTCCTGCAGCATTGCCGCGCCACATATTCGCTCCTTTCTGCAACAGTAATCTGACTAAAGGTATCCTTGCAAGCGTCGCAGCCCAGTGCAATGCAGTATTTGCAGAGGCGTCCAAGGGAAGGTCGTAATCCTCAACACTCAGTTGTGTTAGTGCGGGATGGGTAGCGTAGTCAATTCTTGACTGATCAGCAAATAAATCCAAGAGCAGAGCGCGCTTCTCGTCCCCTTCGGGAGTATCTGGAGCAGGTAACGGTGACATCGTGATGGGTGGGCCGTCATAACTTGGATCTGGATATACGCCATGCTGATGGTAGACAAAAGGCTCGTTGGGTTCTGTCGCTTCTGTTCTCATAGATGTATCCATTGGCAGGGACGGTGGAGCCATAGGAGTGTCATCTGTTCGCATCCTCTTTCGGGGCGGCTCGTCGCTGCGGAATTGCTGAGTGCCGTACGCAGAATCGATGGACATGTCGCCATTGAAACTATTTTCCGATATGAGACTTTGCTGGCTTCCAGAGGGAGGCGGGCCTAGGTGTTGCGGTCGATTTAAATTGCTAGCAGATGGTGCTCTTACCACGCCAGGTCTAGGTGCCGGCGAATTCAACCGCGCCGCCTTTTCCATGGCCGAGAGCGCGACTGAAACATTCGGAGAGATGTTGGAGAAGAAGGTGCCTCCTTGTGCCGGATTGCCGTTCCTCTGCTCCGAAGCATTGTTGTAGAATCGCTTTCTGTTGGCAGCCATTGCCTGCTCCTTTGTTGGAGTATCCTGAGTTTGAGCAGCCGCGTTGGATCCATCATTGCTCCGGTCATGCTCGAGCAATGGCAGCAAGACATCCTCGACGCCATACTGCCGACAAAATTCGCGGCCTCGTTCGTAATTGATCCAGGTACCTTGGTACTTTCCGTAGCCGCCCTGCACCTTTTCATGCTCGCCTGTTAAGATTTCCTTCTCCAGCACCTTTGTCCTCTTGCCTTTGTCAATGCCAGCGACCTTGAGAATCTGAGTGGCATTCAACCAGCCATCGGCTCTTCGGCGCATGCAGGCGACGCCGTTGGCTTCCATCTCGTACACTTTGACGCCGGAGTAGACGGCCTAATTTCAAGGTCAGCAATGACGTCCTCGTCTGCATATGCAAACAACCGTACTGTGTAGATCTGTGGCTTATCAAATCTGTTCGGCA
Organism: Myriangium duriaei CBS 260.36; assembly: GCA_010093895.1. NCBI lineage: Eukaryota > Fungi > Ascomycota > Dothideomycetes > Myriangiales > Myriangiaceae > Myriangium > Myriangium duriaei. The sequence goes on from ML996084.1 coordinate 1,784,443, forward strand.
CCCCACCGGGTTGCGGATGTGATTCATTGTTGAAACTGCGAAAAGGGGAGTGCGCGGCATGAGCGCCGTTGTGAGCAGGATGGGATTGCTGAGGCGCTGGCTGGCCAGATTGCGACGCAAAAGAAGAGAAAGCCATAGGCGCATTCGAATCACCGTGGTATTTGACAGGCGAATGCGCTCCAGGAAAGGACTGTGCTGCGGGGTGTTGCGCCATGGCGAATGACTGGGGGGAAGCAGGAGGGCGAGGTGCGATTTGGGAGGAAGGTGGTAGGACGGATGTGCGTAAGCGTTATAACATCCCAGTGAGCCGCAGCCAGTTCGTTGAGTGGTAGTAATGGTTCATGCGATTGAGCACAGTCGCAGCCTGAGCAGGTACAGTAAATTGGGTGGTGCAAAGTGGAGTCAAAGTCGAGACGTGGTTGCGCGTCGCGACTCGCGGTTGGCGTCGCGTGGCGGCTGCCCACTTTCCCCTTTTGGCTGGCGGCTGATCAAAAACTCGAGTACCCTAACCCTAGCATTCAACTTCATCCTCGCGCTTCTTGCATGGGATGCCCAGCTTCAAAGCAACCATAGCTGAGTCTTTCCTGGCAATTCTCAGGGATAGCTAGCTACATGCGACTTAGCGCGGTCCTTCAGCAGGCCAATTTTCAGATTAAAACTACAGCAGTCCCGAAATATGTGCCAACTAACGAGCAAACGACCACGGCCCGGCATCTCCTTCGTGCCTTGCTTAGGGAAGCCTCTTACCTTCCAGACGCTAATGCCAGAGCATGGGTTGGAAACCACGTGAAAAGCCGATTTCGAGCCTATAGTCCAGATAAGATCAAGTCGCAACCGTCAGATATAGATCTACGACTGCAAGCCCAAATTTCAAAAGCCCGCAAAAGCCTTCGCCAGCTCCGAATGGCGAACATTGGCGACAAGGACGGAATTGAACGAGTGTTGCACCATGCATACGGTCGAACGGGCAGGCGGCGACACGTTCTCATGTCCTCGTTGACAAAAGGCGACACTCCAGTAGACAAGATTCCCTTGAACGAACCTACATTGAATCTTGCTGTAATGGCTTTGCTCAAGTCTCAGGTCAAGACTGCGCCTCCAGAAGCTGCCCGGAAGAACCCAAAGACCTTGGTCAGACTTAAGCCAGATTATAATGGCAAGACTATATGGCTGAAGCCCAAGACCGAAGACCGACTGCGCAAAGAAGTCAAGGCCGAGCGATCTGCACTCTTGAATATGCTTCAAATCCCCCTCCCTGATGACGAGTACGAGTTTCTACGAGACGTCAGTCTAGGCTCAAAGAGGATCGGTACCATACCAAAGCCACGCAATCGACTGCCTGGAGTGTATGCTACAGATAGATGGCTGCAGGGCAGAGACTCAGAGGACATGGAGGAGAAGTTTCGTTCACGGAACATATCTACCCGGTTTATGCAACGTCGCTATGCTGTAGTCTTTGCCCAATGCCCGCAAATGGCCTGGAATGAGGACAACAAAACTTGGGCTGTAACTTGGGGGAAGAGAGAACTTCAATCTAGCGTTATCCGACACGCCACCCGCGACAGTCCGAGCTTGACTAGTTCGGGTTGAGGAGGAAGTTCCTGGAGACTGAACTCAGCATGAACACCATGGTAGACGAGCAACACGTCCAAGAACTCGATGGGCCAAGATTCGGGTACTTAAGCACGCAAGTTCTATCGATTAAATCGAAGCTACCAGTCTGCGAATCAGCGGCACAGAGCTCCGTGAAGTGCCCCTCAAACGACTTGACCACCTGCCGTGGAAATGATAAGCAGCCGGCTACTGGGCAATACCATCGGTGCTACTGTCGCGAGTTCCATTGACACCATCGTAGACACCATTTGTCGAGGCTTTCTTAATCGCATACGACCTCCGATACTGCGCATCAATATGGTCAAGATAATACGTCCCCTCCGCGATTCCAGCCAAATCACCAGTCGGCGTATAGTCCTTGGCCCCGTACGCCTTTTCCCTCAACGTCCTCGCCTCTTCGTATTCCGCAGGAGATGCGAGGTGCCTTCGATCCAACCTGTTGAAGACATCCAGCTTCTCGACCATACCCGAAATATCACCCACGACCTGCATCGTGAACAACGAGCTCGCGATCCCGCTACCGTAGCTGAACAGCCCAATCGTCTTTCCTTGTAAAGACTCAGAGTGGACAGAGCACAACACGCTTATCAGCGAGCAGTACACAGACGCAGTGTACATGTTCCCACACCGCGTGGGCGCAGCGATCGACGACGCAATACGCGCCTCATAGCGGGGGCGGGAGAGCTTCACAAAAGCCGTCTCGAGAGGCTTCGAGGTGACCGACTGCTCGTAAGGGATGTCACGAAGCTCCGCAGGGATGCTGTCGAACGTCGCATTGGTCTTGTCTTGCAGGAAGTCGTTGTACAATAGGCGGCCGTAGGACTTGCTCACCAGCTTGCAGTTGGGCGTGTGGAAAGCCATGTGGTCAAACACGTCGATGAGGCTGTCGCGCGGCTGCCAGAGGACTGCAGCTGCTTCAGGGTGGCGGTCGTGGTCGGATGCAAGCTTGGCTGCTGCTTTACGGAACTCGGCATAGCATCCGTCCAGCGCGGAGAGGTAGCATGCGACGGAGTGGTGCCCATCGACGATCGGGTACTCAGTCTTGAAGTCCGGTTTGTAGAAGTCGTACGCGTGCGTCATGTACGTCCCGCGGAGCCCTGGGATGGCGACAACGGGTGCATTCGGTCCTACAAGTATGGCGACGGCGCCGGCACCTCCGGTAGGTCGGGATGCGTGCTCCCGATAGGTGGCGATGTCGGACGTGACGACGATCGCGTCGCGGCCGTCCCAAGAGCGGGACTCGACCCAGTTGATGGCGTTGAAGAGGGCGTTGGTGCCGCCATAGCAGGCGTTGATGGTGTCGGCGCCTTCCAGCGAGGTGTTGCCGGGGAATAGTTGGGTCAGCACAGTCTTGACGGACTTTGCTTTGTCGATGGGGGACTCGGTGCCGACTTCAAGACGGCCGATGGTGCTGGGGTTGATGGCGTATTTGCTGAGGAGGGAGGAGACTACTGTCAGTGCTAGGGAGCAGACATCTGGTGGCGTGTTAGATATTTTCAACCACAAACAGATGGAAGGAGCAGGGGAAAGAGCGGCGAAGGAAGATGGGGAGACCTGCCTTCTCGGTCTGTACAGAAGTTCATGGATAAGAGGCCAAGACCAATGGTATACTTGCCAGTCGAGACGCCTTGATGTGCTTCATACTGAGCCTGATCGAGCGTCTGTAGTCCTGTTAACTCCTGTGGGGCGGCTCATTCTGTGGCTAGCTACCTGGTTAGGCACGTAGATCTCAATAGCCTTGATCCCGACGTTCCGCGGATAAGATGGAGCCATTATAGTGAATGTGAGGTTGATGGGGAATACTTGGAGCGCAGCGCCAGGTTGAATTCAGGTAGAAAGGAATGATGTTACTGCAGGACTGCAGGCGCGAGGCTCATTTTATTGATAGACCTACAAAGAGCTCATGGTACGATTCTTTTCCCACCAGCAGGATTATCCGGCGACAATGTGCACAGTGGACACACGCAAGCTTCATATGCGGGAGGAGAGGCTCAGCCCAGTCATCGTACGATGGAATTCGTGCGAACGTCCGACGAAACTCTCCGACCTGGCGGTCCCAAACCTCCGAGCAGTCGCAAACCTGACAAATTATCGCAATGTAGGCCTTTGATATGCCACGAGTCAAACTGGAATGATTCATCAACTTCAAGGGAGTTTCCATCGAAGGCTACAAGATCACGTGCTTAGCGTTGCCCTGCACTTCTCGTCTTACAAGGATTAGATGCCACCCCTTTCTCTTCCAAATTCCACATCTTGATACCCATGCGACCGTTCGCCTTCTTGACAAGTACTTGCCGCGTGTGGTAGATGACAATTGTAGTCATGGCTGATTGAAGGAGATGTTGTTGCCGGTGCTCCAGTAGAATCGGAATTTGGAAGCGCGTTTCTTGGCACTCGAAGCTTTCTGATATGGAGCTGGAATAATTTCCTGCTCGCCGCCAACACCATTCACATCGATAACAGTCGTCAAAATGACGCGCAAGAGGTTTCACAATCTCAAACGGCCGGTGAGGAATTCCAGCTATGCGGTGAGCTGCACATAGAATTGACAATACTCGTAGAAAATACGGCAGGACTGGTCAAGATGGACACTCTACGCTCTTGCCAAAATGCACGACCCTCGCACCACCTTCGCCACTTTCTTCCAGCAAAAATGGCAGGCGAAATCTCTGACGCGGGGGTTTCACGGCAATCAGGTGCGGGAGCAGAAATGGCAGCTCATGTTTGACCGCCGTCTGCCAGCCGTCGTGCCTATGGATCCCTACAAATTGGCCAACAGTGATGGCAATCTACAGAGTGCAGGACGTGGATTGGGAGACGAAAGATACACGTCTGGTATATCAACGGAGGCAGTAGAGCGCACACCATATATGCATATGACTTACTGGCCGATGGAGCGGAGACTGGATACTGCGGTGTGGCGGGCGCTGTTCGCGAGTAGCGCTCTGCAAGCACGGCAATTTGTCGTGCACGGTGCAGTCAAGGTCAATGGAAAGAAGGTCAGTGCCGATCAAGCCCTAGACTCCTCTGGACTTAAATACTGACAGTAGCAAAGATGCGCCATCCAGGCTATTTACTAAACCCTGGTGATATGTTTTCAGTTGATCCTGAGAAAGTCATGTACGCAACCGGTGCTCGGAAATTCGACAAAAACAGCCCAGAGACAAGACAGGGTAGAAGAAAATACATTAAAGACGCAGACCCCGAGGCACAGACAAAGGAGGTCGAGGAAGACACGGCCGAGGAGCAGGAAAATCCAGACGAAGAAGAATCGAAAGCGTTAGAAACAGGAGAAGAGGGAGAAGAGGCGGAAGATACCACAGAAGCGACCCCTGAGGCTCACAGAAAGGCACTGAAGCTTCTGCTGCAGGAGGCCAAGGACATCCTCGCCGACCCGACACAGAAGGCCAAGCTATCTGGCAAGCGGAAGCAAGCCATGCGTGCCTTCTCGCGTAAAGTACGTACGACAATGTCGCGGATACGCGGAGGAGAGACGGTGAAGACGGACGAAGGCGAGCAGCCTGTCGCCGACACAGTTGCAGACCTGCAGACTACACTGGAGACCTTGGTAGGCTCGACTACTACTACACCCGCAGCTGAGGCGACGTCAGAAAGGACGCCAGAAACAGCCAAGTCCGAAACTACCACACCTGAAAGCACAACGGAAGCTGCGGAAGAGGACGACTTCTCCCCTTCGCGCGACGCAGAGCTGTTGCGGTCAGCACTGGACATCGCAGAGACCGAGACCAACGAGGACAGCGGGGTTAAAGACGCCAGCAAGCCATACGCCACTCCCTGGCAGCCACGCGAGTACATGTCGGCCTTTGCATTTATCCCGCGATATCTCGAAGTCCACCACCGCATCTGCTCGGCGGTCTACCTCCGCCATCCCGTTGCGAGACCAGGAGTGGCTGAAGTGCCCGCGCCGTATGGTGAGACGACGTATCAGCTGGCGCATAATTGGTACTTGCGACGACGGTAGTCGCTGTTATGTAGAACCCCACTTATATATGTATTGTACAAAAGCGTCGTTGATCGAACTCTGTAGTGTCCAGATCAGTGCTTTGTCGGGTGTTGATATTGGTCTGATGTTCTAGAGCGAGTCGCGCCCAAGGTCAACAAACGTGCTGTCCTGGCAGACCGAGCTGCAGTACTCCATAGTGAGATGATGCGGCCTGGGATATCATTCGCCTCACTACCTAACCATTTGCCAGTAACATATTACGACAGCAAATCCTTCCCGGCGAAGCCTCAACGACCTCACTATCACGACTTACATCTCCCTCAGATCCGTCGCCCTCTGCATGGCATGCATAACATCCGAATTCTCCTTGCCCATCCAGCTCTCCCTCAAATCCGCAATCGGCTCCTCAATCTCACTCCACGTATCCTCGATCGTCAAAATGATTCTCCCATTCCACCTCCCCTCCGCCTTCACTTTCGCGGGGTCGTCCTTCCCATACGCCGCCACAGCGTGCGGCTGACGTGCCACAGCCGAGTACACCACCGCGAGTCCCACGTGGTACGCACAGCTGATGGGTACGCCGGCTGCACGCATCATGCCCGCCAAGTCTGGTGGGAGGAGCTTGCTTACCGTAGCGCCGGGGGCGACGCCGTTGACGGTCGTGCCGTAGATATCGGCCATGGTGCGCAGGCCGCGGATCAGGCCTATTAGCTATTACGTTGTCAGCTACTCAGTCTCTCTACAAAAGGGCGTCAAACTCGACATACACCCAGTTTCGTCGCGCTGTACACGGGGAGACTCTGCTCGGGAGAGTAAGCGGTGCTGCTCGTGGTGATGACCAGACTGTTTCCCGGCGGCTGCGTGCGGAACTGCCGGATGGCAAGCTTCGTGAAGTTTAGCACGGCGCGGAAGTTGAGGTCGACGACATGGTGCTTGGGCTCGGCGAGCTGGCCCTGCTCGTCCAGGACGTCGTCGAAGTACCCGGGGTCCTGGATGGTGCCGGCGTTGGAAACGGCGATGTCGATGTGTGAGAAGGATAGGAAGGCATCGCGCAGGCTTGGCCAGGAGGTCACGTCACAGTGGCGGTAGTGGATGGTGCCAGAGGGCTTATCAGACAGTGGAGAGGGGCGTGGCTCCTTGCCCGGCGCGGCGAAAATGTCGAATGTTTCGTCGATTGGGACGATGTCGAGGACCGTGACGTGCGCGCCTTTGTGCGCGAATATGCGCGCGGCAGCGAGACCTATGCCTGAGGCACCGCCTGGGAAGTGGGAATTAGGATTGCGCGGACATGGCTAAGGTGGCTGGCCGTAATCGTACCCGTGAGGACGACAACCTTGCCACTAAGGTCAGGAATGTCGTCAAGACTAATGTTGAGGCTCGTCATAGTTGGCTAGGTGTTTCAATACCGCGGATGAGGTAGACTGTGCACAACCTGGAAACAGCAGCAGCTTGTCGACCTACACCGCACGGTCGTCGTCGATATCAGGCTTACCGTGTGGCACCACGACGTGCATAAGCGCACTCATTTCGGCCATTCTTAAATCAGACATTGCCCCAATGGGCATAGAACGAGATCTGCGATGGAAACAGACGATTTGCTTACCAGAGTGAACTTACTAGTCATGTTAGGACCACTGATTGGAGGTGCCGTTCAGCTGGGTCAGCCTCGAGCGCGTTCGTGCTCGGGTATTTTACCCAGTCCTTTTTTTGATGATTGTGAGACCATGTCGTGCTACCATGCGACGAAGTGCGATCGAGTCTCAGTATAATCTGTCTTTCCCAACAGCCAGGTTGTCGTGGTTGTTCAGCTCATCAGGGTGTTGGTCCAGGCAACAGCAAATATGCATGGACATGACATGTTCGCCGGGTAAAACTGGTCGAAGGTTTGAGAAATGGAACGTCCGAGGTCGGGCTGCCTGCAGCGCTGCCCACCTTCCGCCTTGGGCCTCCACCCCACACCCCACCACGCCCTATGACAGTGTCGCATCAATTTATGAAGGATATAAATGGAGTCGAACACGAAGGCACACTATATTCCATACAACCACCTACTCCACCGCCTAATTGTCCAACGTCACACCCACTCGCCTGAACCACTCGAATCGCCCTCACAATGGCGCCCCCAACAACCATTACCCATGCTACCAAAGATGGTAAATTCCCGTCCCCCATCTCCCGAACCACGCCACTAACCGCCCCAAGACGTGAACCACATCTTCGCCCTAATCCACGAACTCGCCTCATACGAGCGCTCTACATCCGCCGTGACCATCACCCCCGCCACTCTCTCCTCGACTCTGCGATGGGCCCCCTCCCCCTCCTCCGCCCCCACAGGCCCCGGTTACGCCCAAACCCTCCTCCTCACCGTCCCCGCCACCTCCTCCACCGCCGCCCCCGAAGTCCCCTCCGACAACCCCGTCGCCAACCACTCCTACCTGACCAACAACGGCAAAGACGAAGTCGTCGGCATGGCGCTGTATTTCACGAACTACAGCACATGGCGGGGTGCGCCGGGGATCTACCTCGAGGACCTGTTCGTGCGGCCGGTGTTCCGCGGCAGAGGGTACGGGACGACACTCATCGCGGCGTTGGCGAAGGAGACGAAGGCGATTGGCGGGGCGAGGCTGGAGTGGAGCTGTTTGAGCTGGAATGAACCCAGTCTGAAGTTCTATAAGGGCTTGGGGGCGGAGATCAAGGATGGATGGGTGGTGTTGAGGTGTGAGGGGGAGGCATTGGAGAAGCTTGCTGTGAGGGAGAGGTAGGGATGGACAGTGGAGCACTATGCATGTGGTTGGTTGATGGATGTTGGCTACTGGCTTTACCACGACTATTAGCGGTTGTTGTGCGGCTACTACTAATTTGCTTTTCGCATTCGCAGTGGTCAGCACTCTGGTGCAACGGACTTCCCGCATGTTTATCGCAGCATTTCCCGCCGCGGCTGTTAATTTCCGTCTTTCACGATGCGGCCTCCATAGCCCTGCTATACTTGCTCGGAACAACGAGTGACGAAGTCATCTGCTGTTGCCTGATTTAATCAGCCGTGCCGTGTTGCCGAGCAATTGTGTCGGGCCGAGATTTGACTCGTAATATTCGGGTTGTATAAGCATTCATCCTTCAGTATGACGAATAACGAATTTGGGACGAATAGCTCGGGCCGCAATAAAGCGAAGGATCGTGTGAACCAAGTCTGGGGAAGGAACAGCGTAGATGTCTCCAATTGAGAACTTCGTATGCCGGATTGCTTGCGTCATGGTCGAGCTGTGATCGTCTGGTTACATTCTACCAATCTGTCCTACTTGCCCCATGCACATCCGTCAGTGATTGGAATTCGATTCATTTGTCTTTGGGTGAAAGCTGGGCGTGGGCGGCCTTGAACGAGATATGCGGTATCTGCTATCGATCGGCAGGGATTCCGAGAAATGACTGAATGTCGTGATGTGTCTTGCTCTTTCTTGGGCTGTGTTCTCAAGGAAGAGCCGAAGAAGAAACGACAGATTCGTTGCTGTGCTCGAGCTCATGTGTGGGAGCATTGTTTTTGTCCAAATCGGCGACCTGTCTTTCCAATTCTCGTATCCGGTGCTTCAACATCTGGTTTTCTCGCTGGAGCATCTGGGTCTCGGCATGATAGAAAGCTCCTTCCTCGCGCAATCCACCAGTTGACCATTCATCGTGACTTCTTGTAGTTGACAAGGGCCGAAGCGACGGGGACGAAGCGTTGCTTGCTTGGCTACCTGGCACTTGTGCGCCTCTGGACGAGTGCCGGGAAAGGGAGGTGGGTCTCTGCAGCGGAGATCTTGGTGAATGATAGGCAGCACCAAGAGATGGAGATATGGCGGCAGAGGAATTGGCGCCGAAAAGATGCGAAGCAGCTTCGGAGGTAGGACCAGCCGGATCAGAGATAGCCGAGACTGGATGGCTAGTTGACTCGGAAGGGACGGCGTTGTGATTTGGGTGCTCGGTCTGCAAAGATGACAACTGATCTTGCTGCTGCTTGATCAGGTGCAGCAGCCGATTGACCTGGGCTTCTTGCTCGTTCTCCAGCTGCTGGTGGATTTGGCCTAGACTAGGGGTCCTCTGGTGATAAGGATCCGCTGTGTTCATGAGCGGACTACGCGGTTGACTGGAAGGCAGTAGTGGGCTGTATTGGCCAGGGAATTCGTGGGTAGGGGACCCATGATCGTGCAGTGTGAGATTGGCCAAGTTGCTTGACCGCCTGCGTTCGGGCGACATGATTGACAGTAGTATTTAGGCGAGGATGGGCGTGTAATCTAGGATCGCGGGATGTCGGTGAAGTAGTCGAGAGTAATATGTGCGCTAGGTGGATGTGATTGCTATGTGAGAGCTGCAGGTGCACAAGATTACCCCTCGAGCGGTGTGATCCTCGGGTGTACCTTTGGGCAGCGGCCCCGCACCGGGAATGAGCTGCCCGCTGCTCGACCGGAGCCTGCGCCCGCGCGGATTCGTTGTTCATGAGCGTGATCTTACCAAATGCGCTGCATTCGCTTGTTTAACCCTGCTATTACCACGCTAATGTACAGAAGAAAACACCTGCACGGCTACGGTAGGGATGTTCACCGGACCACTACGAGAGAGGTTACTGCAAGAATGATGCATGTCTTACACCGACTGTGGAGCTACTCATCAAGCTATCATTTGCAGCTTCGCATGTTCACGCGACACAAGATCTTTGACGTGCATTGAAAACCCTGATTACCTATCAACTTGTCCACAACCGACCGTGGCCATGATTACACGCTTGGGTTATGTAGATGGGGGACTTCTCGAATGCTTCCTTGACTTCGACGGCTTCGACCGCTGTGATCCATGGCTGAACAGGATCTCTACCATCCGTCATCTGTCGTTTGGGTTGCCGACGAGAGCTATCGGCAAACGACCAGATGATCAGTCAAAGAGGTCATCCGCCGGACGGCAGGCAGGATCCATCGCTGCAGGGTAGTGCATAGTCATCAGCCTCCTATATTCCTCTCGTCACCTCTCAGTCACCACACCACACCCTCCTGCTGCAATAGATTAATCTGGCTCAAGCGCACGTGTCCAGGCATGTGGGCGCCACGATACCGTCACTCGGCCCTCTCCGGCGGCGGCAAGTCAGCGATGATTTTGATCAGGGGGCAGGCGAACACGAGCGAAGGAGCAATTGGCCTCACGCGTAAGGCGACCCGGCGGGCGCCGTCTCAAGCATAGTACCCCCAATAGAGCCCGTGCCCGCGACCATGGCTTCGACGAGCATTCCATCAGGTTTTCCATCGCATGTCCATAATAGGTACGTATCTTGGCCCGTGAACCTTGGAACTTCAGAACTCAACACCTGTCGCGGTTTCACGCACCATGGCCACCTCGACCCTGACCCACTCAATCTCGTTCCCGCTGTGTCTCGGCCCGCAGCTGCCACAATGCAGGTACTACGCCTACTCGTATGGTGCAGGGTTGTGCAGACTTGTGCAGGGTTCTCCGACTCACGGTCCTTCCACCTTGCATCCCACGCGCAGTAGCGCATGCTCGACTCACTAGCATATGCCGACAACCGCCTCTTCACGACGTCAACCTGGTCGACTGTCTGCAAGTCTATGCATGGCCAGATGGGTCTGTTGCGCCGGGGATGTTGTTGAGGTGAAAGAGACAGAGACCATGTCGCAATCTGGCTCGGAGCTCAAGCCGTGCCTGAGAACCCAAGCCACGAGTTCAGTCGCAGATCGCCGGTTGCCCGTCGATCAGGTTTGTCTGCCACGCATGGATGGTGCAGGTTATTTTTGCAAGAAGATACAGTACTGTTACTTGTGCTAAGTTGCATCAGGCCCAGTCCCATCGCGGCACCTACCATCATCCACCCTTCCTTAGCCCGTCATCCACATGCACAGTCGAAAAAAAAAGTTCCAAAAATTCCTGGCACCGCACAGCACTGCCGCAGGATTTCTTTTGCTTCGATTTGTTTCACCAGGATATCCTGGTAGCCCTACAGTCTTGCTGCCGGCCCGGAAGATTGCCTGGTGCTGCGGTAGCGCCTCCGCCTCTTCCGTAATCGTAATTTCACACACCCCCGCGAACCACCACTGCCCATCCCACCACTTCTGGGCCCATAATGAACCACTCTCGGCCACTTCTGACTCTTTTGACCTTTCGAGCATGGCCTGCAGTCTGATTTCTGTCCGACACATCTCTCATACTCGCAATCAACCTGGAAGTTCGATTGACTACAACCTCACCCACAACGTTTTTGACCGTTAACCCCACTATTCACCCACGGTCGGCCTCCCGCGGGGTCTGATCGGCACCCGGATGACTAGCCGAACGTTTGGATATGTCCCTCTTTCACATCTTCAGCCGGCCCAAGGTCGAGAGGTCTCGTGGATATGCTGAACCTGAACCACAATCATTCACACAATTTGATCCAAAAGATTCAAATCCGATAGCATATCATGACGCATCACGTCCGCGAACACCAGCGCCACCCAAACAGCTCCCGAGCTCGTTCTACAACACTCAACAACCAGTCCTTACTGGGGAGGAATACGATCTACAGCATCCTCCACCATTCAAAAAGATCTTCCACCTCTCGGTCAGAATTGCACCAGCTCACACATGTCTTGTCAGTAAAGCGACTGCTGCCGCCAAGTCAACATCACCTGCGGCGCCGCCAGACAGCCATGATGCAGATCATGCAGTATCAAAGAGAGCTAGTCGAATCCCTCCGTCTCATGGCACTCCCGAACTGCTGCGTAAGATCTTTGCACTTACCAAGAACGGGTTCATCTTGCAGTATGCAGACAGGGGAGCAACTGATCGCTTGCCCGAGCGAGCCCAACAATTGACTACCGACACTGTTGCGATTGCCTCTGATCTCGTTCCTGGTCAGCCATACACCGTCCTCATCGCCGATTCTGCGAATCTGGAAGATCTCGCCCGACCAGACCAGTCTTCCATCTTCTCCAAGCTTGGCAGGAAGCATGGCGCGGCCAAACGATCGATTCCCAGTACACTTATTGTGCTTGATAGTCCTACTCAGGTGGAAGAGTGGCTCAACGCCGTACGAAAAGAGGTTCAGCGTCTAAACAAGTCGGTGTCTTCCATAACACCTCCCCGGAAGTTTAGTGCGTCTACGGAAAGGCATGGAGATACGACATACAGACAGCACGAGCCACTTACCTTAAAACTCGACGATCATACTCTCGCTCCGTTAACATATGATCGAAAGGATAGTGTACGTGAGCCCATCAGTAAGCCGTACGATGGAGGCCGAGAATACAGGAGCCTTCCGTCAAGAGGCCGTTCTTCATCCTTACTACAGAAACCATTGCCAGATCTTGGCCAAAGTAAGCCCACGATTGATGCGCAGTACGATTTTCATTCCAGATCCAACATGGGCCAGGGTGTAGGCTTGGCAATTACCTCACCGCCTCTAAACTCGTCCCCTAGATCGACCAAATCGAGGAAGATAACCGGGGTTCGTCCGCGTACACCGTCCCACACTTCTGGCGGTGCCCACCGTACTTCACCCGTCCGAGAAGATCTTAAGCTGCCTGCTCGGAAGGACAGCTTGACGAATGATCTGAGCAAGGTTCATCTCGAAGACCACGAAGCATCGCGAGCGGCTAAGATACGAAAACGAGCGTCTCATCACGGCCCAGTGAAGCCCGTCGAGAGACCTGCGCTTCGGAGTGTGAGCAGTCTTGGACGACTGAGGACAACGCCGAACATCAAGCAGGACGTCGAACCCATGCCTGCACTCATGCTTGGCAAGCCGTATGGTGACTCTGGACAAGCGAACTCGCCAGAATCCGCTCGAGAGGTGACCCGTCTTGAAAACGACGAGTATCATGCTTTTCAGCATGCACTATCTGCCGAGCCAAGTGACGAGAACCAGGATGAATATCATGCTTTCCAGCAGTCACTGTCAGCAGACGCGAATCAGACCAAGCGGCCTACCACCAGTAAGAGACGACGTTTTTCAGCTATGCCTAGTCCGTCCTCGCATAAGACAAGTTTCGGCGACGTAATGTCGCCCGGCCCATCTTCTCGCGAACCTAAATACCGTCCAACAACTCCCGAGCCGGCCGGAAAAGCTCCTTCCATAACTTCGGTAGCGACCAGCGTCTCTCGACCGCCATTCAAAGTCCGTGGCGCGATCCCAATCGCCCTGGAACAGAGCATCCAAGCATCGATCCCACATCACGGCGCTCATGCTGCTGACGCTTCCAGCCGTCGCCGCCTCTACCGCCCAACAAGCATGGAAGTCCGCTCCGCGCCCATCCCATCACCAAACCACCATCTGCACTCTCAACGTCCAAACCTTCACTCCTCCCGCTCTGAGCATACCCTCAAAGATCGCGGCCGCGTTCCGGCCCCACTACATCTCGCGCCTCATACGTACGACGAAGACGACGACGACGATGAAGATGGCGACATGATCCTCATCCAAACCAACGTCGAGCAGGAGGCGCCACGAAGGTGGCCGCGCCCGCCTATCAGCCCTAGTCGTTTGCCTGTGCCGGATCTGGGCATCCCTGTCGTGGCTTTGTCACCACCTCCGCCACCGCCGGAGACGCCCTTGCCACGGCCGCCGGGCATGAGAGCTCAGTGGGGACGATAGTGGATCCATAACCATTCGCCGCCATCACTCGAACCCTGGCCTACACTTGGCTCGGCATTCTGCACGATATCATATGTACAGAACTACTTTTCCTTTGTCTGAATTTGACAGCAAGCGTCGTAACTATTCCATCTTCTATACCTTTCCTATAGCAGGGTCCTCAGGCGGAGGGCGGTCCGGAGTCTGGGTTTTATAACACCGGCTGGTCGGTATGGGCTTTTTTACTCTATTGGAAGGCTGGGGGTTTTATAGGTCACTTTTATAGGTAAAGGTACTGGGCCCAAGGATAAGAGTAGGAGCGTTTATAACGAGTCATGAATTTGATTATTCTGTAATCATACTTGTCCTATACACGAGCCGAGTGACAACAACGGGGCGTGATCTGGTCAAATTCATGTGCTTGTGGAGTACAGTACTCACTACGGAGCGCACCATAGTAGTCTCTGCAACATTCACCGGGAAGGGACAAACTACACACGTGGCGCGAGACCAGGGCGGCCAACAAGCAAAGACGAGGATCACGACAAGCGCAACGGCATACATTGGTGCAGTTGAAGAAAAAAAGATTTCATCATTCGTATCGAGTCAGTCCAACTCTATATCCCCAAGATGCGTACCAAATATCCCAAACATCGCCACCCCCATCAATCCCCGATATGTCATGTTCCTCTATGTACACAGCCCCAATCTGCCTTCCGCGGTCGGAAACTGCTCCCCTCCTCCTCCTCCTCCTCCCCTCCCTTCCCTACCATCCCATTCTTCAAGGAGCAGCTATGTCTCCGCCTCGATCTGATCCAAAACCTCACCCCTTCCCCGCAGCATCTCCCTCTGCCTCTCCTGGCTATACATTCCCCCATACCCACTACTACTCACACTACTCCCGCTCTCGCTCCGATACTGCAGCGCCATCCTCGGCGCGCCGGTCGCAAACCCCCCGGAGCGCCGCGGGCTCTGGGCGGCAGAAGACTGCTGGCTCTGGCTACTGGGTGGAAACGCCCCGGGACTGCCCATGAGTAGCAACGCGGACATGGCTTCCTGCTCTGCCTGCGCGGTCTGGGTTTGGGTCCTGATTGTGGCCGGGCGGTGGTCGGCTTTTGGTGTTGTTGGGGCGCGGGCGGGGGAGGAGAGAGGGTGGGACGGGGTGCGGCGGTGGGAGGGGGAGGTGGGTGAGACTAGACGGGCGGAGGGGCCCAGGGTCTGGTGTTGTTTTGGCGGACTGTAGTGCGGGATGATGGAGTCGACGGGCCGGCGTTTTGGTGGAGGGGATGTGGAGGATGAAGAGGAGCGGGAGACGGGGAGAGGGGCGGACTTGATCTGCTCGTGGAAGGGGGCGGGGAAGTGGTCGACTAGGACACGGCTCGGGAGGAGGCCG